>CM053403.1:121398041-121680120 GCA_028644305.1 Xerus rutilus
GGGAGGTATCCTTACTCCAGCTTCAATAAGAACATTCCCTTGTTTATTTGGTTTGTATATTAGGCTCTGAGAATATTTTAGTTTGAAGAAAGGATTTGGTTGCCAAAAATATAAAAATAATATCTAGAAACTATTGATCTCCAGTGCCAATTTTGTGTAAACAACTGGTTACTGGATTGTTTTATGTTTAGTCCTATCTTGAAAACTAAATCAAGATGTTATAATAAAGACAAAATGTATCTTATTTTTTGTGGATATCTTCATTGGTATATAGCATACTTCTGTGATCATGTGTCCTATAAAACACAGTTGAATAAATACATTTTAATATAAAAATTAGAATATATTATATAGACTTTCCCTCTAAAAATGACCCTTGAGGTAACAGGAATTTTCTATATCCTTGTATCTTGATGTAGGTGGTTATTACATGTGTGTGTGTGAGGGCGGTGTTTGTGTGTACAGTCAGTCCCCCATACCCTCAGATTCTGTGTCTATGAATTCAGAATGTAACTAATGACCTTCCCTTGGATTCAACCAAGGACAGATCAAAAATATTCTGAACCCAAAAAATTACAACTGAAAACACACAGAATTTTTTATTATCATTATTCCCCAAACAATATAGTATAATATCTATTTATATAGCATTTACATTGCATTAAGTGTTATACATAATGTGTAGATGATTTGAAGTATACAGGAAGATGTATGCCATTTAATACATAGGACTTAAGCATGCATGGATTTTGTTATCCACAAGGGGTCTTGGAACCAACCTCTTATGGAATCTGAAGGACAACTATACACACACGCACATATATGTGTACATATGTAAAAAAATTATTGAGCTGTCCCTTTATAATTAAAAAGTAATAAAAAATGTACTTATTCAGAAAGTATTAATGGAGTCCACATTTTAATTCCAGCTCTCAGAGAGACTGTGTTCCTCATTCATTCAATGGTCATTAGCAAATATTCAAGGCATTGAGTTTATCTCTATGAAATTAACATGGTCCTTCTCTTTGTAGAGCTTCTAATCACATGAAGAAGATAAATAATTAAATAAGCAATTGGAGCCAACAATGATAATCATGTCCTAAGCCCGTAAGTAGATGCTACTGTCTAAGATTCGTCACAGTGAGTGTTTTCACAGTAGAGAATGGGGAGGCTCCGGTGGTTACTTCTTTTTTTTTTTTTTAAAGATTTTTTTTTTTTTTTAGTTGTAGATGAACACAATGTCTTGATTTTATTGCTTTGTATGTGGTGCTGAGGATCAAACCCAGGGCCTCACGCATGAGAGGAAAGCGCTCTACCACTGAGCTACAACCCCAGCCCCCGGTGGTTACTTCTATAACAGGTCTCTTGCTTAATCAGTGGCTTCTCCTGGCTCCAGCACAAAATCCAGCCTCTTTCAGAAGGCAGGAATGGACAGATCTGGCCTCAGCTGCCTGGGGCCCCTGCATCCCACACTCCTGGCCCACTGGCCAGTTTTGGAGCCTTTGGCCTCCTTTGTCCTCAAAAGTCACTTAATCCTAGAACCATACAGAAGGAGAAATGGTAAGAAGGGAGAAAGTGAACTGCCCCTTATTAAACACCTACTGTATGCCATGTACTAGGAAATACATAAACTCTTCTTGTTAATCCTCAAGCCTTATTGGATTCCATCATCCCTAATTCATACATAAGGAAAACAAAGATCACAGAGGTGAAGCAGCAGTGAGTGACAGGGCTGAGGCCGAAATGTAGGACTGGGAATCAGGACAAGAGCTGCCTCAGAGTTCCTCCTCTCAGGAATTTTTAGCAAGGATTGGGGACCCATCTCTATCCTTGCTATGGATCTGGAACCTCTAGGAAAACAGGAAGCTGTACTTGACTCCACTTCCCAGCTCATGAAAACCAAAGGGCCTAGCATTTCCCCCATAACAAAGTGAACCCCAAGGCTCAGACATCTCATCCCCACCCTTGATGGGTAACACTGGGCCAGAAAAAAGAACTTCTACAAAGGTAATTCCAACACTTCAAATGCTCTGTGCAACTGCAGCCTAGAAAAAGAAGTTTATTTCAGACCTGTGAAGATATTTTTAAGATAATGATTCTTAAGTGAGACCTGAATACATATCCTGAAAATGCACTATCCTTAGAGAATGACTTACTCATTTCTTGCTTTATCATTTCTATTGTTTTTCTATCAGCCGTTTTGTTTTTCATTCTCCTGCACGTTTCTATCTCAAACAGCATTTCAAAAAGACCAAATTACATTTTAGAAGTATTTAGCCAGTTATAATTACATTGAAAAATCAGTTGCAATTTCCCAATCATTAGAAGATTGTTTCTAACATCCTAGGAATTTAAGATTGTGCCAGAAAGGCAACATTTCCCTAGAAAAAGGAAAAAGGATTTCCCCCCACCCTCATTTCCAAAACATTTAAATTGAGACACAAAATAGCAAGAAGGTCAAATATGACAGAGCTGGCAGGATGCAGGAAGCTTGAAACAGGAAACTCTGTTATCTGGCCTCTAAGATAAGGTTTAGACAAGCACTTTTCACCACCCAGGAGGCTGTAGGAAGTTGCATGATGTGACAGTTACACAGACCCTCAGCCGCAGGCCTGTGTTCAATCTCAGCTCTGCCGCTAACTTGTGATGTGATCTTGGGCCAGGCTCCCCAGCTCTCCACACTTCCAGCCTTGATCTCTAAAGTGGAGGTCGCACTATGACAGCATTGCCTACTGACTTGACAGGCTTGCTGTAAAGCACAAATACAGCGATTATGAAACACACACGCCATACAACTGCCAATGGTCATTACCACTGTGGGAATGTAGCATTGAGCTGGGGTGGTTGGGTGGGAGGAAGAGATGAGAAGTCACAGGATGCAAAATTCTTCACAAGTATTTACTGATAGAAGAAGTACATTTCAGGCTGCATTTGAATCAGTGAGCTTTTATTATTATTTTGGTATTGGGGACCCAGTACCAAAGGAGGGTACCCAGGAGGGCTTTACCACTGAGTCCCAGTCCTTTTTTTATTTCTTATTTTGAGACAGGGTCTCGCTAAGTTGTTTTTTTTGTTGTTGTTGTTAAGTTTTTTTTTTAGTTGTAGATGGACACAATGTCTTTATTTTATTGCTTTGTATGTGGTGCTGAGGATCGAACCCAGGGCCTCACGCATGCGAGGCAAGCGCTCTACCACTAAGCTACAATCCCAGCCCCCTCGCTAAGTTGTTAAAGCCAGCTTCAAAGCCTCCTGAGCTGCTGGGATTCCAGGTGTGCACCCCTGTGCCCAGCCACTTGCGTGTCTTCTTTCTAGCCCCCTTCCTGTCTCTAAAACCTGATGCTCAGCTTGGAAACAGGTAAGTGGGGTTTTGACTTTTTGTTATCAAATGATGCAGGACGATGACAAGAGCAAATGCAAGAATACAACAACCCTCTGAGTGTATTAGCTCCAATTTTTCTCTTTTTTCAAAAATGGAAATTGGAAAGCATTACAACTGAATGCTCATGCCATTCACATTGAAATTTTAACCCCCAATGTGATGGTATTGAGACGTGGGGCCTTTGGGAGGTGCCTAGGTAAGCAGAGGTCATAAGGACAGAGCCCTTACAATGGCACTAGTATCTTTATGACAAGAGGAAGAGACCAGAGCTCTTTCTTTCCAGCTCCCAGGATACAGTGAGGTGATCCTTTCCAAACCAGGAAGGGATTCATGAGGAACTGGACTGATCTTATACCTGCCAGCCTCCAGGACTGTGAGAAATAAATTTCTATTGTTTAAGCCACCAGAGTGTGGTATTTTGTTATGGCAGTCTGAGCAGAAAAGACTAATAAGAATGATTTTTAATGATTTAAATATCTTTTGTTAGCAACAAAAATTGAAAGGAAAGAATCTGGCGGGGCTGGGGTTGTGGCGCAGTGGGGCTGGGGTTGTGGCGCAGTGGTAGCGTGCTTGCCTAGCATGCGGGAGGCACTGGGTTCGATCCTCAGCACCACATAAAAATAAAATAAAGCTATTGTGTCCACCTACAACTAAAAAATAAATATTTAAAAAAAAAAAAAAAGAATCTGGCATTTGGGGGTTACCTATGCAACACCATAAGTTTTCCAGTTTTTGGAGGGTTTTTTGTTTGCTTTGTTTTTGGTACTGGGGATTGAGCCCAGACGCATTTTACCACTGAGCCACATCCCCATCCTTTTTTTGTTTCTTTTTTTTTAATTTTTTTTTTTTATTTTCAGACACGGTCTCACTATGTTGCTTAGGGTGAGGCTAAGCAACTAACTCACTAACTTGTTGAAGCTGGCCTTGAACTTGTAATCCTCCTGCCTCAGCCTCCCAAGTCACTGGGATTATAAGTGTGCGCCACTGCACCCAGCCCCATGACCTTTCTAGATACCACTCAATGAGCGCTTCCTTGGGGCATTGCAGATATCATCTCATTTAACCCTCACAACTATTCTGCAAAAAGTGTTGCCATTTTTCTATTTTTCACACTGTGCAGTTAAAGAAACCTCTGTGCAATTACAACTAGCCTCCAGGGGCTGGGATTGTGGCTCAGTGGCGGGGTGCTTGCCCCGTATAAGTGAGGCACTAGGTTTGATTCTCAGCACCACATAAAAATAAATGAATAAAATAAATGTCCAGCAACAAATAAAAAAATATTTTAAAAAAACAGCCTCCATCTGGGAGAAGGGAGAGTGACAAGGCCACCTATCCTGTCATCTTGGGAACCTCATGAAAATCCAGGAATGGGGATCCACATTATTGCCACCTGCTAGATAAAGACACTGAGACCAGAGAGGAAACTCCCACAGAACATGAGCGTGCATCTACCCAGCCTTCCACACACTCTCACCCACACCTGGCCTTTCTGGTGCCTTCCTAACTTGAGCCATCCAGCCACCTCCATCTCCACAGCCATCACCTCACTTCAGCACCACCTCTTCTTAGCCAGACACTACAACTGCTTCCTGGCTGGTCTCTCTCAATCTGGTCTCCATCCCGTCCATTTCTCATCAACCAGAGTGAACATTCTAAAACGCACACAAATGGAAGCATGGGTCCTGGTGAGAAGTCCTAATGGTTCCCCAACACAATGACAGAGTATTCAAATTCTTTATAATGCAAAGCATAAAACAGCGTTTATCCAACTGCGTATCATGATCCAGTAGGAGTCATGAGATTGATTTGTTGGATTGGCAATTGGTACTAATGGGGAAAAAAAAAACGAAGAA
Source organism: Xerus rutilus (assembly GCA_028644305.1). Taxonomy (NCBI): domain Eukaryota; kingdom Metazoa; phylum Chordata; class Mammalia; order Rodentia; family Sciuridae; genus Xerus; species Xerus rutilus. Next base: position 121,403,274 of record CM053403.1, read on the forward strand.
GAGAATGGAATATAAAATGACGTAATTCATTACACATATGAAGAGCATTACTTTTGTCTTTGGTTATAAATGTCCTTATGCATGAGTGTTTTAGGTCCTAAAGTATGCCCGCGTGTGCATACTGATCCACATGTAGATTGTTTCTCATTCTTTGGAACATGATCAAGAGGTGGGACATTCCTGACACTGAGGCCCTCACTGAGGTGGCCCCTGATTGCATGCCCTCCCCTCTCACTCTGGAAGCTCCAGCTCTCCCTGCACCAGCCCCACAGCCCGGCCTCTGAATCTTGGACTCCACCTCCAGGCCGCCTCAGGGCAGCTGTTCCATCCTCCACCTCCTCCCTGCCTGGCTCACGCATGCAGGGCCTGGAGCCTAGGCTTCATCACCGCCCAGCTGGAGACTTTAATACCCCCACCCCATGTGCCCACAACACGGTGCCCCCTCTCCTGAGCACTTACCACACTGTGCTACCATTGCCTGTCTTTATGTCAGAGCCCCTTCTAGCTGTACGCTCTCAGAGGGTGGGCCAGGCTGCCCTGCATTCCCTAGAAACTCTGTGCTTTTTTTTAATGTTTTATTTATTTTTTATTTTTAGTTATATATGACAGCAGAATGTATTTTGGCAGAATGTACATACATAAAGTATAACTTATTCAATTTAAGTTCCCACTTTTGTGTTCGTACATGATGTGAAGTTACCCTGGTCGTCTATACACATACAAGGCTAGGAAAATTATGAACAATTAATCTACTATCTTTCCTATTCCCCTCCTCCTCCCTTTCCTTCATTACCCTTTGTCTAGTCCAACCCATTTCTATTATTCCCCTCCTCAGCCTCCCTTGTTTTGGATTAGCATTCACAAACCAGAGAGAATATTTGGCCTTCGGCTTTTGGGGATTGGCTTATTTCACTTAGCAAAATATTCTCTAGTTCCATCCATTTACCAGCAAATGCCATAATTTCATTCTTCTTTATGGCTGAGTAATATTTCATTGTGTATATATACCATACCGTTTTTATCCATACATCCATTGAAGGCTATCTAGGTTTTTTCCATAGCTTGGCTATTGTGAGTTGAGCTGCTATTAAACATTAATGTGACTATGAACTAATTTGTTATATGCTGTTTTTAAGTCTTTTGGTATAGACTGAGGAGTAGGATAACTGTAGAGACCTATTCCTATAATAATAAATGTTCCATACATATTTCTTGCTTGTTCAAATGAGTGAAGAGATGAATGAAAAATATCTCAAGGTCTAGGATATCAAGAGTGGTGGAGTCCTCAGCCCAAGACTTCAAGGACAAGGTTCCTTCCAAATAGTCAAGCTACTTAACCTGAAAAACAGAACAATATGGCATCATTCCAGGCCAGCACCTCTTGCTCCCTCTTCACATTCACCTGTCACCAAATTCTCCCTACTGTCTCTCAAAATCCTCTTGTCAATTTATTCCCCATTGAGACCCATAGACATCTTCCTCATGCAGATCTGGGTCATGAACACAGCTTCCTAATTTTCCTGCTTCCTGTTTTTGTAATAAAATCTCCAAAAAAGCTATCAGATTACACTTCCTGAATGATCTATTTTCTCACCACTCCCATGCCCAAAAGCCTAAAGTGGTTCCCATCTGTCCATCACTTCTGCTTTAAGGACCAAGGACTCCAGCCACCATCTTCCTCCTTGCCTCGTTTATTTAGCCTGACCCTGCTCCATCTGTCTGCACTCTCGCTGGTAACTCCCAAGGCAGACAGACCCTTACTTCACTTGGAGGCTGTCCTGCCTCAGTATCACCAAGTACACCACACTTTATGCCTGGCATGCTCCCAGAATCCTCTTCTCCAATGGTAGGTAGCCTGTGGGAAGAAGGGGGATGAGGATAGGGAAGGAAGCCAGATCATCCACAGACCATCTTCTCCATCTTTCACCCCTCTCCTACAACTCTGAAAGAAAGGCAGAGAACTCCAGGAAAGGCTAAGAGAAGAATTGAAGGACAGGAGGCCTGAAATATTCCCTTCAATGGACTAGATTTCAGTATTTCATGTTGTCTCTTTCTCTGGGGCACTTGTTAATTATAGCTCCTTCTCTTCTAATGCTTTCTCAATTCTCTTGTGCTCTGGTGTGACATGGATGGGTGGGGCTCGGCAGAGAAACCTACAAGACCAAGGCTCATATTTCGCTGGTCTGGGATTTGACATCTATTCCTTAGAAAAGTTCTATTAGGAAGGAAGCATAAGAAACTGGGGAGAAATCAAATATTAAATCTAAAATAAGAGCTTTGTAATTTTACACTCTAGAGTTTAGCTGGTTTTTAACCTAGGTCAATGGCTTATAGACCTAGTCTATATTTAACTGTCTCTTAACACAATATACTTAGGACCACATTTGTATCAGGAATTAGTAGTCTCTGAGACATAAAGCAGACATATATAGCAGTCTCAGAAAAGTCTCAGGAAAGAGATTGTCAGCGAAGCTGAAATGAACAACAAACACCTTCAATTGAACTTGAACAAAATATATTCTTCTTCTTCTTCTTTTTATTTTTTCAGAAGTAATAACTCTATATAGAATGACCTGAAGCAAATGTCAATCAACTATGGCTCACAGACAAATCTAGCCCATGAACTGAGAACTGCTTGCCCATTTTTAAATCACTGGGAAAAAAATCAAAACACTATTTCATCACATGTGAAAATGATGTGAAATTCAAATTTTGATATCCATAGTAGAGTTTAATTGAAACAGAGTCAGGTTTATTCTATTGTCCATGGATGTTTCCACACCACAATGACAGAGCTAAGCAGTTGTGACAGAGACCATCTGGCCCAAAGAGTCAAAAATACTTCTTATTTAGTCCTTTATAGAAAAGGTCTGATGATCTCTGATCTCAAATTCAGTTCCTATGAAGCTGCACACGCAGTTCTGTATGCAAATGTGACTGAACAAGCATAAGAACTACGTGGACATAAGTATTACACAAATACAAAAATGATTCAGTCTTCTATTTTAGTGTTTTTCACACAGAGCTCTGAAGAGCCCTACAGGTCTGGATGATGTCCCTTTGGGTGACAAGTTTTGAGATTTTTTATCCCTCCACCCCAAAGAATTGTTTTGCTTGTATCCTTATTTATCGGGATACCATGTGCAATTTTACCTGAAAAAAGTTAAAAAGTTTGAAACTCACTGTGACCTTTTTTAGCTACGACAGGTGACTACGACCTCAAGCAACTTTCAAAGGTCACATGTAAAAAGAACCATCATGCATCTACAACCACCCAAAACAGAATTGGAAACCAATCAGCCCTACCTCCCAAGCATAAATGTCGTGCTACAGAATGTAAGCAGCCATCATGGTCTGTCCTAAGACTTGATTTTAGTACTAAAGCACTTTCCTCCACCTCAGCTTAACTTGTTTACACATACCCCTGTCATAGCCTTCATTAAATATATAAAATTACAACGCAATTGGACTCACATTCTTGCATGACTGCCACACACCCATTTGCCTGGTGGTAGCCAAATCAAAAACTTTAAAGAAACTACAAACAAGGCTGCAGAGCACCTATAATTTATTTTTATAACTAATGAGTCATTAACAGGTACTTCAGGAGGTAATTAAAGGGAAATTGATAGGAGTTGACTGTAAGGCTTGCAGTTTTCATGTTTGCTTTTTTAGTAAAGCAATAGTCTGCTCGACTCCATTCAAAGCATCTGAAAAATTAGTTTAGTCATGTCGTATTGAACTAGTAAACTGATACAGGCTAGGTTCCATCTAGGAACAGCAGTTCTCATACATTCTTACAAAGACTGAGTTTTGCTGAATGCCTGGGGCAGCCAATAACAAGACTCGCTTCTTAAATACTCAAATCAATAAAGGTGGTACAAACTACTAGGGAAATGGGGAATTACCTGTGTGCTATATTTTAATGCATATACATCATAATATATAATATAATGGTCGTGAAAGGATCAAGTGGTTTCATTATCCATCTAACTTTTCTAACAGGGATTATATGAGGAAATTAATTACATAAGCCGCACACTGGCAAGAACACAGTGGAAAGCAACGCCAGCGTTCGTAATTCCACAGTCAAAATTTTTTCCATATAAATGAATCCTTGAAACCGTATGGCTCCGTGGGAAAATAAAATCCCTATTCCAGTGTAAGTATTTATCTTACCCATTATTCTTCAATATCTTGACTAATGCAAGGTCAACTCTGTATTTGTTTTCATTGTTCACCCAATAATAAACTTTTAAAACAGAGCTGTTCTCTACAATCATCTGGTATATATTTTGGAATGCCAAAATTAGTTCTTTATTTTTTCTTGCCTCTATTTTCTATAATTTTTACTTATTCTAAGAAGTTTCTCTAGACGGTCAACAGGAGTGAGCAAGGAAACTTATAAATAAACCTCACTTCAAAATAATAAGTAGGTTGACCACCACAGAGTGGGGAAGGACCCAGCATTCTACAGAGGTTTCTGATTATTTAATAAGATGGGCGGGATATTTCTAATGCACAATCCAAACTCTGAAATATTCCAAAATCTCAAACTTTTTGATCACTGACATGATATCACAAGTGGAAAATTCCAAATGTGATCTCCTATGACAGATCACAGTCAAAACACAGGTGCACTATTCAAGGATGGTGGTGTACTCCTGTAATCTCAGCAACTCAGGTGGCTGAGACAGGAGGATCACAAGTTCAAGGCCAGCTTCAGCAATGGCAAGGCGCTAAGATCCTGTCTCAAAATAAAAACTAAAAAGGGCTGGGGATGTGGCTCAGTGGTAATGCGCCCCTGGGTTCAATCTCTAGTACCATCAGAAAATAAAAAGGTTCACTAAAAATATTGTATAAAATTACCTTCAGGCTATGTGTATAAAGCACATATGAAACAAATAAATTTCCTATTTGGACTCAAGTTCCCTCCCCATGATATCCCATTATGTATAGGCAAATATCCTAAAATCCAAGAAAATCTGAAATCTAAAACACTTCCAGGCTCATGCATTTTGGATAAGGGATACACAACGATATTACATTGAAAACTCTCTCCACAGCTCTACAATCTGCAATCTCTCTAACACACTAACCACGTTCCTAAGCATTTTTTTGCAGTCGGATAAACAGATAACAACCAAATCTCAAGGTCCCTGGAAAGTATGAAATATGCATACTAGGTAGGCCCCATAGTCTTAAATTTTCCATTGAAACTGTTATTTGTGTTACAATCATTTTTAAAGGATTTCTAAGAGGCTAGGGAGAAAACATGGCAAGTTTATGCAGGCAAAATGTAGCAAATAACCACACACACATCCTTCCCCAGTGTCTGTTTCTGTCTCTCTGCCTCTGTCTCTGTCTCTGTCTCTCTCTCTCTCTCTCTCTCTCACACACACACACACACACACACACACACACACACACACACACACACGTAAACCCTGGAGTTGCAGTAAGGCAGGAAGGCAGCAGAGAATTTGCAGTGCAGAGGGGTGTGTCTGAACGATTCTGCTTTTCTTCGCTTGCCCCCTGGTGGGGAGACTCAACCTGAGTCAGTCACTCAAAGTAGGGGACAAAAGTAGCCAAAATAATTGGTTGTTTAAACACCAAGAATTGTCTGTAAAATTACAAGAGAAGAACATTTGAAAGAACACAGTATTTTCCAAAGAAGTAAGAATCATTATTTTAAACCATCCATCCATTCTCAAAAAATTTCAGCCCTTCATACTCATTGATTATTTGTTATGATAAAGTATTAGACCATTCCAGTCTAGATATGAGACACTGGATTCCAAAAGTGAAATGATCAGATTCCTTTTTACAACACAGCATATTCGTTCGTTCGTTCATTCATTCATTCATTTTACATTCCTTTCCCCCTAATACTCTTTGCAACCAACAAACCACCACCACCACCACCACCACCACACACACACACACACACATCATGAAGAAGGGGATCTGTATGTTGATTCTTCATGTGCCACAAGCCTCCTTGTGTGACTTGGAATCCATATTTCACAAAAAAAAAAAAAACAAAGAGATCCTTAGGGTGTTCATCAAAACTAGCTCTGCACACAATACCAACAAAATCTGGGTATCCTTAAAGTTTATCATTCCAGAATTCACGCTTAAAAGTTTTATGTAATTTTAACTCCTACAATTTGCATAATACATAGGTGCCACTTCACCACATGTAACTTAACCAAAATGACTCAGATATATTTCAAATTATTTCCACTAAATTATTAATATAGAGTGCTGTAAAACAGAAAGAACATGAGAAGGCCACAGTTCTAGTTCCAACCTCTATCATTAATTTACTCTGTAACCTTGCAGTGCAACCCTGTGCTCAGTGACAGGTACTTTCTCAACTACAAAATTAGGGACATGAATGGAGAAATTCCGTCAGGTTTCTTGCCATGTGATTGTTGGTTATTCTAAAAGAAACAGATAAGCCATAGCTTCCATTTCCCGTGTTCACAGTGCCCTCAAGTGGCTGTCAGGAAAAATTGTTTTGTGCTTCTTAAAAAAAAAATCTTGCATTTACCAAATGTAGAACTTTAAAGTCATTGGTACCCAAACTTTTTAGATCAGTGTGATTGTTTAAGTGTATGTGTCAACTTGGTTAGAGTACAGGACCCAGATATTTGGTCAAATGCCCATCTGGATTTCACTGGGCATGTTTTAAATGAGACTAACCTTCAGTCAATAGACTTTGCGTCAAGCAGATTACCCTCCATAATTGGGGTGGCCTCATCCAACCACCCGAAGGCCATAAGAGAAAAAGACTGACCTCCAAGGAGGAGAGAATTCTGCCAGCAGAGTGCCTTCAGACTCAATCTGCAGTGCCAACTGTCTCCAGCTTGGCCTTTTGATTCTGCCTCTCTGGAGAACCCTGGCTAAAACAATCAGTGATTCTCAAATACCTCTCAGAAAATGCTCACATATTTCTCTCTCCAAAGTGAAGATTTCTGCAAAGAATGAGACATGGTGACATGCACATGTGCTATGCACGAGAAGGAGCGCCCCCCCTTAACTACCAGAGTCTACCCATCCACAATTGGCAGTCCTTAGTGAGACAGCACAGACAGGAAAAAAAACCTTTAAAACTTACACATAATTCTGAGAGAGAGTTGTTACTATACTGCTTTAAATAAACAGGGTCCCTCCTCCACTGCCACTTGGCAGTGACAAAACTCTGACAAATCTGGCCACTTGTGATGAGCACATTGAAATGTTTACATCTTAGATGCAGTGATCTCATTTCCAAGTAAATAACAGATTCATCTGCAAAGATTTATGTGGCTATGTTCATCTCAATGTGATTTATAATAAATCTCAAAATGATCTAAACCAGCAAATGAAATAACAAATTATTACATACCCACAAATTTATCTTCTATGGCCATTAAAAAATATTTTAAACAATTCTAATAACTACAAAATAATGTTAAGAGAAAAAAGAACATAACATTTAAAATGCCATTTTTTAAATGTAAAATTATCCCTAAATCCAAAAATGGTTATTTTTATTTTAATTGTAATTAGATGGTAATTAAATGGTTATTCTTATTTTCATTGTAATTTCCCGTGATTCACAGCGAGTATGTATCTCATAATAAATACTTTTAAAAGTATTTATTATACTGAAACAGATACTTGTGCACCAATATTTGTAGCAGTCTTATTCACAATAGCCAAGAGCTAGAAACAACCCAAGTGTCTATCAATAAATGGATGAACAAATTATAGTGTCACCATACAATGGAATAGTATTCAGCCACAAAAATGAATAAAATTTTGATATACGCTGCAACATGGACAGACCCTGAAAACATTATGCTTAGTGAAATAACCCAGGCACAGAAAGACAAATATTGCATGATTCTTCTTATGTAAGGTACAGAGAATAGGCAAAACCATAGAGACGGAAAGTGAAACAGAAGATGCCAGGGGCTGGGGAGCTCAAAAGAGCAGTTACTGCAGAATGAATATAGAGTTTTTGTTGGGGATGATAAAAAGGTTTTGGTATAGACTCTGATGGATGGTTACATGACATCGTGAATGCATTTAATACCAGTGAATCATACACTTTTGATGCTCAAAATGATAAATATTAAACATATTTTTCCATGATTTTAAAAAAGGAAATGCCCAGGATGCTTTCTCTCACTCTGTGGCAGCTCCAGGAGTTGTTACTCTGCTCCCAAGAGCCTCTCCTCCTGCTATTAAAGTGCGTACCCCTTCACTCACAGTATGATTCCCAGTCTACAGGGATGAGCTCTGATTAATCCTATATGCCCAGTACACAACAAACCGTTTGGCACACAGGAGGTACTCAAAAAATAATTAATTCTAGGAATGACAATACAAAAGATAGAAAATATAGGTCATTCAAAGTTTTGCTAAACCTGCTGAGGCTAATAAATTAGAAGCAAACATTCCAGATCAATCTTAACGTCCCCAAGTGAAGTTCTGTGGTTTCACTGGGCCAACTAGGATATTTTCAAAAAGCACTGTAAAATATCAAGTTGAATGTCATTTCCCCTTTTTCATTTTCATGAAGCTGGGAATCCTGCACAGAGTGAGAGTAGGTGACTAGGACAGATGCTACTGGCGCTCATTAAAATCACCAATTCTCCCCTTCCTGGAACAGGGAATTGTTGGATTCCTCTCCATTGCATGGAGCCTTGTGACTGGATCTTCCACCTGCCTCCAAGCAGTACTGGGAATTGAACCTAGTGGCACATGACCCCTGAGCCACATCATCAACCTTTTTCTTTTTTTAAACCAAGTCTTGCTAAGTTGCCCAGGCTGGTCTTAAACTTGTGATCCTCTTGCCTCAGCCGCACCCAGTTTGCTTGCTCTTTCTTTTTTTCCTCCCTGCCTGCCCACCGGCCCAGTGCTGGGGATCAAACCTAGAACCTCACACATGCTAGGCAAGTACTCCACCACTGAGCCACACCACAACCTGAGTCTTGCCAATGGTAGAGACAATGAAAATCACCTGAACAATCTCCAGCTGTTTGTCTTCTTGGAAAGCAGAGGAGAGCCAATGCACTGAAACAGCCTAGATCACAGACTTTGAATGAGGGAGGAACAAGATTTACTGTGTTAAGCCACTGGGATGTTGGGATTGTTTGTTACTTCGGCATAAAACAGCTTATTCTGACTATCACAGTAACATTGGTACATACTGATTTCTAGTGGTCCTCAGGCCACTATTTCTGCTGGGTGCCCCTCTACCACTACCATATCCACCAACTTGAGGAACCATATCTGCCATATGACCTTATAGGGTAAAAACAAATCTCATCATCTAAGAGTCACTGACTCTCAGAAGCTGAAAACATATTTCTCCAAAGATTATATGTAAATGGCAAATATGCACATGAAAAGATAGCATCACCAGTCATCAGGGAAATGCAAGTCAAAACCACACTGACACACCATTCCACACCCACAAAGATGGCTAAAATTAAAAGGATGGACAGTAGCCAAGAGTGGTGAGGTTGTGGAGGAATCAGAATCCCTTTGCACTGCCGCTGAGGTTAGAAAATGGTGCCACCACTTTGGAAAACAGTCCAGAAGTTCTTCAAGGTTAATCCCAGAGTTACCATACAATCCAGTCATTCCACTTTCAGGCAGATACCCAAGAAAAACAAAAACATATGTCCACACAAAGATTTGTACATGAACATTTGTAGCAGCCTTACTCACACAGCCAACAAGCAGAACAACTCCACCCAGATCTTTTCTCTCACATTAGTCTCAGAGAAGGCTGTGTATAGCTCCAGGGCCCTGGCGGTACCAGAGCCAGAACTACTGATCTGTGGATCCCAGAGATCATTTGACTACAGTAATAATGTGAAGGATGGTTGGAGGAAAGAAGTGAAAACAAATGGATGTTAATTAATTAGTACATTTAAAATCCATTGATTGCTGGGCGCAGTGGCGCACTCCCGTAATACCAGCAGCTCAGGAGGCTGAGGCAGGAGGATCACAAGTTCAAAGCCAGCCTCAGCAACTTAGCGAGGCCCTAACCAACTCAGCAAGACCCTGTCTCTAAATCAAATATAATAAAGGGCTGAGGATGTGGCTCAGTGGTTAAGCGCCCTGGAGTTCAATCCCTGGTACCAAAAAAAAAAAAAAAGCATTAATTGCCAATGACTGTGCCAAGGTTTTTTGACATTTTTCTCTTCTTTGCCCATTTTCAGCTGAGATTTAAAAATATAAAATAAAAATAAGTCATTCACCCGAGGATCACACATTTGTTTAGAGGAAGAGTTGGCATTCCAATCAGTTGTGGTCTCCTCATGAGACACAGGTTTCCTCCTCAACATACTGTGGAATCACACTCTAAAGAATCATTTCCTCCTAGCGTTCTTCCTGTCACTCCAGCCCTCACATCAGGAGATTCACGGTTCACCCAGGGCTTCCCAGAGCACCTGGTGGGCATCTGCTTCCTGTCATCCTGGATCTTCAACACCGCGACTCTCTCTCACCATGAACCTGAAGCTTCCGGAGGTAAGACACTCTGCCCCCAGTGTAATACGGGACAACAGAGTAAGAGCTAAATATGGTTTGGTAAATACTAAACGAATAATGAATGTGTGAAACTGCAATTCAAAGCAAACATTCCCTTGGGAAGCAAATCGCACTGCTGTGGCCATTCTACAGAAGGGGAAGCTGAGACCTGAGATCAAATGACTGGCCAAGGAGGCTCAGCGGATCATCAGTGAGGAAGCTCATTCGTGCCAAGATCCGTGGTAACACTTTCGCACATTCATTCTACCTGCTTTGGTCAAATTCTTCATGCCTAGAGTGAGGGCAGGGACCTACAGAAATACCCAAGTTCTCTTCTTCCTACAACATTACATTTTCATTAATTCCAATTCCACTTCCCAATTGCCCTTTCTTTGTTGTGACAACCTGGACCAATTGTTTCTAGTGCACTATTTTCTATCACTGGATTTATTCGGGATGCTGTCTACATGAGCTGAAGGTTTTAAAGGATGGATGACAGGGATTAAGGAACATTTGACAACAACTATGGAAAAATACCCATGCTAGGAGCTTCCGGGGAAACAACTTTTTTAAGAGTAATTCAACAACCCCACCATCACCACCAAACAGTTTGACCTTGTTTGATTATTCTGGACCTAAGTGCTGTGCTCAGTAATCATGAAAAGAATTCTGACAGGTCTCATTATAAACACAGTTCAAGTTACAAAGCACAAAAGTTCCCATAAAATCAGAAGGAGATTTTGGCACTTTAGTCTGGACTGGGCTTTTTGCAGGCTGGTATTAGATGTAGAATAAAGAACTGTAGCTAAACTTACAAAGATTTTTAAGAACTAAACTCATAATGTTAAAAATTTACTGAACCATTTCCATCGCAGGAGCCAAATTTTAGGTGTACTATCACCCTGGATAATTTAAATTTGGTAACAAATTAGCTAAATATTCTTAATAGCTAACCAATCTTCAATGTCATCTAAGAAAGACATTAAGGCAAAGCAGAAAGTACTTGAAGTGGCAGTGTTTGGCCTGCTGAGGTGAAGTTCAAAGGAGACATCGCTATACCTCAAACTCATTCAGGAATATTCTGTACGAAGCTTACTTGATCTTCATTTCAACTGAGGAAAGACTTAGAGAAAAAATATAATCACAGTAAGAAACTAGTCATGGGTTACTAAAGAGTTGTAGAATCTAGTTTTCTGGAGTTTTAAGAAATGTAGCTTATTTCTTATTTTCCTTAGATAACTTCAATAGAGAAGTCTCCCTAAAACGTGCCATGGCTATGGTTACAAGCCAAAATTGGTAGTTTTTAGAAACACTGCTTAGAAAAAAGCAGGAATTAGTGAGCTGCCAGAGGAAGCCTTAGGGAGGAATATGATAAAGTGATTAATCCTTGGAGACTAGGAGGACCCGGACGGGCAACCCAGTAAAGAAAACTGGAACAATAAAGAATTAAACTTGGGAAATTGGATGTCTGAGGCCATAGCAAGAGAAAACAGCAAAGAATGAGACTAACAAAATGTGTTTTTTTAAAGTTATAACAGATTTTTTTTATATTAGTAGATTAATTTTTCACTGCCCCACCAAATTCCAACATCAAACAAAATATTCCCAGACTCTCCTTCTCCCCTTAATTTTAGTCTGATATTCACAAAACATTTACATATTTCTAAATTTTCCAGCCAGGTTTTCGAAAACTGATTTTCATGATCCACACAATGGCGTGCCTTTTCAGGAACTGTCTAACCAATGTGTTTCCTGACAAGAGCTGCAATCTGGTAACACCGGTAAGCAGAGATTCCACACTCAAGGCAGAGTTAGGGGTAGGAATGAGTCAAAGCAAAAAAGTCACACTGTTTTCCTGCCAAACTTTTCCCTATATTTGTACAAATTCTGAGGGTGTGATTTTTCACAGGACAACCTTTTCCAGTTCTGTATCCTGACTTTCAAATTCTCTACTCCCATGCAAATCTTGGGCACAAACAGCTCCCTCTGAAATCCCCCTCCCTCTACTGCTCCACCCCCAAAACCCCTCCCACCTAGTTGCTCAGGCCTAAAGCTCAGCCTAGTCCTTGCATCACTGCCCTGAGATCTGACCCCCACCCCACCCCAATCCCATGTTTCTCCTAAGGCCAGCCTAGCAACGATCTAAAAGCCAGAGGGTACAACTGAGAACTATTTAATGACACACTGCTAATAAAAAAATTATTTCCTAAAAATTCAGAGCTGCCTGTTACAACAGCCCTTTAAAATGCATTGCACAGTATTTTTATTCAGCGCCCCCTGCTATGGTGACCAAATGAATTGGTGGTAGATCAAGTGACACAGAAACCATAACCAATTCCCTATTCTTGCAGAAGGGCCCTTAATTATTGCTTTTCAGTTGAGAGTGAAGTACATGACTAATTTCTTTTCAATGAACCATTGGTCTAGGATGAAAGAGATGTTTTCCACCCCAGCTAATTTCAACCAAAGGACATACCCTATGTGGCCTTCAAGTACCTCAATCTAACCCACACACAAAGAGGGAGTAGTAACAGGACCAGACTAGCCCTGTGTACCAGCTGGGAGAGCAGAACCAACAAGGAAGCCCAGGGTCAGAGCACAAAGACCACCATATCTCCCCATCCTGGCCCTGAGGCCTCACTGGACATCTGCCTTCTCTACAGAAAAAAAGGAGGCAATTCTAGCTCCATTGCATGGCCCTGGGGGATTCAGAAAACAACTACAGTAGTAATCTCTCCCTGCATCTAGAATGGTTTTAAAAAGCTGTCATGTTCAATGTTTTATTTTTTTATAATTCTTTTTTTCCATTTTTTAAAATTAATTAATTTATTTATTACTTATTCGTTCTAGTTGGGTATATATGACAGTAGAATGCATTTTGATTCATTGTACACAAATGGAGTGCAACTTTTCATTTCTCTGGTTGTACACAATGTAGCATCGCACCACGTGTGCAGTCATACATGTACCTAGGGCAATGATGTCCTTCTCATTCCACCATCTTTTTTTTTTTTAATTTTCAAAAAGAAACCACAGAAACCTGTCATGTACAACCATAAGAGTGGGATCCTAAGTAGAATAAGTTATACTCTAGTATGTATATTCTGCCAAAATATATTCTACTATCATGCACAACTAAAAAGAACAAACAAAATAAAAATAAACAATAACAAAAAAAATTTTATATGCACAAATGTAAAAGAAGAAACAAAGAAAGAAAGAAATGTGTGCTTGTGTTTGCCCAATGGAACATACAAAAACTGATTATTATGAGAAATGGAGCTGCTCCGGTCATACCCAACTAAAACAGAGTCAAGAGGCCACAGGGGAAAACATTCAGGTCACAAACACCTGATCCAGGAACTGTCTCCCAAACCTAATCTAAAACCTAGACTAGCAGTCGTAGTAATGGCCTGCTATGACTTCAAGTTGAGCTGTACTTAGAAACTGCTGCCACTTGCCGATCAGAGCTCTCCAGCTCCCACAAGACACTGCCAGTGCCAAAGAACTTTCTTTCAGAATGACCTATGTAACTTTTCTCTTTTCATAATAAAACCTCAGACATTCCCTCTGTTTTTCCAACACACTTGAAGCCATCCAGGTCTCCGTGTGTGTCCCATTATGGGTCTATTATTGCCAAATAAACATTTGCTTGGAGATTCATGCCTATATATCTTTAATAACTTTTAGTTATAGTTTCAACACTAAAACTTTTAATTATGCTTAGAACACTGTATTTGGCCCAATTTTCTACCGCATATTAAAAAAAAACTGGTCAGCAAAAAAGCAAATAAGAATGCACAGAGTGACCCTAGATACCTTATTAGGGTGGAAGTGAGATTACTTCTTAGAAACTACAAATAGTACTTCCTCCCTGAGGCATGTGCCCAGGGCCATGTAAAAGTCTATTGAGGTCCCAGAAATAGCCATACTCAGCATAACTCCAGCCACACTGCACTAAGTGGTATAAAGTGCCAATCCTACCCCAGTCTTGTAATTGTGTGGGTAGGTGAACAGCCACAATAATGCCCAGCTGCAGAATTAAATTAGAAAATATCTGTGAAAACACTCAGCCCTGTCTGTGCTTAACACATAGCAGGTGCTCAATAGTTGCTCATTCTTCTTCCTGCCTCTCTTATAAAATTCATTACAATTAGGATCCTTTATGTGCTTTCAGTTGCAAGTAACAGAAACCTCAAGTCAAACTTTAAAAATTACAAAGGACTTTGGGCTGAGGATGTAGTTCATTGATAGAGCACTTGCCCAGCATGCACAAGGCTTTGGGTTTAATCCCCAACACCACACACATCAAAAAAAGTAGAGAATCCATTGACCCATGTAACTGTGAATTCCTGAGGTAGGGCTGAAATCAGCAGGTCCCAATGTTCCAGATAATGTGAACAGGGATTGATTTCCCACATAAAATTTTAAATGTCTTATGTAACTATATTAGTCCATTTCTATTACTATGACAAAATACCTGAAGCTGACTAACTTATAAAGAAAAGAGGTTATGGCATGGTGGCACATGCCTGTAATCTCAGCACTTTGGGAGGCTGAGACAGGAGAATCACGAGTTCAAAGCCAGCCTTAGCAATGGCAAGGTGCTAAGCAATTCAGTGAGACCCTGTCTCTACATAAAACACAAAATAGGGCTGGGGCTGGGGCTCAGTGGTCGAGTACCCCTGAGTTCAATCCCTGGTACCAAAAAAAAAAAAGAAAAGAAAAGAGGTTTAGGTAGCTCATAGTTTTGGAGATGAAAAGGCTAAACAGCATAGTGCAGGCTCTGTTGAGAGCCCACCTGCCTGCATCACATCATGGTGGATGGCATCATGGCAGGAACGTGAATGAGAGGAAGAGATCACATGGCAAGAAAGAAAGCGAGAGTGACTGGAGTCCCATGGGAACTACCTTCATCTCCTCTGAGAGTTTGCCTTGTGACCTAACGGCCTCGACTAGGCTCCACCTTTTTTTTTTTTAGTTAACATAGAATAAATGTATATGTGAATCTGTCTGTGGGTTACAGTGTGATAGTGTGATATTTCATTACATGCATACAATGTGTGATGCTCAAATCAGGGCAATGAGCCTAGTTCTTCTGAAATATATAATAGATTATATAATCGATTATTACTCCGCTGTGCTGCAGAACACTGGAACCCATTCCTCCCGCCTACCTGTATTTTGATACCCATTACCCAACCTCCTTTTATCCCTCTTCCTGCTAGATTTCCAGACTCAAGTAATCACTACTCCATTCTGTTCTACATTGAAATCAACTTTTTCAGCAGCTCCATGTGAGAGAATGTGTGCAGTACTTGTCACTCTGTGCCTGGCTTCCCTGACTTAACAATGTCCTCAAGTTCCATTCACTTTGCAGCAAATGACAGGATTTCATTTTTTAAACGCAGACTCTACTTCTTAAAGGAGGCAGCACCTCTTAACATGGCCACGATGGGGACCAAGCTTCCAACAGGTAAATCTCTAGAGAACACATTTAAAGCCATCTCTGAACCACAGCAGTTACCTAGACCAGTGACTTACAGTTTAATATAAAAACACTAGGGAGACCTGTAGCCAAGAGCAAGGAGAGTGGGGAACATCAAACAATCATCTTGCTTACAGGAGTTTTCTAGTTATATATGACAGCACTAGTGATCTAGAAGCTGGAAAAGCCTGTAAAAGAGAGAAAGGCAATAAATTGCAATGGAATCGGACATACCTTTCCTATGTTCACATATGAACGCACCAGTGAAACTCCTCATCATGTACAACCAGAAGAATGGAATCTTAATTAGGATGTTCTACTCCATGTACATATAATATGTCAAAATATACTCTACTGTCATGTATCTAAAAAGAGAAAAATAAAATTCTAGAATTTACACTTTTGCCAAGGTGTCCATATAAATCCTTTTGGTATACATGAGAATGCTAAATAAAATACAAATGGAAAAAAAATAGCAATGGACTAAAAGCTTTTTTAAAAGGGAGCAGTAAACAGGCCTTTTCCAAGTTCTGTCCCCTCTGCTACAACTACAACTCACAATCCCACCACAGTCTTAAAGAACACTGAATATAGAGATTAATATTTTTAATTTTTCAAAAATAAGAACTTATACATCTGAAACTAAGTTTCAAAGAACAGCAGATTAAATAACACACCAAAAACTTCTAGTGGTTTCATGATTCGGTTTTGAAAATAACTTATAATTGGCATGAAAAATTATTCAGACATAAATCAGATATAATTGCTCAAACCAAAGGAAAAGATGATAGGCCAGAGCAAGGGCAGGGATACCACTTCTTTGGGTAGGAAAAGAGTAAACGTTTATTTCTTACATCTCTTGTTTCTTAATGCTACTTGGCAAGATAACTGTGGAGAAAATTAGTCAACTTTATAAATGTTCCTATAAAACAGCTGAAATAAGCAAATTGCTATTCTAATCCTCTGGTTGGCACCAAAGCCAAACTGCTTCTTTCTTGTGCCTGTTACAACTTAAATCTACTTGATGAAACTCATATGTCTGCAGCATCAGGTTTGGTTTCAGTGGTGGATTTTTATAGCATACTCATGATTCTGTCTAGATTTAAAGTGTGATGTTGGTTAAATACATTTAAAAAAAAAAACCCATCAAGCTCAAGGTAAATCAGGATACTTTACTTTGAAGTTAGCAAGGTTCCCCAAAGAGATGAATGATTTCAAAGCAAACAGAAGTATTTCACCAAATTTAATTCTTCCAGTTACTCTGAATGCTTGCTCATTTGACAAGATGTTTTCAATGCACACAGCCAGGCTGAATAATAAAAGTACATATCTAAAACTTAAATCTGTCGCCAATGGGATTAGGCCCCAAATGAATGGATTTACCTCCATCACATTCATTTGCTTGGCTCAAAAACACTGTCATCATTAAGGACATCCTTCAAGTTGCTATCCATTTGTTGTTGTTGTTGTCTTATTTTAAGGGAAAGAGAAGACACCATAATGACTTCCCAGATGCTTCTTCTGGTATCTTCCTGGGGCTATTTCTTCTTTCCACCTTCCCTGTCTCTGTCAAGAGCTCTATCCTGTGTCATTCACCCAAGCAAACTGACAGGCAAAATGAGCCAACAGGGGTTGTTTTTCTGAGTCCAATCAGTCACCACAGCCAGCTGACAACCCCTTCTAAGTACCTTTCACCATCCTCTAACTGTGCCTTGCAAAACGTGGACAGAAGAAATACTGAATAAAATGCAGGAAGCACACTAAAGTTTCAAGAACTCTGCTTTAAAAACCATTATTAAGAAGAGGTTATCCTTTGTTCGAACCTCGATTTGAACAAATGAACTGCCCATGAACACAAACTGAACATTGGATATGAAGGAACTACCAATATTTTTAAGTGGGATCGTGACATTGAGGTTATACTGGGGAAAAGTCATCTTTTAGAGATGTATTTATGAAGTATTTACATTGAAGTGACATCATATCTGTGATTTGCTTCAATATAATCCAAAACGAGAAGAGAGGAGTAGGTAGTAGTACAGATGGGAAAAAGAAAAAAAAAAAAAAAAGCTATGTGTTGATTGCCATGGAAGCTGAGTAAACAGGAATTGATTATATCATTCCCTCTACTTCCACATATGTCTGACATTTTTCAGCACCAAAAAAAATTTTTTTTCTTATTTAAGGGCTGTATAAGTACAGAGGCTGCAGCCAGACTTTCTGAGTTCAAATACTGACAAGGTCACAGTGAGGTGTCCTTGGGCCACTTACTTACCCACACTGAGCCTCAGTTCTCTCATCCACTGCTAATAATGGCACCTACTTCAAAGCATCACTGAGAAGGCTGAATGAGTACTGTTATATGTAACACCTGGCATATCACAAGTACTCACAAATTTTTTATGACTATTCCTGCCATCCCCATGACCACTATTAACTCCTTCTCTGTTATTATTACCTGTTGAACAGTAAGTTCCATTCTGAGAATGGAGAACATAAAACACAGTCTTTTTCTTTTGAGGGTCTTTTGGTCCAGGAAACTGAGAAATAATATTTGCCTCAACACATTCTATGAACTAGTACTATGCAGTCCCTTCATGTATATTCTCTTGATGAAGCCGCACCAAGACCTGCAGGAAGGATTCCTAGTGGAGAATGAAGGGGAAGGAGATGAGTGACCTGCCCAGGGTTATAGGGCTAGCGAGCAGCAGCCCAGGGCCATCTGACCCGCTCTCTCTACAACCTGGGGGTTTGTACTTACAAAGAATTCGGTATTATAAACTGGGCGCGGTGGCACATGCCTGTAATCCCAGCACTTTGGGAGGCTGACACAGGAGAACCACGAGTTCAAAGCCAGCCTCAGCAACAGTGAGGCACTAAGCAACTCAGTAAGACATTGTTTCTAAATAAAACACAAAATAGGGCTGGGGATGTGGCTCAGTGGTTGAGTGCCCCTGAGTTCAATCCCCGGCACCAAAAAAAAAAAAAAGAATTCGGTAGTATAGATAATAAAAGCCATGGAAATAGCAGATGGGGCGCTCTTACTGAGCTGGGGAGGCCAAGCCAGCAAGTTTCCCAGGGAAGATGAACTGAGCTACATTTCAAAGGCCAGCGATGGGGACAGGGGTGATCTGAGCCACAGGCTGCCGTGGGCTGGAGAGGTATGACTTGGTATAAATGAGCAGGCCATTGCAGAGGCAGCAGGGCTTACCACCACCCAGGATAGGCAGAGATGAGGTTGGGGGAAGCTGCTGGGGGTCCAGACGACTAGTGGCAATAAGAACAGAAAGAAGGGCCCAACTAGAAAGGCAAAAAGAACAAAAGTTGTTCTATCCTGAAACTAGTAGGCTCAGTTTTCTCAAAGGTGGTCCTCAGTACAAATGCACCAGAATCACTCAGGAAACAAATGGAAATGCAGATTCCCAGCCCCACTTCTGGCCTACCGAATCAGAGACCCCCAAAGTGGAGCCCAGAAGTCCATGTCCCTCACATGCTCCCAAGTGAATTTGGCATGCACTGAAAACACAGAACTCCTGGATTAGATGAACAGGAAGAAGCAGAGGAAGAAGCCAGGTTACCCAAAAGATTCAGTGACTGGGAAGGATGTCCATTTCCAGCCGACAGCCAAATGAGCCATTACTTCTCCTGCCCTCTCCCTGTTCGTCATACCGAGTGCCATACTTGGTGCCAGACAATCTTCCTCGGGAACCCAGGAAGCTTTCTACTGCACTGCCTCCAGTCTAAACCCCTCCGCCCTCTCTCCTCCTCAAACAAGTCAGGCCCAGGGACCTCCTTGTTCCACTCTAATACTGCACCAAGGTTAAGGTTGCCCCATCCCCCTCAAGCTAACCCCACAGAATAACAACAGAAGCAAGGATTCAGGGATTCTCAGTGAGAAAACAGGGGGACACAGAGGAAGGGGAAAGTACGATTTAATCTAGGCCAAAGGGCAGAGACATTATGAGGCACCTAGGCTGAAAAATGCCAGTGGCTGCCTACCATCGACTGCCCCCCAAAGGCTGCAAACAGACCTGGGGTGAAGCCTGTCTCCATTCTGCTAAAGATGCTTGATGCTTGACGCAAGCACCTTTCACTGGTGCAGGGATGATCTGACCTCTGCCATCCCCAGCAGGAACACAACAGAAGCCAGAAATGGGTCAGCTGTTGACGGGCCCTGGGCTGGCTTGCTCCTATTGCTTTGGAGGCCTTATCCAAGCCACTCCTCCTTCCTCAGGCTGTCTCCTTTCTTCCTCACTCACAGCTTCTCCTTATCTTCTATGAATAAGAAACTCAAGAAAAGAATGTCCCAGCTACCTCGAGCAGCCCTACCCACTGCTGACCTCCTGACACATGGAGTGACCCTCACTCTTACCTCCGCCTCTACTTAGCAAATGTCTTTGATGTGCATTTTCAGTAAATGCCTTTGATGTGCAGTTCCCTTGGTCCCTAAGAGCGGAGGATTATCCACTATGTTTCTCCCCATCCCTAAGCCTGAGGCCATATGAGGAGAGAGGAGACCTGGAGAGCATTCTGGATTTGCAGTCCAGGAAGAGACCAATTGGTGTCCTACCCAACAACTCATTTTGGCACTTAGTCACCTACCACAGTCTGCCCTGTGGTTCCTGGTGAAGCCCTGAGCAGCTGGGACCACACGTATGACATTGTATCCTTGGTGATGCCTAAAACCTATGTCTCACCAAAGGTGCACTAAAATACTTGGTGCAAATATTCCTATTTTCATAAAACATACATTTTTTCTCTTTGCTTCCCTCTGTAGTTTATTCCAAGCCAATGAATGTAACTTTTGATTACAAGTTTGTCAAGAAATAACTTTTTTTCCTACCATCACATCATAATATCTTACAGTTGTCTGAGAAGCTCCTGAAGTTTTTTGAGAAGGCTGGCCATTCCATTTTACTCTCTGCTATGCATTTTCATTTCAAGTGTAACTGAAATTTACCTAAGAAACTTACCCAAGGTCCATGGCCTAGAATAATAAAATAGGTTTTAATGAAAGTAGAATACAGGGGCTGGGATTGTAGCTCAGCGGTAGAGCGCTTGCCTCGCATGCGTGAGGCCCTGGGTTCGATCCTCAGCACCACATACAAAGCAATAAAATATATTGTGTCCATCTATAACTAAAAAAATATTTAAAAAAAAGAATAAAAATTGTTAAAAAAAAGTAGAATACAGGTGAAAAATAATTTATATTAAAATATAGGTGGTAGTAAGAATATTTTAATAGCTTTATGCCTAAAATAAATAAATAAATAAAAAGTTTACTATGAGAATATCACTGTTTAAATTCTCCTATTCTGGCCAGTCTCAATTGATTATCAGATTGTTTTAATCTCAAAATTATTTTGAAGTAGGTGAGAGTTGATGACATAAATCTTAACAAAACCATTACATAAAACTGTTCAGTTATTTTAACACTTGATGCCTTCTCCAAGTTTGCAGTGACACAGCAAAATGCATCTTGTAAAAACCACTTCTCACCAAAAGCACAGTAGCTGATTTTACGAGATACATGGCTACACACGTCTGCGTATCTGGGAGAAAGATCGAGACCCGGGGCTGCATTTGAGGCACAAGGTTGTATTGTTGTTGTACCATCTTTAAAGTACGGTGTACACCACCCTGTACGGTAGTTAAAATGTGCCAAGGAACCAATCCTTGCCCTGGAGCATTTACAATCTAGAGGCACAGATGAGAAGAGCCCAGGAAAAACCCCAAGATAGTTGCGGAAGTCGCTGAAACTGAAAAGCCTGCTCCTCAGGTAAGATTTCAAGGCTGCTGCAGCTGTCCACCAGATGCACTTGGGGAGGGCGAAATATCTTTAGGCCCTGCTATCTCTGGTTTGAGAGCTCCGTGCACATGCTTTGCTGTGACCTTTTGTGGGCCACAAGTCTGGTGACTCAAGAGAACCACTGTGACTAGGGAGAAAAGGCAGAGCAGCAGAATATCACAGTCCCTCGTTTTCCAGGTGTGTGAGACTAAAGATATAATGCGCAAGGAGGAAAGAAAGCCTTTGATTGCACAATCTGCCTTTGTTGACTGCTTCTCAATAGCCATGGCCTCTACAAGGTGTTTTAAAAAGAAAGAGAAACATTATTAGATCACTGTAGTCAGTGGCTGGGGTGACTGAGGCAGGAGGATCGTGAGTTCAAAGCCAGCCTCAGCAACCTAGTGAGGCCCTAAGCAACTCAGTGAGGCCTTGTCTCTAAGTAAAATATAAAAAAGGGTAGGGAATGTGGCTCAGTGGTAAAGCACCCCTGGGTTCCATCCCTGGTACCAAACACCAAAAAAATGTATTCAAAGAAAAAAACTGATTAAATAATGTTTGAAGATCACCTGGAGGTTGTCTGCAGAGCCAACATCGACAGGCTGGATGTATGTATATCTGTGAGAAGAAATATGCCCTGGTGGGAGACCCTGTGTGGAAATCCTGGGCTGTAGAGTTGGGTGGATCCGGGCTGAAGTCTCAGCACTGCAACTCTTTACCTGCTGGCCTTGGATAAGACACAAAAATCCTCTGAACTTCAGCCTCTTACAAAAGGGAGATAATAAGAGGAACCTCACTGAGTTTCTGCAAAGATTAAATACGTAATGTAGTCATGCATGGCTTCACAGCAGCGATGCAGTCTGAGAATGTATCATTAGCCCATTTTGGCACTGTGTGAACATCAGAGTGGACCTTTACAAACCTATGTGGTAGGGCCAGCTACACACCTAAGCTGCATAGGATCAATGCAGTACATGCAGCTCACTGCTACTCAGGATATAGTAGAACATAACATACAAGAAATATTCAGTAGATAGTTGCTTTGTAAAGTTCATTTATTTATTTTTAGGAGGGTTATCAGGAATTGAACAGAGGGGCACTTAACGTCTGAGCCACATCCCTCCAGCCCTTTTGTAAATATATTTTTTTATTCAGAGACAGAGTCTCACTGAGTTGCTTAGAGCCTAAATTGCTGAGGCTGACCTTGAACTCATGATCCTCCTGCTCAGCCTCCCCAGCCACTGGGATTACAGGTGTGCCCCACTGTACCCAGCTTAAAACTTATTCTTAAGCAGTAGTGGGTTCTGGAATCTCTGAGAGGGCTCAGGAATCCTTTCCAGGTACATGTTTTTTGGGGTTCTGGCCCTCCATGACCAGCATAGAAAAGCCATTTTACTTTCATTATGTGAGTGGCAAAGACACCACAGTCCCTGCAAAGTTGACTGGGGCAGGGAAGGATGCAACCTGAAGGGTAGCCAGATGGGAGAACAAAGTCCTGAACCCTAGGTGAGCCCTGAGTCAGCCTGCCTGGGGGACCCTACACATATATCACCTTCATACTCTTCAGGTTCCTACCTGTGAACGGCTTAGGAGAAGATGCAGAGCCTTAAGGTCCCATGCAATCTAATCTCCTAAACTCCAGCTCTGTGGACCCCAGCTACATGCTGACACACTCCTGGGGCAAGGATCAGCAACCGCCTGACAAAGCAGAGATGGGGGGCTTTAGTGGGAAGGGGAGATGGATGCTACCTTCCAGCAGGTAATAGGAAGAGAACTAGGGTTTTCTGAACAGCTTAACAGTCTGCTGTGCTCTGGCATGAATAATACCAGTGTAATGCTTTCGTTTGTACTTTATGAAAGATCTACCTGCTCACACAGGTCTCTGCCTATTAAAACAGAGGGGGAAATGAAGCCATTATCTGCATTCCATGAAGTGCCATGTAGTTACATACGGGCAGTTAGCCAAGGGAGGGTCCTCACCAACCAAGCCTCTGGGCACAATTCAAGAGCAAAATAAAGTCGTTACACTACACAGGATTAGCATCAGGAAAGGGGGGCCAGGAAGTCCACAGAACCCTGCACAGAATACACTTTAGCTTCAGTGTTTTATCTTCTGATTCCAGGGTTACCTTGAGTGTCTGAAAACCCACAACTGGAATCAGCCAGGTTAACCAGCAGCTTATGTAACTTAGTCAGCACTTTGAAACCAAGCAGGAAAATATCAGTTTTTTGCAAGATACATAACCTTATAGTATAAGATAATCATATACTACTGTGTGTAAATAAGCAGGCAGACTGAAAGAGACAAAAAACAAAGCACCCTGCTTTATTTGTTCAAAATTCAAAGCTTTAGGGGTTGAGGATTTGGCTCAGTGGTGGAGTGGTTGTGTAGCATGCACCAGGCCCCCGGTTTGGTCCCCAGCACCGTTTAAAAAAAGAGAGAGAGAGATAATGAATAAATGGCTCCATTTGTAGTCCTTTTTATTTCATTTAATCTTCCAATGGGATAGCAACGTGCCCAAGCCCTCAGAACTGGTAAAGGGCAGAGTAGGAGTGGAAATCCAAGTCCACAACCAGAGATCCTGACCCGGCACCCAGGTTTATCCCCTGACAAAGACATCAATAAGAGAAGTGGCAGCAGAAGAGGGAAGAAAAGCAGACTGCTCATGGCACCGCCACCAAGCCCTTCCTCAAAGGGCAGATGAGGGTGCAGAGATAAGGGAGGGCCACTCACTGCCTTGCTAGGTGGGATCCTAATAATAGGGACAAGCTGTGGAAATCAAAGTGAGACACACATACAAGCAGGTTATCAGCTTCGCAGACACAGAACATGATTTTAGTCAAGAAATTTAAAAAAACTGGAATTGGGGGATTTTTTTAAAACTGTACAACAAAAGCACACTTCAGAAACAGAGAATGAGGACACTATTTTTCAGCACTATTATCTGATTCATTATAAGAAAATAATCATTTTAACCACTAATATCTATTGGGATTTTACTCTAAGTTGGATACTTGTGCCACAATTCATATCCTCTAAGCATTCCAAACTGTACTATAAAACCATTTTCCAGAACATTCTGTTATTTGAGAATATCATCCTGCCACCTTCTATTCCAGGGGCAGGTTTGCATGGAAAAAAAAAAATCATAGCCCTAAAGCCAGCAAGTCAAACACAGGAAGACCGCTGTTTTCCTACCTGTGATTTACTGTGACAACATGTTTCAAGCTTTCTCAGCTTGTGTCTCCTTTGAGTAAACATAAAAAAAAAAAAACCTCCTCCTTTAATTGTACCTGAAATTTCAAACTTACATACTTCATAGAAAAATAGCAAAGTAATATTTTAAAAGAAAAACATTTACAGTAACCTTGAAATACACATATTTTTAAAATGCTGAGTATGCTTGCTCACCAAAACTACAATGACAGTTCATAATCAGGTTTTCTGCTGCTATTTTTATAGTCTGGAGTAAAGGGAGAAAATGGCCTAATAAAAGCATGTACATGAAAGAAATAAGAAAATAACTGTAAAAGCATGTTTGCTTGATTTAATGTAAATCAAGAACTCACCACAGTGACCTGTACATCTGACGCAGGAATCAATATCCTATGTCCAAATCTCTTTTGGAGTTCTCTTTCCAATAACATCATGGTCTCTCCTCACAAGCTCACGAATGCCACTTTCTACCAGTGTCGAGAGCAGGTTGCCTAAATTCACCCAAACTCCGTGAAATGTAACTTCTCAAAAACCACTTTCAGGCAGCCTTGAGAATGTCATCCAATTGGTGGTTTTTAATTTTTAAAAAAATGTATCTAAAAGTGTATGAATTGCAATGCTGGTAATGTAATATTGGTCTTTTATCTCTTGACATATCCATCGCTGTACATTCAGAATTTCAAATCTTTCCACCAAATATGCAATGCTCCATTGAAAATTTTTTCAAAAGTGCAAAGAAGTTGGTCTTTTCTCTGGAGTTCCCAAAATATGGCTAGCATTTCTTTTTAGATCATAAATCTTGCAAGCCTATTTCCCTCTGACAACCCATCAAAGGATGGACCCTGTAACCAACAAAGTCACATCATCTGGCAGTGTGCACAACTTTCACACACAATGAACCAGTTTTTAGTCAGAATTTTGGTCTCCTCAATTACTGGGCAGTTTCAGGAGCCAAAGTTTTTTTATTTTTCTATTTTTTCAGTACCAGGAATTGAACCCAGAGGCATTTACCACTGAGCCACATCCCTAGCCCTTTTTAAAATATTTTTATTTTGAGACAGGGTTTGAGACAGGACTTAGTAACACAGGGTCTTACTAAGTCACTTAGGGCCTCTAGTTGCTGAAGCTGGCTTTGAACTTGAGGTCCTCTTGCTTCAGCCTTCCAAGCCACTGGGTATTACAGGCATGCGCCACCATGCAAAGCCCAAAGTTTAATGACACAGTTCAGCCCCCAAAATAGTTGGAACGTTTTTTGTTTTTGTTGTTATTTTTTGTTTGTTTTTGTTTTTCCCTCCTGATTCAGTTCATTACTTTCCAAGAATGTTGACATCATTTCAAAGCTTTAACAGTGGTCTTCTGCCTTCAGAAAACAAGTCCTTTTCTCCTAGCATGAATTCGGGCATAGATTGCACCCAGACCAGGGACTGAATACGGTTTCAATTTATCACATCTCACTGCAAAAGTGATGATTCCATCCGTGGCTGCACCAGAAATTCAATAGTTTCAACTCTCATTGATTCAACCAAATTTCAGCTCTATCATCTGGAATTACTTCTGCATTTCCTTTCCAAAGAGGTTTTGGCAGATGTAAGATGTCAGTTTTCATGAGAATATCTTTAAAGAGCACTTTTGAATTTTTTCAATTAAGGAATTATTTAATATAAAACTTTCACAGTTTTCTTAGATTTCTCGTAATGTGTTCCAGTTCCATTCAGTCCAATATAGGGAGGAAAAGTGAATTTCCCAGGGGGGGGAATCACTATTTTTAATAAGGTTTTTATAATTAAGCCTAAATGGTATCATTGCTCAGCTTTTAAAAACTAAATGCAAGAGGCTGGGGGTACAGCACTTACTATCATGCATGAAGCCCCGGGTTCAATCCCCAGCACAACAAAATATAGATAGATAGATAGATAGATAGATAGATAGATAGATAGATAGATAGATATTCATCTTACTCTTTAAAATATATGCTCATAAATTCACACATGACATAAACCTCATGAAATTACTAGTTATCTTCTGAACTGATTTAGGAATTTTGAGGATGGGCACAGTGGTGCATGCCTGTAATCCTAACAGCTCGGGAGGCTGAGGCAGGAAGATCATAAGTTCAAAGCTAGCCTCAGCAACTAAGCAAGGCCCTAAGCAACTTAGTGAGATCCTGTCTCAAAATAAAAATATTACAAAGGCTAGGGATATGGCTTAGTGGTTAAGTGCCTCTGGGTTCAATCCCTGGTACTACTACAACTAATACTAATACTAATACTAATACTAATAATTTTGAGGATTGTTTGCCCAGGCCTAGAGAGTCAGGACGATGTTGATATGGGACACTGGAGTCTAAGAGTAACTACTCTAGGCATCCAACTGTGTCAGAAAAATGTTTGATCCTGTGTATTCTAATATATACGATAATATAAATGCTTTTAAACCTTTTATTTTTAGAATATATACATACAACTTGTATAAATTTTGACATCTTCCACTGCCTTCTTAAAAAAAAAGAAACTTTTTAGTTTCCTTTTTATTTCATTTAAGGTTCACATTTATTCCTGCCTTGGGGTGATCCAATATGGCAACCTATAATGACACGGAGATTGAGTATCACATGGTTGAACATTAACAATAACGTCCATTATGTCCTGTAGTTACTATTTAATTTCACACCCTTTCCTCTAAACTCTAAGGAAAAGGCCTCTTTTCCCCCTAACAAAAAATGTTCTGTGATCAGAGTTTCCTCTCTCTCTTGTCAAAGAGCTAAACAGACCAGTCTACCTGGCTTTTCATAATTATCCAATTTGTTTAATTTTTAAATTGGCATATAATTAACATACCATTTAACTTATTAAAAACTGATAGTCCAAGTCTTAATTTCTAAAGCACTGCCATAAATCAATAGATGTAATATATACTGCTGACTGTAATCATCATTAGACTGATGTATTTTGTAGTATTTTACCAAGATTAAGCCTCTTTGGAATATAATTCCATTGTCTCCTCATATGCACCCTCAGAACAGACTGTTTAAAGAAGGTACATATAATGCCCCCCCAACAAAAGAAGTAATATTCAAATAAAATCTTGTATTCAATTTTCTTTGTTAAATTTTTATACTCAAGGTAACATCATTTCCTGCTGAATAAAATCTGAAAAATAGGAAAAAAAGTCCCCCTTAGTCCTATTACCCAAATTCAAACACTATTAGTATCCACAACATTAATATTTAATGTATTTTCTTTTAATACAAACAACATGTGCAGAGGATCCTAAATGCTCGTCACAGACTGGCCACGAAACCAGGTTTATATGTTAAGAGCACAGACTTCTGGATGTCTATCAGGTGGTTCTAATGCAGGAGATAGGCCAGAGAAGATTCATTCATTCATTTAAAGTTTGCAGATGATTCCTATGCAGAGAGAATTTGTGAATCCCTGTTTCAAGCACATATTTTCAAGCTCAAAGACAGACCTGACCCTCAGATTGTCTAGAAAGATTGATATTCTAACAAAGGAGCCAATCTTACAAATACTATGGAAATCCCATCACTTAATCTAGCTAAGCAAGGTTACCCAGGCTGTCTAAGCCCAGCTTTTTCATCCACAAAGCAGGCACACTGAGAGCCATTTATAAAAACTAAGTGAGAAAATGCACTTGGCACAGGACTCAGAACATGGTAATTATTCAATAAACAATAACATTGTCATCCTTTTCCATTATGCCTAAATATCCAGTTTAAAATTTAGTTCTGACTTGTATGCTATAAAATACTAAATGCATTTTAAGTAACATTAGATACCATAACATTTTCCCGTGTTGCTTCATGACATTCATAGACATTTTAATGGCTGTATAGTTTTCTACCCAGTAAATAGAACTGTAATTTATCTAATTATTTTCCATTCATGTCATTTAGATTACTTGAAATTTTTCTTTCTTAGAAACTGGGTAGCCGGGTGCAGTGGCGTACCTGTAATCCCAGCAGTTCAGGAGGGTGAGGCAGGAGGATTGCGAGTTCAAAATCAGCCTCAGCAATTTAGTGAGACCCTAAGCAACTCAGTGAGACCCTGTCCCAAAAAAAATATTTAAAAAAGGACTAGGGATGTGGCTCAGTGGTTAAGCACCCCTGGGTTCAATCCCTGGTACAAAGGAAGGAAGGAAGGAAGGAAAGAAGGGAGTTAGGGAGGGAAGAAGGAAGGAAGAAATTGTGTAATGAACAGCCTCTTACATGCAATTCTCTATATTTTGGATTGCTATCTCAGACGCAGTCCTAGAGGTAATTACTGCATCAAGCAGTGTGCACATTTAGGTGGATTTTTGACATACAGTGCCAAGATGCTTTCCAAAAAAATTATTTTTTCAATTTTCAGTATCATTGGCAATGTATTAGATGTCAGACTTAACCAACACGTTTTCCCCCAATGTTAAACTAGTAGCTTAGAAATTACCAGGAGCAGCTTGTTAATATTAACTATAATTTAAGTAGACTTATACTATATCTATAAATCCACATTACATAAAGGACTAAAAAATATAAACTGAAGTGTGTAGTTTCCACCTTCAAAGAAATCATATTCTAATGGAAAAGACACAAAGCAACCTACTGATATAATCAAGTAGAATATAAATGCCAACTGTGTTTTAAAATAATTGGTCATATGAAAAGGAACTATTTGCAACTTTTATGACTTGAGAAGGCACTATCTTAATTGAAATGCCTGAATAATCTTTTTGGCATGAGGACAAAGTCAGCACAATGACCTACTACTTGGAAAATTAAATATGTTCCCAATTTACAAAGGACTACCTTCATTCTCATTTCTGTCATCAGAATTTTTGAGTACAGAGGGTCAGAGTTTAGAGAAAAACACTTACATTCTCTTTCTGAACAACCTCACATCCAAATCCCTCTCCTTGAAAATAGAAGCATTTTTTGAATAGATCACACTACTGCTCCTGGGATTGGCTGAAAAAGACTGACGTTCTAACAAAGGAGCCAATCCTACAAATACCATGGAAATTACGTGAACTTATCAATTCACATCAAACAGTTCTTCAGAAATCATTTCAGTTAATAGTCTAGCAGATTATGACTTACCTTCTTATAAATTTTCAGAAATTTTAATGGAGACAGGAAAGAAAAAATCACTTTAAATGTAATACTTATTTTAGCAGTTTTTGAAAAACCAATCTAAAATCGTCTAGTTTGTGCACAAGGGGTATTATGTGACTTGATGAACTAATCACCAGTTTGAATGCATATAAATTTAATTTAAAATTTATTAATGTAAATTGGCTGGCTAAATCTGTGTTTTACATTTTCACTACACATTTAGCTACATAGAGTGGGACTTTAGGGAATCTGGGTTTTCTTTCTTTCGACCACTTTATAAGAAATGGGCACATACTTGATAACAAAAAAAAAAAACTGACATTAGGGCTGGGGTTACAGCTCAGTGGTAGAGCGCTCACCTCACAAGTGTGAGGCGCTGGGTTTGATCCTCAGCACCACATAAAAATAAAGTAATGGTATTTTATCCATCTACAACTAAAAAAAAGAAAGAAAAAAAGAAAAGAAAGAAAGAAAGAAAGAAAGAAAGACTGCATGACTTTAAGAAAATAGGAAATCTTGGAGTTTGCTGAGTGTTCTTTGTTTCACGGTCTCAATGAAATACATAAGTTAATTTTGAAGAGGACAGAAAGCAGAGGAAAGAAATTTATTGACTACACTTTTTTTTACAGGGAGCATTTTCTTATTAATCATATACAGCTGAGATAACACCATCAATTTCCATGTGATTTTTGTCTCCATGGGCCTCTTCAAATGAAAGACTGTTCTGTATGAGAAAAACTTCTATTTTTGTTTCTGTCTTTATTTACTTCTTGATTTGTGATAGTTTCAAACATAAACAAGTTGGGAGATTTATAATGAGAAATGTGACAATAACAAAACTTGTCACCCAAAGAAAGATCATGACACCCATTCTTCAAGCCTGCACCAAATATCTGCGGCTTGTACCATCCGAAATTCCCTAGAATTGCCTGAGGGCGCTGCTGGCTTTGTGATCCAGTTTAACCAGTAACAGTACCAACATCCTCATTTTTCTGCTTCTGAATCCTGGATCTAAAATACTTATACAACATGCAGTTTACACAGTATAAACTGGCAAACAAACAAAAAACAATTTGAATTTCAAGTAACACTGAGGTAATCTTCTTAGGAAAAATAGATGCCACCGCCTATGTACTCTCCAAAATCCCACCCTGTCCTATGAGTCATGTTCAGTGACAAAAACCATTTTCTTGACCGAACTTTAGTCTGGTTCCTGAACCTTCTCCTAGGCCCGTCCGTGCATTTGTAAAATACGTTCTCAGCAAAGATCCCTCCTAAGTCAGCTTAGCAGAAACCCCCATCCTTGATACCTGATCAATCTCAATGTCTGATTACATTCCTTGTACTCCATCATTCCACAGGGGATGTCTGAACATCTGGGCCTCTCTGCAGCAAGAATCTTGTTAGATTGGTTTGGCCAGAATACCCATCTTTCCTCTGATTTTTAAGTCATTTTCCATCCACTAACCCCTCTCTGCTCCTTGGCTATAAATTGCCACTTGCCCATGATATATCTTTGATTGTGACCAATCTCTTCCCCACTGCCCCATTGAAGTGGTCCTTGTATCTACTACAATGGTCCTGAATAAAATCTTCCTTTATGGTACTGGGGATCAAATCTAGGGGCACTCTGTCACTGAGCTACATCTCTAGCCCTTTTTATTTTTTATTTTGAGACAGAGTCTTGCTAAATTGCCTAGGCTAGCCTTGAACTTGTGATTCTCCTGCCTGTCTCCCAAATAGCTATGATTACAAGTGTGTGCCACCATTCCTGGCTCAAATAATTTTTTCCTTAACATCAGGTAGAAGCAACCTCAACAGCCATAGGGTGTTTTCAGGCTAGGATGTGAACATTTTACCAGCTCACACCCATGCTGGCTCCTTCTGTGCAACTACAAGTAACAATTTTAGTTATCTCTCCCCACTTCACTTCCTTATGGTCAATCAGTGGTAGATAATAGAGTTCACTTACGCATAGAAATAATCTGGTTTACACACTAGGCCTGCAGTTATGAAGTCAATGAAACCCATTATTCTGTATAATTAAAATGCAAACTGTATTAAAGAAATTTATTTTAAAAAGGAAAACACTAAAGATGGTACTTAATTTTTCATTAGTAAAAATGGCAGTGACCACTCTGGCCACAGTGGTACACATCCGTAATCGCAGCTACTTGGGAGGCTGAGGCAGGAGAATTACAAGTTCAAAGCCACCTCAGCAACTCAGAAAGACCTTGTCTCAGAATAAACAATTAAAAGGGCTGAGGATACAGCTGAGTGATAAAGTGCCCCCATTCAATTCCCAGTATCGAAAAAAAAAAAATGGCAGTGTTCATTTGAGTCTTATACTTTATTGCTTCAATCAATTCAATGTAAATGATTTACAAAAAGCTGATATTTTACTTTCTCACACAGAGAAACACAGCTTTTTGGAGAAGGAAAGGTGAATAAAAATTGTTCATAATTCAGTTTGGTACAAAGGTATTTCAGAGGATTGGGGTTGTGCCTCAGTGGTAGAATGCTTACCTAGTATGCATGAGGCACTGGGTTTGATTCCCAGCACCACATATACATAAATAAATAAATAAATATGCATCAACAACTAATAAAAATATTTTTTAAAAAGGTATTTCAAGGGGAAAAAGTTAGCAGTTAAAATATTTCATCAAAACAGCTAATGGACATAAGAGTTATGTTGAAAGTCTGTTTTTCTGTTTTGTTTTCTAAAATGTCAAATTTGTATAAATATACAACTTACACAAAATTGGAGAAATATAAAGCATATGAATATTAATATATATATAAAAGGCAAAATCAATAATCAATATGTGTGAGATATCAAAATATCAAAATATGTAGAGGCAAAATTTTTGGTAATATAATAAAAAAACTTACATAACTTTGAGGAGATGACTTTAGTATACTTATTACAATATCTAACCCCCCAAAAATTGGAAAAAAATGAACACAACAGATTTGAGCAATATAATGTTTAATATATATATTTAATAACAAAATTTAACACATAAGCATATCCTATGAAAAAATTCCTTTTTTCCCCAAGTTTCTGTGAAACATAAAAACTTGATCTCTCAGGAAATCATATTATATCAATAAACTTGGAAAAAACACATACAGTAGGACCTCCAAATCCTGGGGTTCTTCATCAACAGATTCAACCAAAAGAAAATTAAAAATATTCAAAAAAAACCACTGTGACCATAGTGAATATGTAGAGACATTTTGTCTTGTCCTTATTCCCTAAACAATATAGTATAACAACTACTTACACAGCATTTACACTGTATTACTTATTGTAAGTAATCGAGAGATGCCTTAAAGTCTATGGGAGAATGTAAGGAGTTTATATGTAAGTATTATGGCATTTGATATAAGGGACTTGAGCAAAAGCAGATTTTGGTATCCACAGGAATCCTGAGACCAATCCTCTCAGTATACAGAGGAATGACTGTAAATGTATTGATATCTTGAAACTTCTATAATAGCAGTTCAACTTTTACACTTTTCCCTCTCTAATTTTTGTCTTTACCTCATGGTTATAAAAGAAAGTCAATACTGACTACTATAAAATATGAGAAATCAGTAACAACAATTTTTTTTCTCTTTTGAAAATTCACAATTTCTAAGAGGGGAAAGGAAGAAAGTAACTAGGATAGTGACTAGGTCAAAGAGGAAATCAAAGTACTAATGATAGACTATCTAAATCACCAAAACAATGAGGACACTATAAATCAAAGCTTAGGAATAGAGTCAAAGCTGTATTCAAAAGCATTTTCATAATAAAATACTTTTAATAAATAAAATGTAATAATTAATAAATAAAATGTAGTAATTTACATTTTACATTTATATAATACACATTACTGTATAAATCACGCAGCTTGACATATTTTTTTCACAGAACTTATATATTATGTTGTTAATTCTGAAAAAAATTCTTTAGCATAATAACCAAGAGTAGAATCAAAAAGAATTGAAATACACCTTACCATACATAATTACTTTTCTTAATTTATGGAAATTTAAAACAATACTTTGACATCTAATGCTTCTAATGTAAACCTTAATGTAGAAAATAAAAAGACTTAACTAGGAGAAGCAATGTCTTGAAATTAGCTTAAGGACAATTATGTTAATTTGCTTACTCATAGAATCTGAAGACTCAAATGTCATTTAACTCTGGGTTCTCAAAAAAAGAAAAATAAAGAACAGTGAGGAATGGTGTGATTAAGTTTCCTTCCAGCACCATTTCCCATTTTTATCATTAAAACAATTTTCTCAATATCCTTCACAGTGTCTTATTTTCTAAAATGAAGTGCTTCTCAGTTGTTTGCAAAGCTTTTCTATCATGAGTTAACTTTTTTTTAAATTTATTTTTTGAAAACAGAAGAATGCATTTCAAGTCATAGTACACATACGGAGCACAATTTTCCATTTCTCTGGTTGTAAACAAGATAGAGTCACACCATTCGTGTCTTCACACATGTACCTAGGGTAATGATGTCCATCTCATTCCACCATTTTTGCTATCCCCATACCGGCCTTCCCCTACCTCCCCTTTGCCCTATCCAAAGTTGCTCCATTTCTCCCATGCTCCCTACCCCCACTCCCATTATGTATCAGCATCCACTAATCAGAGAAAACATTCGGTCTTTGGTTTTGGGGGATTGGCTTACTTCACTTATCATGATGTTCTCCAGTTCCGTCCATTTAACTGCAAATGCCACAACTTTATTCTTTTCTTGCTGAGTAATATTCCATTGTGTATATATACCACAGTTTCTTTATCCATTCATCTACTGAAGGGCATCTAGGTCACTTCCACAGTTTAGCGATTGTGGGGAAAAAGGCACACTCAAACATTGCTAGTGGGAATGCAAATTGGTGCAATCTGGAAAGCAGTATGGAAATTCCTTAAAAACTTGGAATGGAACCACCATTTGATCCAGCCATCCCACTCCTCAGCCTATACCCTAAAGAATTAAAAACAGCATGAGTTAACTTCTTAAGGCTCCAGTTTGGCAACACGTTGAATACACATCTGGCACCACCACTATCCCGAGATCACCTGTTGATGGTGCATTTTAAAACTCTTTCTATCAAGAACTGGGCTTGCAAGTCATCCAAAAATTTGTGTCACTTTCTACAGATGTTCTAAACAGTACCAATTGTCTGGCTTAAAATATCGAGACCAGAGCATTATCTTTAGTACTCTGCTTAATTTATTTGCTGATATATTTGCATGTTTTAATCAAGCTTCATAAATCATAAGTCTTCAATTTTTAACTTTCAGAAGAAATTACAGTACCATCTATCTATATATATATGCATACATGTGTGTATATATATATTTAGATTTTTTTCAATGCTAGTGAACAAAGTCAAACTTTGCCAGCAGAAATGGATTGTGGTCTCAAAGGGATTAACAACAGAGACTCTGGAGTCAGATTATTGGCCTGAAATTTGAATTTACCTGCTCATTCAGGGCTACTCCCTGAATCTCAGCCTCTCCTTCTATGAAATGAAAACAATATTAGCACCACCTCTCTAAGGAGTAAGTGAGAATGGATATAAAGTGCTTAGAATAATCTCTGATCCACAGTAAACATTAATAATTTTTAATTCTTCCTTTTCTCCTGTTCCTCCATCCCTCCAAACTCTGAAATAGGAATAGCAAGTATTAATGAAATGAAGAAGCATATGTATATAGATTGTCTTCTACAATGTTAATTTTTCAATATAAAAGGAAATGTTGAAGATACAGGTACATTTTTTTTTTAAAAAAAAAGACACTAGAGTAACCACCATTATCTGGAGGTAGAGGTGGTTTCTAAAGCACTGCTTTGTTTTTCTACATTAGTGCTTCATGGTCTACTAACCATTAAACACTTCCCTTGAACAAACTTTTTTTTAACAAATTAATAACCAGGCTCTGATGAAAAGAAAGTGATCAACCGAGATAAATCATGCCAGTCACAAAAACTCTCATAATAAGAAAAAAAGAATTACTCATGTTTCCTACGGTTCTGTATTAACTCCAAAATTGGCAGGCTTTCCAAGCTTATCAGGACCAAAACGGAAGGAACAGGGGGGAAATGATGAGTTATCAGAACCTAGACAGAAACAGGTCATTATCTCAAGGAAAAAGATTGGAGAACCTGGATGAATAGTGCCACCTAATAAGAGTCCAGGATGGATGCAGGTGCAGTGGATGCGATGAAGAACGGGAATGTCTTTCTAAAAAGGATGGCGGTGTTCACTGAGCTCCATCATCCTCACGCTCCAACAGGGGACCAGAAGTGTCCAGTTTATTGGCCAGACAATATGGATTTGGAAAAAAAAGATCCAAGGTGAATGGTCCAGATAAGCATTTCTTATATGTGTCGTATTTGCAGCATCAACATCTGCAGATTCTACCAACCACAAATCACAATATTTAGGGGAAAAAAAAAAAACCTGCATCTGTGATGAACACAGACAGACTTTGTTCTTGTCATTTTCCCCTAAACAATGCAGTATAACAACTGTTTACACAGCATTTATGATACCCTATTAGGTGTTACAAGTTACCTAGAGATTATTTTAAATATACTGGAGGAGGCATGCCAGTTATATGCAAAAGCGACACCATTCTTAAGGACTTGAACATCTGAGGATTTTGGTATCCAAGAAGGGTCCTGGAACCAATCTCAGGAGGACATCAAAAGATGACCACATTAGATTTCTTAATCCTCCTCCTTCCTTGGCAACATAGGCTGAGAGAATGCAGAGGGTTCAGCCCCAACCCCAGTAGAGAGAATTTCCAAAGAAGGGATCTGACTCATGGCAAGATTCCTTCCAACCTAAAATCATCCTGCAACCTCATATAAACCACACAGTTCCAACGCGGACAGATGATCCTCCTCTCTTCTCTCCCCCCTTCTGTTCAGCTCCTGACCTGGGCATGTGCTCTTTCCCACGCTCCCACCTTCTCCCCATCACACACCCTATGCATCTCCCTCGGCTTCAAAAACATCATAGGAGCTGGGCGTGGTGGCTCACACTTGTAATTCCAGCACTTTGGGAGGCTGAGACAGGAGAATCTCAAGTTCAAAGCCAAGCCTCAGTGAGGCGCTAAGCAACCCGGTGAGACCCTGTCTCTACATAAAACATAAAATAGGGCTGAGGATGTGGCTCAGTGTTTGAGTACCCCTGAGTTCAATCCCTGGTACCAAAAAAAAAAGCATCGTAGGACCTCAACATGTCTCTCTGGATCCCCAAGCTCAGCCTCTCCCAGTTCAACCCTCCCACCAAAGGCCATCAAGCAAGTGGAAAGTATAAGAAATCAAGCTGGAAAATTAATACCATAAAGCAGAGGTGCCACCTTCAAGAAGGGCTGGCAGCTTTGTCTGGCTTAGGAAATTCGCAGGTCTATCCCAAAAGGAGAAAGCCTCTTAAAGAGGTAAAGATTTGGGAGTTTCTGTACATAAAAAAATTCTGATTTGAAAATGGTATCAGTGGTTGTGTCCACCTCTAGAACTCTAGAAATCCTTCTCTTTTTTGCAGCATGAAGTTGTCAAGAAACCATCCTGGACCAAGAAAGCCACTTCTGGGTATGAGAGGTTGATATTGCAGGATCAGGGAAGTCTGGAATCTCTGAAGATGACTTTCCTTAGAGGAACATGTGCTGGGTCTCATTGTCCTGGAAATGGGCAGATTCAAAAACAAACCAAAAAAAAAAAAGGTCTGTAGGGGTGCATAAAACTTTAGTTAGAAGTAGAAAGACAGATGTAATCCTATCCTTTTGTTGCAAAAGTCTGAAAGGAAAAATTGCCCAAACCCGGGAGGGAACATAGGCGGGCAGTGCAGGAAGGATCAGGGAAGACATCTGACCTAGCGCTGAAGAAAAGGTGCAGAGACAGATGGAAAACGCTGTGAGATCCAGCGTTCCTGAGGAAGGACCAAAAGAAAGGACTGTTGAGTTCAGTGTCTATCCTTTGGGCCGGCATCTCTCAGCATCCTTGAGTCCACCATGAAGACAGAAGACTGCATCAATCTCAAGTGGTAAGAAGAATGGAATCCCACCAGACTGGATTCTACCTCTTAAAGACACTGGTAAATCTTAAGGAGTTCCAAGGATCCTAGATCCATGAGAAGGTGGTTATTTTGAACTTAGTTACCGGTATCCATGACCTAGAAATAAACTATAGGATATGATGTGCTCTGCAAAGGACCAGGTGACATTCTGGTTATGGAGACAATCATTTTAGAAAATTGTATTCTAGAGCCTTCGCACTAAATTGAGAAAAGAGATTTTATTGTGTTTGTTTAGATCTTAAGAGGAAATTCTCACTGGGCACAGTGATGCCAGAGGTATTCATTCACATTATTAACATAATAAGAACTTCTGAAGACTTGCAGTCTGCTCATGTGGACTTTCTCACCCCTGGGAGGGTATATCCTCATTGTCAACCCAAAGGATTGAATCGTCTTAACCTTTTTATCTAAGTCTTTTATCAAATTCTTCAAAGAAGTAACTGTAGCTCTGGCCCTTGACAGTTTCCGCCTCTGACGGTGTTGAGATCAGCTAATAGCAAGATACTAAAAGCTATATGAAACAAATCCTCCAATAACAGTGTGACTCAAATTTTATGGCTGGGATAGATTTCTCCAAAAAATTTCCCCCCAAAATTCCTAGGTTAAGGCAGGAATGTTCAGAGGTGAAACAATCTGTCCTAGTTTAAATGGACTGGGTAACTGTAGAGAGGTGGGGTGTGGCTAGAGGAGATGGGTCACTGGGGGACATTCCCCAGAAGGATGCACCTTCCCTGTGGCCCCCTTTCCCTTCCCTCTCTCTGTTTCCTGGCTGCCATGAGGTGAACAGCACTTCGCCACCACACCCTTCCACCATGATGTTCCAGCTCACCTTGGACCCAAAGCAATGAAATGGACCCATCATGGACTGAACTCCTGAAACTGTGAATCACAATACACTTTCCCTCCTCTAAGTTCTTCTTGTCAGGTATCTTGGTCACAGAAATGCAAAGCTAACTAATCAAGTTTATCAAAAGCTCTTAGCATAGGGCCTTCTTAACGATATACTTATTTTTATAGTATTTTATATTAGTAGATTAGGTCTACAGCTAATTCTTTATCAATATTCCTATGTAATCTTCATTGAGATAAATTATAAACCAGATACTTAGTTCCCCATGTTAACAAGTGTCTGCAATTATATCACATCTACACCTATATTAAAAGGCTTAAAATTTGTTTCACAAATATAAACTGAGTAAAATGATACAAGTACAATCTATGAACTTCCAGTAACTATGCTAATACCACTGCATACACTGAAAATTCTGTTTTTGTTTTAGCTTTTAGAAATGGGGACTTATTGTGTTGTGGCCCCAAACTCTTGGGCTCAAGCATCCTCCTGCCTCATCCTCCCCAATATGACACAACTGACATGTTCCAACATGCTAAGCTAAAAATTCTGTTTTTAAGTTGCTTGAAACATCACTGTATGAGATATTATAAGTAGGCTGAAAATGTTTAAAAATTACTAGGAGCAAAAAATTTATATACAACATGGGCTGGGATTGTGGCTCAGTGGTAGAGTGCCTGCCTCACATGTGTGGGGCACTGGGTTCGATCCTCAGCACCACATACAAATAAATAAATAAAATAAAGATATTGTGTCCATCTACAACTAAAAATATATTTTTTTATATTTATTTTTTAGTTGTAGGTGGACAGAATATCTTTATTTTATTTTTATGTGGTGCTGAGGATCAAACCCAGTGCCTCACGCGTGCTAGGCGAGCACGTTACCACTGCGCCATAACCCCAGCCCCTTAAAAATATATTTTTTAAAAAAGTTTATATACAACAAACTTCCCTGATTTTTTGTTTTATTTTTTATCTTTTGCTCCAAAATACATAATCATCCTTTGCAACAGAAGCATCTTTCACTCCTGCACAACATGCACAGATATACACCTTTACTGTTTTATGCACCCTTTTAAAGAACTCAGTAACAACTGGCAGGTTTACCTTTCAATGTAATTTCTTTTCCAAATTCAAAGGCAGACCTCAATGTTTATAACAGCTCAATTCACAATAGCTAAAGTGTGGAAACAACCTAGATGCCCTTCGATAGATGAATGGATAAAGAAACTGTGGTATATATACACAATGGAATATTACTCAGCATTAAAGAAGATTGAAATTATGGCATTTACAGTTCAATGGATGGAGCTGGAGAATATCATGCTAAGCAAAGTAAGCCAATCCCAAAAAATGAATGGTCAAATTTTTTCTGATAAGTGGATGCTGATCCATAATGGAGAGCGAGGCAAGGGCGGAATGGAGGAACTTTGGATTGAGCAGATGGGTGGGAAGGGAGGGAGGGTAGGGGAGGAGGTATGAAATAGAGAATGGTGGAATGAGATGGACATTATTACCCTATGTACGGGTATGACTGCAAGAATGATGTGACTCTACATCACATACAACCAGAGAAATAAAAAGTTGTGCTCCATTTGTGTAAAAAAAAAAATTTAAAACATCATTAAAAAAAAAAACATAAATTCAAAAGCAGCCCTCAAGGAAACAAACATGCTCAAGATCATAAGTAAGCTATAAGTAATGAGATTTATAAATCTTTGCAAAACCTCTCAGTTATGGTTAGCCAAGGCCTAGATCTCACAGGTTCATTCTAAATGCTTTAGTATAATGAGACTGACACACCTTTGCTTAAAATATCTTTGAGTCAGAGTGAGGTAATTCATAAAAAAAAACTTATGAACACCTAGAAGTTAACAAAACGTTAAACATATCATTGTTCACTGTTTAGACTTAATCTCAAGATTTTAACTGAGGGGTAAGCTTATTTAAGAATGAGGCCCACATCAATCTTTTCTGGATTTTCTACAGGCCCTCAACCCAGCACTCTATATTTATTGGATGTCACATCTTCTCACAACAGAATAAATGCCCACAAGTCCCCTCCAGATATGACCTTGGCCAGGCCCTCTGACTTTCTTTCCTGTTCTTCTAACACATCAAGATGGCTTTGATCTACTCCTCCATCACTGCTGGCTGATGCCTGCCCCATTATTCAAGTGTTCCCTCAAATAAGGTTGAGTTGAGTAACTATTCAACACTCTGCTCTTGTACGTATCTGCCTGGGTACAGATTCTGTCTCTGTCATTTACTAATTAAATGTCCGTAGAGAAATACTTGTTGTCTTAGTCCATTTTCTATTGCTATAATAGAATGACTGACACTGGGTCACTTACAAAGAAAAGAATTTTATTTGTCCAATGTTTTTGGAGACTGGGAAGTCTAAGAGCTTTAGCTACAATGTCTTCCAACAGTATCATAACATGGTGGAAAACTGAAAGGGTAAATGGGTGCAAAATACTATAGGCAACTTCATTTTATAACAGCACACTCTCCAGGTAATTACTGCAAAAATTAACTCAGTCCTTTGAGAAAGGCATAATTCTCCACTTAACAATCTAATCACCTCTTAAAATATCTCACCTTATAAAACCACCACAATGGAAAATTACAACATGAGTTTCTGAGGGGACAAAGCATATCTAAACTACAACACTTATTCTGCTGTTCTTCAATGTCCCATCTTCAAAATAAGTAATATAATGATATTTTAAAAGTATAGGTGCCTAAAAGATTAGCTAATAAAATAAAGCACCTAAAATAGTAAATAATCAATAAATATTATTATGCCATTTCTCTTCATTACTCTCTATCTTATCACATTTCTTATTTAATTTTTAAAATATCTGATGCCCTACTAAAATGTAACCTGCCTCATTCTCCATCTTAGTGCCTAGAACAAATCCTATAAATTGGCAGGTGCTCCAGTTACTGAATGAATCAATATTTATAATTGAAAAAGCTTCAAAATGATTGTTGAGTAGTTCAAACTAATAGTCTAGAAATATTATTCAATTTTAAATTGATCTAAACAAGCACTTTAACTAGAATTCATTGAGTATACAAATGTTTTTGGAGTATACAGGTTTTTTTTAAACAATTCTGCCTTGAAATTTGATTTATTAGAGAAACCACTTCAGGAGAGCAACTCTTTCTGAGAAAACCAATAAAAAAATTGGGACAGAATAAAATCTTGCTGTCCATATGTTCTAAACAGTCTTATAACATAAACCACAAGTTCTGACACACAGTCTAAAAAGAATACTCAAGTCTTAAATGTACATTTGGTCCTAATTATTTGAATACCTAAGCATCAAATAGGAAAGTGTAAAGAGCCACTGAAGGGGACAGAGATGAGTCACTCATGTTCCTGAGATCTGAAGTCAAGGGAACCCAGGGGGATTGACAGATAAAATCCAGGAGCCCCAGGAGGCAGGGGAGCATGTGGATCCACACTAACCCCTAAGAGTTTATGGAGTTTATGGTTAAGATCCTCTAAGCTCACCAAGAGTGAACATGCAAAGTGCCACAAGGGACAAATATAGTACTTATCATTTCTTCCCAAGACTACTTTAATAGACTCTTAGCTGGTGCCCTGTTTCTAAGTCCCTCCCCAGTCCCATCCATCACCCCCACTGGCCCCTCAAATCTCATTATATCACAGACCAAATACTGTCACCCTCCTCCTACTTAAAAGCCCGCAGTGGCTTGTAAATCTTCATATCCAGCCCTTGCCTACCTTTCCAATGTCTTATACCACTCTAGCCTGTGCACCCCACCCAGTTCCCGAACATGGCGTGAACTCTCCACTCTGCGTGATCTCCCACCCCAACCTGCACAAAGCCTCGTTCAACTCATCCCTGGGAAACCTCCCCTGCCTGCTCACTAGGCAAGAGTAACCTTGCTCCTTGATCCTTCAAAAAGCAGAAGTCCTCAAACCACTTAACATACTCAATTTTTCATGTCAGAATCCC
The DNA here is from genome assembly GCA_028644305.1 of Xerus rutilus. NCBI lineage: Eukaryota > Metazoa > Chordata > Mammalia > Rodentia > Sciuridae > Xerus > Xerus rutilus. The sequence continues at coordinate 121,446,354 of CM053403.1, forward strand.
CTCCCCCAAATGGTATGCCTTGTCAGTCTCAGAAAATGACACGAGCACTAGTAAGTCCTCAATAAACATGTATGGAATTCAATTTAATATGATGCACTCAAAATATATAGTACAATTTTAAAATGCTACTTATTTCTTGTGTACATATATGCAGCCCTTTCAAGAGAGTCCTAGAAATCAAACATCCGACCTTTTGTTCTATATGCCCAGAGTAGGTTATTGGGGAGGGGGGTTACTGGATTAAACTCAGGGGTACTCAACCACTGAGCCACATCCCCAGCCCTATTTTGTGTTTTATGTAGAGACAGGGTCTCAAAGAGTTGCTTAGCGCCTCGCCATTGCTGAGGCTGGCTTTGAACTTGCGATTCTCTTGTCTCAGCCTCCCAAAGTGCTGGGATTACAGGCGTGGGCCACTGCACCCAGCTCAGAGTAGGTTATTTTTAAGAATGGACTTGAATATTATAGTAGATTATTTCTAAGTAATAGATCTGAAAATAAAAAATCAAAAATACTTTCCCTTCAAGTTCCTTAATTCCCTTTTTGTTAAATCATGTGATTACTACTTTGTTTTCCAATCTTTGCCAAAGATTGGAAACCATCGACTTTTGGAATTACAAACACCAAAACGCTTGCATTTTTCAACACAGATTTTTCAAGTTACAAAATGAAATATAAACTTGTGGATTTGCTTCAACTGTACTGCAGAACAACCAGGAAAAGATGCCCAGGCAGACCCCTTCTCTGTTTCTCTCTGAGCAGTTTCTCTATTGAAGGTTCTGTGAGAGCACGAACCCAGGAGAATCAAAATCCAGAGAGCCATTCCTCTCCATTCTTCAATGGGACAATCGAAGAGAAGAGTTTTATTATAACTCTCTATAGTGAGGACCAAAAGAACTAGAAAACAACCAATTTATAAATAATCATTATCTACCATAAGAATAATAAAACTTGAACCAGCATTTGGCTACCAGTTTTTTCCAGAGGATTACTGATGATTGAAGAGTTTCATTCAAGTTCAACCAGTAGGAATAACAGTGCTCATCGATGACATTGGTTCTATAGATGTTTCACATTCATGAAATAATTACCTAAAATCACAAAGTAGCATAAAACTATCTGATGATATAAGTAATACAGAATAGAGGGTCAATTGAAAGAGATGCTGCAAGAAATGTATTACTAATTATAAAGTGTCAAAGACAGTGACTGATTCCTGTTTTTGTATATAAATTTCAAAGATTCCAGGATATTCCTATGTTAATTTCTTTTTTTTTTTTAAATATTTTTTTAGTTGTTGATGGACCTTTATTTTTTATTTATTTATATGTGGTGCTGAGGATCGAACCCAGTGCCTCATGCATGCTAGGCAAGCGCTCTACCACTGAGCCACCACCCCAGCCCCTCCTATGTTAATTTCAATCACTCATCTCAGAGTAGAGTTTCAGCCAGGCTCTCACTGGACATTCCCCTGTGATTGTGCCTCTCCAACTCCTTCTTTTTGAGCATTTGAACTTGTCATCACTCATATTGTGGCTCAGAAAAAAAGCCTGCAAGTCAGTCATCAGTGGCTCTCAGATTTGGCATGACAAAGCCCAATAAAAGATCTGGCAAGAAGAAAAAATGAGGAAGCCTGCAACAGACACTAACATTCCATTAGAAAATTTATATAGCAGATAAAATCTTTCAAACAATTCAGCATTGTACCATCATTACTGAAGCAAAACTGGAATTCCAGTAGTGATGTTGATCCCCCAAGGCAGTTCAAAAGGAAGTTCTCCCTTGGATATCAACAGGTATCACCTCTGCTCTTTCATCTGATGCCTCCCTTTTAAAAGGAAGTCCCTTTGCTTCCTAGGATAAAACTAAGTTAAGGGTTAAGCCAATACTGCAAAGCCATAGCAAGCCCATCAGAGGAGAGTTAGCTTGAGATAGCTCCCTCAACCTACCCAGATCAGGGCAACAATCAACTACAGCAATTGGAAACCCTTAAAAACTGCCAAAATATTTATCTTTGGTTACCATGAATTCCTATGGGCTTATAAATTCTGCTGAAATGGAAAAAAATGAACACACTAAAATATTTACAAATGAATGGGGTTTTTGTTTCGTTTTGTTTTGGTACCGGGGATTGAACTCAGGGATACTCGACCACTGAGCCACATCCCCAACCCTATTTGGGGTTTTATTTAGAGAGAGTTTCACTGAGTTGCTTAGCGCCTCGCTGTTGCTGAGGCTGGCTTTGAACTCATGATTTTCCTGTCTCAGCCTCCCAAAGTACTGGAATTACAGGTGTGCACCACCGTGCCTGGTTTACAAATGAAATTATGTTATCATATCTGAGATTTCAAAATAATGATGGTAGAGGTAGATGAAATAAGATTGGCAAGGCCACTGATACATTCGAAAGTTGGATAATGGGTACCTGAATGTTTCAATATACTATTTTTATATCATACTACTTTTATATATATTTAAACATTTCCAATATAAAAAGCAAAAATATGTAAGTATAAAGGCAAGTCTCAAACTATTAAAATGCTGAAGGAAAATCTATACAGCGCATAAATATATGAATATATATATATATATATTCTTCCTAATGTGTTCAAGCCCTACAGTACAAGAGCAGATCAAGTCCCAGAAGTATTAAGCTCAGCCCCTTTATTAAGGCAGCTCAATTACATGAAGGCAACTGAGGGTTCTGCTAAACTAAAAAAGAAAAGAAAAAGAAAAAAGGAGGAGGAAGTGGTGAAGGAGAATTAAAGCATCTTTTGAAATGCAGCAAAGGTTACAAAACCCAAGAGATGCAAGCTGCTTTTTGTCTACTCCATTCGAGAAGAGCTTTGTAAAAATCTCTGTTATACAAAAATAGACAAAACACAACAAAATTGAAAATGCTCTAAATTTGTCATGCGCATATAAGACACATTAGCAGGTAAAAGCTAATCCTTCCGAGGAAGGCATCATAGCAACCGTGGGTAACGAAAAAGGCGACTTTGCTTTTAGAGTTTGAACTTTTGACCTCTTCCCAAAATGTCACGAAGGAATTTCTAAACCCTGGAACTAGAAAGAATGCTTTCTTCCTTGAAATCGTTTCATAAAGCCTTACTATTTACTATACTTGCTTTTAGCCACCGGGCCCAAGGTACAAAACTCAAAAGCAAATTCTAAAGCTATGCAAACCGGATTAAGAAAAAATGTTAAGTAGTGTAATAAAAAACGGCAAGTCAAAGCAACATTGGAAGTGCCGCAGCGAAAATCACCTCTCGGACTCCCTTCCCCTCTCAACATTTTTCTTTTTCTCTTTCGTAAACAAAAGAGATCGGACTTTTTTTCTCCGTCCCTGATTGTCCCTTTCTTCCTTCAATCACACAAAATGACTTGAAAAAAAGTACTGGAGGCAAGACATTTAAAACGAAATCTACCGTTTGGTCTGAAATGCAGGTGCATAAAAATTCAGCCAACACCTGAGCTACAGGACGCGTCCCCAGAAGTCGCCACCCTGGGAAAGGACATCCGGGGGGGCCGCGGCGCACCTGAACTGCCAGGCATCGCTTCGGAATAAGAGCCTCGCAGCTACCTGACGCTACCTGAATCTGCCCTCTTCACCTTCTTCAGCTCTGCACGCACCTCCGCGGCCAGCGCTGCGCCGACACGGTAAGACTCACAGACCCTGGAGCGGCCGCGCACCGGTGAGCTCCCGCGCCGCCACCGCGCCGCCTACCTGGCCGCCCCAGGCACCGCCCCGCCCGGGTGCGCCGCCCGCGCCGCCTAAGAGGCTCTGTGGGCTGGCCGGGGAGGCGTGTGGGGAAACGCACAGCAACCTCTTAGGTGCCAGGAAGTTCCCCAATCCCGAGGTTCCAGAGGGCCGACGGTCCCCCCGCCCTCAGCCGAGGCGCAGGCATCCAAAGATGCCTGGGCACCGGTCACCTCCTCTGTGCTGGCGGCAGGCAGGCTCAGGGAAGCTGAGGGTCCCGCGGAACAAATGGACCCAACCCGACGGGCGCGCGGCGGCCTCACTCACCCAGGCAGCGGATGTGGAAGCCCGAGGGGGGCCGCAGCGCGCGGCGGGTCCAGCCCTCGCGCAGCGCTTCCAGATGCTCCTCCTTTCCCTGGATCAGCAGGACCTGCTCGTCGATCCAGCCCAGGAAGAATGTCTCGGCCACCGCCGCCGTGACCTTCTTGTTCCAGAAGTGCTGCATGTTCTCGGCCTTGAAATCGGCGAAGATCTCGTAGCCGATGTGGTGTCGGGCGAGTTGTCGGGGCTGGACTTGGGGCTCGGGCTGGGCTGCCCGGGGTCCCTCTCCTGCCGGCCCCTCGGCCGGGCCCAGGACGATGGCTAGAGAGTGAGGCGCGATCTGCAGAAACTTCTCCATCTTCTGAGACATCCGCCGCACGGCCCCTCGCTCACAGCGGCCGCGGTCTTTCGCTGGTCCTGGGAACAGCCTCTCGGACGTAGCTGCACCACAAGTGGAGAGCTTCAGTGTCCCCCGGGCGCCAGTCCAGCTGACCGCCCCCCGCGACCCGGCTGCTGTGGACGCCAGCCAGGGCCGAGTCTCAGCCGGCAGGCGGGCGCAGCAGGTCGTTGCGCAGGAAAGGGTAAGGGTGCGGAGCCCGCCCCCGCCCGAGGTCCAGCGCACATTACCTGCAGCTCAGGGCCACCCTCCCGGCACCGCTCATTTTCCAGCGGCTGCACTCGCCTCCCACGACACCCGGCGGCCCCGGCGGGGGCGGAGACCTGGAGAAGGGTGCTGAGGGGGCGGGCAGTTAGCACAGAGCCGGGGAATCCCCGTGGCTGGACTTGGCCCGAGGAATTCCAACGAGTCCAGTGTCCAAGGTGATCTAAGTGGCGTGGATGGCCAGAGGGGTGCGTGTAGGTGAAGGGGCCGTAAGCACACCCGGGCGGCGCGGGGGACGGAGAGGGACTCGGCGACACTTGGAAGGCACCGATTCCGGAGCTTCGAGTGTTGCTCCTCCCCAAGCTCCACCCCCGTCCCCACCTCCCACCTCCCGCTGACTAGTTAATGTACCCTTGAAAGTAGCTTTTTAAAAAACTTAGTCAACCAGGAGAAATTGTCATCAGTACCTCCTCCTAAATTTGTGGAACTCTACTGTTGTGTCTCCAGCAGGTACTGTGGGTCTACCCTAAAAGAAACCAGTAACTCCCAGTATTAGCTGCGCATCTCTCAGTTCATTAAGAGACCATAGAAATGTACTAGAAAAGGAAATGATCATACTTTTATTGTTTTAGGCTTGTTTCCATACAAGGTTCTGTTTTTGCCTATTTTTTTTAATAGAAACTTGAAGTCTTATCCAAAGAAGTGATTGACATAAGAAGCATTAAGGGTTAAAGCTCCATTTACCTAGAGCTTTAACTTTAATGTGCATCACAATCACCTGAAACATCTATTAAAACCAAGTGGCTGGGTCCCTTTCCCGGAGTCTCTGACTCAGTAGCTCTGGAGAGGACCTGGTTTTTGTTATTCTTTTTTAACAAATTCGTTGGTGATGGTCCTAGACCATGATTTGGAAAACAATGAACCAGAAAAAAAAAATGTTTTTCAGCCTAGGCTTGGAGGTTGGAAGGAATAACTTGAGCAGTTTGCCGCTGGTGTCCTGTGATTTTCCTATCATGAAGTAGTTTGAAGACCTAGATTTTTGTGGAGTCTCTGTGACCTTGAACACATAATTCAGTCTCTCCATGTATAAAACGGGAGTTAAGTCCTACTCAGCCCGTCACCGGGCTGGGGAAAGAATCAAGAGAGGAAAGGGATATGAAGTCACCTCAGATTACAAAACTTGCATCATTACCAGGACATGTCACTAGTCACAGACACCAGGTACTCCTCAGACCTCACTGGATCCTGGGTTTGGCATGAGGAAGACAGCTAGAGCTCTGAATCCTGTCCTCAGAATTTCCCAGGCACCCATGGTGGGATGAGACCTGTTATTTTCTTGCCCAGCTTTTAGTGATTTAGCTCTAAGCCTCAATTTGGTGCTGTTGAAATGCCACATTCGTCACCTCCTTCCCTTAGTGCCTGGTCCTCCAGAAGAGGAGTAATGATGAATGGGAAAAAGGGAGAAGGAAAAATGTTACATTTGTGACTTGTTTGTTTATTTGTACTTACCTCTTTAATTTTTTTGACATAATTTCAGACAGATAAAAGTTGTAAGAATTGTACAAAGAATCACCCACATATCTTTACTCAGGTTCGCCAGTTGTTAACATCATACCCTCTCTACACATACACAAATTCCTTTTCTAAGCTGTTTGTAACATCTCTCCAGTATAAACTCCTTTTACTGTTTATAATGAACAAGTATCTTTTTGAGAGATGCTTTGAGATATATAAATATCATCCTGTTACTCCTCAAATTTTTACCCATCAGCTATAGAGATTAATGATTCTAGCTTGGCTTGATTATTGTAATGGTGGCTAACTTCTGGTATCATCATTCCATCATTCCATCTATACTTATTAGTTGCCATTACACAGTAAGGATAAGCTTTCCTTTCTTCTCTATTATTTGTTCTGATAGAGACTATGCATTTCTACTTTATTCTATAGGTTATAATTCTTAACTATCATTTATTTTTGTGCTCATATGATCCTAAATTAACCCAGTATGACCCTCTAAAGCTGGCTTTTGTGTCCTTTTGGTTCTATCCAATCATCTGTGATAATTTTCTTACTTTCTGGCATTTCAAGATGTGCCAGGATCTTGTCACTCCAGGCATGGGGGTGGGAGTGCTCAGCCAGTTTAATAAGGAACTCTGTTTCTTTTTATTGAAGATTGGTACTCAGAAGCCAACATTTGGCCACTAGGGGTGCTCATTGTTACTGAGGTGACATTTGTTTTTGATTAGTCCACTTATTCATAAGCATTCCCCTCCCCAAGATACTTCCCCCTTTGTAATATAAATGTCCGCAGTCATCTGTACTGTAAATATTACACAGCATGGCTTAGTACAAGTAGTATGGCTATGGAATGTGGTATTAGATATTCAATCTACTTATCGGACAGATGAAGGACCCTAGGTAAGTTGCCTCTGTCACTCTCAAATTTCTCATTTCCAAAATGGAGAGTTGTTATGAAAAGTAAGATAATGTGTAAATTGGCAGGCATTCAACAAAACACCAATTTCTTGCTTCTCTAGTCATTCACATATGGTGATACATTTTTCCCTTAGTGTAGTTCCTTCCCATTCCCAATTTCTACTTCTCCCAGTGTGCTCCAGAATACAACTGCATTGCAATGTTTAGACTTTCCCTCCATTGACTCAGAGGTGGGAATTTTGCTGCTTCCATTGCAAGTTCTATCGTGTCTTGCATTTTTAAATAGCATATAATCATAAGAAGGAAGGGACCTTAAAGATCACCTGGGAAAACCATCCCTTCCAGATTGAATCCTTTCCAGAGCTTTTGTAATTGACTAGTACTTACACACAAGACCATCTTGTGATCCAACCCTTGCTATGCGAGTGCTTCCAAACTAATGTACCAGCAACAGAACCATAGCATCTGCTGCATTTGAGGTCTCCTGTCATGCCTTTCTTCATCCTGATCCCTGCTTGTGAAGCTTCTCAAAGGCTCCTTATCTCATCCTGATAGCCCTAATTATCTTGCCTAAGTCATGATGCTTCAAAGAGCCAAGGCAAAGAGTGCTCCATGATGCAAGCCTTCTTCTCAATTCAGGGACACTGTTGGTCATCTGGCCCTAAAGCAGTTCTGTTTGTTCCCAGAATATCATCACACATACTCTTTATTTTCCATCAGCAGTCTTGGAACAAAAATGTCCAAAATACCACAAGAACAAGCATTTGCACATGTGATACATTTCCCTAAGAAAACAAATGAAAGACTGCATTCAACATGGGGCACCTCTGACACTTTCAACCAGTTATATTTCCCTTTGAACTCCATCTCACACATCCCCTATCCGAAGGAGATGTATTACTATGCATTAATACATCTGCTACATATTGCATAACTAAATACACTTGTTTGAATGACTTTTTCAGAACAAAGAATACTTCCTACAATCAAAGGAACAGTGATTTCAAATTGTTACTTGTTGAAAGATTGCTTCAAAATGGAAAAGATAGGTCTTCCCCTTTCTGCTGCTCTTACCTAGGCTCAAAAGTCTTAGAGCCAAGTTTTGGTCAAGACTAAGACTTAAAACATTCCCTATTCTATCCCTGAATCTGAAGAAAGAAAGCCTCTTTTCCAAAACACATAACTTAGGAGCTCAGCTCTAAGATGTCTGGGAAAATCCTATCTACATACTCTTTCCACATCTAGATCCAAAGAACATTCATTGTCTTCCTCAAGCAGCAATCCCTCCTGTTAATAATTATAGAGTGAAATTTACATAAGCACTTAACCATATGGAAAGGTCATTAATTCTTATAATGGCCCCTTGTAGTACATATTATTACCATTCTCATTGTTTTATGGATGAAGAAACTAAGACACACAGAATGTAAGTAATTTGTCTTGGATTCCCCATCAATGAAGTGGTAGAACTAGAATCCTAATCTAAGCAGCTTGTCTGCAGAGCTCAATCTCCATGTGTTCCATTTAGCTAACCAACTACTGGTAAAGTAGAGCTTTCTCAAAAAGTCCTTCAACATTGCCTCTTGAATAAAGGATATTTGACATTTGTTTCAGTTGCTACATTACAAGTTATCCCAAACTCCAGCAATTTAAAACAACAAAAATGCATCATCACCATTTCTGTGGTTAGGGATCCAGATTCAGCCCTACTGTTTGCTCAAGGTCTCTATGAACTTGTAGTGAAGCTAGGGCTGTGGTCTCATCTGAAGGTTCAAGTGGGTGTAGATCCACCTCCAAGCTCACTTACATGATTGTTGGCAGGATTCAGTTCTGGAGAGTTAGTCTTAGGGCCTTGGGTCCTCACTCTCTGAAGGTCCACCTTGTTTCTTGCAACAAGGACAGTAGGTAGCTCACCACATGCTAGATGGCTTTCTTCATATCATTCAAGACAGAAGTCACAGTCTAATCTTACGAGTGACATCCCATCACCACTGCTGCATCCCATTTGCTGGAAATGAGTGACTCAAGCCAAGCCCATACTCAAGGAGAAGGAATTAAGCAAAGGTGTAAATACCAATAAGTACAGATCATTAGGGGTCTTAGAAGCTGCCTACCACAACATTTATAATGAGCCATGATAAGGTTCCACTACTCAGACAATTGCAATAACGTGACAAATTAAAAGAGCAATTTCTAATATAAATGCTCTCCTTCACATATAGAAAGCTCTTAATACACGCATACATACAAGCAAATAAATATCAGAAAAATGGCCTCTCTTCAAAACAAGGGCCATCTTAGAGGATGTACCATTAGAACTCAATGGAATTAAGATGAGAAGATACTTCATTGGTTCCTACTACTGTCATCACCTGCACAAAGCCAATCTCATTAATATCACCATCACCATTTAATAATCACTGCAAGCCCAGCAATGCATTGAGAACTTTTCTTATATAGTCATTTTATTGTGATTTTTTTCAAGAGGTTGATATAATGGTATTACTATTTTGAGATAAGTAACCACATGTATTTTCCTTTTTTTTTTGGTACTGGGGATTGAACTCAGGGGCACTCGACCACTGAGCCACATCCCCAGCCTTATTTTGTGTTTTATGTAGAGACAGGGTCTCACTAAGTTGCTTAGCACCCCACCACTGCTGAGGCTGGCTTTGAACTTGCGATTCTCCTGTCTCAACCTCCCAAAGTGCTGGGATCACAGATGTGCACCACCACTCCCAGCTACCCCCATGTATTTTCATTTTCAATAATTCTCAGTTCCCAGCTTTTCCACAGTGTTCTCCATCCAGGGACTCAATTATTTCTGCTCCATGTCAATTCACCAAAATTTGTCCATGAAGACAGTTTTCTTCTCTTCTCAGTTTTTCCTTCTGTTTTCCTCCCTGCTACATTCACACCACCCCAATCTCTCCTTCCCCAGACCCCAATATCCAATTGCTAAAGTAGCAAAGACCCAGAACAGAGATAAATTGAGCATCTCTTCAAATGCTGTTATAAAAACAAAAGAAACACCAGTCAAAGAAAATAAATGGGCATAGGGGAAGAAATTCAAAAGTGTATTTACAGCTTGTTGAACAGGTAAAGTTATGAAGAAGGTAGGTCCTTCATTGGACAGGATACTGAGGGAAGGCTTTTCAGAAGATGTGGTCATTTACTGTAGTCCAAAAGATGAAAAGGAGTTCAGCTTGTCAAGACTTCATTGATCACACTGTTGAAACTGCTGGAAATATTGTAACTGTTACTTATATATACCATCACAAAGGAATCGGCAAACTTTGGTTGGCAAGGAACTATTTCCTTCCCTAGATTCAGTATCCAAGACCTTCGTGTTGACTCTAGGAGTGGTAAGATTTCCTGGTTATTTTCTGAGGAAAAATATTTAACATTTATTAAGTGCTTCATTCTTACAAAACTCAGTAAGGAAGAACAAGAAATTTTCCAACAAGAAAAACTAGTTTGTCAGATGTTAAGTAATTTATGCTCAAGGTCATGCATTAACACTTAATAAAGCCAGGATGTGAACTAGATCTCTGACTCCAGACCCATGCTTCCTCACCATCCTCTGCAACTTCTGAAGGAGCTAGGAACCTACAAGATAACCCAGTGTTACATTATTTATAATAAATTCATGCTTTAATTTACTCAAAAAAACTTTCAGGAAAAAAAAAAGATGTAGAAGTGCATGAATATCTAACCGCATAATGCTCAAAGCCATCTCAAATATCCTGGGGAGAACACTTGCTTTAGTTGTCTAAAGATCGAAGTTCAGGATGAGTGGGATTTTGTGCAGGATGAAAGAACATTGTGAATGAAACTCTTTGTCAGCCCTTCTCCCCACTGCTTCCAGCCAACTGCCTGCCATTTTTGCTGGGAATGAGTGCTTTGCTAAACTTATTCTTGTCCTAGCTTATCAACTGCTGCTTGTCTCCTGTGCTATAACAGAAGCCCAATCATCCCTAAGGGAGGTGCATTCCAGCTAACCACCTTCAGATTGGAATTTCTGTTCGTGGCAGATGGTGTTTTCTAAAGATGACTACCACAATCTCATTCGTGACTAATAGAATAGAACTGAAGGGAGACGGTACCTGATGGGTGTAAACCTTATTGATCTCATAGCTCCCAATTCTGCTCTTTGAAGCCAGCACCATGTAACAAGTGCAACTCCCCTGAGACCATTATATTGTGAAGGAGCTCAGACTCCGCACATGGAGAAGTTGTGCAGCAGAGAGCAACTCTGGCCAATCTTCTGTTGCCCTCATCATCCTAGATCAGTCACCAGAAACATAAATGAGGGAGACATTCTTGTTAGGTCAGTTCGGGTTGGCCAGGGCAGCCACTGGACCGAAGCATTAAGCAGCCTCCATGCGCAAAGGAATAGCCAACCAGACGCTGACACTTAAACAGTAATGGTGCCTCCTACCAATCAGTGGACTCATCCCGGAAGGACTCTGACCTCAGGAGGATCCCCTGACCAACCCCAGGGGAACACAGGACTCCAGATACCTCCTCTTCCTGCCTTAAGCCTTCCCCTTCCTGACCGGGCTCTTTAAATTTTCTGTACCGCAGAACACATGTGCCATTCTCCTGGACCCGCTCTTTTGGAGAGGGAATTCGCCCAGAAGCGTATTTCCCAATAAAGCCTTTCCCAGTGGTTTTATTTACCACCTTTTGGTCTCCTGGCTTTTCAATTCTATCCCCAGAAGAATAGAAGAATGAGGACCCAGATTAATGGCCCCAACAGAGCTATCCCAAACATCTCCAGACATACAAGACACTCAATTGAAGCTTCCATTTTTGTAGCAGAGGTGAGCCACTGCACCCTGCCAGAATATCCGACCTACAGAATCATGAGAATAATCAAATGGTGGCAATTTTATGTCACCAAATTTTGGGATGATTGGTTACATAGAAATAGACCCTTGGGATACAATTTCTCTTGCAATATATGCATGATTCAAGTAGAACTATAATTTATATGAATCTAGACAGGAAATGATAGTTTATTGACATCCTGATTGTGGTATCTAAGAAAAGTCAATTTTTATAAAGAAAAAAGAATGTCCTGATATATTATTTTTTTATCTTTATTTTATTTATTTATGTTTATGTGGTGCTGAGGATCAAACCCAGTGCCTCACGCATGCAAGGCAAGCGCTCTACCACTGAGCTAAAATCCTAGCCCCCTGATATATTATTTTTATAGAAAAAGTCTGGTGTGTTCATTTAGATACATGAGTCCATATTTTCTGGTATTAAATGGGTATGTGTCAGAAACAATGGCATCTGCTCAAACCACTCAATAAAACCTTACTGCAGCAGGAGTCTAGAATTTCCACAGAACTCCTATAACTTGAGGTGACCATTTGTTTTAATTACAAGACTTCCAAAAGATTCTTTCAAGAATAATCCACCTATAATTTTGTCACATCAGGGCTGGGGATGTAGTTCAGTGGTTGAGTGCATGCCAGGCAAGCTGGATTCTCAGCACCATCAAAAAAATTATAATCGTATCACATCACTTTTCCAGTATTCATGATTTTGCTTGATGCTATGACTATGTGCTCACCTACTATCGAGAAAGAATAGAATCCATCATTAATACCTATTTTATAATTGATCTCAGATGAGTAATAAAATAGCTGACATTTACATGTTATTTCCTATGTGTTATGTACAGTGCTACACACTTTATGTATATTCATTCATTTAATCCACATGACAACCAGATGAGGTAGATACTATTGTTATCCTAATTTTACAGATGAGAAACTGATTCATGGAGAGGTTGTGCAATATGTGCAGCTTCTCAGCTGTTAAGTCACTGAGCCACGATTTACATCCAGGAAGACTGGTTTTAGAGTCTGTGCTTATACAACTATGCTATAAAGACCCCAACACTCTTTCTCAAAGAGTTAATAATCTTTTTTTATCAGAGGCACACGTGTGAATTACTTACTTGGAGGGTATTGGTGCTATCTTATGGTTGAGAATTACATTGATGTTTAAAGACTGCAAAAGTACATCCCGTACCTCACTTCTCCCTACAACCTACTTATGACACATCTTTCTCAAGATTTTCCTTATAGGAAAGACTTCCTATCTGCCTAAGACACTTTCTCAAAATGGCTCAAAGTGCTCCTGGATACTGGTCTATCTATTCTGATTCCTCCATTTATTTTTCCCAAAATGAATAAATCTCTTCTAGAACAAAATTTAATATTGCCCCTAGAAGTAAAACTTCATATGACCTAAACATTATCTGCAGATGGCTCTAGAGAGGTTTCTGAATAATGCCTCTGTGTTTGTCAGCTTTCTGTAACAAAATACTTGTGATAATCAACTTATAAAGAGGAAAGGTTTAGGACTGGGGATATAGCTCAGTTGATAGAGTGCTTGTCTCGCATACACAAGGCCCTGGGTTCAATTCCCAGCACCACAAAAACAAAAAAACAAAAAAAAAAACAGAAAGAAGAAGAAGAAGAAGAAAGGTTTATTTGGGTTCATAGTTTGGGAAATTTCAGTTTGAAGCACTGCTTTGGGTCCTGTGGTGAGGCAGCACATCACAGGAAGCTACTCACTTCATGGTGGCCAGGAAGCTAAGAAAGAGGAATACCACACTCCCCTTTGAGGGCACACCCACAAATTACATCACTTCCTTCCACTAGACTCCATCTCTTAGAGGTTCCATCACCTCCCAACAGTGCTATGTGTTAGGGACAAGGCCTTTAACACTTGGACTTTTGGAGGACACTGGTCCAGGCCATAGTAACTTCTGCTGACCTGCACCACCCATGACCCCTCTTCACTCTGGCCTTTATGTGGTACTAGCCTGGGCACCTTAATTACAATGGCAGAAGCTCAGCCTAGGCTAAAACCAGTTGTTAAAGAGTAGTGTACAAAATATTTTTTCTTATTTTTCTATTAATGGTTTGCTCCAGTTCAATTTCTGTACCTATTCATGGCAATAAATGAAAGCAGAAAACAGCCTAGGGTGATATTTTCTCTATTAAAATATTTTATTCTTTTCTTGCTTGATATTATAAACCCAATCCAAATTTCATGCTCATTTTTATTCCATCACCCAAACCAAATTATTGAAATGTTTTACAACACTCATGTTCACATCATGAACATACTCTCCTCAAGCTTTAATTCAGAATGACTAGAATTTACTAAGTCTTGTTCCCATTTATCAATAATCATGTACCAAATAACTACTGTATTCTAAGTGGTGCACAGAGCACCAGACATAGAGTAAAAGATATGACATGGCTCTTATTTGGGGGAAGCTTATGATTTGTCAGACAGATAAGTTATCCCCACAAAATGAATTTATGCCTTATTGCTGCAACAGTAGAAGGAATACCGCAGAGAACCAGAAAAATAGGAGAGGATTAAAGGAAGGAGAGGTTCATTATAAACAGGTGACATTGGGAATGAGAGAAGACTTCATGCGGTGGGTAATAGTAAGCTAACACTTGAAAGATTAATATGTGTTGTATGGTGCCCTAAAAATAAGGACTTATAGTATGATGCTGATGTACTTACATACGGCTCTTTGCAACCTACAGGTCTTTTTTTCCCCCCAAGTTTCTTTTATTGAATAATTTATTTTACTTTATTTACTTTTATGCAGTGCTAAGGATCAAACCCAGTGCCTCATACATGCTGGGCAAGCACTCTGCCGCTGAACTACAGCCCCAAGCCAACCTAGGGGTCTTGATGCATGGCTGAGTGTCTATAACTGTTAAGTGTGTTATAAGAAAATGGTTATGAACACTAAAAGGTCAGTTTGGGATTGATTTCTTTTTAAATTAGGGCAGATTCAAAGTTTCTCCAGTAATAATTTTACTGTCATTCCTTTGCACACTTATGGGCTGTCTTAGGTAAAAAATAAAGGAATGGACTTACAGGAATCCTTGCAGGATTTGTGCATCTCACTGGTACTCCCAAAGGGTTGTGTTCTTCATGTAAACAACATCCCCCATGAGAGCCAGGTGGGGGAAACTGGCCAACAACTGCCATAATACACACTATATTATCATTATTTGCCTATACAGATGGATACATGCAATATTCTTGCTACGTCATGTGAAATAACAATAGCTGATGTTAATAATAAAGTTACATGGTGAAACAACACATGGTGAATTTTATCTATTTTCTCCTACTCACTACAATAACAGGGGTTCATTATCCATTCATTTCTCAAAAAATGTAATTGCCAAGTTCTATCTTTGATTGTATCTCCCCCCAAGAAGGAAGTGAATACTCAATATCTGAGATCTCCAGCAGGGGAAATTATAACCTGCCAGGACCCTGCCATCTTGCCCAAAGCACATATTCTCCAGTAAACCGGCCCTCCCCACTCTGTGATTACTGCAGATGGCAAATTTCCAAAGAGAAGGAAAGGGCCAGCTAAAAATAGGGAGTTTTAGGCAAATTCTATGGTTAATCAGATAACTGCTATCTGAAACATGCAGATATCAAAACAGTTAAAAGGCAGAAACATAGTCATTCATAAAAGACGCATAATGATCTAATTCATGTTGAATTTATTAAAAAGTAGAGCTTCAAAATCACCTGATTGGGGCATGCAATTATAAAGGAAACTAGATTCTGATGCTGTTTTATACTTAAATCATTTTAGATGTGACTGACCAAAGAGTTTAGAAAAATATTATATGTAGTTGGATTTTCCTGGTGATTCAAAATAAAGTCATTAACTTCTAGTCATTTACCCCATTTATTCTTGATGAAAAAATGTATATGTTCACTTTAAAAATTGAAGTAGTTTTGATTGTAATTTCACAGCTCCTTTATGCTATTAATGGGGGTTGTCTTGATACTAGAAAAATAAGTAGCACATCTGCAAGACTTGTCTACCTCCTGTGGTAATTATGCAAACTTAGTGTCTTTTCAACTTACAACTTGTAATATGTTCTACTTATTCATTTAAATATTTTGAAAGGTATAAAATATACCTTTTATATACAAAAGGTAAATATAATTTGAAAAAGTAGCCAGATAAGCACTTCATGTCAAAAAATCACATTTCATACCAGAATTAAATATATCTTAACAGGAAAGATAATGTATCTTTATAGAAAATATACCATCAAGAAAAAAGTACAGCTGGAGTTGTGGCTCTGTTGGTAGAGCACTTGCCTAGCATGTGTGAGGCACTGGGTTCGATTCTCAGCACCAAATATAAATAAATGAATAAAATAAAGATACATCAACAACCAAAAAAATATTTAAAAAGAAAAGAAGAAAAAAGTACATTTAGACTTTCCATTTCTAGCCATAGAGCACATAAGTTTTCCTAAATTTTTTTCACTACAAGCACTTAAAAATTATATATGTAAAAGAATATCACCTCTATATTCCCCACACATATTTTCTAGATAATTGAAAGTAATCAAAATAATTGAATTTTTTACTTAAGTAGTTTTAGACATTGAATAGTAAAATCTCAGAAATGACTGATATATGAACCTGACCACTACAATAAATAACTCTGAGAAGTTATTTTTTTTTTAAAAGAATACCATCTCTAGCACTGACCCTGTGCTTCCAAGTAGGATGGCGTTGCATATGTCAGGTCAATGATTCTTCCAAGAACAACTAGAAAAGTTAGATAAAATATAAGCATGTCTGCTTCTGAAGCAAAAAGGGAAAAAGGTAATAAAATTGCCGAGGGAAGAATTATGAAGCAATGAGCCGACTGTGGTGGTTTTATGCAGCTGGAGTGACACAAATTAAAAGACCTCAAACAAGGACAGTTTTCTCTTTAAGACATCTACAAAGGATGGGAGGATCACACACTCAGCTGAAAAACAGTAAAGTGTTGGCAGCCTCATTGTAATGATGAGAGAAAGATTAAGGTTTATTACCCAACCGGGAGAGGAACCCTAGGGCACTCACCAGGTCCTCAGTTGAAAGCCCCAGAGTCCATTAGCATAAAAGGAGGGAGGAGCCTAACGTAAACCAAGCTAGGTCAAAGTGTAGGCCGATCTAGATGCTTCTCAGTTCCTTATTGAACAAAAGTGATCAAACCCCACTCTAAGAACTCAGCAAGGCAAAAGGTGAATTTTCTCAGGTAGAAGATGACATCATCTGGAGATTTTCCAATATTTCATAGACAATATCCAGCATTCAGTTAAAAGTTATAAGGTATGAGAGGGAAAATTACTACATTTAGTTTGTTGAGTTCCTTGGGTGGGGAAGATAAATATATACCAAAAAAAGACCCATAGCAAGAAAAATTCTTAATAAAACTAAAATATTCAAGGAAAATGTGGAGAAAAACAAAGCAAAGAAGAATTTTTACCATAGAATCAAAAAAAATCAAATGAAATTCTAGAATGAAATGGAAAGCACAATCTCTGAAAATAAGACTCAATAGATAGGTTTTAGATTAGACAATATACAGAACAAGAAAGTATTGTTGAGCTGAAAGAGATGAATAGAAGCTATACAAAACTTAAAGCACAAAAGAAAGTGAGAATGGAAAAAATGTGCAAGGAATTAAGTGGGATGTATTGAAACAATCTAATACATGTATAATTTAAATTCCATAAGAATGAGGCAGAACAAATATCCGAAGAGATAAGAAAATTTTCCAAAATTGTTATATAATATGATCTCATAGATTTTTGCAACAAGGAAAATAAAAACAAAATTACACATGGGCTTATCAAGATAAAACTGCTAAAAACAAAAGACAAAAAATAAATCCTAAAAGTAGCCAGGGGAGAGAAGGTGCATTAACTTCAAATATATGCTGACTTCTCAATAGAAAGGATGGAAACGGAAGACAATGGACTATATTTTTAAATACCAAAAGTAAATAGTTGTCAACTTACCATTATTGCCAATGAAAATAATCTTGCAAAATGAAGATAATCAAAAACTACATCATCAATTGAATAATTCGAACCTCTTTGTAATAGGATGAAAATAATGGTCTTTCAAAGCTGTCCACACCATAATCACTCAAACCTGTGAATATTTTACATTACGTGGAAAAAGGGACTTTGAAGATGTAATCAAGCTCACTGATTTGTTGAGATGATTTTGGATTATCTGAGTGGATCCATGTACTCACATAAGTCCTTGTAAGGAAAGCCTTCTTCCAGCTGAAGGCTGAAGAAAGATAAGGTAAAAAGGGAAGCCAGAAAGATTTCAAAGGTGAGAAGGATTTGGTGCATCATTTCTGGCTCTAGGGAGTAGAAGCCCATGAGAAAGAATCAGAAAGAGACCTTTAGGACTAATGGATGTCCTAGCTGACAAGCAGCAAAGAAACAGAACCTTCATCCTACATTGAGAGTTGGCATATTTAAACATGCGCACAGATTTCTAATGCTGTGAGACAGATCTGGGAGTGGGAAAAGAAGCGGGGAAAGGCCAGGCTAGGAGGAAAGAGCTGCCTCTTAATGTTCTGAGGCAAAACTCCAAAATGTAGAATAATTCTAAATTAGAATTTGGATATGGAGGAAATCATAACAGTATAGTTGTCAAAATAAAAAGATAGACTACAGGAATCAAGACAATATGGTATTAGCATAGTGACAGACACACTGATCAATAGAAAGGAATTGAAAGCCCAAAACTAAGTACTAGGGCCAACTGATTTTTCTTTTCTTCCCGTTCTTCTTCCCTCCCTCCCTCCTTCCCTCCCTTCCTTCCTTCCTTCCTTCCTTCCTTCCTTCCTTCCTTCCTTCCTTCCTCTGTCCCTTTCTCCCTCCTTCTCCTCCCCCTTCTCCTCCTCCTCCTCTTCTTCTTCCTTTCTCTCTCTCCCTTCCTCCCTCTCCCCGTCTCCTTTTCTTTTTTCCAGTACTGAGGGATTGAACCCAGAGGCTGTCTACCACTGAGCCACACCTCTATCCCCTTTTATTTTATTTTGACACAGGGTCTCCCTAAGTTCCTAAGGCTGGCCATGAATTTATAATCCGCCTACCTCAGCTTCCCAAGTATTTAGGACTACAGGCATGTGCCACTATGCCCGGCTGGCCAGCTAATTTTTAATTAAAAAAAAAAAGTCAATGAAATACAATGAGAAAGAAGTAGTTGTTTTCAACAAATAATGGGGTACAATGGGTATACACAAGCAAAAGCACCTTACACTATACACAAAAATTAACACAAAATTGATCATAGACCTAAACGCAAGAGCTAAAACTTTAAAAATCTTAGAAAAAAGGACAAGAGTAAATCTTTAGGATCTTAAGTTAGGCAATGGTTTTTTATACATAACACTTGCAATAAAAGAAAATAATGATAACTCAGATTTAAAATTAGAAACGTTTGGATGTCAGAAAATACCTTCAAGAAAGTAAAAATGAAGCCAGGAGCAATGAGACTAGGAAAAAATATTTTCAAATCATATACTGGTAAAGAACTTATATCTAGAAATGCATAAGGAACCCTCAAATTTCAATGGTTAAAAGAGAAGTAGTTCTATTAAAAGACTGGCGTAAGACAAGAACAGACATTTCACTGATATCAGATATCCAGCCATGAAAGGATGCTCAACATCATTAACCATCAGGGGGATGCCAATTAAATTTGCAATGAGTTATGGTTATACACCTATCAGAATAACTAAAATAAAAAACAGATACACCACCAAATGCTGGCAAGGATGCCTCCAGAGAAACTGGATCACTCATACATTACTAGTAGAAATGTAAAATGGTTCAGCCACTCTGGGAAACAGTTTGACAGTTTCACATAAAACTAAACATGGAACTACCACATGACCATGTAACTTCACGTTTCAGAATTTATGTCAAAGTAATGAAAATCATGTGCACAGCAAAACCTCTGCATGGATGTTCATAGAACCTTTATTTACACAGTCAAAAACTGGAAACCACAATACATTCCTATCACTAAATACTACTCAGTAATAAAAAGATACAAACTCTTGATATACGTAACAGCTTGGATGAATTTCCAGAGAATTATGATGAGTGAAAAAAATCCACTCCTCAAAAGTTACATACTCTATGATTCCACTTATATGGCATTCTTAAGATGACAAAATTGTAGAAATGGAAAATAAATACATGGTTGTCAGAAATTAAGAACAGTGGCTATGGAATAGTGTGGATGGATTGGGGAACGTAGGTGGTGTAATTACAGAAGGGTGATAGGATGGAGGGCTTGTAATTAGTACACACAATTAGTAAAGCAGTATGAAGATTCCTCAAAAGACTAGGAAAGGAGCCGGGCACGGTGGCACACACCTTTAATCCCTGCACTTTGGGAGGCTGACACAAGAGAATCGCGAGTTCAAAGCCAGCCTCAGCAACGGCGAGGCGCTAAGCAACTCAGTGAGACCCTTTCTCTACATAAAACCCAAAAGAGGGCTGGGGATGTGGCTCAGTGGTCGAGTGCCCTTGAGTTCAATCCCCAGTACCAAAAAAAAAAAAAAGACTAGGAATGGAACCACCATTTGACCTCCTTAGTATTTATCCAAAAGAACTTAAATGAACATGCTGTAGTGATACAAGCATACTAATGTTTATAGCAAAAGAATTCACAATAACAAGTTATGGAATCAGCCTAGGTACCTGCCAACAGACAAAAGGGTAAAATATGGTATATATCCATATGGAATTTTTAATTCAGTCATAAAGAAGAATGAGATTATGCTATTTGCTTATAAAGAGATGGGACTATAGAATACCATGCTAGGGGCTGGGATTGTGGCTCAGTGGTAGAGCGCTTGCCTCGCATGCGTGAGGCACTGGGTTCGATCCTCAGCACCACATAAAAATAAATAAAATAAAAATATTGTGTTCATCTAAAAAATATTTAAAAAAAAAAAAAGAATACCATGCTAATTGTAATAAGCCAGGCTCAGAAAATCAAGGGTCAAATGCTTTCTTTCACATGCAGAAGTTAGAGAGAAATAAGGAATTTTTAAAAAGGGGATTTCATGAAAATAGAAGGGAAACAGTGGAGTGGAAAAAGGAGATTGAAGGAGGTGAGGGGAAGAATGAGAGAGAGGAGGAACTATGGAATCTAACTGACCAAATTATGCTTTGTACATGTATGAATATATCACAATGAATTCCACTTTTCTATATAACCATAATGCACCAAATTTTAAATAAACAATATAAATAGAGGTAAAACCAACAGAGTAGAGGAAGAGGAGCAGGGGGATTGAGAGGGGAGGGGAGGGAAAGAGAAAGTGCTGGAGCAAATTATGTTATATGCATTTATGAATATGTCAAAATGAACCCCACTCCCACGTATAACTATAATGCACTAATAAAAACATTAACTACTACTAATAAATAAATAAAAGGGCAACAAGAGAGACAGAGATTAGGGGCTGGGATTGTAGCTCAACGGTAGAGCGCTTGCCTCGCATGCGTGAGGCCCTGGGTTCGATCCTCAGCACCACATACAAAGCAATAAAATAAAGACATTGTGTCCATCAACAACTAAATAAATATTAAAAAAAAAAAAAGAGAGACAGAGATTAGTATTTATCTGAGGTCAAGTGGAAATGGGGAATGACAGCTAGTGGATAAGAGATTTTTTTTATGATCATGGAAATGTTCTAAAATTAGGTTGTGGTGATCATTATACACATCTGCAAATAAGCAGATTATTTGAATTGTATACTTAAAAGAGGTGAATGTTACGCTATTATTCTATGTAAATTTTATCTCAATAAAAAGATAAAACAAAATTAATATCATAAAGTATTTTGCCAAACATATTTTAACAGTTGGTTAGCTTGATGTAAACCTGTTGACTATCTAGACACGGGCCATATGGATCTCCATTTGTGTTGAGGACAGCCTGTCTGCCACTGTCACTAGTGGTACCACGAACAGAGGACTGTGTTCACACGAGGAGCTGAGCACTAAGTGGACAACTGAGATATGCTTAGGGTGCTTTGTTGTTGTCTTGTTTGTTTTAGGGGGGGTTGTGTTTTATTTTGTTTTTATTTTGTTTTGTTTTGCAGTACTGGGGATAGAACCCAGGGCACACACTCAGCCCTTTTTATGTTTGATTTCAAGACAGGGTCTTCCTAAGCTAATCACTGCCCAGCTGAAAGTATAGACTCTGAGCTATAACATATCATAATTAATTTACTTCCATGTTGTTCCAATTACTGTCTTGAATTCTCTCCTAAACTAGTGTTATGATTTGAATGTGTCCCTTCCAAAATTCAGGGGTTGAAACAATGGCCAACGTGATCACACAGAGAGCTGAAGCCTTTAAGAGGTGAATGGGACTAGTTACCCATATAAAGAGCCTGATGGAGAAAGTTCCTCTTTCTTGGCCTCTGTGCCTCCCACCATTCCTCCCATCCAGAGGATGCAGCCTTCAAGGCACCCCCTTGGAAGCAGAGACCTGATCCTCACCAGACAATGAACCAGCCTGCACTTTGACCTTGGACTTCCCAGGCTAAAGAACTGAGAGAAAGACATTTCTGTTATTTATAAATTACCTAGTCTGTGGTGTTTTGTTATAGCAGCACAAAATAGACTCTGGCTTCAACATAACATTTTTCAGAAAATTGCAGACAATGGTGTTACTCTAGTCACAGCGGGAAATGATGCTTTCTACTAAAATTTAATTTCTTGGTTCCCTGCTCTCTCCCTAACTCAAAGAGCTCAACTATAGAGGGCTATGGTCAGTTTTTATAGCATTGAATACTGTAAGTCTATCCTTATCAATCCATGGGCAAAATTAAGGAACAATGTGTTGAAAGTTTTAAAAACCAACCTTACTTGGTTCATATATGTATCATATGGCTGAAAATACTGGAATATAAGCAATTTTTTTAGTTTCCTAATATCTATACTAGTATTACAATAGGGTACAAGTTGGAGAAAGAATTACAGAAAAACAAAAGAAATTCTGTGGTTCTAAACATGGTCAGACCAGTCTAAGCATTGTATTTCCAGGAAGGAAAAATGCCTCTATAATTTGTCGTGCAGTGGTTAATAGCTAAATATTCTTTCATGAACTTCTGCTTAGTGACCCAAGGATCTAAGTGATTACCACCTGCATTGGATAAATCAGGCTCTAAATATTAAAACATCCCCACAGGCCACATCTGTTGTTCAAGGCTGCACTTGGTGGTAAACTAGCAATTAACCATTTGGGAGCCTCTTACTTTGCCTGCCAGCTCTCATCTTAAGGGATCATCCTTCACGGAGAGAGGAGGCTATCTGTGTACTAAGAATAAAGCCAGGGAAAGCTGCAAATGGCATTTGTTATGGGGAGACTTTACAGAACAGAGTCACTGAGGCTGTGGATGTGCTACCTGGCTAGACTTCTCCATGTCTCATCCCACCCTCCTCCTTCCTGCTTTCCACCAGGCCCATACTGCCACGCCTTCCCTTGCTCCTGCAGGCCTCCAGAGTGTGCTCCTGCCCCTGGATACTTCACTGTTTTTTGCTTGTTTCTCTTATCCCTGCCCACTCCTTTTAAATAGTTTCTTCATAAAGCTTTCTTCCAGGTTTGACGCTCTTTGTGAGTCCCATAGGTTGCCTGCCAAGACCCAAGCATGAGGTAGGAGTAACCATGGGTCGTGGGACTGGGAAGCCTCGTAAAAGGTTTAACATGTTGTTTTATTTCACTCAGTACTTTTTTTGAAATGAGTAATTAAACATAACATACACATACTCCAAAACAAAAAAGCAAAAGTAACTTAAAAGTAAATAATAAGCCAGGTGCGGTGGCTCAAGCCTGTAATCCCAGCACTTAGGGAGGCTGAGACAGGAGAATCACGAGTTCAAAGCCAGCCTCAGCAATGGCGAGGCGCTAAGCAACTCAGTGAGACCTTGTCTCTACATAAAACACAAAATAGAGCTGGGGATGTGGCTCAGTGGTGGAGTGCCCCTGAGTTCAATCTCCGGTACCAAAAAAAAAAAAAAAGTAAATAATACTATACACAATAGAATACAAGTAGGACATGTACCTATTTCTTGTCACCATGGGAAGCAGTTCAGATGAAGATATAGCAGGTTTGGTCTATATGATGCAAAGATTGACCAGTAAGTATATGCAATTGTGTTACATTGATAAAAATCTGTTTTTAAGTCCTTAAATTCAGGCCAGGTGTGGGGGCTCATGCCTGTAATCTCAGTGGCTCAGGAAGCTGAGGCAGGAGAGTGGTGAGTTCAAAGCCAGACTTAGCAACTTAGCAAGGCCCTAAGTATTTCAGTGAGACCCTGTCTCAAAATACAAAGAAAAGGCTGAGGGTGTGGCTCAGTGCTTTAGCAGCATTCAATTCCTGGTACCAAAAAAACAAAAAAACAACATCCCCCCAAGAAAATGGAATTCATCACCAAGTATGGACTTATGAGCAAAAGGAAAACTTTAAAAGAGATGGCTGGAAAACAAAGAATTCAGCTGGGCACGGTGATGCACGCCTGTACTCCCAGCAGTTCAGGAGGATCGTGAGTTCAAAGCTAGCCTCATAATTTAGCAAGGCCCTAAGCAATTCTGCAAGACTCTGTCTCTAAATAAAATTTTTAAAAAAGGATTGAAGATGTGGCTCAGTGGTTGAGTGCCCCTGGATTCAATCCCTGGTACCAAAGAAACAAAGAAAGAAGAATTCAGTCTTGCACATAAATGATATACTATTTACTCAGAAAAAATTATTCCACAAGATCCATTTGCCAGGAATTTAGTAAAATATGGACATTCAGGTACAGCTAAGTGAGATGTTCTCCCCAAAACTAAGTCTTTTAAAATGTATGCTTATTTTAAAAGTAATGCAGTACTGTTTCTCAAGTTAATTTTCTGCCTCGTTCATATTTTAAAGCACTTAGTTATGATTAAATATAATATTAAATCTGAGACTTTACATAACTAAGCTTTTTTGAAAAATAAATGTTAGCGATGCACATTAACAATAACATTTTTGACAATATATGAAAGAATTATTAAATATTCATTCTTTAGCAAATAAATTAGAAATAACTTAAATGTCCATTAATAAAATATATTCACACAATGAAATTCTTTGTAACAGTCAAAAGGGGGAAAAAAAACCTAAATATGTGTACCATAGTGAATGTATCTCAGAACACATGAATGAAAACAGCAAATTCCATAATGGCATAATGCACCATTTGTGAACAAAATCCACAAACAACAAGGTTTTTTCTTGTTTGTTTTTGAACACTTATTTCATAATCTTGATGAACCAGGCACTACGCCCTGCCAGGAAGGCTCTAACATTACAGATTCCATGCACATAAGGAAATTGACTCTCAGGAAGGTGAAGTTACTTGCCCAAGAACACACAAATTGATACAAGGAAGCACTCGGGTCCAAACCAAGATGGGCAGACTGTATTGTCTCTGTTCCCAAATGCACCGCCTCCCATGATTCTGGATAAGCTGGATGTTGGCTCCAAGATTAAGGAAATGCCTAGAAAAATGGAACTATAGTAAGCCCACAGCTCTGCTGTCCATCAGGATCTCTACACCCCAGCTACTGATCACTTTATACCCTTAACCGGTCATGGATCTTCCAGGGTAAATATTTAAGTGTTCTCTCTCTTAACAAGTAGTAGGACAGTTGGCAAACTCCTGCACTCTAAGAAATAATATCCATTTTCTAGATTTCCATTTGTGCCATTAGTAACTACTGAAGGCTGAGAGGACCTGGATTTCTGTCCTCTACTGAAGAGGTGTTCTGTGCTGGATGGGGACACTGAGCTTGCCTTCACAGGAGCTGAGGCTGGTACCCAGCTCCACCAAGTGAAAGCTGAAAGAGTCACCCAGACTTGGGGATAAAGATGGTTGGCTGAACACATTTTGCCCAAACCCACCTAAAGCACAGTAGAGAGGAAGAAAAATGCTCATTTATCAGACAGGGGAGCAAGTTGCAATTGTTATTATTTGTCCATTTTAAATAGGAGTCCATTATGGTTCACGACACAAATATTTAATGAGTGTCCAGCTGGGTTGGAAAAAGAGATTTGCAGATGTAGATGGAAGATACAAGAAGACAGACTTGAAGCCGGGTGTGGTGGTGCATGCCTGTAATCCCAGCACTGTAGGAGGCTGAGATAGGAGAATCGCAAGTTCAAAGCCAGCCTCAACAACTGCGAGGCGCTAAGCAACTCAGTGAGACTCTGTCTCTAAATAAAACAAGAAATAGGGCTGGAGATGTGGCTCAGTAGTCGAGTGCCCCTGAGTTCAATCCTCAGTACCAAAAAAAAAAAAGAGAGAGAAGACAGACTTGAAATCAAAACAAAAATTCAAAGTAGTGATATGACCTTCCTTAATTGTATGGAAGACAGTATTGTTACTTTGAAATTTCAGAAGAAAAGAACAGTGAGTAGTAGCACACACCTGTAATCCCACCAGCTCAGGAGACTGAAGCAGGAAGATTGAGAGTTCAAAGCCAGCCTCAGCAACTTATCGAGACCCCACACAACTCAGAAAGACCCTGTCTCTAAATAAAATATTTTTAAAAAGGCTAGAGATGTGGGTCAATGGTTGAGCACACCTGGGTTCAATCCCTGGTACCAAAAAGCAAACAAACAAAACAGTGAGGATCAGAATAGGCAGAGAAACTTTCATGACCAAGAGAAACACTTGTTGAGTGCTGTGGTCTGAACATCAGTGTCCTCTGCAAATTCATATGTTGAAATCCTGGCCCTCGAGGTGATGGTATGAGGAAGAAGGGCTTTGGGGAGATGATGAGGTTTTAAGAGGAGAGCCCTCGTGAATGGGATTAGTGCCCTTAAAAGACCTAAGAGAGATCCTTTTTCCCATTTCATGATATGAGGACAGAGCTAATAGACAGTGATCCAGGAACAAAGAAGGGGGGTCCCCCAGACACCAGATCTGCCATGCATTAATTTTGGACTTCCTAGCCTCCAAAACTGTGAAGAATAAATGTCCATAATTTACAAGCCAACCAGTCTATGGGATCTTGTTACAGCAGTGCACACAAACTAAGACACTGGGTCCCTAGGGAGACAGGTATCAGTGCGGGAAGGGTGAGGTTGTTCACACGAAGGAAATACAGTAAGTAAGAACAGGGCTTGCAGCTGGATGGTGAGAGATGAGCTCATAGACTTAGAGGGTAGCACACCACAGGGCGTCTTTGGGATCTTTTTGCATCCACCCACCAGTACCTGGCAATTCACAGGTCTTAGCTACAGGGTTCCAAATTGTCACAAGCCAGGAATTCCATTTGGAGCTATATTACAGAAGTTCTTGGAGGCCAGGTAGAGGAATCTGGAACTGATTTGAGACTGAATGAACAAACAGCTTGTCAGCTGGGGCCAGATGTTGCTCTGTGACGACACAGTGGTCTTTGGGGAAGTCAGTCGACAACATGTCCACAAGACACAGAGGGGCAGGAGCATCTCAGGCACACATCATTTTAAAAGGAACTGGCTCTGAGAGACTTCTGCTGGATTGCATACCAATGAGAAGAGGGGGAAGTTGACTCTGGAAAGTGGCAGCAAGAAAAACCAAAGTTGCTACCAACTCCCACATGAGTAAAGTCCTCAAGCCAATATTTTTTTCTACTAGGAATGAGCACAAACGAGTTGCTGTCCACATTCAGAGAATTATCAAAACATCCACTTAGTATGAATATTCCCTTGGGAGAAAGAACTGATTATTTTAAATTTTAAAGGTCCTAATTTATTACAGAAATACTCTGCATTTTTCTGATCAGTTTGGTGCTGAAATTATTTACTATGGTAGACTTGTACTCTGTTTTAGTCAGCTGTACATCACTATACTGAAATGCCTGACACAGGTTACTTATGAAGGAAAAAAGGAAGGAAGGATTTATTTTGGCTCATGATTCTGGAGGTTCAAATCCAAAATCTAATGGCCCCATTTCTGTGGACCTCTAGCAAGGTTGGCACATCTTGGCAGGAATGTATGTTAGAGTGAGTGCTTACATCAGGAGCCAGGGAACCAAGAGAAGATTAGCCAGCATCTCACAATTCCCAAATGACCTAAGGACCTCCCACTAAGCCCCACCTGTCAAAGGTACACAGCAACTCCCAATACTACCACCTTGGGACCAAGCCTTTAGGGGACACTGATCGAAACTATAGCATACACCAGTTCACCCTGTCTATAATGTGATCATTATCATAAATTACATAGAATTTTTATCAATCCATTATGTTTTTCACCTTACTACCCAATCTTTATGTCATTTTCAATAGAGAAAATGTGCACCTGGAATATTTCTGCTTGCAACACATTTCCCACTTGGACACATTTGCAAACCTGCCATTACGTCCTCTGAGTTAGTCCAAGATGGCACAAGGTTTCTACGACTTCAGTACTTGGTGGCACCCTCGTGTCTCCAGTGTTGGAAATTCCTAACCATAATCTCTTTCCCTGTAAGATTTGAATATGAACCCTGTGGATCCTCCTTCTTGAAAGATCCAGGCACCTTTCTAACACAGGTACCTTGTCAGTCAAAGACCTAATTGCAAGTCCTTGATACAGCAATTTCACACAATGCTCCTTCAAAACCTGTAACTAAAGCAAACAAATGGTAAAGGTGTGTGTATTGTAAATGCTGTCACCTTAGGCAGACTAAGCTCAACTGCTAAAGGATTCCAAAGACAAAATTGCTTTATTGTTGCTTTTGCTTTGTCTAACCAACTATTCGTGCTTTAATCAATAGCACAAGAATAAGCCAACTTTCAGACCTCAGATTTCACTAAAAGCTTAACTTGAGGGGGCTGGGACTGTAGCTCAGTGGTAAAGCGCTTGCCTCGCATGCGTGAGGCCCTGGGTTCGATCCTCAGCACCACATACAAACCAATAAAATAAAGATATTGTGTCCATCTGCAACTAAAAAAATATTAAAAAAAAAAAAAGCTTAACTTGAGGCCATTATAAGTCTAGACACATGTGGATTTCAAGATCCATTTATAAAATGCATTAAATTTTGCAAACTCTAGACTTTCATCCTATGCTTAGTTGGAGGCTTAGTTGGGCTGCTCTTTGGTAGCCCAATGAACTTGAACTGGTGAGCCTTCCTTCTGGCTCCCCAGCTGGCAGAAATTCCTCCCTCAAATTCCTTTATTCTCACTATATTTTCCTACTTTCTCCAATTTCCATTTTTTCTTTGTATTTTGCTCTCTGGGCTTAGTTTTTACTTAAGGAAAATACTTTCTTCCCAACATTAATGAAGGAGTTTTAAGTGTGGTGCCAAAATTAGACCCCCAAATGCATAAATGATTAACCCTAACATTAGAAATATTGATTGAGTTTTCTCAAATCAAAACAGCCATAGTAATCACCAGCACCACACACATACACATACACATACACACACACACACACACACGGTCCACAAACAATAATGTACAATATAAAACAGATACAATCCCCATTCTAGGAGTATTTGATCTAGTTAAGGGGGCAAAGTTAACATTTTCTACACCTTTGTAGCCGGTCTATATTTCAGTCTATTTTTTCTTGCACACTGGGATGTATAAGAAATGTCAGTTTAGGGCTAGGAATGTAACTCAATTGTAGAGGACTTGCTTGCCTCACATGTGCAAGACTCTGAGTTCAATCCACAGCACTGAGGGGGGAAAAGAGAGAGAGAGAAAAAGAAAAAGTCACTCTATTTTTCTTTAACTTGCCCATTTTATCTTTCTGGCTACCATTACACCATTACCAATATGTTAGAGGGAGAGGAACGAAGTCTCATTTAACCCTTACCTGAGGTTTCATCTAAATGTTTTGTGGGTTAGGAGGGTTAAGCCAGGGTTTGCCAAAGGAAAAGAGAGGTCAGCAGGGTTTTCTGTCATCTGACCATACAGGCATCAACTAAACAAGTGTAAAACTGCCTGGCCTTGATCTTTGGTCAATACAGGTCATCACAGAGAATTCTTTCAATGCACTTGCTCCTTCAAGTTTGGAGTGTGATCACAGTGCACATGGGCGTGAATGGTTAGAATCTGTCACACTGATAAGCTAGGACTTGTTCCTTGGGCAAAAAGGAAAGATGAATATATCTGATCAAAAGGGTTACCCTTGGCCAATATGAAGAAGACATTGGTTAAAACTTCCAGAAACATAAACCTCTGTCTTTGGATCATAGAAGAGTCCTGCTTGGGCAATACATGTTTCTGGCTACTTCCTGAGTAGTACTGTGGCTAAGCCCATGTTCTGGTCTTGCACCTGGGGATCCCCTCCACCTGTCCTCTTGCACCATCCTTCCAAACTGACTGGCATGGAGCTCAATAAACTCTTTGTTTGAAAAATTCCACACTCTCTGTCCCTGGACTGGGTCTTTAGCTCTGCAAATATTCCCTTGGGCTACCTTCCAATCTGCTTAAGCCTCCTTCATAACTGCATTGAAGTCTGTTTCCTCTCTTCCTTAGTACTTGCCAAACTCTCTTATTTGCTTTCACTCCTGAAAAACAAACACCAAAATAATATT
Organism: Xerus rutilus; assembly: GCA_028644305.1. Lineage (NCBI taxonomy): Eukaryota > Metazoa > Chordata > Mammalia > Rodentia > Sciuridae > Xerus > Xerus rutilus. The sequence goes on from CM053403.1 coordinate 121,476,872, forward strand.
TTTAAAAAACCCTCCTACATTTGAGTCCATGTGCATTTAAACCTTAACTCTACCAAGTCAAAACTTAAATCATTGTAAGTTTATGGCTTCTGGTCATTTTTGCAACAAATATGGTTTATTGCATGTTTTCTAGTGGTGGGGGTTGAGAATGTATAAAGCTGTTAAGACATCTTTGTTGTGCTTTCTTGGTTTTTTAAAAATTTTTGTTTTTTTAAAAATTTGTGTGTGTGTGTGTTTTGTTCGGTGTTGGAGGTAGAATCCAGGGCCTTGCACATGCTAGGCACATGCTCTACTGCTGAGCAACACCCCAGCCAAGACACAATTTCAGTCATCGAGAAGACTGTGGTCCAGTGGGGGAAACCAACAAACAAGATATTGCAATCCAGAGTGAAAAGTGCAACCACAGGGGTAAACCCTGGATGAGGTGGGGGTGTAGAGGCTGGAGTAGAATTGGGGGGCCTAATCCTTTTGGATAAATAGGAAGAAGATAGGAAGAAGAGTATTCCAGAAAGAGGACAACAGTACAGAAGCCTACACCAGAAAGAGGTGCCTGGGACTCAGAGTGGGAGCAGGTGAGATTCCAGCCTGGGGGTGAGGGCGCAAGAAATGTATATGTAGGTAGGAGTGCTTCTCTCCTTTCCATGCAGCGCAGTGACTCTTCCTTAGGTGTCAAGTTCAGCATGAGAAAAACAACTTGTTTTGAATTTTAGCTCTTTGGAAAATTACCCTTTGGGTTGTTCCATGCCCTGTGTCCTTTCTCCTTCCCTGTTATTTCCATACTAACAGGATCATTTTTTCCTTAATACTAAGTGGAATGGCCCTGAAATAATCCACGTTGTTTGAAAGAAATTTGAACGCTCAGAACTCTAGGGTATAACCAGGGCAAGGTGGCACACACCTGGAATCCCAGTGACTTGGGAAGCTGAGGCAGGAGATCTCAAGTTTAAAGCCAGGTTCAGCAATTTAGCGAGGCGCTAAGCAACTCAATGAGACTCTGTCTCTAAATAAAATATTAAAAAGGGCTGGAGATGTAGCTCAATGGTTAAGCACACCTGGGTTCAATCCCTGACACCAGAAAAAAAAATGTAGGGTATGAATCATCATAATAAGATTTGTTGGACAGTGAAAAGAGCAGAGTCTAAGATTCCAGAAGTCATGGTTCTATTCCCCCTTCTCATACTGACTTGGAGTAAATTCTAAACCTCCTCGCAGAGCATTTTGTCACTTTTCCTCCATCAAGCACTCTGTATTCTTTAGAGCAACACTCGATTCAGACTACACACATACTCACACAGATGTACCTTGGGTAGATCATGTAAAGAGGAATACACTGTAAAGACTAGACGACCAGGAGGAGATGAATTAAACCGCTCAGCAAGACCTTATTGGAATAGCAGAATCCTCTCGTCCATCAGAGTGTGTCTGGAAGGAATGGCCCTGTTGTTCCAGTGCACAAACAATTTCAAGAAAGCCCGGTCAGGAAGGGGAGGGCTTGGGGGCAGGAAGAGAAGGCCAGAGTCCTTCCTGGATAGGTCAGGAAAACCCGCTGATTGACAGGAGGCGTGTCTACTGGTGCCCTCAGCGTCTGGCTGGCAGCTCCGCTCAGCAGCCGCTGACCGGTCCCTCTAATTGGACATCTTAGACCCTGACCCGACCTAACATACACATTTAAAATTTTTTAATATAAATGGCATATATCCGGGAGGTCAGTACACTATTTTACTTTAAATTATATTTTTCTTTTAACTAACATAATAATTGCACATGTTTATGGGGCACACTATTTTAATACATGTATGCCGTAGGATACACTGTTCTTTTAATTTTTGAGAATGTTTAAAACTTTTCATAATAAAAAGTTAAAAAACAAAATCTCATCCTCTAGCCAATCTTCAATCTGTGATCTGTACCTTTCCCTTCATTTAGGGCACCCTTTCAGGTCCTGTGCAATTTCATGCCACCTTTTGCCCCAATATAAAAATCTGCTCAGAAATGGATAGTGACCCATTATCACTCCTCTTTAGCTTTGGGTATATTTATGTCAACCTCCTACTAAGACACGTTCACTTTTTATCTCTAATGATGACATAAAGGTTTTGTGTCCTCTTAAACAGATTTCAAGATGAGCAAATAAGGGAAGAATGGAGAAATTAAAGAATGTCTTTCCAGAGCCCCCTCAAGCATATCATAGAGACAAAGCTTACTCTGCCAACACCTGGTCTGGACAGCTGAGAGTCCCTCTTTAAGCCATGTATCTCAAATAGGTTCTGCTTTAAACTGGCTGCTATTCAGCATCCTATTACCTCTAAAGACCACTGACGGATCTTTTATGAAACAGGCCATTGGACTTGCTGGTTACTGGACCAGTTCACCTGGGCCATGTATTAAGCATATGGATTCGAGTCCCACCACCTGATGCTTGTGGTCAATGTGAGAAACACTGGACTGGATGACCTCTAGGGCTGCCTTGAGCTGTGATGCACCATAAGTTTACAACGAGTGTGAGTTGCATACCTCTCCTACCTTCTTACTCTCTTCACTTACAAACTCCTTCCTCCCGAGTCCATTACCAGCACCTGAACTTGACCCTATCATTTGTTCCTTTTTTAATTTTGTTCTGTTTTTTGGTTTTTTGGTACTGGAGATTGAAACCAGAGGTTCTTTACCACTGAATCCATCTTCATCCTTTTTTATTTTTTATTTTGAGACAGGGTCTCACTAAGTTGCTAAGGGTCTTGCTAAATGGCTGAGGCTGGCCTCAAGCTTGTGATCCTCCTGCTTCAAACCTCTGGAATCCTTGGGATTACAGGCATGAGACACCACCCACAAGCTGACCCTGTCATTTCAAAAAGATGAGCTCTCCTGGACTTTGATGAGAGAAGTCAGAAGAAAGTGAAGTCCAGGCAGATATTTTAAAATCCACAAGCATTTTTTTTTTGGTCTTCCTTTAAAACAAACTACTATTGTTCACTTCTTTCTCACTTTATCAAAATACATTTTGTGAGCCAGACTCCCTTAACTATGATTTAGAATGTATTTTCTCTTGTTCAGAATGCTCTTTTTAAATGTGCTTTCAGAGAAAAGTTTCGTATAAGCCTATTTCAGTCTAAAAATATAAATGCTTCCCTTTAGGAAGTCACCCCTCCCTTCCCTTCACAAATTTGAGGAAATACTGCAGATCTAACTGTAATGATAAAAAAAAAAAAAAAAAAGGAAACCCAACCACCCAACCACTTACAATCCCATCTCAATGTTTTTATGGGAGCCAATAACAGCTAATGCCAAAATGATGTGAGGTGGGTGGGAACCTCTTTCCCCAAGGTCCTGCTTGAGCTTCCGTTTTCTGTGGGTTGGATGTTCAATAAATCTAAATAAAAGTCAACAAAGAGACTTTTCATTCTGGGGCCACACAAAGACGCAGGATTTAGGCCTGAAGTTTCGAGTCTCCCGTAACTTCCATCAGCTGAATAAACTCCAGGAATTCACTTCGTAATCCTCTGGAAGGATCCTTCTACATAGAAGCACCAACTGGGCCGCTGAAGAGGTGACCCCTTTTCCTTCCCTGGCTGTTCCTTTGCCCTGACTTGTCTGGATTATGTGATTATCACAAGACCCGCACACAGGTGAATCCTTGAAGGGGCTCTGACAGCTTTTCAAAGACTTGACAGAAGTATTTTAGAAAAAGATCTCTTCTAGCTTTAGCACTGCTCCAGGCACCAGGACACAAGTCTTCCAGGTAAACTTGATGTGTCAAAGGCATCAAGTCAACACGAAGATTCACAAGGCGCCAGCTCAGTGTGCAACACTCTCAACAGCTGAGGTGAACACAAAAAAATCATGTTATCATGAATATCACGGAGGTTCACATCCACTTAGGGAAGATTATCAATAAGCACAACACCATCAAAGGACACAAGTATACAAATACAACAGACTACTAATATCCAGAAAATCACCTGAAAGGAGGGTTCAGGTTGAGTTGAGTATTAGGGGAAGGCTTTATGCAGAATAAACAAAATAAAGTAGCAGAGGATGCCATTGTTTTTCATTGCAAGCTGCCTTGGTCCAGAGCTTGGCTCTAGAGCTTGTTAGCTACAGACCTAGGGCAAAACACTTCACCTATTTTTTGCCTTAGTTTTCCTATCTGTAAAATGGGGATTATACAAGAGTTTATCTCAGAATATTGTAAGGAATATACATACACATTTATTTATTATTATTTATTTTCTTATTCGAATGCGCACTCTATATATTGGTTGTTGACTATTATGGTGACTTTGTACTATATCAACTTAGCTAAGCTGCAACTGTATTTCCAGCATTCTATCCCCTGCCTGTTTCTGGGTTAGGGTTGGTCACAGGAGAATATTGTGTGACATTTAGAAGACAAAAGCAAAGCCTTGGCCATACTTTTAGGCTTCAAAGGTCAGTGAGAGCTGGAGTGCTCTTTTGAGTTATACATGACAGTAGAATGTATTTTGACATATCATGCCTACATAAAGTATAACTTCCCATTTTTGTGCAAGTGCTGGAGGCAGTGCATCATCTCACACAAGCTGCCACCAATCTACTGGCACACCCTGCTACAAGGGTCAGCAGCCAAGCATGGGCTTCCCAGGTTCCTACCAGATCCCTTCCTTCAACATCTCTGAGTGCTGGGCCAGGCCTATGTGTGGCAGTTCCGTATTGAAAGCCACACTGTGCTATAGGTGACCCGTCCTATCAGAGGTGGAGGCAATGAGACATAGAGGTTCCAGTTTGTTCTTGTGTGTTGCAATCCGTCCTTGCTGTCTCAATCTCATATCTAGCTTTCCTTCCCACACTGATGTCAATAACCTGTAGATACTTCTTTATCACTAGAGAAGAAGCAGCAGCCTTGCATGGACCCCTCCAGTAGCTCCCACAATTGGGTAAAGACTCCTCTTAAAAATGAATCCCTATACTGTGCCACTGATTCTGCCTCTCTGACTCAACTGTGACTAGTGTGGACGTTGGGACCAGAAATAGTTCCAGAGGATATATTCTCTGAACCAGCTCTAGGCTATGAGAAACTGGTTTGCTGATCTGATTAAATTTAAAGGCATTAATGACTCTGTTGTTACCAGTAAAAAGAACAATTGTGGTGCATGAGATAGAGTGGGTAAAGTTATTTTAATTATTTTTCAAAAATATCAAATTCAAGTACCTATAGATAACAAGGCTTTTAGCAACTAGTTTTTGCCATAGAACTTTATACATGTGGGTTATTATATATATAACACATATATATGGATTGCTTTGGTTGCTTCTAGGTGTTCTGAAGTACCTGGGGAAAGAAAAGGATGAACTTGGGGCTTTAAATAAGATCTGACTAAAGGACTAGAGACCTCCTCTGACTGCCCCCATTCCAACCATTCCCCCTCCCCCTGCTTATTAGTGGCTATGGATGGAAATTTTTGGAAAACCAAATCCAAAGTCCAACTCAATTACATTCCCAATCTTACAAGATCTCTTTTGCTAAACTTAAGGCAATGACCAAAAAAGAATGGAAATTTAAATTTTAATAAGGGGCATATAGGCTATATATAGACATATTCAATGTAGCCAGGACCTAAATTCTGTCAAGACTTCTTTGCTAGAAGAAGCAGCTCTTAATTGGACATAATTTTTCTATGGTCATATATGAATATAGGACCAACATAACTCCATATCATGTACAACCACAAAAATGGGAAGTTACACTTTATGTATGCATGATATGTCAAAATACATTCTACTGTCATGTATAACTCAAAAGAACAAAGAAAAAAAAAGAAGCGGCTCTCTCCTCCTGTCTAGAGAGGTTGTTGCCTTATGCCTGAAGATCCTGCAATGGTCTCTTCTGAGATGATCACCCTCCAAGGGCCTGGTGGTCCTCCTCAGCATCAGCCCTGCTCCTACCCCTATTTTCCACTGCTAGGTTCAAGCTGTTCCAGGCAGGTACAAAATATGAACCATGAGGTTGCAATACCCACCAGCAGGACTATAAGTTTGTATCCATTGACATCAACAGAAACCAGGAGGACATGAGTAGAAATTCAATAAGTTTGTTGGGTCACAGCAGAAGGAAGACAGTGTTGAATTGTAATCAATTTATTTATATAAAAATATGATAACATACATTATAAAATATAAATTGAGACTCTTGACTCAATGTGTTAGCTCAAGTAGCCAGGAGGGGCTGCAATTTTTTTTTTAATTTTGTGACTGAAATTTAACCCAAAGTGGCTCCATTAAAACTTAAGAGTGTTAGTCAGCTTTTTGTTACTATGAACTAAATACCCAACATAAACAATTTCAAGGAAGAAAGCTTTGTTTTGGCTCATGGTTTCAGAGGTTTCAGTCCATGGTTGGCTGGCTCCAAGGTCGCAATGTATGGCGGAGGAAATCTGCTAAGCTGAGAGGGGGGTGGTCAGAAGGGCCAGAAAAGGACCACCCTTCCAAGACACAGCCCCAGGGACCTACTTCCTCCAACCAGGCCCCATCACCTACCGTTTCCACCACCTTCCGGTAGTCCATTCAGCTATCAATGGATTAATCCACTGATGAGATCAGAACTCTCATGATCCTCGCCTCCCTAAAACCCCACCTCTGAACACCACTGCAATGGGGACCAAGCCTTCAATACATGAGTACTTGGGGAATCCTTCATATTCAAACCTAACAAATAGCAAAGAGAAATCTTCTGAAACAGAATGAACAGAGGATGGGAAAAGGTAATATTGGATTCAAATATATTCAGTGTTCAAGAATGAGTGAAAAAGAATTGATTATTTTTTTAACCATATGGAAGAAATTCCATTCTTACAAAGTTCCAATTTTTGTTGGTGTTTGTTTGTTTGTTTGTTCTGGGCACTAGGAACTGAACCTAGGGCCTCCTGCATGGTAGGCAAGTGCTCTATCACTGAGCTATGTCCCCAACCCCAGCCTTTGTAAAGTTAATCTCATTGTTTGCACTAATTCCAAGTATGAACATCATAGGTCATATTTTTCTAGTGCATGTACCATTTGCATCTTTCAAATATTCTTACCCAGCAGGGCTGTAAATGTGGTTAATTTTAATGAGAGATTCTAGTGAAATCATTTAGCCATTCAAGCACAATGAACTCTCTTTCCAGTTGTTCTCTCTCCTTTTGAAGTACTTCTTGAATTGAGTCCAATGAGAACAACATTGTCCTCGGTTCTAAAGACAATAGGGTCCATAAGCTTTGTGGGGCTTTAGTTTTCTGACCCCAAATTTCCTATCTTTGTGGGTTAGGGAAGTTTAAATTTCATTTGCACCGAGGCTTAATGAACATGACTGAGGCCAGAATTCAGCAGACCACATAAGCCAACCCTGGACAAGGAGAACCTTGGGAAGTACTTGAACTCGGCGCCAGCTCTGGGACCTCAGCATCCCCTGCTTCTACCCCCAGAAACACTCCAGTCGAAGAGCATTTTAGCAGAAAAAGCTGTCATGAATTTAAGAATAGAGTTGGCTGCCTGAGTATTTTTTAAAGCAGGTTTAGTCCCCAAATACTCTTCAGACTCCTAGATTCTGCTTCTCATTTTAAAAAAATATTACAAACTTTTTTTCTCCTCCCAACTATTTCTTACAAAAATATTTTAAGGCTGAGAAGTGTAGCTCAGTGGTAGGCGCTTGACTAGCACACTCAGGTCCTGAGTTTGATCAGCAGCACCACAGTAAAAAACAAAAAAACAAAAAACAAAACAAAACAAAAACCAATCAGCCAATAACAACAAAAATACCACAGACAATTTTGCTCTTCAAAGGAGATTTTCAAAGGAAGTAAAGTTCTGCAATGGCCTCCTAGGTGTCTAAATCTTAACACATGGCCTGCCCGAGAGCAATCATGTTTTAAAGCCCGTACCCACTGTGCTCCATTCATACTGAAATTATTCAAAGAGAAAGATTTGGACTCTTTCACTATACCTTTGTGGAATTTGTCAATTCAGTTTGACTTAAAATTCTTTTAATCAATAGTTTTTATGTTTACTTAGAAAATTGAATGCATTATCTATCTATCAACATCATAATGGGAGAGCTGGGCTATTACAGTGTGAGTTTAATTCAGTACCTGTTATTAACAACATTTAGTCAAAGATCTTTTTGTTCAGTGCATCACATTGAACACATCCTCATATACTCAAACCAAAAAATATGCAACGTTTCACATTCTTATACTGCCCTCATAATTTTTCCAATCCCATGGCAAGACTTATAAAATATAAAGATTCCATTTAGGGATTCCCCTGAATCTCATTTAAATGAAATCACATGCACTATTTCCTTCTTATATTTTTATTTTTTAAATCTTTTGCCATATGAACTGAGAAGTAATTCATCTTTTCTTTCTTTGTTTTTATTGACAGATAATTCTACATGTATATGGAGTACAGAGTGACGTTTGGACACAGTTACCCATTCTGTATCAAGAAGATAAGGAACTCAGGGTACTCAAGTTATCCATCATCTTCAAAAATTTCTTCTTACTTTTCTGATAGATTGATACTTTCTGACATAAAATAAAATATTGGTCATCCACTTATGCTGAAATTTCAAATAAACAATGAGTATATTTTTAGTATAACTAAGTTCCAAACATTGCAAAGGATATAGTTACTAAATTTCTTTCCATATTTTATCTAAAATTTGAATTTAATGTGGCCTCTCATATTTTTTAAAAATATTTGTTTTTTAGTTGTAGGTGGACAGAATATCTTTATTTTATTTTCATGTGGTGCTGAAGATTGAACTCAGAGCCTCATGCATGCTAAACAAGCACTCTGCCACTGAACCACAACCCCAGCACCAGCCTCTTATATTTTTTAAAACAGCTTTATTGAAACATTCATGTATCATAAAATTCTCTCACTTTAAGCGTGCAATTCACTGGATTTTATGCATGTCATACCCTGCATAATGACATGTGATCAACAATAGACCACATATAGGATGGTCCTAAAAGATTATATTACCTGTGATGTCATAGCCATCTTTTAATCAATACAGCATGATTGGGCTGGGATTGTAGCTCAGCGGTACAGCGCTTGCCTTGCATGCATGAGGCCCTGGGTTCGATCCTCAGCACTACATACAAAGCAATAAAATAAAGACATTGTGTCCGTCTACAACTAAAAAAATATATTTAAAAAAAAATACAGCATGATATTTGCATAATGACAAAATCATAAGGGCAGATTTCTTAGAACGTGACTCTGTTGTTAATGGACAAGTGATTGAATATTCAAAAAGTTGCACAACCAGTTGGGTGCGGCGGTACACACCTGTAATCCCAGCTTTTTGGGAGACCGAGACAGCAGAATCGCGAGTTCAAAGCCAGCCTCAGCAATGGCGAGGCACTAAGCAACTCAGTGAGACTCTGTCCCTACATAAGACACAAAATAGGGCTGGGATGTGGCTCAGTGTCTAGTACCCCTGAGTTCAATTCCTGGTACCAAAAAAAAAAAAAAAAAGTTGCACGACCATCACCACAATATAAATTTAGATCATTCTTATCACCCAAAAAGGAAACTTTTTAGCGGTTAATAGTCTTACCCAACCCTACAATGCAGGGCTACCATTACTTTACTGTCTATCTTTAGAGATGTTCCCATTCTGGGCATTTGATGTGCAGGGACTCCTACAAATTGAGTTTTTCTGTGACTGACTCCTTCACTTAGCATGTTTCAAGTTCCATCCATACTGTAGCATGCGTCAATGCATCCTGTGTTTACCCTAAATCTGGCAGTTCTAAGGCAATATAAATTAGATCTGTTTGGCCTCATCAAAGCCTTAAGACTATTCTTTACTACCAGACTCAGATCCAACCTGATCCTGGAGCTATTCTTTCAAATATTTTACACCTCCTTTGTGCTCTGTGATTGTCCTTCTGGATTTGGAGAGCTGGGATCAGAACCCACCTCCAGGCAACAGGATTGGGGGAGTTGGTGGAGAAGTTGCCAGGAGGTAGAGAGAAAGGATGGAGAAAGGGATGGTGCCCAAGAGATGTCGCCTTCTCCCTGTCTAGGGCTTTTAAGATGTTTTCCGCTCTTCTCTTTCCTTTTGAGGTTTCTCTAGATGTTGGTTGTCACAGATATTCCCTTTACAAAATCTTAGAGAAGAATAAATAACCCAGTGGGGTTTCCCCACAATCTCAGCTTGATTTTGCAGCTGCCAACTCTGCTGTCCTCCTGCTTCTATCCTCAGACTTCCAAAACCTCAGCCCAGACTCCCCGCAAGTGTGCCAGCTTTCTCAACAATCGATTTGCTTCTTCAGTACTGATGTTAGCTACTCTTGAAGATATGGTAATTTAAGGCCCAAGGTCCTGCCTCTGACCCTGCTAAGTGTCCCTGCTCATGGCCTTAGTCACAACAAACCATTGCTGTCATAGATCTAAGCTTTTCCTACTAGATTATGGAAGAGGAAGCTTTAAACCTTTAGCAAACAATTAGCCACATGCTTTCTTTCTTACTTCCCTTCCCCCAATTTTCTTTCTTTCTTTGTGTAACTTTACTTTTTTGCTTCCTCTGAATTTGAGAATTTTTGCTTCCTTAGTTTTGACCAGAGAACTTATGCGACTTTGAGCCTGAGGAGGCCAGCAAGAGGGCCTTGCTCCACAAGGGATTTCAGCAGTTAGTTCACAGCCCTCTCGGCCTTGCGTGACAGGATGCTCTGTGCATGCCTGACAGAATCCGGGACATCGGCCCTCGCCCTCCACTTGTAAAATATGTATTTCAAATTCGATGTAGCATTCAGCTTAAGCCTTCATCACTGCCGGGGCCAGCATCAGGAACTGCCCCAGAGGGCCTCACCCTAACACTCCTCTCTCCCACAGAGAAAGTTAACCGGCTCTCACCCCATAGCACATGCTCAGCTGGCAGAGTGAATTTTTGTCAGATTTAAAAAAAAAATAAAATAAAAGAAGAAAGAAATTGCTAGCCCTCATTCTTCACAAACCCTGGCAGAAAGGTCAGCTTGAATACAGTGCTTCTCAAATACATTTCGAGGAAGTTGGGTCTTGGCTCACCTGTTCCCAAACTCTAGTTTCTGAAGGCATTTTATTTTATTTATTTACTTATTTGTTTATCTATCTATTAATTTATTTTTGTGAGGCTGAGGATCGAACTCAGGGCCTTGTGCATGCAAGGAAAGCGCTCTACCAACTGAGCAATATCCCCAACCCCTTCTGAAGTCATTTTAGTTTAGTACCCAATCCACTTCAAATTCCAAACACTTCAGGTTCCCTGAGAGTGAGTGGTCCTGCATCCTCTACAACACGGTAGCCTGAGGCCACATTCTTGCCTGTCAGAACTCTAGAAGGAGATGAAAGAATGATAAGTAGGATCGACTGCCGTTGAGCTGAGTTGGAGCTAAAGGAAAAGTTCTTCTGTGCTGTGGGAACAATATCCATAAGCCATACTCCGCATCCATGGAGCCCAGGACAGAAGCCTGAAGGCCTTCAGAAAGGTGCAGTCATGTCCTCCCCTCTCACCCCGGCCACTGAACTCCTCAGCCTACTCCTCATTCCTGACCAATTAAATGATGAAAACTAACATTTCACAAATTAGATTTCATCCTGTTCACTAATTAACAACCACAAAACATAATGGCTCCAAATGCCTGTTTTCTGTGTAAAAAATTTTTTTAAAATTTTTTTAGTTGTAGATGGACTCAATACCTTTATTTATTTATTTTTATGTGGTGCTGAGAATCGAACTCAGTGCCTCACGCATGCAAGGCAGGCGTTCTACCACTGAGCGATAGCCCCAGCCCATGTGTAAAAATTTTTATAAAAACTTTAAAAAGGAGGAACAAAGCATGAAGCCACGGAATGATCCAAGAGATTTGTTCTGTTCCCTGAAGAAATATATATATAAATAAATGCAATGGTCATCAAATGCAGTTTAAGAGAGCAGGCCTTGGTTAACTTGTTCCCAAACATTAGATTTTTTTGGTACTGGGGATTGAACTCAGGGGTACTAGACCACTGAGCCACATCCCCAGCCCTATTTTGTGTTTTATGTAGAGACAGGGTCTCACCAAGTTGCTTAGTGCCTCACCATTGCTGAGGCTGGCTTTGAACTCGCGATTCTCCTGTCTCAGCCTCCCAAAGTGCTGGGATTACAGGCGTGCACCACCGGGCCCTGCCCAAACATTAGATTCTAAAGTAGTTTCCTAACATATTAAAACTATCCCAACTAAGTCATTATTCCAGTAATTTATGACCATATTTCTCTCAAGAGGCATCTTAGAAAGCAAAATTTATAGTTATTTCACACCAATCTATCCATTAATCATTATATGCTAAGCAGTGCTCCAGTAGATAAGGCACTATGCAACTATTATCTGCATTAAAAGTACTGACACATCTCTTCCAAGGGCAGAGAAGTCTAAACTCTCTAAAAATAAAAATTTAAACTGAATTTTTAAAAAGTTATTTATGTATTTATTATTTATTTTAACTTTTGTGGTTCTGGCTATCTGCAAAATTGGATTTAATGGCAAAAGGTCTAAATATATGCTCAATGCAAACAGTGTGTACTAACCCTCTTTTCAGAAGAAATGATCGCAAGATATAACGAGGTCAATGTTTGATCCTTCATTTTAATACCTGGAAGAATTTGCATTTACACAGTTGATTCTCCTCCTGAAAGTTAAACTTTTGACTTCTCCTTTGTTGAATCCTGGCAGAAAAGGGGCCAGAGGTTAATGGATTCGGGAATCCCAGATTTAGTAATATTAGGACTGTACATTCCATTATCACTTGAGCTTCTACACATTATCAGACTAAGTAAATACAGTAACACTCTGCCCATCTACAATTCAACTATATGGCAAATGCTTAAGTGAGAATCAGGAAAGCAGAAAGGGGACCTTATGATAGAACAGAAATGACAGGTATTAGAAAAGCAATGCTTGGGCTAGGTTGTGGCTTATTGGTAGAGCGCTTGCCTAGCATGTGTAAGGCACTGGGTTTGATCCTCAGCACCACCTCTGTGCCCAAATACCTAAATAAAAGAAAGGTATTGTGTCCATCTACAACTGGAAAAAAAAAAAAAAAGTCAACCCAAAGAGCAGGCAGTTCACATTATGAAGAGTATATTTGGGGAAGCAAAGCATTCTAAAGAAATCAATTAAGGGGCTGGGATTGTGGCTCCATGGTAGAGTGCTTGCTCCACATGCGTGAGGCGCTGGGTTTGATCCTCAGCACCACATAAAAATAAATAAATAAATAAAAGATATTGTGTCCATCTAAAACTGAAAAAATATTAAAAAAAAAAGAAATCAATTAATAAAACTTGTGTGATTCAAGACCTTCCTTCAAACAAGATACAGAGCTGTGGATAGCAACAATAGCCCTAAAGGAAAATGAAGGACTCAAGGCTGAAAAGAAGAGCCAGTAGCATAGGGACAACACAAAGAGGTGCTCAGGACCAAGGGGACAGAGGCTGAGTCCTTAACTGCAGCGCTGGTTACAAAGAACAGGAAGTTGGTATTGCTATACATTACTACTAATTTCCCTGCCTTAATGAGCTATAATTGTCTCATTGAGTTCAAGGCTTCTCCACAAACTCCAAGATAGTAAACCTTTAAGATTCTGGCTTATTTCTCCGGGTGCTGCATGCAACATTTACATTAAATCTAGTTGATTCTTGGGCTGGGTTTATGGCACAGTGGTAGCATGCTTGCCTGGCATGCGTGAGGCACTGGGTTCGATCCTCAGCACCACATAAAAATAAAATAAAGATACTCTGTCTGCCTACAACTAAAAAAAACAAAATAAATGTTAAAAAAAAATCTAGTTGATTCTCTTCAAGGGAAGCCCTTTGTTACAAAGCGTTTCTGCAATGGCAGCAAACTTGGAGTTCTGGTTTCTAATTCACAGAATTTAGATGTAAGAGAGGGTCCACACAAACAGAAAAGTTTACATGAGCCAAGAGACAGGTAGTAACAACAGGGGAAAGAAAACAAAGTCCAACGTGCCCATCTCAAAACCAGAGAACACAGCAGTGCTCAAAAGTGAACACAGACCTCTGTGATGTGTAACGGGTGCCTAGATCTGCAAAGAGTGCTATTGGAATCAATATATTTGATTTTAAAAGTTAAAAAGTGGCTAGGTACGGTGGCGCACGCCTGTAATCCCAGCCATTTGGGAGGCTGAGGCAGGAGGATTTCAAGTTCAAAGCCAGCTTCAACATCTTAGCAAGGCCCTGAGAAACTTAGTGAGACCCTGTCTCAGAGTAAAAACTCAAAAGGGCTGGGATATGGCTCAGTGGTAAAGTGCTCAAGTTCAATCCCCAGTAAAAACATCCACCATCACCACCAAATGCTGAAAAGTACACAAGGAAATTAGAGAGTATTTTTGTCTGAAGGTTTTAAGAAGAATAACATGTATCTCCAAGAAACTTCCTTATCCAGAGGAAATTATTAAGGGGGGGGGAGTGGACAATTAAGGTTCATACTGTGTTTGATTATCCCTCCAGCACCCCAAATTCATGCCTGCCTACAACCTGTAAATATAACCTCACTTGGAAATAGAATCATTGCAGATGCATTCAAGTTAAAAGAAAGCCAGAGTGGATTGAGATGACTACAAAACACAGGAAATTTGGAAAGACACACATGGAGGGACAAAGGCAATATGAAGACAAGGCTAAGATCATAGTCATGCTGCCAAAAGCCAAGGGACACCAAGAATTACCAGCAACTTCTAGAAGCTGAGTCAAGGAAGGATCCTCCCCTAAAGGCTCCAGAGGGAACATGGCCTTGATTTTTAGACGTCTGTCCTCTGGAGCTATGGGAGAATCATTTTCTCTGTTTAAAGCCACCTAGTTAGTGGTACCTAGTTTTGGCAGTTCTAAGAAATGAATACATGTCCCTATTCTGCCTGGCTCATTCAATTAATTCAGACAATTGTCTTTGGAATAAGTAGATTTTGTTGAGTGATTACCATTTGCCAGACACTGTGCTAAGCATTTATCATGGGCCAACTCACTTAATCCTGACAGTCATCATCTGAGGATGATACTATTATCAAATGAGAACATTTTCATATATTTTGAAGCTCTGTTGTTACAGATGAGCAAATGAAGCAGAAAGAAACTGAGGAACTTTCTCAAGTTCACCCAGCTCGTGTTAGAATAAGAAACCAGACCAGGCAGGTTGGCTCCAGAATCACACTCCAGTACCCACAGGTCACACGGGAGCCTAAATCATCCAAGCCAGTGTATCCATAGATCATATGATAATTCACCTAGCTTTATTTTGGATAATCCACGTTTTTTGGGGGAGGGTTTCTGAGGATTGAACTCAGGGGCACACCCCTCAGCCACATTCTGAGCCCTATTTTGTATTTTATTTAGAGACAGGGTCTCACTGAGTTGCTTGGTGCTTCGCTGTTGCTGAGACTGGCTTTGAACCTGCCATCTTCCTGCCTCAAGACTCCCGAGCCACTGGGGTTACAGGCGTGCACTACCGTGCCCAGCTATTTTTATTGGTTATAAAATTCTAGATCCACAGGTTTTATTTTTCCACATAAGTGCTTTAAAGATGTTTTCCCATTGTCTTCTGCCTCCATTATTCCTGATCATTGTTCTCTTATATCTAATGTGCCTTTTTTACTTGACTGTTTTTTCTCTGATTTTTAGCATCTTACCAATGATTTGTTCAATGGTAGTTTTCTTTGAATTCATCCTGGTTAAGATTTACTGACCCTTTGGGATCTATAAGAGCTTTTTCCCCCAAAATTTAGAAGTTTGGGGCCATCATTTTCTTGGAATACATAGTCTGCCACATTTCCTCTTTCTTCTAAGATTCTAATTATGTGCCAAATATTATCCCACAGCCTCAAGTCTCTCTTCATTAAAAACAAAATTTATGTTTACTCTTATTTAGGTTTACTCTTATTTGCTTCAACTTGAACAATTTCTATCCTTTTGTTTGCAGACTCAATGTTCCTTTTTTCTGCAGTTAAGCCTATCCAATACACTAATTTTTTTTAAATTTCAGATATATATTATTCGAATCTAGGAGATCCATTTAGTTTTCTGTTTGTTTGTTTTTTAATCCCCTGGCAGGAGTACATAGGCTCCATGAGGGCAGCGCAGTTTATGCACTGCATTACCTTCTTCCCTGGAATTCCCATAATATCTGTTTGCGGACAAGCATACGACTCTATGGCCATGGCTGTGGCTGATGGGATGAGGAATAAACAGACTCAGTAAAAGTTTGGGAACAAAGGAAGCCTGCGTGGTTCTTCTTCAGTTTACTCCAGTGTCTGATGGCTTCAAAGTCTGCTGACGGTTCTCTCAAGAAAATCTGTATTTAGGATGTTGCCGATTGCCTTAGCCTGGGTTCCAATGAAGAAGACCCCTAAAACCTCAAGACCAAATTTTAAGTGCCAGTAGTTAGTAACTGAGACAAGGAAAGGAGGACGTCAATAAAAGGAAAGTTGTTCAGAGCATCACTATATGCGCAACTGGAACTTCATCCCAGTGGGGAATTCTGGTGTCAGTGTAGGGTCACCCCACCCAAGGAGCAAGGGAGCTGCAGCTTTTAGACACCATTCCCACCAGTCATTGGTTGAAGGCTGCTGGGGTTGGGGTGAGGGAGCAAATTCTCCCATGCTTTTAGTCTGCCACATTGGCATTCCTGGGATAACAGGCTTTGGAGCTGAAGAAAGACCTCAGGCACTCAGAATTCTTGCAGGACACAGGACATTGACAAGGCACATGGACATATGGGCAGGGTGACTCTATCAGATACTACACTGATTTACTTTAAGTGTGATTATCTATTAGGACAAACTGAATACAGTGCCAGGCCCTTGTAAGTATTAGCCTGGGGTATCAGATAAATCACAGATTTTGGAGTGGATCCACTTTGTGTTTAGTTATAATCCTTTCTATCTACCTCTCTTGTGACCCTGAAAAATTTACTTAGCTTCCCTGAGCTTCAGTTCCTTCCTTTATTAAAGGTATTATGTATTAGATTGATGTGTAATATAAACAACAGAGTGCCTGGCCCTCAGCTCAAGAAAAGTAGAATTGTGCTCACTTCCCTTCTCTTGGCTTTAAGCCAAAGCAATAAATTATGGAATTTCAAACATCAGTGAACCAGAAGGAATTTGTATGGAGGGCAGAGGAAAAGGGAAGACAGGACTCTGGCATTCCTGAATTACAATGAGGAGGGAATGACTCTTTACCCTGCTTCCTGGTTCAGACTGCAGTGCCCAGGAAAGTGGGGAAACATTTACAGAAATGGAGAAACTGGAGAAAGAATTTGTTTCAGTGTAAGGGTGACTAAGAGTAATGATATTCCTTAGCTCCAGGTCTCACCTTTTTGTCGGTTGACTTACTCTTTCTTATTTTAAAAATAATAGAAGGTAAAACTGGACACCATGATGCACCTATAATCTTGGCAATTCAGGAGGCTGAGGTAGGAGGATCACAAATTTGAGGCCAGCCTCTGCAACTTAGCAAGACCCTTAGCAACTTAGACACTGTCTCAAAATAGCTGAGTGGCAAAGCACCCCTGGGTTCAATCCCTCATTAAAAAAAAATAATATATATATATACACATATATATGTATACATATACATATATCTGTGAAAAATCAGTTGTATTTGCAGAAGAAAAAATAAAAATGTTTGATTCAGGTAGTTTGTGGGGTGCATAAAGTATTTGAAGTATTCTTAGACTAGCTGAATCTCCCACTTTGCTCTTATAATGAAACAAACAAATATAAAACAACAAAATAGAATGCAATGAAGAAAAAATGACCTGAAGACTTAGGTCAACCTCTGAGCCTCGTGAGATGGTCTGGTCCATCTTGAGTGAGTTCTTGTGGACAGACGTGTTCTTTACTTCTCTCTGCCTTGGGCCTCTTATGGCCTGAAAATAGCCCCATTTCATAACAGCTCTCCAGTTCATTAGAAGTGTTTTACTTCCCACCCATTCATAGTGCACACTCGTGTATTTAATAGAGTAGGAAGGAGACAGATTGGTGGACTTAGTCTTCAGCACCTTTAATAGTTGTTGATTTTTGTCTAGTTTATTTCATGAGGAGGTCAGCTTATTTGCTCTCATTTGAGCAACTGGAAAGTTATAAAATACAATTGAGATATAAAAAAATCTTAAAAAGACACTTGAACCTGCATAATGAAAAGTACACAGTATACCTGGGAAAATCAATTACAGTGGCCTACACAGAAACATATTCTAAATAAACCACTGAGATAAAAAGAGAAAGAAAATCATGTGGGTAACCAGACACCCCCCAAATTTTCAATTGAAATGGAGAAAAGAACAGATTTGTATCAGATTTGTTTACAGCAACACATCATTTCATAAGAAGACATATATTCATAATACTCAAGGACAGAATATATGAGTCAAGGAGACTATATCCAGCAAAACTGACCACCAAGAACAAAGGTCACAAACAGTTATAAACAGGCAAAACTTCAGATAATATCAACCCTGCATGCCTTTCCAAGGAATCTGTATCAGTGAGCTCCAGACAACCCTTCAAAATAATACTAGGACATTTCAGCACTACATCCTTGATGAGTCGTAAGCATTTTATCCGTAGAACTAAGAAAGTAATGGGAATAAAAGCAAAAGATGATATCATTATTATATGGTCTGACAATATGGATAAAATACCACTAATAAAAATGAAGTTGAATGAACAAAACATGGAAAATAGAATAATTTCAGTAACCTATAGATATTAACTCTGAGTAAAAGACTACCACTTTAATTTGGATGCTGGATAAGAGAGAAGAAAAGGAGTGATTATTGGTCAGTTTTATTATTATCTATAGTTGGAGAAAGCATATATACATGAAAAAAGGGGTCTAAAGGTCTTATACAAAGATATTAATACAAGAATAACAATTAGTACAAAATTACTAACATTCCACAATATTAAGACGTACCAAGAATAAAAAATCTGCATTGTAAAAAAATGACATATATCTTAAAGCAGTATGATAAAGCTAAGACTTTTTATGTAAGAAAGGAGAAATAAATACAATTAGTTGCTTAAATTTGTGAAACCAAAACAGAGGAGCAATAATGAAAAGTTAATAAAAAGTTATTATAAGAGTGAAGTTTAAACACCATAGACAACTGAAACGGAAGCAAGATTTCAGTAGAATTTTCTATGTGGTATAATTTAGACTTCAGAAACATTTAATGGTTTACATAGCTAAAAAAATAAAATTAAAAGTAAACAAAGGAGGGCTGGGGTTGTGGCTCAGCGGTTGAGTGCTTGCCTCGCATGTGTGGGGCACTGGGTTTGATCCTCTGCACCACATAAAATAAACAAAGGTATTGTGTTCATCTACAACTAAAAAAAATATATTTTAAAAAAACCAAATATTTAAAAATAAATAAATAAATAAAGGGCTAGGGATGTAGCTCAGTGGCAGAGAGCTTGTCTCCCATTTGTGGGGCCCCCAGCACCACACTAACTTTTAAAAAAGCAAAACTAAAAATGGCAACATACTGAAATATAGCTACCTAGTAAACTGGTGGCATGTAGAGAAAGGAATTATATAAGTGAAGCTATTAAGTGAATGAATAAGGCAAATTGAGTTAATAAAGGAATTAATTAAAATTATAAAGTGAAACAAGTTTTACTGTGTATCCTGAGAACTAGATGATCTAAAAACACAGAGTCTCAAAGAAATCTGAAAATGCCATTAACAGTACTTTAGTGATATTGGTATTTTTATTTTGAAATGATTCTGGGTATTTTGTAGAATAAGCAAATAATTGTGTTAATGTCATTAGAAATGAACATTTTTACCATCAAAGACAAGAAAAATGAATTTAGATTTTTAACAGTAAAAACCTTGTAATTTTTCAGCTGACTCTGAAATATCGCACAAATCATGATTTTTAAAACATATGTAAAAAGTATTTCTGCAAATTACTTTGGAATTTCACATAAAATTATATCATGGACATAAAATAAACTCATAAAACTTAAGAGAAATCTTTAGGCTCTTTGTCTAGACAAAGAATTATTGGGCTTGGCAATTAAAACATGATCCATAAAAGGAAAAATTAATAAATTAGGTCTCATTAAAATTAAAATATTTTGCTTTGCTAAGACTGTTAAGAGCATGAAAAGATAGATTACAGATTGTCCAATATCTCTTACTATGTGGTGTGACTTCCCACAGATTGATTCAAGTTGTCGTGTGTATCAACATTCAATTCCTTTGTATTGCTGGGTTCTCTTTCATGATAGACACACCACCATTTGTTTACCCATGCACATGCTGAAGGGGTCACCATGTCCCCATGCCCAATAAAGAACTGGTATCTAACATATAAAGAACTTTCATAACTCAACAGTTAAACTCTCTAATTAGAAAACTCTCTAATTAGAAAACAGTTAAACTCTCTAATTAGAAAACTCTCTAATTAGAAAACAGTTAAACTCTCTAATTATTTTACTGAAGAGGATATATAGATGGCAAAAAAAGACTTAAAATTGAAAAGATGTTTGACACCATTAACTACCAGGGTAATACAACTTAAAACCTGCTGGTGCCCGTACACATCTATCAGAATGGCTAAAATAAAAAATTGTAGCAGTACCAAAGGCTGGCAAGGCTACAGAGAAACTAAATCACTCAAGCATTTCTGGTGAAAGTATAAAATAGTTCAGCCACTCTGGAATATAGTTTGGCAGTTTTTTAAAAAAGTAAAATTAAACACATAATTACCAGATGATCCAGTAATTGTACTCTTGGGGATTTATTTCAGAGAAATAAAAAAATCATGTCCACACAAAAGTCTGTGTAGTGTGTTCTATTTGTAATATTCATAAATTAGAAACAACCAAAATGGGCAAGTGTTTCAACAAATAGTGGGCATCCATCATGTACACCTTCGGGAGGTAAATGTGGAGCGGCACATCGTCCTGTGACAGGACCCTGCAATACAAAGGGACAGACCACTGATACTACAGCTTGGATCTATCTTTGCGGAATTATAGAGCATGGAAAATGTCAATCTCCAAAAGATTCGTATTGTATTAATCCATTTATATAATGTCCTTGAAATGACAACTCTGTAGAAATGGAGAACAGATGAGTTGTTGCAGACATTAGGCACCCTTGGGGGTTGGTTGGGAGGTAGGTGTTATAAAAGGGCAACATGAAGAATTCTGGTAGAGATGAATCTATTTTGTATCTTGATTGTGGTGGACACCTGAACCTGCACATGTGATAAAATTACCTAAAACTACACACATGCGTGCACACACACACACACACACACACACACACACACACATACCAGGAAATCTGAATGAGGTTAGTGGATTGGATCCATGTCAATATCCTGTTGCAGTCTTGTACTCCAGCTCTGTAAGATGTTACCAAGATGGGGAAACATGGCTAAAATGTACAAAAAGATCCCTCTATATTAATTCTAACAAATGTATGTATGTCAATCTATAATTATCTTAAAATGTAATTTTAAAAATATACTGCTTGGGATAACCAATATTCTTTTTTTAAAAAATATTTTTTAGTTATACTTGGACACAGTGTCTTTATTTTGTTTATTTATTTTTATGTGGTGCTGAGGATCAAACCCACTGAGCCACTACCTCAGCCCATAATCTATATATATATATATATATATATATATATTTTTTTTTTTTTTTTTGGTACCAGGTATTGAACTCAGGGTACTCAACCACTGAGCCACATCCCCAGCCCTATTTTGTCTTTTATGTAGGGACAAGGTCTCACTGAGTTGTTCAGCAGCCTCACTGTCACTGAGGCTGGGTTTGAACACACGATTCTCCTGTCTCAGCCTCCCAAAGTGCTGGGATTACAGGTGTGTGCCACTGCACCTGGCTCCATAATCATTATTCCTTAATCAATATTTAACACAAGAGAAATATCGCTGATGGTGACAAAGACGGAGGTTGCGATGGTGATAATGATGTTAAGTTATCTTCATGGGGCTCTTGCTGTGGGCTCCAGGAGAGCTGAGACTTTGTGTTATTCACTACCGTATCCAAAGGCTACCATTTACTAAGCAAATATTTGTTGGATAGTTGGTATTGAAAAGACATGCATTGAATAAGTCATTGAACAACTCTGCGAGATGCTATTATTATGCTCATGTTTCAAATAAGAAAACTACAATTCATGAGGTTTAAGTAATACCCGAAGATAAAACAATTTACAGGGAGAAAAGCCAGGATTGGTTAATCACAAAGTTTGTGGTATTAATAACTACATCACAGTCTCCCCAGCCAATGTGAATATTCTTTATTTTAGCAATAATCACTTTAGCTGCCTAGCGTCTCTCAAATGCACCTCATGACAGTTGCTACTTTAGTTCTTATTTATAGTAATGCACCATCAGCTCTCCTCCCAGGCCTTATTGTTCTCAGAACATCATTGTGAGAGATGATTATTAGTGCCAAAAGGGAGTTGGAGGGTAAATTCTTCCTTCCTTCCCCATCTGTATGGTTATAGGATATTTGAAGGGAAAAAGAAACAGTAGTTCCATGTGCATTCAGAAAAGCTACCAATGACCAAATCATTTTTAAACCATGTTAGGCATGTTGGAAATTTCCATTATCTTCTGAGAATACACTTAGGGATCTGACCTTATGGGTTTGCATTATTCCAATTAAAGTTGGCCAAATAAAAATCTGCAAATGGGTCTACTGTCAGACGTGAGAGGTGGTTTGAAAATAATAAATCTGGCTATTTTGTGAAAAGATTACTTAGAAAATAAACACTTGTGGACTGGGGATGTAGTGGTAGAATATTTGCCTAGCATGCAGAAGGCCCTGGGTTCAACTCCCAGCAACACATGCACGCACACACACATTCATATTCTTGATGAAAAGAATAAAACCTGGAAGGAAATTCTCTAAACTATTTAAGGTCTTTTCACTTGGTAATGATATTACAAATTATTTTCATTTTACTCTTCATATTTTTCTGGCATTTTTTCAAATTTTCTACTATGAGTATAACTTGCTTTCATCAATAACACAGTACAAATAAAAAAATAAATGATTTAGGTCAAAAATGTTACAAACCACCAGGCACAGTGGCACACACCAGTAATCCCAGTGGCTCAGGAGACTGAGGCAGGAGGATCTTGAGTTCAAAGCCAGCCTCAGCAAAAGTGAGGCACTAAGCAACTCAGTGAGACCCTGTCTCTAAATAAAATACAAAATAGGGCTGGAGATGTGGCTCAGTGGTCAAGTACCCCTGAGGTCAATCCCCAGTACTCAAAAAAAAAAAAAAAACAAAAAACCACAAACCAAGTTTTACATTGAAAAGAGAATTCACAGATATTCTAGAATAGGGGCTGGGTTGTAGCTCAGTGGTAAAGCACTTGCCTAGCATGCATGAGGCACTGGGTTTGATCCTCAGCACCACATAAAACTAACTAACTAACTAAATAAATAAATGTATTGTGTTCATCTACAACTAAAAAAAATTTTTTTAAAAAGATATTCTGGAATAAACAGATCTTATTGTAGGTTCTATAGAAAGCAGAACCAAAGACAAAGCATTCGTGCCAACAATTTACTGGGAGAGCAATCCCAGGAAGCAGCAATGAGGGAGACTGGCGAGGAAGAAGAGCAAATCTTAAGAGCAGTACAGAGTTGGTCCACAAGCACTGCTGACTTCTCAGTCTTGTCTTGCAGGATGTCTTTAGAGAGGCTGAATAAACCATATACCTTACAAGCATCCACAGGAGGAAAAAGGAAAGAATTTATTCTCTGACTCCTATCTGCTATTGACTAAAGCTTACCCCATAAATGTCAGCTCCCCGTCTCCTTTGTGGGTGGAGTGTCTCCAAATAGCCATTAGGAAACCAGATCCTAAGACAGAGCTGGCAGCTCCCCACCCACCACCACCACCGCCATGGCCACCACCAAGGGCCCGGCAGTGAGCAAGCATGAATGCCAAGAAATTCCCAGGAGTCCCCTGCCTCTGCTGCAACAGAGAAGTGTCAGGAAAGAGGTGAGAGGCAGGTGGGAGGCCAGGCGCTGTCTGAGGGTGCCCGGGAGCATCGGGAATACCCAGAGCACCGCCACAGCCCAGTGGCTATGTGAACAGGTAGAGCCCCTCATGAGGTTATGGGAATCATGAAGCTCAGCATGCCTCCCTCCAGCAAAGATGGAAACGTCCTCTCTGAACACATGGGTTTATCAGGAGTCATGGACAGACCACGTCCTCATGCAGGGCTCCCACAACGGGCACTCACCAGTGCTGCCACAGATGGAGCTTCAGGGGCTTCAAAGGAGTGAATGATGGGGAGTCAGACACCCCGGCTCTATGCACTGGTGACTGATTGACCTCCTTGTATCTCTGGGTCTTGTTTTCAGTGAGAAAACAGAGTTCATCCTATTGTTTGCTGCAGAGAAAATAAGAGCAAAATCTTGTAGATTTCACTGAGACACAGAAATGACATCCACCCAGCAAGGATGTAGTGCACATGGGTGAGGCTGACCAGTGCCTGCCTCTGTCCATTCAGGTTTTCCTCAGTGTGACCATCAGTCCAAAGATCTGGTGTGAACAGCGTACACTACGCACATTCCTATCCACACCTTTGAGTGTTCCTCCTATCAATAGAGGGGATCAGGATTCCAAACATAGGAAATGCAGTTTCCTCACAAACTGGAGCTCTAGGGACACAAACAAAAGGAGGACAGATTCCCCAGCTTCTACAACTGTGCTGGTGCTTTAGGCCTTGGGCACTCTCCTCCTTTTTTTTGGAATCAATGAAAATGCCATAGGAATTTTTGAAAAAGTTTCCAAAAAGCAATAATGTTACCCGCATCATACTTTATTTGAAGAGCCTTACAAGTTGCCATTTTCTTCTGTTTTCAGAACAAAAGATGGCAGTTGGAGTTTTCCCCGCTATGCAGAACACAGAAACACAACTTGGGGTAAGACAAAGCGACTGTTGTAAAGGAAATAGGATTATTTGGCCTGCAGGGCCTGAATGACACAATAGCACAGCTTTATTATCTGCTGGCTTGTCTGATAAAACTGTTCATGTTCACGCCTTGACAGAAATCGTTGGTATATTTAAGGCACGTCACTCAAAGTAAATCTCATAGTAAATCTCAAGTTCACATGGAGCTGGCAATAAGAATAAAGGGCACCCTCAGGATCATTTGAGCCTTGATTTCTGCTCTCAAAACCCTCAAAACTTTGATGTAATAGGACTTGGAAGCTTCTGGGTGTTTTACAGGTCTGACCAGTGGTTGACGTTTGGGTGGGAAACTCTGCATTGCCTAATTGAACTCCACTTCAATTAAGAGCCAGTGTAGGAAGCAGTGAGTGGGATATGGAAGTGCAGGGAGGTGTTAGAGAGGAAAATGGGTTGAGACCCCAGACGCTTCTGAATGTCAGGGAGCCTCGGAACAAGTCCTTTCTCTTTCTGGACCATGTTTCTTTATGGAAACAAATGGTAAATGTAACACCACTTCTCCTGTTTGGCAGCTTTTTATCACTGTGACAAAAAAATAAAAAAAAATAAAAACATGAGATAATCAACTTATGAGGAAGAAAGGTTTATTTTGGCTCACAGTTCCAGTCTGTGGTCCCTTGGCTCTGTTGCCTTTGGGCCTGGGGCGGCACTGCGCATCAGGGTGGAAGCACGTGGCCTGGCATAAGATCAGTTCACCATCACTTCCTGGCAGCCAGGAAGCAAAGAGACACAGGAAAAGAGTCAGGGTCCTACTATCCCTTTCAAGGACACTCTCCTATGACTTAACTTCCTCCCAATAGGCCACTTCCCCAAAGCAAGCTGGAAACTATAATCTTCTACCATACCGGCCTGTGGGGGATTATAACAACCTCCCAGAGCAGTTCCACAAAGGCTTGCAAGACACTCTGCTTGGAAATGGGATGTGTATGCCCCCTTCCAGGAAAGTGAGGTATGCAATGTTCCTGTCATCCCCATCAGGGCCTGACCTTCACCTTCTGCCCAGCAAACCAGAGGGGTGTGAGGTCCCCCAGCTACCTCCTAGCTGCCCCTGTTAGCACCAAGCCATGCCACCCAGGCCCAGCACCCAGGGTCCACAGTCCCTGAAGAACTGATAGGAGGCTGGAGAGAAAGTGAGTCTCAGGGGTGGTGCACCACAGGGGACCCACTCACTCAATCTGCAAGAGTTTCTGCAGGTTTTTTTTCAGCCAAGTACAAGAAAACCTTTTCCTTTCGTCACAGCTGCAGTTCCTATTTTAAAACATAAAAGCTCATTGTCCTGAAGTCACCCGGCCTGTCTGACCGCTTTGGAAATTTCATTATGCTTTGCAGAAACTTGGAACCAGTTACCACACATAGTCCTGGGTAGGGAGGCTTATTATTCATGTAGGGGAGCTTGACGTGACGACCTCTCCAAAGAAGCCAGCTAGTTTAATTTTCTATGAGTGAAAGGGAGGGACACTTGAAAAGGTCCTGCTTACCTAGGGCCTTGGGCAGAGTGGACTGGAGCAACAGTAAACACCACAGGATGGAGAGGAACTCGTTGTGTGTACTGTGAGTGCTGGGTGTGGCAGAAGAGCCACCATTCTGTGATTACCCATTTCCAAAGAATTAACATAAAATACATGTGTTACATACCACCTTTCTTCCATGTCAGGTTTTTGCCCTGATTCCTCAAGGTTACCACTGGGAACAGCCTTCAATTAATATTGACTTTATGTAAGGTTAAGAAGGTTTGTGTTGTAGATATTGTCTTGTTGATATTATCCTTACAGCTGAAGGTTCCTCGTAAACTTTGTGTTTCCAAGGGGGAGGACCTTGGTTCTCCTTTTCAGAAGACAAGGGACACCACCATCAGCACCAGAAGGCCATCACACCAACCTGAATCCTGTCCACCAGTCTTTCATTGACGTTATTATTTCTTAAGAGTGGGGGAGAAGAAGAGGACTTGTAAAACAAAACAATCTCTTGAATAACTTTAGAACTCACAAGGGCACCAACTTATTACTCTGAAATTATAAAGAATTAAGCTATGATGGGCTGGGATTGTGGCTCAGTGGTAGAGCGCCTGCCTCACATGCGTGAGGCACTGGGTTCGATCCTCAGCACCACATACAAATGAATAAAATAAAGATATCTGACCATCTACAACTAAAAAAATTTAAAAAAAAAAGAATTAAGCTATGAAAATTCTCTTTCCTATTTTAATGTAATTAAATACACCTAATGAATGTGGAAAAAGTTGTATACAGATTTCCAGTCATGAATAAATGGATAATAGCACTTTAAAATTACATTTTTCAACTTCTGTTTAAATAACTGATTCAGGAAATTGCCACTGATGAATGTTTAGCTAAACCTCATAATAAAGAGATTAGGTTGTCATCCTGTAGACCTGTGGATCAATCTTAACAACACTATAAGTGAGATTACCAGAGGGAAGGCAGAGCGGGGAGAGGGAGGAGGGAACTTGAACTTAAGTATGTTTTTAACTCTAACGCCCAATCCATTGAAAATACAGGAGGTAGAGATGTGAGTTATACAAATGCTGTGGAGAAATAATTAGCCAAATACAAAATGTGGGATATTTTACAAGACAACTGACCCCATTTGTTCAACAAGTCAATGATGCCTGGCACAGTGGAACATGCCTAGAATCCCGGCAACTCAGGAGGCTGAGGCAAGAGGATTTAAGTTTGAGGCCAGCCTCAGCAACTTAGTGAGACCCTGTCTCAAAATAAAAAATTTAAAAAAAGATTGGGGATGTTTCTCAGTGATAAAGCACCCTTGGGTTCAATTCCCAATAACAACAACAACAAAAAGCCAATGAGAGGAGAGAGAAAGGAGGAGGGGCTGTTCTATATTAAATAAGACGAGACATAATTAAATATGATAGACCTTCTTTGGATCTGGATTCAAACAAACCAGCTATAAAACATTTGCCTAGTCAACCAGGGCAAATTGTATATAGTACATTGTAGACAATTTCAAGGAGTGAGTGTTGACTTATTAGATGTAATAATGCATTGTGGTTTTTTAAAAGTCTTTTTTGGGTGAAATGATTTAAGAGAGACAGACAGATGATAGATGGCAAAGTATTAATATTTGAAACTGAGTACAAGCATAGCAGTTTGTTACAGTGGTCTACTTTCCTGTCTGTTTACAAATTTTCACAATAAAAACATGAAATGAAAAAAGGCAGTCTGAAGAGGACAAACTATGTAGTCTTGAACACCTCTGATAAAACATTGTCAGTCACAGAAAGCCTTCATTCCCAGCCTCTTCTTAAATAATTCAAAGCCGGGCACAGTGGCGCACGCCTGTAATCCCAGCACTTAGGGAGGCTGAGACAGGAGAATCGTGAGTTCAAAGCCAGCCTCAGCAACGGCGAGGCACTAAGCAACTCAGTGAGACCCTGTCTCTACATAAAACACAAAATAGGGCTGGGGATGTGGCTCAGCGGTCGAGTGCCCCTGAGTTCAATCTCCAGTATCAAAATAATAATAATAATAATAATTCAAGATATCATCTTGAACAAAGGACTTTTTTTTTCCCCATTAGATTTGACATGTGGATTCTGTCCTTTGTTGAGATAATGATTGTTGAATGACACCCAAGATAGATATTTTTCAAAGTACAATTCTTCAATCTAATGCGCATTACCAAAAAAGATGATGAACTTCAACCCTAAATCCTGGAATTCTAATTCTAAAAGTCCTGCTCTCCAAGAGTGGCAGCAGTGATAGGAACAAGGACCCCTGGCTTTAAGTGAGCTTTGTCACACCCACTCCCATCGTCTTATCAGGAAATGCGAAGCTCTGGGGTAGGAAAACACCACCAGCTTTGCTCACCAGTGGACAAGTCTGTCTATGTTGAAGGCAGTTGGCTTGCCATGGTGTAGGCAGGGGTGGGTGCCAGCATTACCTTTCATCATCACCTGGAAAGTTCTTGCTTTGTTTACAAACTTTTGTGTGTCCTCCACAGTTCAGCTCACATACTATTATCTGTTCATGGATAATGAAAATGCATTCACATACAACAAAGACAGAATAATTTTATTATGCACATGCAAACAGAACAAAAAAACTCCTTTGTCACTGAAGAAATGCTACCTCCTGCTCCTTCCTCACTCATACTCTATGGTGACTCACCTCCCCAGGGCTTCCTTTCTACCTTGTATCTTTTATTATTTTTGCCACAGAAATTTTCAAGAGTATCTAAAAGGAGAGTGAACAGTGAAATGAGCCCCCAGGTATGCTTCACTCATATCTAACAATTATCAACATTTCTCAAATCTTATTTCATCCATTTCCCCCGCCCCCACCTAGTTTTTAGTTTTGTTTTCTGGGGTATTTTATTCTTTTAATTTTTCAATTTGTTCTACTTAGTTATATATGACAGCAGAATGCATTTCAATTCATTGTACACAAATAGAGCACAATGTTTCAATTCTCTGCTTGTCCATGATGTAGTCCCACCATTTGTGCAATCATACATGTACCTGAGGTAATGTTTCTCATTCCACCATCTTTCCTGCCCCATGCCCTCTCCCCTCCTCACTCTCCCCTTTGCCCAATACAAAGTTCCTCCATTCTTTCCACCCCACCCCACCCCATTATGGATCAGCATTCACTAATCAGAGAAAATATTCAGCCTTTGGTTTTTTTGAGATTGGCTTACTTTGCTTAGCATGATATTCTCTAATCTGCAAATGCCATGATTTTGTTCTCTTTTAATGCTGAGTAATATTCCATTGTGTATACATACCAGTTTCTTTACCCATTCATATACTGATGGGCATCTAGGTTGTTTATTGTGAATTGAGCTGCTATAAACATTGATGTGGCTGTGTCATTATAGTACGCTGATTTTAAGTCCTTTGGGTATAGACCGAGGAGTGGTATGGCTGGATCAAATGGTGGTTCCATTCCAAGTTGTCTAAGGGATCTCCATACTGCTTTCCAGATTGTTTGCACCAATTTGCAGTCCCACCAGCAATGTATGAGTGTACCTTTTCCCCTACATCCTCATCAACACTTAATATTGCTTATATTCTTTTTTTTTTTAAATATTTTTACTTATTTTTTTTTATGTGGTGCTGAGGATCGAACCCAGGGACTCTACCATTGAGCCACAGCCACAGCCCAATATTGCTTATATTCTTGAGAACTGCCATTCAGACTGGAGTGAGATGAAATCTTAGAGTAGTTTTGATTTACATTTCTCTAATTATTAGAGATGTTGAACAATTTTTTTTTTTGTACTGGAAATTGAACTCAGGGGCACTCGACCATTGAGCCACATCCCCAGCCCTATTTTGTGTTTTATGTAGAGACAGGGTCTCACTGAGTTGCTTAGTGCCTCGCCATTGCTGAGGCTGGCTTTGAACTCGCGATTCTCCTGTCTCAGCCTCCCTAAGTGCTGGGATTACAGGCCTGTGCCACCGTGCCCGGCTCCCAATTTTTCATATATTTGTTGATAACTTGTAGACCTTAGAAGATGGAAAGATCTCCTATGCTCTTGGATAGGCAGAATTAATATTGTCAAAATGGCCATACTACCAAAACTGTTACACAGATTTAATGCAATTCCTATTAAAATCCCAATGACATTCTTCGTAGAACTAGAAAAAGCAATCATGAAATTCATTTGGAAAAATAAGAGACCCAGAATAGCCACAGCAATCCTTAGCAAGAAAAGTGAAGCAGGAGGCATCACTATAGCAGACCTTAAACTATACTATTGAGCAATAGTAACAAAAACAGCATGGTATTGGCACCATAATAGACATGTAGACCAAGGGTACAAAATAGAAGACTCTGAGACAAACCCACGTAAATATAGCTATCTCATACTAGACAAAGGCGCCAAAAACATATACTGGAGAAAAGACAGCCTCTTCAACAAATGATACTGGGAAAACTGGAAATCCAAATGCACCAAAATGAAATTAAACCCCTATCTCTCACCATGCACAAAACTCAACTCAAAGTGGATCAAGGACCTGGGATTTAGACCAGAGACCCTGCACTTAATAGAAGAAAAAGTAGGCCCAAATCTTCATTATGTTGGATTAGGCCCTGACTTTCTTAACAAGACTCCAAAAGCACAAGAAGTAAAATTATGGGATGGATTCAAACTAAAAAGCTTCTTCTCAGCAAAAGAAAAAAATCAATGATGTGAAGAAAGAGCCTACAGAGTGGGAGAAGATCTTTACCACATGCACATCAAATAGAGCACTAATCTCTAGGATGTATAAAGAACTCAAAAAACTTAACACCAAAACAAACAAAACCCCAATCAATACATGGGCTAAGGAACTGAACAGACAATTCTGGGGTATTTTAAAGCAAATCCCAAGTATTCCTTCAGTTCATCAGTCTTGTACCTACTTCTACTACATTTATCACATTGTATTGGAATTTGGTTTCTGGGTTTCCTACTGCACTCTGGTCTTCAGAATAGGGATTCTTTTATAGCTTGAACCACCAGCACAGTAACTGTCCCACATTAAGACCATGATGAACACTTGGAATCAATGAATAACTAAGAGCAACAGATTTACTGCCATAGATTTAAGAACAAAATCAAATCATATGCATATGTACATATGTATATGTAGGCATCAAATACATATTTAGCCAAAGACTCATTTATTTATTGAGCACTGGCAACATTAGACTAGTGGCATGTAGAATAGTGGCTAGGAACACCAGCTCTGCAGGCAGCATGCCTCCATTAGAAGCCCAGCTCTTGAATCCCTTGCTATGTCATTGGGTATGGCAGGTTGTGTCTTCCAAAGATGGGTACAATAATATCTCCTGTCCC
Organism: Xerus rutilus; assembly: GCA_028644305.1. NCBI lineage: Eukaryota > Metazoa > Chordata > Mammalia > Rodentia > Sciuridae > Xerus > Xerus rutilus. Next base: position 121,508,725 of record CM053403.1, read on the forward strand.
ACACCTCCTAGGATGAGGGAGTTCATAGTTTACATTCCTTCTGGTGGATCTGTGACCACAGAGAAAGTGGTATTATGCAATAGTGGGGGCAAGGTCAAAAAAGGCAATACAAATTCTTTCTCGATGGTTCCATTCTCACTGTCACATAAACATTCCTACCAGCCTGAGACTGCCATTCTGTGAGGAAGCCCAAGCACCATGTGGAAAGATCCTAGTACTACTCAAAGAGATGCTTGGCTAGCCCCAAGCTGCTCCAGCTCCCCCTGGTTCTCACTACACCCACTATTCTAACTCCAACTATTGTCTCAGTACAATTCCATGAGTTGACTCCAAGCCTAAACAGCTCACTGAGCCCTTCCTCAATGCTTGGCCCACTGAAACCAATTTTTTAAAAATCCTTAAGCATTGGGATTTGTTTTGTAGCAATAACCAGAACACCAGGCAAGTTACTTTGTGCCTCAGTTTCCCTATCTTTAAAATTGGCATAACAGAGTACCTCCACCAGGTTGGACTTTTCCACACCGGGTAAAAACATACCCGTGTGGCACTCTGTACTAATCAACAAATGTTAGCAATTATCATTTGGGAAAGATATATAGTTTAGAAATCCTGACCAACCTAACAAGAATTTCTAAGTTTCCATTTGCCGTGCATGCTGATATCTTGTGCATGCTGATATCTTGTGGATAAGGGTGTGTTCTCTAAATGAAAAATCAGCTTCAAAGTTGCTTTTGCATACTTTCCATGATTGAGGAGAAAACAGAATTTAAAAAATTGCTTGGGGTATAATTTGCATGGTACATATACCCTGAAAAGCATGCTTTCTTGGCAGTCTTGACTTCAGTTCTACTCCCCGCTCTTGTCAAACATGCTTCAGAAAGCAGAAACAATAAGGCCTTGTGATCACTTGCTTTTGTTCTCAGGCATAAGTAAATTGAGTGGAAGGAAAAGTTTCTCACAATGTTTTTGGGAGGAATCTGAATATAAGTAAACTATGAGTTCCTTTTTCATGAAAATGTGGGATTTTGTACTGATCTAGTGAATGTCATGGGGCTCTTTAGATGTGTCGGATAATGGTAGTTTTCTAATAGCAAGAACAAGATGGTTATAGAGCTTACCAAGTGGTAATATGAGCATCTCTCTTCAGAAATGTTTCACATGAATGCTTGAATATACTTATGCCTAAGTAAAAAAAGTGATTTAAGAATATTTGAACAATAAAGTATGAATTTGTTTTCTTATCTTAAAGCATAGGGTAATGTTTTTAGTGGTCATTATAATACTTCAGCTAGAGAGGATTTAGCTCTGCAGATTGAATTCATGTGGTATGAATGTGGGGACAACACAAAATGTACATTTCTATTTGGTATCTATTCATTAGACAATCTCTAGTCACTAATGGTGCCTATAACTGTAATTCTTAAAAATTACAATGACTATCATTTATTCACTCTACCATTAAATATACAACTCATTGCTAAGTAGTTCATAAAACAGGAGACAGAACACTTTGGGTGTCTTTTCTGGACTGAGGTCCAGGGGGAGCTCCAAAAAAGTATTTGCTGGGACCCAATGGACCCTCTCCTTTAAAAGTGTGAGCTTAGCTTTTCCATTTGCTACTTCTGACTTAAAAGCACTCCCACTTAGCTGGGTGCAGTGGCGCATGCCTGTAATCCCAGCACTTTGGGAGGCTGAGACAGGAAAATCACAAGTTCAAAGCTAGCCTCAGCAACAGTGAGGCACTGAGCAACTCAGTGAGACCCTATCTCTACATAAAACACAAAATAGAGCTGGAGATGTGGCTCAGTGGTCGAATACCCCTGAGTTAAAAACTCGGTACCAAGGGTGGGGAAAACAAAAAAAAAGCACTCCCTCTCCCATGGCAATGCCAACATGGAAATTACAGTTCAGAATTCTTAACACTATTATTAAAGTATCAGCTGGAAGATTTTATAATCTGGGTGGAGAAAACATAAGCCATGTAAGAAATAACTAAATTAAAAAAAAATAATTTTTCCTAAAAGTGATGTTAAAAATGTTTCTAAGAACTCAATATAATAATCATTCTCCTTACACCTCTTAATTCTTAGAATTCAAAGATAAAGCCAGATGGGGTGGCACACATATGTTATCCCAGTGACTTGGGAGGCTGAGGCCTCCTTCTATACAGGAGTCAAACTTTTATACATATTCTTCCCCAAAATCATACCTTATCTAAAAATCTGTACATTTAGCAAGGCCCAATGGCACATGCCTGTAATCTCAGTGACTCCAAAAGCTGAGGCAGGAAGATTGCAAGTTCCAAGCCAGCCTCAGGAACTTAGCAAAGCCCTAAGCAACTTAACAAGACCCTATCTCAAAATAAAAAAGGGCTGGGGATGTGGCTCAGTGGTAAAGCACCTCTGGGTTCAATCCCCAATACCAAAAAAATAAATAAAAAAGAGAAAGAAATAAAAAACTCAAAAACCCAAATCAACAAATATGCAGTGCCTGAACGGTATATATGTTGGTAGACAGCAATGCTTAGAACCAAACAGTAACGCAGTAGGGTAATAGCAGGTAGATAGTCTCATGAGGGACAGATGATTGACTGTAGTTGATGGGACAGAGGTGGAGAAAGAGTGAGCTCCTTCTTGACACATGCCGTAGTGAACAAAGCTCCTGAACCACTGTAACAGTTCTGATTTTTTTTTTAAACGTTGTTCTTTTTTAAATTATTTTTTACTCTTATTTTATTTATTTATCTTCTGCAGTGCTGGTGATCAAACCGAAAGCCTCAAGCATAACAGGTGAGCACTCTACCACTGAGCCACATCCCCAGTCCACCAGTTCTGATTTTTTTAAATTCAAGGCAGATCACAATTTTATATATTTATGAATTAAAAATTTTCAGCTTCAAAACAGGTAAATTAAAATATATCCACAGTAGAATTATTACCCTTATCACCAACTCTCAAATCAAGAAAAAAACATGGACTTGTTTATTTGGCATATGGATAGTAGCAGACATAAACAAGTCATATTGACATCAATGTTAATTTAAAAATACACATCAGGGACTCAAGTGTACAAATACATACTTCATGTTTGACAACACAATGTTAACATGAGACATTATGTATACATCAAACCATATTAGCATTCAAAGGGACCTTAAAAATCTGGTATTTTTCAAACTGCAGATTACATTTCATAACCCATTGGTAGGTTATGAAATCAATTTACCAAGTTATAATGAAGGCTTTTTTTAAAAAAAAAACAAAAGACAGTAATATACAAAGCATAAAAAGATAAAGAATGGAAGTAGTTTCATAAAACTTGTTTATAGTTTTATATATTTACATACACACACTTCTATGCATACATGTGTATACTATATATGTACTGCATTATGTAAAAAGTGCTTAACAAATTCTGATAATGTAGACCTCTCCAGGTGATGCATGAATAACCTCTTCACCTTCCATCAAAAGTAAAAATGGTACAGGGCTGGGGCTGTGGCTCAGCGGTAGAGTGCTTGCCTAGCATGTGTGAGGCACTGGATTTGATCCTCAGCACCACATATAAATAATAAATGAATAAAATAAAGATCCATCAACAACTAAAAAAATATATTTAAAAAAAAGTAATGATATAAATGACACTGGCTGAGTATGTACTTTGGGTCAGGCAGTGTCCCAATTCTTCCCATGTATATTAATCTATAGCATCCTCATACCAAGTCTGAGACAGGTCTTATTATCATTTATATGATATCACTTATATGTGAGAAAAGTGTGATAGAGGCCAAGTAACTTGAACAGAGTCACCTGCCAGCAAGAGCAGAGGTGGATTTGATTCCAGTGGACTCCAGGTGTGCCTCTTGGCTTCTACGTGTGCCCTCACAACATAGCCTATTCCACTGTCCATGTCTCCGTGAAGGTTAGCAGAGCCAGTTCTATACCACAGATACCCATTTCCCAGTGTTATGCTCTCCACTATACCTCATGAACAGTGCTCTTAGTAAAAGGTGTTTCATGAAGCTGAAGTGAAACAAGTTCAAAATAAAAGATATATACAAGCATATCTGAAAGGGAAGACATTTATTTACATCACTATTTTCTTTTTACAATGCTTCCACTTTTAAAAAGTAAAATTTTGCAAGAAATCAGGTAGTTCTAAACTATTGAGATATTTTAACAAAGAAAATGTTTACCCTATGATTTTTATTTACATGAATTTTCAAGAGTTTTGGAACTGCATAACATAATTGAGACTTCTTATTCAAACTGCATCATTCTCAAAAACTTTCAGTTAGGAAATTATGTTTATAATCATATCTTTGCAGTTCAGGTCCTTCAGAAATATGAACCTGCTTCATAAGTGATCCAAGTTTTCATTGCAGGTGACACTTTTTCACAGCAAGCAAAAATTTTTTTATGTCTTTAAATTGCTTAGATTAAAACTTTGGAGCTTTTCTACAACCATGTGTGCTGCTGTGTATATGTTCTGAGCACACCATGGAGTTATGAAGATGGATGATCTCCAGTTTGGCCAACCCTAAGACTCATAAGAGATTGAGACCTTTACTGGTGCAGATACTGGTACATTTTCTCTCAGTCTGGTCATATTTGAGATGCTTCATTTTCATCTGATACTGTCCAGGAAAATAACTTACTTTTGGAAGAATTTACCATTCACAAAATGACTTGCAATTGTATTAAGAGTTTAACATCCTTTCACATCACACTGACAGATTTCAAATATTTATTAGTGAAACTATAAGAGGATGATTTTCCTAATATTTTAAGCTTGAGTTCCTCTGAATAGTTGGTATAACATCCATTAAAAAATAGAACAGATTAACTTTTTACCATGATCAAAGCTACAGGTTACAATGAAACACTCTGCCCGACTCCTCTGTGTAAGAAAAGCCAAGGGCTGGCCTTGAGCATCATGCAGCAGCAATAGAAGTATCGTCGATGAGTCGACCCTGTGGCTTTAAAATGGGACACACAAAATGGAATTACAAAGTAATAATGACAATAGAAACTATTGATTGAAAGGATTTTGAAACTCTAGGAACTGTTTTACAAGAACAGAATAAATGTGCATAAACAAGTAAAAATTTTTACTCTTCTTTTATCCCACCTTCTTTTTTCACTTGAGCCCAGGGTGGCAACTGCATGGCCTGGTGCTGCCCCTCTGTCACCAATGGCAGCATTACCAGCTGATGAAGTACTTTGATCTGTTGGGTCTACCTCAGTCAATCTTTCTCTCTCAGCCTTGCAGTCTAGCAGCCCCATGAAACGGAACCTAGTCACTATTCTTGGTCTGATAAAGTTTTATTTTCTCTCCTGCTCAGGGCCCTCTTATGTCTCAAGCTTTAAAAGCAGTCCAAGAACCTAAGAAGACAAAATTCCTTTTGGGGATTCAAGATCTTCCAATCTTCTCTTTGAGAATAAAAAGCAATTTGCAATGAACTCGAGTATTCTAACAGTATATACTACAAGGATAGAAGATGCATATTAAAAATAAAAATTTCCTTTTCTCTGAGGCTGCTAATTGAACAAAATTTAAAACACCACACCAGAAAAGTCAAGGCTAAGAATTAATAAAAGCTATCATAACGTTTTGTTTTGTTTCATGGTGCTAGGATCAATCAACAACTAAAAAAAAACATTTAAAAAAATATTTGTTTGAAGTTGTAAAATATCATGTTTGAAGCTGTAAAATTTCTGACAGGTTAGCAATATCCCTCAGAGTTATATAGTAGCTAAAATAATACTTGCAAGTAACTTTATCATATATAAGTAGCAGACTTCTATAAGGAGAACTTTGAGAGATAATGATCAAGAAATAAAGACAATAATATCACACCTTCACAAACAAAAGCCATTTAACTGTGCTTTACACAGAATGATTACCAAGGGATTCCCTGAGGCAGTGAACATGTGTATATATGTATGTGTGTGTATGTGTATGTACGTGTGTGTGTATGTACACATGTGTACATGTAAGTATAGGTCTCCAACATTCAAGGTGGGAATGGAATGAATAAAAGAATATTTCCTTAATCTTATTCTTCACTTAATTTTTTAGTATTGATGGAGGCTGTTCAGTTTTAGAGACAAAATACTACTTTACCTGGGTAAATCCTTGCCAAATGTAGCTATGGGACAAAAGACGAGTATATCTTGCAATCAGAAACTGAATTTTTCAGAGGAAGAAAGACAATGATCTCATCTTGCTCTGAAGACTAGTAGCCAATGGGGTAGCCACTAATCCCATTTAGCTATTGAACATGAATGCAATCAAATAATTTTTAAATTTAACTTACTTTCAACTAATTTTAATTTAAATTTCAACAGTGGCTAGAGGCTACTACATTGCACAGAATAGCTCTAAAGTTCCATAAAAGTGTGGGATGTAAAATTTTAGTTAGTGATTATTTAATAAGTGAGAAAGGGTAATCCTCAGTCACTGACTATAGTATGACAGGTATGAATATTTTTACTTGGCAGAAATTATATATATTTATGGTATATAACATGTTTTGAAATACATACACATTGTGGAATGGCAAAAAAAATTTAAGTTTCCCCAACTGATAAAGGAGTTGGCTCTGAGGATTTAAGTCTACACTTAACGGCAGCAGTAAAGTTACTAGACTGTGGTACTTGTATTTAGAGCAGAGATCATGGCAATTAGAAAAGGGGATGCTTAGTAGGTGTGGTGGTATATTCCTGTAATCCCATCTATTTGAGAGGCTGAGATAGGAAGACCCCAAGTCCAAAGCCAGCCTAGGCAAATTATCTAGATCCTGTCTCAAAAAAGTGAAAAACAAAACAAAAGAAAAAAAACACAAAGGGGATTAGGGAGGTAGTCAGTTGTAGAGTGCTTGCCTAGCATGTATGAGACCCTGGATTCAATCTCTAGTATCACAAGAAAGAAGGAAGGAAGGAAAGAAAGGACATGTTTTTTATGTTAAATCACATGAATGTTTATTTTCTGGAACCCCTTTTAATAAATTTAAACATTAGCCAGAAAAGGTTCATCATGGAAGAAAACCAAAAGACTGACCTAGCATTAATTTGGATTAGGTTTGGGTGCACTGGGCACTATAGAGAAAGAAACATAAGAGATTAATTGATGGAACCCAAATCTCTACTTCTCAGTATTAATAACTCCAGCATCTCAAATTATTTCTGTACAGATAGAGTATGATCAAGTCTGTGCACTGAAACATATTTCCACAGTGATTACACTACTACTTCTGAGTTTAGAAATAGCATACTTAAAAGTCAAACAGTTACCCAGCACTTAGGGAGGCTGAGACTGGAGAATAGTGAGTTCAAAGCCAGCCTCATCAACGGCAAGGTGCTAAGCAACTCAGTGAGACCCTGTCTCTACATAAAACACAAAATAGGGCTGGGGATGTGGCTCAGTGGTCGAGTACCCCTGAGTTCAATACCCGGGACAAAAAAAAAAAAAAAAAGTCAAACAGTTAACAGGACTTTCAGAAACAATTTATTCCCATACCACTTCCCCATCTAGTAATGAGACTTTTCTCCTTCAGAAAGACATCAGACATGAATGTGAGCAATGGCAACGGAAGTATCTTCAGAATGTGATCAGGAGATAATGTCTGAACCACCACTGTTTAAACACAAGGAGATCTGAAATTGAGATTTTTTTTTCTTTTACAATTGAAAAGTATAGTGTGGATAGGAGATTGGAAGGATTAATAAAATCAGGTTTTTTTTAAAGATACAAAAATGCTATATAAGTAAGTGTGGAAAGACAGAAGCAAAGGAGTATGGAGTATATATTAAAAAAACGTGAATAGACACAAAACTTGAACAAGAGAGGGAGAAAAGGAAGCAGTAAGCAATGTAACTCATCATTTCAACAGTGGTATAAGCCTAAAAGAATGCACACATGATTCATATATATTCATATAAATGGAGATAGAGATTCCCTCAGATGCTTCTGGGGAATCTAGTTTAGGCATCTGGGAACAACATAATCAGACATGGGACGCTGAGCTAAATGAACACCTGTCCTGCCCAATTCATTCTCCCATGCTATGACCATCCTGCATATTCTTTCGTTGCAGGAGCCTAGAAATTATGTTAATTTTTTAAAATCAAAATACTAAACCAGAGTATAGTTTCTGACAGAGAATCATTTTCAGAAGACACTCCAATCCAATATTAAAGAGTTAGAATCAGGTACGTGTAGTATTATTTAGAAAGTTAATCCATTTGATTGAAAACTAGTCATGAATTACAATTTTAAAAGCATGTTCAAGGATACCATAAGGATAAACCATTTAATGATACAAAAACCTTTGAAGTCAGATTCTCTAAAATATAAGTAACTTTTTACAGAAATAAATGGCAATGTTGCCAAATTCATGTAATAAAATTCAAAATCATCACTGCTTGTCTCAAAAGATTCAGTGAAGGTTACACGAAAAACGTCTTTTTGCCTGCTTTTGAAACAGTGAATTTAAAAGGTAGAAAATTTCTAAGCCTTACCTTTACAAAAATACTGGTAGGTATAAAACGCCTGAGCAGCTGATTTGTGAAATTAGGAAATCGAAGCAAATTGATGTTGAGAGATGGCAGTTGCTGGTATCCGGCCATTAGAGGGTAGAAATTATATAACATTTCCTGTTCAGTGCCAGGTAGAATACGTAATCGAATCTAATCACAAAAAGTTACAGAAAAATAATCAAGTATACATACTTGCAATATATTTACACTGTTACTCTTCAGTTATTTACAAATTATGAACACCCAAATCTCTGGTAAAGCATTTACTCTCCTCTTCTATTCCATCTTCCAGATAGATTCCCAAATGTAGGATGAATTAGTACAAGGTTAGGACAAGGCAGATATGAAATCATGTGCACAATTTCTCAGTTCCTACCAAGATTTAAAGGCAATTTACACCTGGTTACTATTTTATGTCTTAGATCATGTAGATTTCGTGTTCACAATGTTATAGAATAATTTGCTAGAAAGTGTCTATTTGTAGAGAAGAATCCCAAGTTCAAAGCCAGCCTCAGCAACGGCGAGGCGCTAAGCAACTCAGGGAGACCCTGTTTCTACATAAAACACAAAACAAGGCTGGGGATGTGGCTCAGTGGTCGAGTGCTCCTGAGTTCAATCTCCAGTACCAAAAAAATAAAAAATAAAATAAAATAAAATAGTACATGGATGTATAGTATATTTCATATATAATTCCATTTGCACCGAACAACAACATAGCACCCAGAATAAGCTGAGCAAAGCTTATTAGTCAGGGCAGATGCTTCTAGGTGTTAAGACATGTTTGTCCTCAATTATGCCCCCTCCCTTTTTTTTTTTTTGGTATCGGGCATTGAACTATGGGGTACTTGACCACTGAGCCACATTCCCAGCCCTATTTTTATGTAGAGACAGGGTCTCACTGAGTTGCTTAGTGCTTCCCCATTGCTGGGGCTGCCTCTGAACTTGAAATTCTCCTGTCTCAGCCTCCCAAAGTACTGGGGTTATAGGCGTGCGGCACTGCGCCCAGCTATGCCTTTATTAATAAAAAATATTGACAACTGAGGAGTATTTGTGTTTTCCCTCAGACAGTGAGGGACAGTATTTTCACTGGAGTATAATTCTGCCTGAGTGGCATTTTAAAACCTAATAAACTTTCCCCACTGATTTTCCTAAACAAATCAAATAGCTTGAATAATTTATTTCTAAGTATAAATACAAAATTGTATCCAAACATAGTAAAGGTAAGCAAATTCTATGCAAGATCAAAATTTCTACAAAAATTCACTGATAGTTCAAAAGAAAAACAGGCTTTTAATATTAATATAGTCATGCCTCCAGGCCTCAAATTAAGTTTTTCATCCCCTCTCTCTCATTCTCATTCTATTTCTCTCTTTTTCTCATCAGTAAATAAGAAATTTAAGTTTTTCAGGAATTCTAACATAATATATTCTAAGGATCTGTGAACTTTGGTTTGTAAGAAGATCTTGATCTTGATGTAAAAAGGGTAGCATACCTTTGTAGAAAGTTTAACTTAATCTTTAAAAGTGCTTCAAAAGTCACTACTGTCAAAACAACAGGACCCATAGTCAGCCTAGATTGGCTCATTTATAAAAAATAAATATCCAGCTGGGCGCAATGGCACACGCCTGTAATCCCAGCACTTTGGGAGGCGGAGACAGGAGGATTGCGAGTTTAAAGCCAGCCTCAGCAATGAGGAGGCGCTAAGCAACTCAGTGAGGCCCTGTCTCTAAATAAAACACAAAACAGGGCTGGGGATGAGGCTCAGTGGTCGAGTACCCACCCAAGTTCAATCCCCAGGACCAAAATAAAATAAAATAGAATAAAAATAAAAATAAAAAATAAATAAAAGTCCAGCTCTCTATTTCCTGACCATACTTTTGTGCCTCCATAAGCAATACCATGAAAGATGATCTGTACCTGTTTGAGACCTGAGAACATGAAGGCATCACTGGGCTCCACAGAAATTTCCACATCTTGAACTAAGTTAGTCTTATTCTGTAGGTGATACTTGACGGGTAAAGATTCTCTGACACGCCCAAATGATGGCAAATCTACAGAGAAAGAACACACGTTTCTCTTGGTTAAAAAAAGAGGGCTCATCATTAGTGAGTTCTTTTTGTAAGTGAATCTCATCCTGTACACATAGTATTATTTAAGTGAATGATATTACTGTGTTCTTACAAGATAAGAAAATTGCATGATTGGATAATGGCTACAGGGCTATGATGAAACAGGCTAAGAAGATGAGTCTTCTAAAAATGACTGACTTAGAAAAAGTTAGGCCATCAGGAACTCAATTATAATTTAAAAAGTCTACAAATGATTTCCCAAAGTATCAATCATGGTTCCTAAACTAAAATAAACAAAAGTTCTGCTTTAACTATTAAGTAAACTTTCATTTATCTGTACACACACACACACACACACACACACACAGAGTTGTGTATGTTTTATAGTTCTGACATTTTATTTTATCTGGAATACAAAAATATGGAATGCTTTCTGAAATTATATGTTATCCTTGCACAGAAGCCATGCTAATTTTCTCTGTATCATCCCATTATTAGTGTTTTGCTGTTGAAGCCAACACTACATGCTGTTTTTTCAAAGTTGTTATAGACATAGGGGTGACCAGGTAGTTGATAAAGGGAAATTTCTCTTGATAAAAATATTCTAATAAAGAAGGTATACTAGACAGATATCACACATCTCCCGATGGAGCACTGTGACATATTCTTTCCAAAACTTGAACCTGAATCTGACCAAGCCCACACACTAGCAATTTATAGGGAGAGAGAAATATTACAAATGGTACCATGCAAGCAGCTAAATTCAGGATATGAGGAAGAGGATAAATGATATGGTTTCTTTGATAAATTAGTAGCAAAGAAGAATGAGAGAAAGTGGAAGAGCTTGGTGGTAGCAGAGAAAGCAGCATTGAAATAGAGATAATGAAGGGGTTAACAGTGGAGGGGAGGAGAAGTACAGGGAAGAGGGAGTTAGCCTACCTACAGACTGAGATGGATAGAATGAAACTTATTCATGAATTGCAGTATACAGACCTTAAACTGGAAAACATTCAAGGTCAATTAAGAAAATTTCAACATTGGAATTTAATCACATTCAGAATTTATTGCTGATTTTTAAAGTCATAATAATAGTATTGTGATTATGTTGAGGAAAATAGCCATTATTTTTAAAAAGGCAAACTAAAATATCTACATATGAAATAACATCAGGGATATTTTTCCCAAAATAATAGGGGTGGGAGGAGCATGTAGGGCAGAGATGAAACAAGATTGGCCATAGTCTGCTTATAAACATTAGAAACTTTTCATAATACAAAGTTTAAAAACCTTAACAGCTTAAATACATACTAATACTGAATTCATTTTATCAAGCAAAATTTGAATTCCTGCTACCTGCATTCACATGGAGAGGGATATTTTCTACAATCACATGTGGCAGCGTGATGACTGTACTGATGACAGGGATGTTTTCCATGGCTGAAGTCCTACGGCAGAAAAGGCCATCTTTTTAAACTCACATTTCATGTAGGATGTTAATAAATCAAATACAGGGAACATGTGTATTCACCAACTAGTTTCAAAGGAAATATATTTATCCATTCCCAAAACCTGACTAATGGAAGCAGTTTTGTAAAATAAGAGCTTTCAGAATCCCACTTTTGTTTTGAATATTTCTGATGAATAAAAGATACAATCCATGGCTGCTGCTGCTAATATAGGACAAGCCAGGAGTTGTATCAGATTGGCAACCATGAAGCACAGCATTTAACTCAATGTTTTTGGTTGTAGGACTTTCTCAATGTAGGAAGTAGTGTGGTGATTTACATTATGACTCTGACTACTTATTTCATTAAGGATGGATGATATACTGATGGGCCCCAGGTCACTTAAAGGGCACTATTATAACTCATTAAACGTACAGAATGGAAACTGAAGAATTAAAACGTATTTTACTACCAGTCAAAAAAATGGTGTGCCAACATTTACATGTGAGTACATATATATAAAGTAACATTATGAAATTATTCCATTTCTTCCACATTATGGTTACGGTAATAACTACAGGAATAGCTGGCAGCTATGTAACTGCCAGGGAAATCCCTTATGAGGAATCATTTAGAGATGGAACAGCTCACACTAGGTGCAAACTACTAAACAGCAAAAGCAAAAGGTATAGCATCTAAGCCTTCATGAATAATAAATATATCTATAGTGTTATGGTAGTGTGGCAGAGTAATTAAGCAGTACTTCATTTGTTTTTTGTTTTTTTGGTACTGGGAATTGAACCCAGGGGCACTTAACCACAGAGCCACATTCCCAACCCTTTTTATTTTTTATTTTGGGTCTCACTAAGTGGCTTGGGGCCTCACTGAATTGCAGAGGCTGGCCTTCACCTTTTGATCCTCCTGCCTCAGCTTCCTGAGCTGCTGGGATTACAGTCACATTCTTGTGCCACCATACCTTGCTTAAAACAGTACTTTTGAAATCATGTTTTAATTCCCATCAACATGTAAATCAAACATTAATATGATAAATTCAGAAGCAGGAAAAAGAAAAGACAAGTTGGATTAGTTTTTCATTTCTTAGTAAAACCACATGTTTTTCCATTCTCATTTTTTAAAAAGTTCAGCTTTAGGGCTGAGGTTGTGGCTCAGTGACAGAGCACTTGCCTTGCACGTGTGAGGCACTGGGTTTGATCCTTAGCACCACATAAAAAATAAAGATATTGTGTCCATCTAAAAAAACTAAAAAGAAATATTAAAAAAAAAGTTCAGCTTTAAGTTCCAATATGGTAAATATTGACACAAACAACTCACATAAATAAAACCTCTTTAGTATTTTCAATGATTTTTCAAAGTGTAAAAGTGTCCTGAGACCACAGAGCTTGAAAACTACTGGCCTACATTTTTCTTTTTTCTTTTTGGTACCGCGGATTGAACTCAGGGGCACTCGACCACTGAACCACATCCCCAGCCCTATTTTGTGTTTTATGTAGAGACAGGGTACCAAATCTCACTGAGTTGCTTAGCACTTCGCCATTGCTGAGGCTGGCTTTGAACTCGTGATTCTCCTGTCTCAGCCTCCCTAAGTGCTGAGATTACAGGCTTGCGCCACTGCGCCCGGCTACATTTTTCTTTTTATCTTCTGTCTTTGTCAGGCTTTGTTATCAGAGCTCTTCACTTGAAGAACCAATGGAGAATGTTCTTACTTTCTGCTTTAAATATAATTTGTAACATGAGACTACTTAATAATAAAACCATGAAATCACATCTAATAAATATATTTTTTGAAGAGTTGAAGGTAACTTTCTGAATTTTCTTCATAGTTATACTGAGTTTTTAAAGACAAACATTTCTTCTTCAGTAATTTTGATAATTTATAACCTTTTCATGATGGCTATAACATTCAGATCTTCCCACTCATTACTCTGAATTGTATAAAACACTTCATTTATAATGATTTTTCTCATTTTTAAGTAATAAATTGTATCCCTAAAACTTATGAAAATAATTAAGCCATATCAAGAAAATAACATATGAAATATCATTTATCAGTCTCCCAGTCTAAGAAAGAAAATAAAATGATCCAGTTGAACCTTCCTACATAGCCCCTCCTACTTACATCTCCTCATCTCCCCTCCAGAGAAAACCACTATTCTGAATTTAGGGCTGGGATGGGGCTCAACATTTGTGAGGCCCTGGGTTCAATATGAAAGAAAATAAAACAAAAACAAAAAACCACTATCCTAAATTTGGTATTTTGGTATTCATCATTCCCATGTATTTCTTTACACTCTTTCAAATTATGTATATAGTCCTAAAAAATATATGGTATGTTTCATGCTTTTCAATGTTATATAAATACAATTTGTTCATATTCTCATCTGTAGCTTGCTATCTTCACTTTACATTATGATATTGACAGGCGCACCTCTGGTTCATTCATTTGCACTTGTAAGTGGTATTCCACTGCATGAATGTGCCCCAATTTGTCTATTTTCCTGTTGATGAGCATTTAGTTTTTCTAATTTTTTAACTATTATAATCAGTGCTGCTATGAGCATTCTTCTACATGTCCCCTGGGCCCATGTCTGAGACCTTTTCTAGGTCTGCATTATTGTAGATATCTTCAACCTGATCTAGCAGTGCCTATTAGATTTCCATATCAATTGTTCTAGTATATATGCCACATCTTTGGTAAACTTGTTATTGTTAATCCTTTGCCTTTGTCCAAGCTAGTGGGATATGAATCCCAAGCATGATTTGAATTTGTCATTCCCCAATTACTAAGAAGGTTGGGCTTCTCTCCATATGTTGGTTTACTGGCCATGTGACTTCCTCTATGTAATTTAAACTGCCTACTCAAGTATTTTGTTCATTTTTCTAACAGGTGACTTGATATGAACACTAATCCTTGTCAGTTAAACAAGTTGCAAATGTTTTCCCAGTTTGTACTTTGTCTATTCACTTATGGTATTTTTAGTGAAATGAAAATTTAATTTTAATCAATCAAATTAATCAATTTTAGAGATCTTATTTAAAGATCTATTCCATGTCATAGAGCAATTCTCTTATGCTTTCTGTTCAAAGTAATAAAGTTTTATCTATTACAATAAGATCTTTAATATACCTGGAATGAATTTTTATATTTAGTATACAGTTGAATTCCAAATTTTTCCCAAATGAACAGCCAATTATTCACCACCAGTGATAAAATAGTTCATCCTTTCTCCATTGATTTGCAATGCTCTCTCTGTAAAATATCATTTCCATACAGGTATGGATTTACAGGTCTATTTCTAGACTCTCCCATTTTATTGGCTCATTTACATATTCCTGAACCAAGAGTGTTGACAACTATAGTTTTATAATAAGTCTTGGAATCTAGAAAGGCCCACTGCTTAGTTCTTTTTCTGGAGTATTTTACTATTTTTGACTTTTTGCCTTTCTATATAATTTTTATTTTGTTTTCAGTACTGAGGGTTAAACCCAAGGGCACTTCACCACTGAGCTACAGCCCCAGTCTTTTTTATTTTTTATATTGAGATAAAGGCTCATTAAGTTGCCGAGGCTGACTTGCAATTCTCCTACCCTAGTCCCCAAGTCCCTGGAATTACAGGTATATGCCACCACACCCAGCCCATATGAATTTTAGAATCAAGCGTCCTGTTACACAAAAATAAAACAAAAAATACCTGTTGAAATATTAAAGGACCTGCATTGAATCTACAGAAAAACTTAAAAGATTAAATCTTACACAAGATCACTGTGTATCTCTCCCATTGACTTAGGTTTTCCTCTAATATTTTAAGAATTTTATAATTTTCTCCATAAAGGCAAGGCAAATATTCCATTAGTTATAATCCCAGATATGTTAGAATTGTGGTTATCATGAAAACAATATCTATTTTTGTTTTTACTTTTGGGGGGGGGGGATTGAACCCAGGGCCTCATGCACGCTAGGCAGGCACCCTACCACTGAGCTATATCTCCAATCCCTCTTTTTTTTTAAAATTTTTTTTGGTTGTAGATGGATACAATATCTTTATTTTATTTATTTTTATGTGGTGCTGAGGATTGAACCCAGTACCTCACGCATGCGAGGCAAGCGCTCTACCACTGAGTCACAATCCCAGCCCCAATCCCTCTATTTTTAAAGTACATTGCCTAGAGGCTTATTTTTGATACATAGAAATGCAATTGATATTTGTATATTGATATTATATCCAGCAACATTGCCAAAACTCTTAATTCTCTTGGGTTTTCTATGTAGACAATTATATTGACCATAAAAGAAGACAGTTTCCACCTTATGTGTTCTCATAATCCTATCTTCAGATTTAGTATGGCTAAAATTTCATTCACATACAATGAAATTTTATATAGCACAAATTGTGGCAAACACAGTTTAATTTTCCTTTTTAGTCTTTGTGTTTTTAGCATATGACTGATCATATTCATGTGACTTCTACTTTTCAGAATGATAAATGACAACGACAAATAAGGTATTAGAATAACAAAGACATGGAGAAGAGATAGATACTTTTACCTCTTCCAGGAGACAATATAATGTCCAGTTGCTACTCCACCTTCATTTCCAACAGATGGGCATCGAAGACAAAAGCATTCACTAGCACTCTCTCCAGTCTGTAAGACAACTATAAGAAAGAATATTTATAATCTTATGCAGTGGTTTCATCTATGAGAGTTTCACATGTAAGCAATATAAAAAACAAGGAATACATTATGAATTAAAACTATTTATAGAGACTTAGAAAGTAATGTTCACAGACATTAAATGACTTTTTTAAGATCACAAGGTCTGGTGTTTGTGCTAATGTACCAATATTTCATTATGATAAAAACCAGTGAGAAATCTGTATGTCATACTAAAACTAATGAACAGGGGGAGTTTGGAGGTAGAATGATCCTCACAGTGATTATTATTCTTTCTTCAAATTATTTCATGTCTGAAGAAAACATTTTAGAGTAGAGAAAAAGAAAAGAGAAAGCATAAGTCACCCTTTAAAGGACACAAAATGTGAATCTAAAAAATTCTGTTTTTTTCTGAGTGAATATTCATTATTGGTCCCACTCAAATGGAAATATATCACATATTACTTCATTATGGTCTAGTGTGACCAATCACCTGTTTGTAAAAGGAAGCTTTAAATTCCTTGATGACAAGGAATTTATCTATCTAAAACCAAGTCTTATTGACCTTTCAGCACTTCACAGCCTGTAATATCAGGCAATGGTGCCTTTCTAGTGACAATTTCAGAACATTTGTGAGTAAAACTCTGAAATAATAACAATATCTCAAACATTAGGTTGTTATTTTTATGATTTTTTTTTTCTTTTTTGGTGCCAAGGATTGAACCCAGGGGCGCTTAACAACTTAGCCACATCCTTAGCCCATTTTATTTTTTATTTTGAGACATGGTCTCATTAAGTTGCTTAGGGCCTTGTTAAGTTGCTGAGGCTATCTTTGAACTTGCCATCCTTCTGCCTCAGCCTCTCAAGCTTCTCGGATTACAATAATGTACCACCATGCTGGGCATTTTTGTAATTTCGTAATGAAGGAGTCTATGATAGATTAATGGAGATGTGACTATAGATAAATAACAATCTATAGTGAAAAGGAAAAAGGTGGGTCAATTTTTACTTTAATTAAGTTCTTTAAAGTAATTTTAAGGACTAACGCATGATATGTAGTTTATCATGTGTTAAAATTGATAAAATATGTAGTTTATCATGTGTTAAAATTGATCAACTCAAACCTCTGGAAATAGCTTTCTAAAAAATCCAAGCCATTCAGATTAAACTCTACCAAAGTCCTCCATAAATTCTAAGTTAACCAAAATGATCACAACATTTATTAACAATGAACATGATGGTCAATTTGTGACACAGAAGTGCTAACACTATTGGTTTTGAAGATGAAGGAAGGATCCATGAGCCAAGGAATATAGATGGCCCAGACAAGTTGGAAAAAACCAAGAAACAGATTCTCCTCAAGAGAATTCTCCTTAAGAAAGAGTTCACTAAAACCAACACCTTGTTTTTAGGATTTCTAACCTCCAGAATTTTAAGGCAATAGTTTTGTGCTGTTTTAGGCCATTAACTTTGTGGTCATTTGTCACAGCAGCATTAGGATCCTAATACAGACAAGGTTCAAACCAGAGACTATTCCTTAATTTAAAAACACATATTCAATGATGCTGACGATGAAGGCACTCTGTAAGCAAAAATTTTTTAATGATAATTACATCAGAGAACATGGAAACTATTTTTAGCATTTAAATAGAAAGGTTTAGAGACATGTCTGACTTCTATTGTTATCACATAAAGATTTGATGCCAAGATCTTGACAAAAACCTAATTATTTTATCATTCCAAGGGAAATTAGTACCTCCTTTCTGATGAGTCTTCTAAACACAGAAATGGTAAATATGGAGACTGTCTAATTTTTCTGATGTCTTCTTAAGAACCTGGCCTGGAGTCATATAGTGAAGCACTCAGTAAACATTTTGTTGATTATCTATTTAAAGATACTTAAATGTATTTTCAGGCCAAATGCAAATATGTGTGTGTGAGAGAGAAAGAGAGAGAAATATTATAAATCTGGTAACTGCTCCTCTAATTTTAATCTGTATTGCAAATGGCTGAACCCTGTAAGCTGTTAGTGCTCAGTGACTAGATTACCAAATAGACAACTCTGTATTTGACCTTATGAATATATCATGACTTTTTTCTCATAATATTTATCGTAGTAAAACAGCTGAGTACAATTTTGCTTAGGTTAATATTAAAAATTAATTTTATTACCTCTAACAGCTCAAGAAGCATAGCAGCCTAAGGTACGCTGAACCAGAGGTGTGATACTGGGTTTGAATCTGTTCTGTGAAGTTTTAGTTAGATGATTCAGGAAATTTATCTTCTACTTTTCTAAACATCTTGTCTCATTTCAAATTATACACAAAAATAAACAATTAAAAATTAATAAGAAAAAACAACTTTTTAAAAATTCAAATGCAAAAAGAATTTCTATTTCACTTTTAAGTATATTTTTCAGAGTTTAACTTCTAAAAAAAAATCTGATCTTTTAAAATATGGTATATTCAAGCAAATTAGCAAATGGTACTAATTCTACCTTAATTCTAAGCGTATTTGCTTTCGTGAGTGTTAAGTTTCAAGTTCCCTCATTTAGCAAAAAGCCACCCTCTTACACTGCTAGCTTGCTCAAACACACACACATACATACACATACACAGACACACAGGTCCATGCACACACAATTCTCTGCCATTTAAATGAGAATGATCTGAAGTTTCACCTTTGTCCACTTGGGACTCCAACTGATCCACTGCAGTCATAGAAGGAGCAAGCTGCAGTTCACTGGACACAATAGTGAGGGCCCATGGTGAGGCACTTAAAAGGTCCGTCATCAACAGAAAAGGGATGTCAGCATAGACCCTTTCCAGGTGCTCGAACTGTCACAAATGAAGATAAAAGATCTGTAGGTAATTACATTAATCCATTTTGTTTCTTCCCATTAATTTCTATAACCTAAATGATTTCCAGTATGTATCACAGGAACCTACCTTTGTAGAAACAAATTTAACTGCAACATCAAATGGAAAGACGGTTTCTATTGTTACAGTTTCATCCTGCAAGAAAATTCAAAGGGAATATTTGGTGGCTTTTCCAACATTTTTCATATAAATAAAAAATTTAAAATAGAAGGCATACAAAACACTATCTGTAACTGATCAATAAATAATCCCAAGTTATACATTAAGAAGCAAGGTTCTTTTTCTTAGATAACATTTTTAAAAAACTACAGAAAGAAACCTGAGAACTGTTTTTAATAAGTTATATGTAGTTTTATGACAATTCACCCTGCAAAATGTTTTTTATCTACATGATTTTATTTCTAGGTCCAGTAAAATGGGCAGGGAAGGCATCATCATCATTTTACAGAAGAAGAACCAGCTTAACAGAAAGATAAAGTAACCTGCCCAAGGCCACAAGACTAATGGTGCTAAGCCTAGAATTTGAGTCATCTTCTTGTGTAAATTCTTTACCTTACCTTGACTCAAAATGACTAAAATAATAATAATAATATATATAACAACAAAAAGCAATGTTACAGACACTTATAATCACTATCCATGTTTATGCATTCATTCAAGGAAAAAGGTGCTATTATGATTGCCACTTTAAGATAAGGATGTCACATTGCTAGAAAATAAGTGACAAAGGCAGAAACTAAACTGAATATGATCCTCAACCAACAAGCTATATCTCTTCTCTAAAACAGTCAGTTTGAAAAACATGAGGCTATTATATCTTTCAAAACAAATAACTCATACTGTTGGTGAGAAACCTTTAAAAAAGAAAAAAAGTCATGTTGGTTAAAAGCTCAGGATGTAATGCCAAATATATCTGGATTCTAATCCCAGCTGGGTTCATGCTTACTAGATGTATGAACTCAGACAGAGCAATGTGACATTGGGCAAGTTAAATCGTCTACATCTTAGTTTCATAATCTTCATAGGGTTGTTATAAGACTTAACATAAATGACATAATAATATAAAGTGCTGAGATTGGCAGTCTTATCTCTAACATGCTATGGAAGCTCTGTATTACACCCAGCTATGTGAAATTCTGACAGTATGTCATGTGTCTTCTTCTCTCTCAATTAGGAAATACTGCTCATCTTTTCCCCCTATTGTTGTCTTACAATAACGTATAACTAGCCTAGGGTTCAGAAACTGTACAATAATCAAACTACAAATCCCCAAATTGCTAAGGACCAATTCCTAGGAAAGAACTAAGACAACACTGCTGCCAAGACCAAGAAGATATTTACTGCAACAGCATAAAAGAGGGGACTGAGCCATGTATGGTGCTTATAGAGTTATTAAAAAGAAATACCTTGTGGCACTTGCAAACAATTTCCTTTTCCTCAACAGTTGTATTGATCAAGTAAGAAACATACACAAGAAACATTCTTGAGCCCACTGTTCCACAGCGAACATACAATGTTTTTTCCAGCTGTAACGAAGTGGTATAATTTAATATTATAGATACTTCTTCCTGATATATTCCAGGACAATAGTCTAACTTTTAGAGTTTACTATACCAACTGGACAAATTCTTTCTCTTTTATAGATTATTACAGTATAACTAATCTAACTAATTCAAGTTCCCACTATGGAGAACCCTAGGTGTAAGAACAGGATCATTACTACTCTCTCTCTCTCTTTTTTTAATTACCCTTGACTTCCTGATAATTTTTATATTTGGTTTGGAAACAGAAGTTGATCGAGAGGCTGATATACTAAGTACAGACAATAGTTAATTTATACAACTAATTCTCCATATTAGATTCACCTGTTCTAAAATCTCTTGTATAAAAACTGCCAAAGATAATCTAAAAATTTATAAATGTGAAATGTGTGAAACATTCATTAATTAAACCACATTTTTAGTACTATGATATGCTTTAAAACATCCTGGAACTATCTAAAACTTGCTGTATATTTAAAATTACAAACCAATTATTTCCTCTCCAATCCCCATTGGTCAAGTTCACCTGTTCTCCTGGATGTAAGTCTCCAATAGGAATGTCAGTAAGTAGAGCCGGGTAGGAGTCATCGCAGAGCTCTGTTCCATGAAGAGTCACATGAGTTTTCTGAGTTAAATTTGCATCCTGTCCTAAGAGAGTTAACACATTGGGGTTTTAAGAAACAGATAATTTAAGTGTTATTGTAACAATCAATGCTATTTCAAGAGCCCTATATCATACTATCTTTTAAAGAAATGTCCTACCATTGACACCATGGCACTTATTTTATGATGGCTTAATAATGATCAAACTGAAAAAATGAATGCTTACCTGGTTTTAAACCAGCAGTGAGTTTCACATCTCTAATCTGGGTCTTCTCATGAGATTGAACAGTCACAACCAAACAATACATTTCATTTGTCAAGGCAGGAGGCTCATGTTGCAAATGCACAGAAATGTTTGGAACTCTGGAAATGATCCTTTGAAAAGAAACCTTAGCTAAATAACTGGGTTTTTAAAAAGTATTTAAATGAGATATTTAAAAGAAACAAGAGCTGGGTGCAGTGGTGCACACCTATAATCCCAGTGACCGGAGGCTGAGGCAGGAGGATCATAGGTTCAAGGCCAGCCTCAGCAATTTAGTGAGGCCCTGTCTCAAAATAAAAACTAAAAAGGACTGGGGATATAGCTTAGTAGTGGAGCACCCTGGGTTCAATCTCCAATACAAATAAAAAGAAAATACTCTTTAATAATCTGCCTCGCAAAGCAGACTTACATTGTGCTTGCCTGGATGATTATGCTGTCCCAGTGAACCTCATTGTCCGGGAGTTTAGGTCGTCTTTTGAAAGAGCGAGCAGCCTGCAGGGCTTCCTGGGAGGAAGCAGCATCTCCTCCTCCTCCTTGCCAACTCAAAACCATACACCTGCCTGTCTCATTGCCCAGAACCAGGTCCACAGAAGTAATCTGAAAGAGGAAGGTATGTTAGAAATGTCATCTCATATGTGTTTGTCACCATCCTCCTCAACAAAATCACCCTGAGAATGGCTACATATTAAAATTCACCCAGAGACCCACAGAGTAACAAGAAACAGAACACTTATTGTTTTTAGAGTCTTATTCTGGCTGGAACACAGACTTACTACACTCTGAGCTTCAACTACTTCATCTTTGAAATTGAGATCATAACCTGAATTTCAAGCCAGGAGACTGTACAGTGCAGTTTTGGTGTTAATACCTAGCCCAGTACTTGACATTACAGATGCTCAATTTATAGATGCTGAAGAAATAAATATTTCAATGACCACTGATATAGCTACAACCTAGTTTCTAATTTCACAAATATTTTTCCTAAAACTATTTGTAGTATTAGCAATGAAATGTTTTATAATTTGAATAAATGTTCCTTTCAACTAAATCCATTAATAAATGACTCATAGTAGAATTATTGATTATGATTTATTCAAGTTTCATGTAAAAAACAAAATACAGTGTTAGGGATTTGGTCAAATCACGCAGGATTTTTATAAAATGAATAAGCAAAAACCTCTGGGACTGGGGGTATAGCTCAGTGACTGGTACAGCACTTACCTAGCATGCATGAGGCCCTGGGTTCAATCCCCAGCACCATAAAACAAATAAAACACTCTTCATAACTGGTTAAAGATAAAATCAATAACTTCACAGAAATTTTTATAGAAATATCGGACAACCTTATGTAACATCTATTTTAGCAATGATCCCAAGTTTAAAATAGCTAATCATTCTCATTCAAGTCAGGGAAAACAAGCACTTAATGAGTACATACTTACTTTGTGCTAATCACTATTCTAAGCAATTTACATTTCTGATCTAAACCTCATGAAACTCTAAGGTGCAGGTACTACTATGATCCCCATTTTACAGATGACTACAGAAACATAAAGATAATAAGTAACTGTCCAGGGTCAGAAGCTAGCAAGCTGGAGAGTCAGAATTTAAGGCCACACAGTTTGGCCATGCAGTATGTTCAAATCAAATATTACTTTCATCATATATTTCTGAAAGTCTTTTTAATTATCTATTAAATCAATCTTATAAAATATTCATCACTGCTTTTTCTTTATATGCAATCAGCAATGTTTAAACACTAAAAAGATATTTAGTCATATCATATAAAATATACTTGCTATATTATATAATATATATTCTTTGAAATTCCTTAAATGATTATGTGGTCATTAAGAAATGAGATCAGGGGCTGGGGTTATGGCGCAGTGGTAGTGTGCTCGCCTAGCACGCGTGAGGCACTGGGTTCGATCCTCAGCACCACATAAAAATAAAATAAAGATATTCTGTCTGCCTACAACTAAAATATAAATATTAAAAAAAAATGAAATGAGATCAGTCTTCTGCACTAACATGAAATGATACCTAATATATATTATTAAGTGAAAAAAAGTAATGATGAGTATTATGTACATATTACCAATTTTTTTATTAGTTCTTTTTAGTTATACATGACAACAGAGTCAACTTCAATATACTTATACAAATATGGAGTGTATCTTATTCTAACTACCAATTTTTTAACTGGAAAAAAAATTTTTAACTACAAATACATTCACAGAAAAATGTCTATAAGAAAACCCATCAAACTATCCTGCATGGTATTCCTTGGGAAATCCAGGTGGATTTTCAATTTTTTATTTAAAAAATTATGTATTTTTTGAATTGTTTGACATAAACATGTTGCTTTTGTAATTAAAAATATTTTTAAACAAGTTTCATAACTAACCTCAATTTTCTTTCCCACATCTTCAGTTTTTGCAACAAATTTAAATAACAATTTTCTTGTTTTACCAGGAACTAAACACATCTTCCCTTGGGTCAAATTTTCCAAAACTTCACTTGCTTTAGATGCTTCCTCTATTACACAGAACTGGTTGTATTCCTGAAAAAAAGATTAGGAAGGGTTACTGTTTACAAAGGTCAATTGTCAGCCATTTGGAGCTAGTTTAGTTTTAACTCCACTGCTACTGAAGAATTATAATGGGTTATTAATAAAGGGAAGTACTTTAATGCCAAATTTAGGAACTTTTCTACTCACTGCTGTCACAAGAAAAAACAGTTCACTACACACAACCTGATTTTGAAAATGTTTCGATATCCCTTCTATAGAGAAGAAATAAAACGTGTTCTTTGTTGTACGAATGCTATGCAACAAAGAAGAGCTTCTTGAAGAGCTTACTTTTCACATGGCTTCTAAGACACTGCACTGTCTCCTACTTCTCATCCTCTTTGGTTACTTCTGGTTTTCCCTCAAAGGCCTTTTTAACCTGGTCCCTTGAATTCAGGGGTCCCACAAGTTTTAGTCCTTTGCTTTCTTTCAGTTATATTGTTTTCTCTTAATGTTTACATCATTGGCATGTTTGCTCATTTCCACATATTCTATACCTTGGTGCTAAAATCTCCCACATAAAAATTATGGAAGTCTGTCCTATTTCCTTAACTATAGGCTTATAACTACAGGCTTATAGCCATGATTGTCTAGAGAATAAAATACCCTCCCACCTAAGTCGAATCCCAAACCAAATGTATATCTTTCTCCCCAGAACGTACTCCCCACAGATAAACAGAGACATCTTTCATGCATGGATCTGCAGAACTGCCATTCTCACCTGTTCAATAAACATCAAGAGCTTCCCAAGATGAATTACCTTCACAAGGATTTCTTACATAGTTCAATTTTTATACATCTGCCTCTGAGTTTCATTTCTAGTCTATGCTTACAAAACTTAAGCATTCTACTTTTTTTCCTTATGATTTGCATCTTGAATTTCAAATAAAGTATATTCTGAATATACACTAACTTTTAAAACTTTATATTCTGTTGTAGCATTTTTATTAATTTTCAATTATGGAAGTAGTTTATGTTTCTTGTTTTTTTAAAAAATAAAAAAGAAATGGAATAGTAGGATATTAAGGAAAAAGTAAAATAAGAGTCCCTAGAGTGACTTTCTAATTCCAGACTTAAGAGTATTTCACAATGGGAAAAAAAAGAAAGAAAATAAAGAAGACCTATCTTTGTTGAACTATGATTCTAGTGAGGAAAATAAGTAATTTACCAAATGATTACACATACAAACTAAAACCATGGCTGTTATTACTACTCTAAAGGGCTATGAAAAACTTGCTAGGTCCATCTCCTGACCTATATTCATCTCACCCCTGTTCCTTATTCTCTCTATTCACTCAAAATCCAAATGTGTCTATTTTCAAATGCCTCTTGCACCTTGTATCTCCATTCCTGCCACTAGCATCCTGATCCAAATCCTCATACCTCGTGGGTTAATATAAACAGCCTTTAATTAGTTTCCATAAATCATTTCTTTCTGTATATTTTGCTACTACAATGAAGTTTCTCAGAAATAAATTCCATGTCCTTGCTTTAATATTTTCAAACGAATTAGAAGAAATCCTTGGGTAAGGGTTTGAAGTTAAATAAAATATGCTGATTTTCAGGTAATCATATTAAAACAGATAATGCCCTTTCTTTATTACCATCCAATAATTAGAACATAGATAAAAGAACAAATAAATAAATAAATATTAAATGACTCCTATGTATTAGTCAGTCTATCTCTGCTTAACTCTTCGAGGCTCCTATAAATCACCATGCCTTATTTCTCATCACATACCCTTAAAAACTCTCTGGTCTATCGTGGTCATTGTCTTGACTTAATGCATAAATACAGAATGTGTACTCCTGTTTGCTTGCACTGTTTTCTCACTGTCAAACGTGTTCTCCCCTTTCCATTCTTTTATACCTATCTTAGCATCGTATTCATTCTTGGAACTTCCTCCCTTTTCTTAGCAACCATACTACTAGTTTACACTATACAATTCAGTCTTTACTGTCTTCTTGAACAATCTGTGAGTCAGTCCTGGTCCCTGCCCACAAAATGCTTACATTGTGATGGGATGATATGCTATAATCTTTCAGGTTCAGAATATTATTTTAACTCTCAATAGATACTTGTTGGTTAAAGGCTCAATATACTTTCCGGGAGAACAAAAGAAAATTACCCATCAAGTGAGCTTGTAAATGAAATAGCTGAAATGTAATCAATAACTTCACTTTATTATATCACACTTCAAAAATGTTCAAATGTATAATATATGGTATGTTCCCATTTCTTCAAGAAAAAAGTTGCTTGTACATGCATAAATGAAAAATATCTAGACTATTCAAGAAGTTAACAGAGAGAACCTTCAAGAGGACAGAACTAGAGGATTATACATTTATAATCATTTACTTTTCACTTTACAGCCATCCATTCCATTTTAAATTTTTTAATATTAAACAATGTATTTGTCCTATAACACCAAACAATGTTAAAATAAAAATGGAAGCAAAATGATTTTGAAAATTGGATTATATTCATTCAGAATCTTATTTGAAATTCAAGTTATACATTATAAAAATATACACAGAATTCTTAATGTCTCATAAACAAGAAGTGAAAACAAAAATCAAGAGTAGGAAAAGTATAATACTTGACTTGCTAGAGTTCAGAAACATAAATAGATTTATATTTATATTACAGACCTTGCCCTTACCAAAGTTATTTGTTACTATGAAAACATTAAGACCTAAAATGCACTAAGTTCCTTCTATAAAGTTAGAAAATGAAAGCTATAATAATAAACACAATAAAAACACATTAAAAAGTACTATTACCTGATTATTAAAGCTGACACAGAGTTTAGAAAACCTAATGGGATGTGGACAATCAGCCTTCAGATAAATATCAAACTGAACAGGAACATCAACATGAAAACTTGGGGCATGAAACTTGGCTTTGCATTGTACTAGAAGTCAAACAAAAAGAGCTGAGTTACACACTACCAGACACTTAAGACCCGCACACATTTTTCTATGAATTACATTTACTCAGGAAACACACATCTGCATTCTTATTGATTTCTTACTTCAGGTATTCTTACAGACTGCTAAACTTAAGACAATTCAACAGACATAAATGTAGCTCACTTTTTAAAAAATGAACAAAAGTTAAGTAAGCTTCAAATCCATCTTTAATTTTAAAATCAGTATTGCCTCTAAAATGTCAGTGACAAGATTTTAAAGTGAAAAGAACCATTTTATGATTACGTCAAAAGACCTGACTAGACATTAAAGCATAAACCTTTTAAGTAACTGCCTTTTCAAATAACATCTGAAGTACATAAATGAACAAAGTATGTTTTAAGACATAAATCAAAATTTTAATATCTTGATTATCTCTGTAAGACATTTAGGAGACATTTTTTTAAAATCACAATTTATCCATAAAATAACTGAACTTTGAAAATTCCTTCTTGACTTTTATATTTATTATTCTACATCTATTTGTTTTATAGAAAGAATGACGATTTCCCTAAAATAATATTTTTGATGCTGATAACCTACCAAAGGGCACAAAGTCCTGTACTCCAATTGTGAAAACGCTGCTGCCGGCCAGAGAAACTCGGTCTGCCCAGAGCTTCTGAGCAGTCTTCACAGCTAGGACATCACAGTCAGGTTCAGGATCTGGAATTTCATTCTGCACCAACACAGAGTTAAACATTTGTTCAACCACTTGGAAAAATATATAAGTATATTGAAATATAGATCTAGGTATACATGTCCCTGTAACACATCTTACACAAAGAATTCCAACCTACCATTAAAACATTTATGAGGTTCTTTTCTATACGAGATTTCTGATCATCTTTCAGAGTTGAAGCTAAAATGAAGAAATAAAATTAGAACTAAGTTCACTATCCTGCTTAATGTTTCTATAGTAATTCAGAATAAATACCTCTTCTAAGATGACTAAACACAATGACTTGCACATAATAAAAGTACTACTAAATATCTGAGACTAAATTGTTTTTCCAATTAAAAAGCTTAATGTGAAATAGTTCTGTAGATTGGAATTTTACTGAAAGAACATTACACTACCTCTTCCAAGGAGTTCTAGGGAATAAGTAATGTAATCTCTTAATTGGGCCATAAGGTAGGAACACTTCAGAGCTGTAGTCAATATAGATGTGAGCAGAGTCCACCATCCTTCACTCCGATAATCACACATCACATAATCCAGCAATCTGAGGGATGACAAGGAGAAGGCATACTGAAGAACTTCACAAGAAGGGTTTGAAGAGTTCTTAGAGATAATATAAAGTGCTCATCTCATTTTATATTAATGTAAGAAAATTTTACTGAGATACAGGTTATTTTTCACACTTTGTTATACCTGAGGTTTCCTAAAACTCTGAATAAGATAGTGCCAGAAGAAGGCACTTGAAAAAATATCAACAGAAATGGAATATAATAGAAATATGGAAACACTAAATTCTTCAATATAAATATTTCTATTTCTATTTCACTGTAAGGTGATCAGAATACTTATTAAAAATAAATAGCATATAGGACTTACTTCAAAGCTTTGGTATAATCCTTTGCATAATAATATTCCTCTCCCATTTGAACCACTATGAAGGAAAAAAAGATTTATGTACATAATTTAAAATTACTCAAAGTTGCATGAATTGTAGCATGTTATGGATACATACTTAGATGACTTTTCATTCTTGGACATTTATACTTTTTGAATTGTGCAACAGCATTGCTCAGGAGAGTTATTATTATTTCCTGTTTGAAAAGACAAAGTGTGAAACATAAATAATCTCATTTTCCTTGAATTCTATAAAAAATGAGTTTATACTGAGGGGAGAAAAACAACAACTTACAGAGTGAACAACATTTCTCTCCTTCAGCTGAATGGCAAGAATTCCCACCTTCTCTTTTTCAGGATCAGAAAGATCAAAACCTGTGTAAGATGAGACACAACCCATTTTAGACAGCTCATTTAACTTAAATCTTCACATAAACATTGTATGTGTACACTCCTGGAGTCCTTTACTGTAATATAATGTACTTAAGATTCTAAACTATTCTAGACTCTTAAAGATTCTAAGGCAGCTTTATTAACATAAAAACTTCTTTGTGATCTGTTTTGTAGAGAACATTACTGAGCTCAGTGTTCTTTTACCTAGTGGAATCATCTTGAGAGTACTATTCATATCATCCTGTACACATTCTCTATAAAGATCAAATGACATAATTTCTTAACACTTTAGATTCCACTGCCACCCAATGTTGTTTGAATTCAATTATGTATAAAACACAAAAAGGATGTAGATAATACTTTGGGGTTTTTTTTTTTGGTACCAAGGATTGAACCCAGAGGGGCTTAACCACTGAGTCACACCTCGAGTCCATTTTATTTTGTATTTAGAGACAGAGTCTCCCTAAGTTGCTTAGGACCCCACTAAGCTGCTGAGGGTGGCTTTGAACTAGCAATCCTCCGGCTTCAGCCTCCCAAGCTGTCAGGATTATAGGGGTGCGCCACTATGCCCAGCTTATAAATTGTTTTTAAAGTGATACAAGTTAATGTGTGTTTTAAAAGGTCAAATTAACCATTAAAGTTAATTGGAATGAAAATGTTTCAAGCCGGGCACAGTGGAGCACGCCTGTAATCCTAGCACTTTGAGAGGCTGAGACAGGAGAATTGCGAGTTCAAAGCCAGCCTCAGGAACAGCGACGCACTAAGCAACTCGGTGAGACTCTATCTCTACATAAAACACAAAATAGGGCTGGGGATGTGGCTCAGTGGTCAAGTTCAATACCCGGTACCAAAAAAAAAAAAAAAAAAAAGAAACAAAAACAAAATCTTTCAATAGTCAACAATAGCTTATTGTGTCATTTGAGACAACAGATGTGCAAATTCTTTTTTTTTTGGATACTAGGGATTGAACTCGGGTGCACTTGATCACTGAGCTACTATCATCCCCAGCCCTAATTTAGTGACAGGTCTCACTGAGTTGCTCAGGGCCTCGCTTAGTTGCTTAGGCTGGCTTTGAACTTGCCATCTTCCTGCCTCTACATAGAAATACAAACAAATCTAAAATCTAAAAAATCACATATATGGCCAGGCGCGGTGGCGCAAGCCTGTAATCCCAGCACTTAGGGAGGCTGAGACAGGAGAATCGCGAGTTCAAAGCCAGCCTCAGCAATGACGAGGTGCTAAGCAACTCAGTGAGACCCTGTCTCTACATAAAACACAAAATAGGGCCAGGGATGTGGCTCAGTGGTCAAGTGCCCCTGAGTTCAATCCTCAGTACCAAAAAAAAAAAAAAGATCACATATATGAAAAAAAGGATTCAAAAGTATATATTTTTATTTCAACATAATTTTCCCACTAGCTACAGTAAGCATAAGAAATTGTGATAGCTATCTTTGCCTTTTGAGATTAAGGAAAAAAGTGATGAAAGGAAAAATATTACTTAGTATTCCTTGTCGCCATGGTCTTTGTCCATAAAAGTCAAGAACACCTGTTTGTGTTTCTAAGGGATCAGGATTGGGATACAGTACAGAAGCCTGTAAATTAAAAAACAAACTTAAATAAGAGTTAGAGTTTATGTATCCCATCACAAATGGACTCTCATACAATCTATGACAAATAAGTTTTCAGAAATATAGATACCAAACCACAGTTGTGAATATCTTAACATGAATCAAATTGTAACAAAATTAAAAATGTTTCATCTAACATTTAGGAAATATTATAAAAACTGAACAAGTCTAATTTTAACAAGTGATTTCACAGCAACTAAAGTCTTCATATTTTCTTTTTATCTTTGCTATAATAAACCAGTAAAAAAATTGCAAATTTAAGTTTGATATTTATTCCATATGTATAAATATTCTCTGTAAACAAAAACATTATTATGAGGAGTTTAAAGACACAATTTTATCATCACTTCTGTATCTGTGCTGGTATTGGGGAGAGTGGGTATTTTTGAGAGCAGAATCAATAAATTTACACTGCTTTATTTTTCTTCTTTATAACTTTTCCCTTGGAAACCAAAATGCAATATAAGTGCAATCTTGAAGAATGTATGAAAACACCCAAAAGCAAAAGGATAAAAATTTAAATTACATGTAAACCTACTATCACTTGTTAAGAAGTATACATTATTCTTATAGATTTTGTACAAAAATGTGTTATTGACTGGAATAATTTTTCAATTAAATATAACCTGTGAATTTCACCATATCATTACTTACTCTTCTAAACAACAGATATTGTTGAGAATAAACTTATTTTAGTTAGATAACATTTTAACAAATTCCCTATAGTTATTCATCTTATTTTAATTTTATATTATAATTAATACATCTATGAGAACTTAAATAAATCTTGCTACTGATCTCTTAGAATCTATTATCTACCTTAGATTTCTGAAAATAAAATTCCAAGTCAAAAGATATGTATCATTTTAAAGCTTCTCAAATTTTTTGACTAAAGTGTCGTTTTATATTCCAATGAATATCTGCCAGTGGCCGGTCCTTCATATTCTTAATACACCTAATTTTAATCACCTTTTAAAATACTATGTTCAAATTACAACATGCCAAAGTTTAAAATTATAATACATGTAATACAGTTGTAAATCATATATAAATAGAAAAATTTCCACTCAATTCACAGATAAAAATGAAGTACTTTGGCCTAAAACAGTCATAATTCCTAAAGCAATAAAAGATAAAAATACTATATTCAAAGACTTGGAAAAAAATTATAATACCAATCAGTCCTAGCTTATTTCAAGGGAAGATTAATAAATTTCCTAAGTGCTAGATAACACAGGAGCTGGTAACTTACTTCATGGTTGCAAAGGGTTTTTGCATGCTGTTTCCGCTCCTGAGCATAATAGGCTGCTTGCTGATAATAGAAACCAGGATTCTGAGTCTGAATAGCTGTTAACCCTAACTTAATAGCTTCATCAAATAAATCTCCAAAGGCCTGGAATCTTAAAAAAAAAAATCAAGAAATAAAAAAGAATGAAAAGGCAGTTTACTTCCAATAATTATTCATGCAGGGAACTATAACCTCAGCAACTTGTATTAAAAGGTTATTGATTAACAGTTAAGATTTATAATAATTTCTAGTGTGGGAGACTAATACACACCAATTTAAAGGTTACAGATAAATTCTGTATTAAAGTCATCTCCTTCTTCACTAACAAATCTATAGATGAACCATCAAACTAGATCTCAACATAGTTCTCACCACTCGAAATATATACAAGTTTCTGAGAACAATTTCCTTCCAGCAATTTTTAAACATAAGTCTCAAACAGCAAGCTCTGTGATAGTAGGAGTTTTTGTTTTGCTCACTGCTGTATTCTAAGAATGTAGATACATGGCAGAAACCCAATTAATATATGTTGAATGAAAAAGAGAGTATCGTGAATTAAATGACTTCCATTAAGAAATTGAGCCAATCAATATATATTATTACCAGAAACATACTTATATCATATCATTAAAAACCTACTCATGGAAAAAAACCTAGCTGAATTTAGAATCAAAGTCCATGCTAATTACATTTCTCCAAACCCCATGTATTATTTTTTAAAACATTCTAAAGGTACAATTTAAAACATACTGTTTAGACATCCATGCAGCATGCTCAAAAGACAATTCCGCACTTCCAATTTTTTTCTTACACAAGTCGATGTGCTTTCGGAACTGAGCAATTGCATCCAATGGGGTATTGTGTTGAAAACACAGCCTACAGATCTGCAAAATGTAAAAACCAACCCCAAAATAAGGCGGAAAACATCAAAAGACCAATTCACTTAAAAACATGTAAAGTTTGAGAATAACCTTGGAAAGGCTATGGAATTTCCTTCTCTGAGGTTCTTTGCAAAATAAGTTATTTTCTTCATAAGAAAAGTTATTCTAAAACAAGATGATAAGTCTCTTCAAAAGAAATGAAATGAAATACAGTACTTGTATTAAATTTATTCCATACCTTAGAAAATCTTTTTTTTTTTTAGTTGTGGATGGACACAATGTCTTTATTTTACTTCTTTTTATGTGGTACTGAGGATTGAACCCAGGGCTTCATGCATGCGAGGCAAGCGATCAACCACTGAGCTACAATCCCAGCCCCTTAGAAAATCTTTTTTAAAATACAGAATTTTAAAACTTATACCAAATAATGCCCAATGAAGAACATAGACATGGGCTCAAGTAAAATATTTTCAACAGGGAATTAAGAAAGAATAGATTGACTTTCAGTTTTAGAATTGTCAGATGCTAAAGATTTTCTGTAGCACAAAGTATAGTTACCTCCATAGGAAACAAGGATTAAAGAAATTTTCAAAAACTTTTTGCCTGGGATATTATCAAAACAATATAATCTATATGTATTTGGGGTAAGAACAAAGCCTCAATTAATTTCTATATGATTATAATTTTTAATTTTATTTTTTCGAAATAAAGGAATACATGAAAATTAAGTCTCTTACCCATTCCTGTCCTTTAGACATCTAAATTCCCTTTCCAGAGGCAACCAGTTTCTGGCATATGCTTCCTGATATATTCTACACACAGACAAGTATACGTGTGTTTATATACATGAACAAATATACTAGTAGCATTGCATGAGACACACTGACTTATGTCTTGGTAGTCTCACCCAACAATATCTTAGGTATCATTTTAGATCAACATATTAGAGCCATCTCTTTTTTTGGGGGGGAGGGGATTGAACTCAGGGATACTTTGACCACTGAGCCACATCCCCAGCCCTATTTTGTGTTTTCTGTAGAGACAGGGTCTCACTCAGCCTCGCCATTGCTGAGGCTGGCTTTGAACTCGCGATTCTCCTGTCTCGGCCTCCCTAAGTGCTGGGATTACAGGCTTGAGCCACCGTGCCTGGCTGAGCCATCTCATTCTTAATAGGTGTATAAAGTTCTACTATTTAGAGTTATAATTTAACTCATCACTTACTGCTAGTGTGTTCCCAAGTGTTTTCTACTAGATGTAATAAGTATCCATGGATGTGATTTGCAAGTATTAGCATATCTGTCAAATAAATTTCCTGAAATGGAATTGGTATGTCAAAGGAAATGTTCACTTTAAGGCTACACAATCACTGCAAAACTATGCTCTCAGAAGCTGAACAAATTACACTTACACTAATAATGAATTAAAGTATTTGCTCATACATTACCAATTTAATGCCAGACCCCTTTCAAAGGTGAATTTGGAATATTAAAAGCAAATAAACATCCCTTATTTGCCTGCTAAGGTGGAGGGGGAGCTATCACCACCACATACAATCTTAAAATGTTCAAACAATGGTTACAAAAGTTTTCTATAGGGTGAAGAGATATACCTTTCCTACAGTTGTGCCATTAAATCAAGAAAGGCTTACATAGTTCTAATATGTTGCATCTTTTAAAATTCAGTAATATAGGTAGTTTTCTTCTTCCTACCCCCTGTTCCCACTTAAAACCAAACACCAAAAAACTCCCAACCTGTAAACTCAAAAGTACAACCATTACTATTAGGCTGCTAAGAATCCTGGCCCTTCTTGAATAAAAGGCTATAAATAAGGAGAGCATCATTAATCAAACACTAACTTTTGAGAGTAAGAAACTAATTCTGATTTTCCAATTTAAAAAAGATAATCATGCTTAAGATAGATTTCCTGTATTTGGAAGTGGAAGTATTACCTTATAATTTATAAATCCTGCCATGGTCTTGATTTCCAGAATATTAGTTTCATGGGCTCTCAATTCATGTACAAGATTATAGGCAGTCCTATAATTCCTAATATAAATATGAGGAAAGTGGTTAATTATGGTATAAATTAATTTTAAGATTCCTAAGAACAAAATTATTATAAAGAAGAGATAATATTTACTCAACACTCAAAAGCTCAATACAGTATATATATATTCACCTCTAATGTTCTAAAAAATGATCTATTAATTAATAATATGTTTGAGAGGAATTAATGACTTTTCGCAAAGAGCAAAACCATTTCCTATACATTACCATTAACAGCCATCATTAACCAATGGAAAAAAAATTGACAAAACAAAGTTTCTTAGAATTACATTGAAAAATGAGCATTCTGTTTAAAAAATACATTTTTTAAAAAGTACCATTACAAGCTTCTCAAACAAAAATTGCATTAGCAAAGGTGATATCAAGACGGAACAGAGGTCAACTTTTTTGACCCTAAGTACCTGCACAGGTTAAGGATAGCACTGATCTCAAACAAAGGCTGGAGAGAAAGGGAAACATTCCTAACAAGGTGGCTGATGCTGAAGGAGAATGAAGGTGAGAAAGGAGAGCCCAGTTGGAATGGGGCCTAACCTAAGATGGAAGGCAATGAGAAAATCTCAAAACAGGCTGCTCCATAGCAAAATGTGTACTCTTAATTTCCCCAGGTTTTTTTCTTTTGGGGACTATTTTTTTGAAAAATATTTTTTAGTTGTTAATGGTTTGTATTTATTTATTTATCTATCTATCTATCTATCTTTATTTATTTATATGTGGTGCTGAGGATCAAACCCAGGGTCTCATACATGCTAGGCAAGAACTCTACCACTGAACTACAATCCCAGCCCCAGGGACTATTTTTTAATAGACCTGAACTTGAAGGTTTTTAACATCAATGTTTACTGATGTTAAAATTTAATGGTTTTAATGCCATCCGTAAAAATAAACTACATGAAAGCCAGTTATAATTATGTGAAGTCATTAAGATTCAGAGGACACAATTTGGTGTTTAGCACCTCAACAATAAATAAAAATAAGATGCTTCTGGGCTGGGATTGTGGCTCAGTAGTAGAGTACTTGCCTTGCATGCATGAGGCCCCGGGTTTGATCCTCAGCACCATATAAAAAGTAAATAAAATAAAAATATTGTATCCATCTATAACTAAAAAAAAAATTTTAAAAAAAGATGCTCCTACAATACTCCGATGACTGAGAGTTTCCAAATTTCTATTTTTTCCATATCCTTAATTATAGAATAAATAATTATTTTGTCCCTTTTAACTGTTATTATCAATCAAAAAACTAAGTTAAAGTTATAAAAAGAGTGTTTTTCATTAAATTTTGATGGGTAAAAATAAAGGATAAAATGCTTGGCCATTATCAACACATTGACAACTAATCTCCAAGAACATACTAGGCAGATCCTTCAAAAGGAAAATGATGTTACCAAACGGCATTATAAACCAAAAAAAAAAAATATATTAAAAATTAAAAAGAAAATCACAGATGACTGGAATAAAAGTACTTATAAACCTTAAAAAAAACTCATAATCTGATTTAAATAATATTTGCTGTTTATTTTACTTTGGAAATTAGTCTTTTAAGACAAAAATTCCACTGAACAAGCAAATAAGAAAACAGGAAGATAGGAAAATTTTACACTCTATTTCTTTAGATCATGAAATTTAATTAAATTAGACCAGGAAGCTTTATGACACTCTGAAATTTACTTCCAATTATGTAATGGAAAAAATGTTTTTAAATCTCAAATTATATTCCATTAATTTCTACACAACCTAAGTAAATATTAAATACTTGAACCTAATCAATATAAATATTTTAAAATTAATTCGAGTTTGGCTTAGACTCAGAAACTATGATTAATATGTTAGCATTAACATAGAGACAAGAAAAATTTAGTTTGAAAACTCAGAAACTTACTTCAGAGCATTTTGTGTATCTTGTTTCAACTCACTGAAGAAAGCTATTTTGAACTGATGTCTAACAAATAAAAGCTGGACAAAAAAAGATGAAAGAAGCACTATTAAATACATATTTTAAAATGTGAAATTTATAATAATGTTTATTACAAGGAAACATTAACTATAAAAGAAAATTAAAAACTAACATTAAACAGTTATTCCAACAAATAAGAATATAGTTAAAAAGTCTATAAGAATCTATCTTTAAGAACTTTTTAAGGGCAAGGAATTTAAAAACAAATTTTAAGAGTAAAGAGTTTAATTTAAAAACAAGTTAGATTTTAAAAGGTTTAAAGAAAACTTGAGAAGAACTGAAGTCATTTAAGATATAAAAGTATTAAAGACAAGTAATAAACACCTTAAAAATAACAATAATGAAAAAATGCACTATAGAATGCCTCTGTTATTGAAAAAATATGTACCTGGTGTGTTGTCTTATTCAAAAATTCTTTATGAGATTTCACTCTTCTAATCTCAGTGTAATAATAAGTCTGTGCATGTTCATAAAAGGCATTTTCTAATCTGTTATAAAAGAACAAACAAATATTAAAGTTATTTTAAACCAAACTCTTCAAGAATCATATTTGTAAGACCTGAAAGTAATGTCTATTTTACTTCATGACTGAGATTTTTTTAAAAAGGGCAAAGTATAACCTGAATTCCTAGATGAAAATGTTAAAATTAAGAACTTCCCAGCCAGGCGCGGTGGCGCACACCTGTAATCCCAGCACTTTGGGAGGCCGAGACAGGAGAATCGCAAGTTCAAAGCCAGCCTCAGCAATGGCAAGGCACTAAGCAACTCAGTGAGTTGAATAAATAAAACCCAAAACAGGGCTGGGGATGCGGCTCAGTGGTTGCTACCCCTGAGTTCAATCCCTGGTACCAAAAAAAAAAAAGAACTTCCCAAAAGTCATTTACAATTATTACAATACAACATACAACTGTTAAAAATACCTCTCCTAATTTGTAAAAATTAGGTAATCTCTAAGATTATTTTCACTACTATTTTATAATTTTATAGTAAGTTTGAAAAAGTATTCAATACCCAAATAGATTTCAATGATTTTGTGATTTTAATTTTAGGCCCTCAAAGGAGAAAAAACTATTTGGGAAAGAACCAAAAATGATAACTGGCAAATGAGATGAAAATAACATTAGTGTGATTTAAAACTTCATTCACTGTATAATTTTGAGAGTACATAAAAATGACAAGAAGAAATTCTAACCAGAGATTTATAGACCAGTTAAACTTTTTTTGAGAGAAGAAATGCTCATCAGGAGTATCTGCCTAGGGAATTCACAGTCAGATAAAAGATGAACTTCAAGGTTTTTTCTCATCAGAGTAAACAGAATTTTGAACCTATATTCAAAGGGTTTAAACATATATGAGGATAATGGGTAAAGAAATAGAAAAGATAAGTTCAAATTTTAAAAATCAGATATTATACTTTAATTGGACATTCTAGCTCAGGATTTTCTATTTTTAACACTATAGATTAAAAATTTTAAAACATGAAACTAATTAAAATTAGATTCTACTTTGAACCAAATAAGTTTGAAGGAATACACTAACTTAACCTGTCAGAATTTTATAAATAAGAATGTTATGGCACTAATATTTAGATCATCTAATTTTATGGCAGCCAGAAATGTGTTTTCAGGTCATTCTCAATGATTAAAAAACAAAACCAATTGATATTATTAGAGTGTCTCATAAATATCAAGCTTAGTTTAGTTTTTAAGTTGGCTGTGTACTAAGAGATAAACATCCATTAAATGTTAATACAGACAACTGAGAGCAAATAGGACTGACAGGACCCGTGGCTTCCTTTAAATTTTGTTTTGCAGAATCAAATCCTCCCTTCCTTTAAATATAAGTGATTAAACAGTTACAGAGTTATGTCTGGAATGGTAAGTGATGTAAAGCTTTCACTTTGTAAGTCATACACTTCTATATTATTTGAGGATTTTTTTTTTTTGGAGGAAAAATACATAACCAGTTTCAAAACCATAAATAAATAAATGACAGATCTAGTCAAGAAGTGAGGGATTAGTGAAAAGACCAATTCTTTTAGTAAGTATTTAAACCTTATGTTTTAAGGGCAATATCAGATAATTAAGAATGCTTTGGAGGGAAAACAGACTGAATTTCTTTGCTCTAAAATAGAAAATCCAACCATCTTCTCATTTAGTAATTTTAAACTAGCTGAATTCTAACTGTCCATGCTTTTCTAATGATGTTCCTTTGCCCCCCAACATAACCATTACTTCCTTCCCTCTCATCTAATCTTTCAAATACAGTTATAGGTCTTCCTCCCTTTCCTAAAGCCTTCCCTCCACCCGTCTATCCATTTGTTCTCTGAAATCCTGTAAGATTACAAACTACGCAGAATTTACACTTGTAATGTTCTGTGATACTTAACATAAATGTTTTTGATCTTAATAATTAAATTAGCTCCTTCTTAAAGGGAACCCAATTGATTTGTTTTGAACTAAATACACACACAGACATAAAAAACACATGGATCTATCTTTTATCTCAGAACAAAATGTATCCTACCAAATAATTTAGATTAAAATGTTGATTTTAAGCAGCTCCTTACTCAAGCCATTTATCAGAAAATAAGTGGTATACACTCAGCAAAATTCACATGAAGATCACCTGGATTCCATTTTTCACAATCGCTGCATCAGTTTTCATATGAAGAACATTCAGGGTTCCCAACTATACATGTAGATCTAAGTTTAAAAGAAAAGGGCCAGCTGGGCAGGGTGGCACACGCCTATAATCCCAGCAGGGAGGCTGAGACAGGAGAATTACAAGTTCAAAGCCAGCCTCAACAACAGCGAGGTGCTAAACAACTCAGTGAGATCCTGTCTCTAAATAAAACACAAAATAGGGCTGAGGATGTGGCTTGGTGGTCGAGTACCACTGAGTTCAAGCCCTGGCACCAAAAAAAAGAAAGAAAAGAAAAGGACCTTCCTAAATTTTGTAAACTACATAATGGGCAAAAATCATCTTACAAGTTTAGGGGATAAAATGAAGAATACTTCATACTTAAATGGAAATTATTATTGAAGGTAGATGCTGGGCTAAAGCCTGAAAACAGAGGGAGTAAGAAGAGAAGAAGCAAGAGTAACAAGTGCCTGGCACTACTTACATTCTTCTTTTCCCCTATAGACTTTTCAAAAAAGCAGAACAGAAGAGAGAGCTGAATATTGCTTCTGCTGGTCCACCCATGAAAATGCTTAAAGCAATCCCAATTCTTAATATATGGAAAGGTAAAGACCAGATCCCAAATCTGATTGCCTGGATGTATATTATCTGTGTATGTTTTTAGATTTTTAGTGATTTTTAGTTTTCAGATCCTTGAAATTCTTTATTTAAAAAATCTTAAACTAGTCAAAAAACTGTTTTCAGTATTTCTAAAAATGTAAATGATTATAATGAAGATGATAATTGTGATGAGAGCAAATACTTATATGGAGCACACATTTAAATTGATCTCAGAAAAAAAAATCATAATGATAAAGATTTCCAAATGGCCATTTTTGGCATGCACTCTCTGTATCACTGCAACACAACTTTCTTCTGATAAGCATCTGCTTTTTTCCTCATTATTATAATGTCGCCTTTATTTTCAGAAGCAGGGTACTTGTGTGTGTGTGAGTGTGTGTAAGTATGTGTCAGTGTGTATGTGTGTGTTTCAAACATTTGCTAGTTAGCATGACACTGACAGCCTATATTATCCTAAGATAAAAGATCTGAAAATTTGGAACACTTATCTTTCCATAAAAGAAAAATACTTAAGTCATCACTAAGTTTGACAAATCTTCAAAGAATTCTGCCTTGAAATGATAGTGAACCTATGCAACACAAAGGATTTTCACAATCGTCCTCCAATAAATTAGTGTTATAAGCATTATAACCCTTTGACACATTTAAAGAAAATTAAATCACTGACTTCCTATAGTATTTGTCCTTAATACATCAAACTGTTCTGAAAACACATAATTGAGTAAATAACTCTGCCACCTTCCTCCCACATTAATGAATGTGAAGGTTTCCTAGTAGTCAGTTTTATTCTGTCTCTGAAAGTAAAATATAAATAAAAAATAAATATAAATATTTATGAAAATAAAATATAAATATGAAGAAAGGGCTTAATATCTTCCCTCATCTTTAATGAACTGTCTTATGCACTACTTGTGCTTAGATCCATAAGCTAAGGGACATGGACTCAGAGCACTTGCTTTTTACATCAGTCATTGAGATACTATACTCTTCATTTAAATGTTTCTTTATCCTCCAACAAGACCATAAGAGCTAAAAGCAGAAACTACACCTTCTGCTTCTCTCACATCCATGACAGCACTACATTTGAAAGCAGAGGGGGAAGTGGTTAAGGTATGGTTTCTCAACTTCAGCACCACTGGTGTTGTGGACAAGGTTGTGCAGCATTGTCCTGTGCATTGTGGGATGTGCAGCAGCAGCCCTGGCCAATAGCCACTAGAGGCCAATATAGCAACTACTTCAGTTGTGGCAGTCATGTCCAAATGCTCCCTGGTGGGTAAAACTACTCTGCTTAAGAATCACTGGATTAACGTAAAGAATAGAGAACTATGGGGGCTGGGATTGTGGCTCAGTGGTAGAACGCTTGCCTTGCATGTACAGGGCACTGGGTTCGATCCGCAGCACCACATATGAATAAATGAATAAATAAAAGTCCATCAACAACTAAAACAAAAATTAAAAAAAAAAAAGAATAGAGAGCTACGGCTTTCTAAGCAAGGCTATGTGTGAACTTGAAAGCTGAGTTCTTAAGAGAAAAAGGGAACTGGAAGACAGAGCTAGTATGATAGCACATTGACAAGAAACAGCATTGTGAACAGGGAAGTACTGAAATGCAAAGTGCAAGGATAAACTGTCAAAGCCTACAGAGGTAGTCAAGGGCCAGATATGAGGCTGGGATGAGCCTCAGTGGAAAGAAATTTGTATGTGCTACCAGTTATCTATGCATTGTCCTTTCTTCTTTGTCTTTCTCATTGGTAATATATTTGCATTAAAATATAAAACTCTTTATTCTTTTCCTCTGAATTCTGATCAACACTCTCAATGCTACATTTGGCACTACTAATCTGACTTTCTGTGGTGTCCATTATACTGTTTATTATTTCCAAAATGGAGATTTTCTTAATTGCATTTAAATTTTCTTGCGATTCATTTTTTTATTTGATCCTGTTGCCTTTGCATGCTCTCTCCTTCTAAATTTATGCTTCACTTTCTTAGAAGCCATGTCATTTAATAGTAATGAGAATACCAGATGGCCTACCCTGGCAGATAATTTTCAGATGTCTGCCTCTGAAAGAGAATCAAATGCGAGATAAATAATAATCAAAGATAAACTAAGCTATTCTTGTGTTCACGTTACTTTTGTACAATGAAAAAAAAAATCATTTTATAGCCAAAATCAATGAAAATATTCCTATCTAAATATTTCCCCCCAAAAATGTAACACTATAAAATTTCTT
This sequence comes from Xerus rutilus, assembly GCA_028644305.1. Classification (NCBI taxonomy): domain Eukaryota; kingdom Metazoa; phylum Chordata; class Mammalia; order Rodentia; family Sciuridae; genus Xerus; species Xerus rutilus. The sequence goes on from CM053403.1 coordinate 121,551,555, forward strand.
TGCAACATTAAATATTAGAAAACAATGGATAACAATCACATCATTTGTAAGATGCTGTGTCCACAAGTAATTTGCCCTTTATGAAGATTTAACATTTAATGGGGCTCAGAGCCTTCTTAAAACATGTTTAAAGAGGTCGACATAAAGAATGAAGCAATAGAGTCAAGAAATGGAGACACTGTCATATAAAAGATCACACATGTCACATATGGTAATTACTGAAAAGTACAAGGGATAAACCACTTACATTTTTTTTTCTTTTCTTTCTTTTACTTTTGAGATGGGTCTCACTATGTTGCCAGGCTGGCCCAGAACACTGGTGAACTCAAAGCAATTCTTCTGCCTCAGCCTTAGAAGTAGGTGTAACTATCAATACTCACCAGGGTGTCCAACTCAATACTTTTTTATAAATGAGGTTGACCTAGATGTACATGTACCTTAGGTGTAGATGTACCTTAGCATAAGGTGTCAGTATGGTAATGTTAAGTGGAAGATCAATATGTATTGTATTACATTTATTTTTGTGAGTAGAGTATTATAAAGATATGCATATATTTCTTCCTACACAAAAGACATTTTTTGAAAGCGTACTTAGAGAATTGTTGATAGTGGTTATAAAATTAAAAAGTTGAAAAAAGGGATTTTTATTTTATCCCATATCCTCTGTACCATTTATGTTTTTTCCTACCGAACACATTTCGTTTTCTTAAAAACAAATGGGTCTAAGATATCAATTTCTTAATTGCTAAGGAATAATCTAAAAAATAAAACTTTAAAAGACTTTTATTTACCTTATAATATAACCCACAAGGTGGTCAGTGTGGGGCAGCACAAACAAAGACTTTCCTGAGAGTTCACATGCATTGCATAAAGCTGCAGCCCTTTCTGAAGCAATGACATCTTCTCCTGTTGATAAGCCACAGAAAGAGACAAACAAAATAAGTAGTGTATTTTTTATATGAATAGGTCCCCAAATCTGGAGTTAGGAATAAAAACCCAAAGCACTTTTCACCATGTCAATACAACTCCTGGGTTCCTTGAGAGCCAGAGGTTACATAGTACGAACCTTTTAGGAAGAAATTGTGGAATTTTCTAAGCCAGGATAGAAAGACCAAGTATAGCCAACAGATACAACATATACCTATTTTTAAAAACAACTCAAAAATGGAAGCAACAGTTCATGAGAGAAGTTTCCAAAACCACTTAGGATGCTATAAGCCTCAATATAAAAACAAAAAAATATTACGGGTCTAAGAAAATCTGGGAAGAAGGCAAAAGAAACAAGTATCTAAAATGATGGGACTTGGGTACAGCTCAGTGGTAGAGTACTTGCCTGGCATGGGCAAAGCCCTAGGTTCAAGTCACACACATACACACAAAAAAAATGTTGCATAAAATAACATGTTCTTGGAGGAAATTACAAATCCTATAGCATTTTTCTTTGCATAAAGAATAAAATTTTAAATAAACCTCAAACAAGTAAATGACATGTTTACAAAGCAAATGGATTGTTTTGTCAATTGATATTTGACTACATGGGGAGGTAAGTGGAACTAGAGAAGTAGGACTTAGATTTGTAATCTTTATTACAATTCTTTATTTTTTTATTATAGCAAACACTTATTTGTGCATTATTGGTACTTTTTAAAAAATTAACACACCATTAGCCCAAAAATTGAATGCATGAAAGATTTATACATTAAAGAATCTACCTCCTGGTAATGAGAATTGGAGGTATAAAGCAATTAACTAATTAACCTTTTGTTACCTGGGGGCAAAGGAGTTTTCTTCTGAATCAGAACCACTGCAACTTTTGTGTTTCTTCCTTGTAAACTCTGCCTGCAACAGAAAAACAGTAAAATTACTTAAGTAATTAAATAATTTTAACTAAATGTATTCAAGCTTTACATAAAATACAAGCTTGATAATTCAATTTAAGATAAATTTTGACTAAAAATACCAAGATCATAGTGAATCTTTTCCTGCACATAAAGAACATATATGCCATAATCATTTCAATTTTAAAAGTATAATCTTACATCAAGCTCCTAACCCTTCAAAAATCTGCTTTTGCAAGCTTAATATACACTTATGCAGATATTTTATTTATGTAGAAATTACGATATAACTTCTTTACAGTGATACATTAGTCATTTCCTTTAAAAGTGAATGATTAATATATACTTTTATGTAAAAATTATAATACAACTTATTTCTTTAGAGCAATACATTAGTCAGTCCCTTTAAAACTAAAGTTTAATGTAAGTTTTTTTTACAAAACTTGTAAATTACGCGGCTGGGGTTGTGCCTCAGTGGCAGAGCACTTGCCTTGCATGTGTAAGGCCCTGGGTTCGATTCTCAGCACCACATATAAATAAATGAATAAAATAAAGGCCCATCAACAACTAAAAAAAATTTTTTTTTAAAATTGTAAATTATTTAAAACTTACTTCTTTACAGCAATGCACTACAGTAGTCACAAAAAATAATTATCTTAAAACTGAATAGTGATAAAGTGAAAGTGTCTTATGGGACCAAACAGTAAATTATAATATCTCCAAAACAGATCATAAATGCAAGAAAAAACATTTGTAAATGTCTTTCAATTGGTCTTCTAAATTTTGTTACACACTTAGCATAACATGTAGTTAATACCTAAGGAACTGAACAAATTTCACTGGAGGTCAACAATCCCCAGAGTGACCACTGCAATCCAAACAGCACTCTATTGCCTTCAGTAAATGTTAGTAACACAGACATCTGCAAACTACCATAGGGCAGCCTGACAAATGGAAGTCATACCTGACAATTTCCACTCTGGTAGCACATTCGGACTGCTTTTCTTTCCACTGAGGCTCATCCCAATCTAGTTCATAAAACACAACCACCAGCGCTGGCACCAGATTCAGATGCTTATTCATCCAGCCAGTCTTTAAGATTCCTTTAGGGATGTACCATTCATATGAAGTTCTCTACAAATAGTGGCAAAAGTTAAGGAGGTGGGTTTTAAAAAAAAAAAAATTTTATAATAATAGCAGCAGAAACTACCTATTGAGTGCCAGGCACTGTTTGTGCACTTAGCTGGTTCAGTATGCACACTATCCATTTTGAAGATGAGAAAATTCAGGGTTACAGAAATTAAATAAGAGTTAGAAAGTGTTAGAAGTAGAATCTCAACCCTAGAAACACTATACTTCCCATTTAAGGAAGAATGACCAAAGTCAAAGAGTTCCTAATGATGTCTAGGATTTCAAGTACCCTGTAAAGAAGTATCCAGTCCTTTTCCAGGCAAATTCTATTTCTATTCTTCACCATTCCAGTTTCTGTTCTTGTAAAAGCTGCTCCAATAAAATACTGCCTGAAATTCAATATGGCTTCATTTATTTCAAAGACATATTGCCACAACGGCAATTCACTTTACTGTTTTATATCACCAGCTTGTGGCATGGTTCCAGTACTGAACACAAAGCAAACACCCAAAATGTGTATCTGAAATTGAACAAAACTGCAAAGACCATGGATTCTATAATGATACTATAGAATCATTATAGAATCATGATATTCTATAATGATGAATGGGAAAGATAAGACTTTCCTTTTAAGACTTTGGTAAATTTGTGGAGACATGAGGTTCTTTTTCTACAAATGAAAATGGCATATGTAGGCTTACAAGTTACAAAGCTTTTAAATGTAATTATTCCTCTGGGTTTAAAAACTTAACCATTACTAAACATATATGTAGTATATTACATAGTACATGAAAATGCCTAAGGTTTTCTTTATACACCACTGTAACCATTGCCATAATAAACTCAGGGATTTTCCCACACACACAAGAACAAAAAAAGACATACACACATACACACAGATACAGAGAGAATGCATGCAATCCTAATGCCATTACCTTGGGTCTACATTTAGGATATTCATGGTCACCTGGGAGCACCTTGAAAGAAATTGGTACCCGATCAGCTCTTCGATTGGCGCAGAAAGCATCCCAGACAGCTCGATGGACAGCATTATAAACTACATCTAGTCCCGTAAGTGTAACAAAAGCCATAGGCCGACAACATAATTCCACAGGGAAGTCCCACTGTGTGGGGCTCATATTTAAGGTGCCACAAAAAATCTGAAATACAAATGTTAATACATTCATAATTAATTTTAAAAAATAACATCTATATATAATATGTGAATATCCATCATTTAAAAAATATTACCGGGGCTGGGGGTTATGGCTCATGGTAGAGCACTTGTCTAGCATGCATGAGGCACTGGGTTCAATTCTCAGCACCACATATAAATAAATAAAAAAAACAAGGTCTATCAACAACCCAAAAAAATAAATGAAAAAATATTACAAAAACCCGAAATGCTTTGAAAATCTGAAAACCATCAAACCCATACAATGGAGGAAAGCAAAAGGGGAGCTAGATCTATTAAAATTATTTATTATGTTAGTTTTTTTTAAGAAAACATTTCACATGAAAATAATTGTAGTTAACTTTCAGATACATCAGTATTTTCAGTAATCTTTCAAAACATACACCAAACTTTGGAGTTAGCAGATCAGAAAGTACAAAGGAAATCCAAAATAATAGGTCTACATGACCTATTTCATACATAAGTAATAAAAGAAAAATAATTATTGACATATAATAAAATACAACTTCCTCTAATTTCTCTGTAATTGATGGCATCTAATTTCTCAATGCCTAGGATATTGATATGCTTATCTAAATAACAGCTGTTTTCTCATTTTCCACAGTTAATATAAAATGTACTATTTAAGGGAAAATCTGTAAGAGAAAAATAATAAATGGAAACTGCTAGGAGAATATGTCTTTATTGGGTCATTTAGCTAAGTCTATAATAAATCCAAGTATGTGCTGACTTTGAAAAAATACATGAAAATGTGCTTTTTCCAAACAAAACAGTCATATTTTTAAAATAACCTCATTTTCAAGAAGATGTATCATGAGCTCCTTTAAAAAGTGATGTTCACCAATATATTATACAGAACTCACCATAATAGTGTGAAAAATGAGGTGCACTTATGCCACTACTTGATCCCTAAAACATGGAATATTTCTAACTGAAACGTTAATTTAGGAAAGACTACTAGGCATCCCATGTTCATGTACTAAGAATAATGGATATTGAATAAACAATTTGGAAAGTTTGCCAGAAATGATAATTGTCTACAACATAAATTGCAGAATTCTTTAGATAGATATTTTTAAAATAGGAGGGCAAAGAAATAAATATGCTCTTCCTAGGGAATTTGGGAATGAACATTAAAAAGAAATAGTCCAAATACATGTGTACCTTTGCTTAATACGAAAGAAGCCAGACCAGAGCTCTAAAGGTTCATTTCTCTTAATAATCCCTAACACTCAAAAGAAATAGCTGTCACCTTTGAATATGGAGTAGAAATAAGGGGAAACACAAATGACTTATAAAACTTCAAATCAATGTTGGCCCAAGAAAAATATAACATTGGCCAAATAAATAATTTATAAATTTCTAGCAGTCATATTAAAAGTGAAAAGAAAAATGGAACTAATTTTAATAATATTCTGTTTAACCTGGTAAGTCCAAGAACATTATGCAAACATTAATGTTATTAATGATATTTTGCATTTTTTTCTTCACTGTCTTGAAAATCTAATATTTTATATGCACAGCACATAGCCATTCAGACTAGTGCTCAATAGCCACATACAGATACTGGTTACCATACTGGACACTGCGGCTCTAAATTATGGTAAATGTTCCAAAATTACTGTATGAATCGGAAATTCCCATCAGAAATTCCTCCCACATTCCACCTTAAAAGTCTGACATTTCAGGGGCTGGGACTGTAGCTCAGCGGTAGAGCGCTTGCCTCGCATGCGTGAGGCCCTGGGTTCGATCCTCAGCACCACATACAAAGCAATAAAATAAAGACATTGTGTCCATCTATAACTAAAAAAAAAAAAAAATATTTAAAAAAAAAAAAAAAAAAGTCTGACATTTCAAGTGGTCATGCTTATTCTGAAACATAGGGATGGAGGAATGGGAAGAACACAGGTAAAGGACGAGCGCAGACTGAATGGATGTTAATGCCAGCCAGGGGAAGAGAAATTTCCAGGTTTCCTGGAAGTAGCCAATGGGGTAACTAACCAAATTGACACGAAAGGGCATGCAAAAGCAGTAAATGAGCAACTCTGGATGGAGGTAATGAAATGCAAGGGAAGTAATCTGGCAGCTAGCATGTAAGATGTAAGGAAGGTGACCCAATCAAAGTAACAAATAAAAAAGAATGTGGTGGTTATTTTTTAATTAGCTGTAGGTTCAGGATGCAGGACATAGACCACTAGAAATGGAATTCAGAGATGTCCAACTACAAAATGATCAAAAACAGAATGACAGTTTGGAGCCGAAATGGAGGTGGGGTGTGAAAAGCTGATTTGGGGATGTGAAACAACATGTTTCCTAAGCAACTCATGAAAAGATCCTGCCCTGGTAGCTCCAATATGGACTGGAGGAAAAATAACTTCGTAACCCCAAAGGCAGGCGAAATCTTTCTCCCCTACGAATACTCCCACACCTGGAAGTTCCTAGAAATAGGCGCGTTTTATTTCGGGGCTAACAAGAGAAGTTCCAGGATTGGCATCCGTTCACGCCTTAGGAAAACCGAGGCCCCCAAACCAGCACTGATAATAGCTAGTCATTTTTCTCGGCGGTCTCGCCTGGCCCCGCACATCTCCGAGCCCGCACTCACCCAGGACGCACGCCCTGGGCCCGCAGTAGCTGTGGCCGGTCGCCGCCTGCAGGGAGAGGACGAAGGGAGGCAAGAAGAGATGTCAAAGAACCCCCAGGACCGTCCCTACGGTCGCAGCCCAGGAGCCGGCTTCTGTAGGCGAGACTTCCCTTTCCTCACCACTGGCACAGGAAGCACTTTCTGGGCCTGTGTGACAGCACTCTACACCAATCGCAGTCCGGGAACTTTACGTTGCTCCTCAAAACGTCAGGAAGGCGATCCATTTCCTAGAGGAGAAAGATCAAGGGGCGGAGACAGAAGGAGCCAATAAGAGAAGCAGTAAGTGGGAATGGGCGGAGCCTCCTCTGTTGCCGCCCTGCAGTCTCCATCTAGACGCCTGGGCGCCCTACTTGTCACGGCCTCGGCCTCGGATTCACTGCCCACCTCGGCCGGCTTGGTGCTGCAGACCGCTGAAGGTGCGCGTGAACTCGCGTTTACCGCTGCGAAGAGCTTACCTCGACCCTGCATACGCGGCACCGAAGGGGAACGCCCTGACCTCGGGGCCGCTGCCCTTGCTTTTTCTTAGTTGTAGCGAACACTGTCCGCCCGGGAGGCTCCTGGCGCGATGAGCGCCAACGAGGACCAGGAGGTGAGTCCCCGGTCTGGACACTCTTTTCCCCGCGCAAGCCGGTAGGTAGGGCATCCTAGTGGCCCGAGGCCCCGCACGTGTGTCCTTCGCCTTAGAGCCTGGCTAGGATGCCCTGCTAGGAGAGGTCAAGCTTGTGTGGCTGGGGAAGGGTCCGCCATAACCTCATCCTCCCATCATTTTTCATTTTGGCAAACCTAAGAATCTACCTAGGTTTCCTTATTACCAACGAAGAGTGCCCTTGGTACCCGACCCTGGTGTGCTCGACTGTCTTTATATCCCAACTTGCTCAGTGCTTGGGTTACTGAGTTATGCTGACTTGGAATCCGAGCACCTTTACATTTTAAAATGTGTTGACTGGTAGAGAGATGGTTAATTGAGTGAGTTAAATTTCTGAGGAGGGAAAATAATGACACCAGTGTCTCTGGTTTCTCTTCATATTGTCTAGTGAAATCATTTATCCATCTTTTAGTTGTCCAGTGGCTACAAAATTTGTTTTGAGCATACAGGTACCACCTGAATTGTAGGGTGTATGCTTATTTTCTTGTGAAATTTTTGACAATGAATCATATGGTAAAGTTTTAAGGGATGCTACAGGTCATCTATAGGGGATCATAACTGTAATGTGTATAAATGAGGAAAGGTGTCTATAGTGATAAAGTGAGTGCCCCAGGCTGCACATTGAATATGTGGTAGAATTAGGATTAGGACCCAAGTCACGTTGGGTAGTAGATTAGTAGTAGTTCCCTGTCTATTTAGAATGGAATGTATTACTTGAAAACATTTTACATAATATCTAAATACCCTTCTAAAATATTCTTACCAGGTGAGTTTCTAAGGCATTACTAATCCTGACTCCTGGTGGAATGGGGGATATGTTCATAGGAAGAAGTAGAAGTGAAGAGATTTACTCAGTGGATACAGAGTTACAAGTAGATAGGAAGAATAGGTTATGTTCTGTTTACACTATAGAGTGGCCATAGTTAACAATAGTGTGATGCATATTTCAAAATAGCTAGAAGGGATTTCAAGTGGTCTCACCCATGAAGAAACGGTGAATTGAGGTGATGAATATGCTAAATACTCTAATCTGATTATTGTATAATATATACATATGTCAAAGTACTACATGTACCCCATAAATATGTATAATTATCCTGCCATCGGTTTAAAAAAAAAGTCTTCTTGCAAAGCACAGAACATAGGGTGATGTTTCTCAAAGTTTGACTGATAGAATACCACTTGTGGTTGTTAAAATCAGATGCCTGTACTCTACTGCAGACCTATTGATTCAGAATTTCTATGGTGGGACCCAGGAATCACCATTTTTTATTATTTCGAACATATTTTAATTGTACAAGTTAATGGGTTTCACTGTGACATTTCCATGCATGCATATACTATGCTTTGATCCTATCTACCCTCCCTTCTATCCTTTCTGATCTTTCTCTCTGCTCCCTTCCCCCTTGTCCTCTTCCCATTCCCTATTTGTTCTTCTTTTACTTTAGGCCATTTTTATTGTTGTTGTTTCCACACATGAAAGAAAACATGCATTACTTGTCTTTCTGTGACTGGCTTTTTTTGCTTAACATGATGTCCTCCAGTTCAATTTTCCTTCAAAGGTCATGATTTTATTCTTAATGGCTGAATAATACTCCATTTGTGTGTGTGTGTGTGTGTGTGATATTTTCTTTATCCATTCATCGATTGATGTGCATCTAGGCTGACTCTGTCTTAGCTATAGTGAATAATGCTACAATAAATATGGGTATATAGGTATCTCTTTTTTATGCTGACTTTATTTCCTTCAAATATATATCCAGGAAGGGCTGAGGTTGTGGCTCAGTGGTAGAGCACTTGCCTAGCATGTGTGAGGCACTAGGTTCGATTCTCAGCACCACATGTAAATGAATACAATAAAGGTCCATCGACAACTAAAAAAAAATTAAAAATTTAAAAAAATATATATATATATCCAGGAGTGGTATAACAAGATCATATGATAATGCTATTTTTAGTTTTTTAAGGAACCTCCATATTGTTTTCAGTAGTGACTATTAATTTACAAGAATCTTTGTTTTAACAAGAAAATTCTTTCTTCTTCATAACGAATGTCCAGATCTTTGAAGATAGTTTCCTGTCCAGTTTTTAAAACCTCCTCAGATGAGATGGTTCCTTTTAGCTTTTCATACAACCATTCTTTTTAGTTCCTTTACTATCCTGGAATACAGTGTTCATGGACAGATTCTAAGTTTATTTATATTCCATTTTAAAATTGTGGCATCACACTGTTTTCTGATTTACTGTCAGCTAACACCCTTTAAGAGCTTTATACAAAGCAATTTGTCTTTCATCCTCTAATTGTATGTTCAGGCATTTAAGTACAAGTTCTGCTTACCCCATTGAATTTCATTATTAGTTTTTTGTTTTGTTTTATTTTGTTTTGTTTTGGAGATCTTTTAGATTCTTATTCTTCCACTAGCATGATTCACTGTCTCATCAAATTATCATCCACAAAATTAATAAACCTGCCTTTTATTTTTGTTCCTATCCAATCATTAATTGAAATATGGGAGATTAAGGACAAAGGAGGGGCACTATATTTGGGGTAAAGTTATTTGTTCTGATCTAATCTTATTAGTTAATTCTTGAATCCAGTTTGAATTCCTGTGTTGTTTTCTGAATAGGTAGCAAAAGAAACTTGTGGAGCCTCGCCAAAATCTAGATAGACTGCAAGTGTAGTGCTTTTCTGTAATGAACCAATTGACTTAACCCTAAGAAGGATTAGATACATCTTATTTTACATGTACTTGCTAGGTCTTCAGTATTTCTCCTTACTGTCTTGGGTTGTCATATACTATTTATTTAATAATCTATTCTAAAATTTCATCCATATACATCAGGGTCACCATCTATAGTTTATAGAATTCATGACATGAATCTTTTAGAAAACTAAAGCATATGCCCAAATGCAGTCTGTGTTGCCTCTCTTCTCAAGGATTCACCCGGTGAATTGAGATTTCTTTTTTGGAAAGCCATGGTGTTCTAAGAAATATTTTCAGGCAAGGATTATTAGTTACTTTCTCTCTTGTAGTTCTGTTCTCCCATCTTGAGTAGATCCTGTCAATGTTTTTCTTAACAGTTCTTGTGCCTTACTTGTTTTTTTTTTTCTTTTTTTAGCTTTGTATTATTCTATGGAAAGAATTACAAATATAAATAATATATGTAAAGAATGAGAAATTGTTCGTGCTTTTTATTTCCCATCTTCAAGTTTAATGCTTTCTCTATCTCAGGCTGCTTTTAAATAGAATGATAGAGGGCACAGGCTCTGGAGTTGCTTTAAACTAAATCTTAGATTCCTCTGTAGTAGGAAGGAGGAAATCTGGTGATAGGATCTTCACAGGATTGATTTGAGAATTAAGTGAGAAGACACAATGTAAAATGCTTAACAGTGTTTGACACATAGTTTCAAAGTAAGTATTTCAATGTAATTGTGATTTGTTGATATATACACATATCATCAGCATCTAAGTCCTTATAAGTTAACCAAGTTTTATGTAGTTGAGTGGGCTTGAATCAGAGGCTAAATACCCTACATTTAATCCATTTATACCACTAAAACAAACTCATTGATTTTCTTTCAGATGGAACTAGAAGCATTACGTTCTATTTATGAAGGAGATGAAAGTTTCCGGGAATTAAGTCCAGTTTCATTTCAATATAGGGTAAGACATGACATGAATAGGTATACTTATTGCTTTGCTAGAAAAAAAATCAAAGATTGCTAAAAATGCTGATTTTTTTTAAATTTAGTGTTTTAAATTATTACATACTTGTGTTTTCTGAAGCAGTTAAATGAAAAATTCATCACAGTGTCATTAACAATTCTTAACATTTAAAATTTAATTCAGAACCTATTTTAAAACCAAGATAACTTGTTTTTTATTGTGCCAGAATGATGAAAAATTAGAAATGGAGAAACCTTAGAAATTATATGGTCTTGCCTTCTTAAAGATGACTTCTCTCCATTATAGCTTCTAAAGCTCCCATAGCTGATATTGATAAATATTAGGATTAAAATCTAGGTCTATATTCCAGGTCTAGTGTTCTTTTTACTATCCTATGATACAGTCAAGAAAAGGTGATATTTTCTTAATGCTGCATTCTAAATATGTGTGGATGTTTTTGACACATATGAAACATTTTTCTTTCAAATGGAAGTTGCTTGTAACTATTCTCAACATAAAAGAGTATCAGTGTTTTATGTTGTAAGTAAATACAAACAAGTTATCCAAGTGATTGTAAGTAGTAATATAATGAGAAAGGTTTTTGTAAAAGATTTATGGCTATTATGCACATTGCCAGCATTTAAAATAAATTACTTAAGAAATCATCTTTATATATGATTTTATTGTAGACTGTCACAGAAGTAATTTCTTTATTACTTCCTTTGGATGCTCTTTTCCCTGCTCAACAAAAATGTTAGGGGAGAAAAAGAAACAAAAGACATGCTTAAATTATTCAGAAATTGCTGTCCAGCCTAAGGCATTACTTTTCCTTGTCCTTGGTCCTTTTCTTTTTTATCTCACTATTTTATACTTCATTTTCTCGTTTCTTGGAATTGTGTTAATGTGTATTGATTTATTTGCTCTTTATGCCTGTTGTGATGTCATAGAGAACTTAAGACAAAGATGAATTTCAAGTTTGTGGATTGTTATTTTTGTGCTTTTTTTTTTTTTTTTGATACCGGAACCCAGGGGTGCTTACCCACTGAGCCACATCCCCACCCCTTAGGGCCTCACTAAATTGCTTTGCTGGGGCTGGCTTCGAACTCATGATCCTCCTGCCTCAGCCACCCAAGCCACTGGGATTACAGGCTTGTGCTACCATGGCTCCCCATTTTCTTCTTATTCCTCCGGTTGGCATCTTCTCTTCATCCTCAGCAAACTTGGTGAAAACAAAAAATATACATAAGATGTGGCCTTGGTACTAGAAAAGCTGATAGGCTGACTAAGAGGTCGGCATGGGCATAAACTAAACCTGTTAAGGTAGACTGGGACTAAATTAAAAGTTAGACTCCCTTTATATTCTCCTTTGCCCTGCTCAGTCTTAGCCTATACCCCTGAACTTTTCAAAATGTTATTTTCTGATCTGAGCATGTGTATTGGAAAGAATTAATTATTTAAAGATCATGATTTAGCACTCTGTCTTTTTATCACTTTTCACAAGCCTAAGATTTCCCTTTTCTTCAGATAGGTGAAAATGGTGATCCCAAAGCCTTCTTAATAGAGATTTCCTGGACAGAAACATATCCCCAAACACCTCCAATTATATCTATGAACGCTTTTTTTAACAACACCATGTGAGTAGTTTTGTTTTCATTGTTTTTTCATTTTACTCTCTATTTTACTTTCCTCTCAACATGTTTGTTCTGCATTGTAGATCATCAGCTGTAAAGCAGAGTATATTAGCCAAGTTACAGGAAGCTGTGGAAGTGAATCTCGGAACTGCTATGACCTATACATTGTTTGAATATGCCAAAGACAATAAAGAGCAGTTCATGGAGAATCATCATCCCGTTAATACTACAGTGAGTATGTGATTTTTTTTAGCAAGATTCTTTTGTTGTTTTAGTTTTAGTTTGCTATTGATTAATTTTTGCTCATTAATATTTTTTTAAGATTGGAAGGAGACGTCATCAAAACTAGAGTACTTTTTCTCCTAAAACTGGAATATTGTAGAACCTAGTTCTACAATAGTTCTGTTGTTGTTGCTGTTGTTGTTGTTGTTGTTGTTGTTGTTGTTGGGTTTTTAGGTTTGTTTTTGTTTTTGATTTTTGGAGTACTGGAGATTGAACCCTGGGCCTTAGTGCATGCTATACAAGCTTTCTACCAATGACCCACATCCCCTGTCCAAGAACCTAGTATTTTTTAAATTTACTTGATCTCTTTACAGAACTTAGGCTATCTAAAGGATTTCTTATGTAGTACTAAAATATGTATGAAATTTCTTTCTCCATGAGGCTTATTTTGTAAATAGCTTTGTCATAGTTCAATTTGAAGGCATTACAGCTTTAGGAGACTTTAATGAATAGAAAAAATAATTTATTTCTAGAATAATTTGAGGAAATACTCATCTTTATGATCTGAAGCATAAAATATAAATCCTTTCTGCATCAAGTCTTGCACCAAAAGACTTCCAGTTGTCACCATTAATTGAGTTTTATCCTATGAATGATACTGTAAGCTTTTTGGCAGCAAAGGCCATGTTTTCTACTTGAATGATTGTAGTTTCCACATTCTCAACAGAACACATAGAAGAAAACTCAGAAGTTAATTACCACCCTGCCTGAGTTCAAATCCTTATTGAACCACTTGTTAACCCTGACTTTGGGCAAGTGTTTTAATATATCTACACTTGGTTTCTCATCAGCAAACTGAGGGTTATAATAGTATCTACCTTATAAGATTGTAGTAAGGATCAAATGAGTGACATATATAAATCATTTACAGCAGTGGTTAACACCTTAGTAAGTGTTTTAGCTATCATAAATACTGACTATACGAACCCAAATGTTTTAAAGATTTTCTTCAAGGAACCAGAATGTTCTAAGCAGGTGCCTGTTTAACTTTCTAAATAGTAAAAGTTAACCAAATTGTAAAACTATCTTGTAACCTTGGATCTTTAACATAATGCAGATAATCAAATCTTCCTTCTTAGGGTTTTGGTTTTAACTCTTGCACTTAGTATTATGTTCTTTATGTTCTTTGATGTGAACTATGGAGTGAAACCAATAATGTGTCAAGGGTATCCGATTTAATAAATGAGTAATAATAATGAGATTCTTAGGTCTTGGGATTTCATAGGTCTAGAAATTTTCAACCCTTTTTGGATATAGCTATATTTAGTGTAACTCAGTAATAAGGTAGGAGTCTAAGAACTGTTTCTTCTTTTTTATGTTTTCTTAGACATCCATAAGCAATATCATCTCTGTTGACACTCCTAATATAGCTCCAACAAATAAGAAAAAAGACAAAAAAGAACAACTTTCTAAAGCCCAGAAACGTAAACTGGCAGACAAAACAGGTTTGTGTTATTTTTTGTCTTTTTATAACACAGATAAATGGGTTGCTTTTTAGTGTGATGTGGATGCTTATTACATTTAGATTTAGAAGATTAATTCTCTATTCTTTATTCTTGGAACATTTAGATCAGAGACTTCTTGGGTCACAGTACAAGAATACTACAAGGGGCTGGGATTGTGGCTCAGTGGTAGAGCACTTGCCTTGCATGCAGGAGGCACTGGTTTCAATCCTCAGCACCACATAAAAATAAATAAATAAAATAAAGATATTTGTGTCCATCTACAACTAAAAAAAAGAAATTTAAAAAAAGAATACTACAATATAGATATTTAATACCACTTTATCACAGAAGATAATCATTTGAAAATAAGGTAACTGAGTGGCAAAGTAACTGTAAAGGAGTCTGGAGATGAGCAACATTAGAATAGTATTGAAAAACATATCTCCCATGTGTATACTTAGCATTTTGGGTTTTCTAATTTACCGCAGGTATACATAATGAAAAAATTGTGTGAAATAGACCTTTCTCTTGAAATGAAGTCTGATAATACAATTAGATCTTAGCATTGTAAATAATTTAATAATTTTGTGTAGAGTTAACTTATTTGTACAATAAGATTTAAGAACAGAATTCCCATGTGCCCTAAACCATCCTTTAGAAAAAGATTATAAACTTCAATAATATACTTGATATTTTTATTTAACTTGGAAATTTGCAATTGATATCAGTCTATAATTTTTTTTCAGTTAGGGAAAATATGGACATTATCATGCCTACACATTTATACTTAAAAACCTGTGTGCTACTGGTATGAGTTTACAAAATGCCCTTTACTAAGAACTGATCCTTTTCTTTTGGTGGGGGAGTTTTAAAATTCTTCTCTTGTAGCAGGATTGGTGGTTTACGTTTTATTTAATATCTGTCTATGGCAAAATAAAAAGAAAGCAATCCTGTGTTGGTCCCCAAAACTACATTTTTGAAATTGTAATGGTTTGTGAAATAAAAATGTAGGCATCTGTTACACCTCATGTCAAAGCAGCATTAAAATATGAACAATGGAAATAATAAATTGTTAACATGTTATTGTCTGTTTCCTGTAATTTTGGTTGCTATCTTTTTGCAGTGTTTTAGCATCTGTGTCAGTTACCTGTTACTTTCATGATATGATCACTTTTTTTCATTAATATCTTTCAAGCTTCATCTCTTTGATGATACCCATCTAATTTAGTTGTTTTCTTCTTGTAATGGCAGTATGGGAGTTAGTGACTTGAAGCTTTCATTCCTAGTAAAATTTTGATAGGATACAGCACTGTAGGTAAGGTATAGTTAACCAAAATTAGTGATCTTCCACCATGCACTCATAACCAATAACCAGTAGGATAATATTCTTATTGGCATGAAAAGAGAAGAGAACCATTAACATCTAAAATTGAGCTCCAATAATATAGCTTATTTCCTATAAAAATACTGGAGTTAGGGGCTGGGGTTGCAGCTCAGTGGTAGAGCATTTGCCTAGCATCTGTGAAGCACTGGGTTAGATCCTCAGCACCATACAAAAGTAAATAAATAAAATAAATATATTGTGTCCATCTACAACTAAAAATAAAATTAAAACAAATAATCCTGGCATTAGTTTATTTTTCCCTTGCTGTAAAATTAATACAGGTTTAAAATCCCTCATCCAAAACGCTTGGGACCAGAAGCATTCAAATTTTGGAATATTTGCATAGTTACCAATTGAGCAACCTTATTCTAAAAATTCATAATCTGCAATGCTCCAAAATCTAAAACTACTCAAACAGTTTGAAATGTTGGAGCATTTTGAATTTCAGATTTTTGGTTATATATGCTCAGTCAGTGTTGTTTTTTAATATAGATTTTGATGGTTTCATAAAATGAGACATACGTAGAACATATTTGAAGCATAAAGGAAATCAAGCCATTTGAATTAAAGAATTTTTAAATAGTATTGATTTTTTAAACTTGAATATTAAAAGAATGAAAGCACTTTATAAACTGAGTTCTTCTGTAAGTTCTTATGAACTTGTTTTCAAGCATTCTCAATAGAAGAATTATTTAAATAATACTTTATCAGAGCATAGCCAATTTTACATAAATTAACTAGGCCTCTTTTTAGTCTTGAAACCACACATTTGCTTATGAGACCTCCTGTGTTGGCCTGCCTTCCTGGTGTGAAACACTCACTCATGAAATAGTGAATTAGCACAAATTCTAACTTAATAAGCAGTGACTTTATATACACAAGTATTGTACAATCCATGAAACCAATGAATTGATTCCAACCTGCCTGCATATTTTTTCCTTGGTAATAGGTTTTGTCTTGAATGGAAATAAAGTGACTGTAAAAAGGGGATATATATACATCAAGTACTTTGCAAGTATTCCCAGGAAAATGGTGCTTTCAACTCACAAAGATGATAAACTATTTTTATGACTTAGTAATATGTAATTTAAACTTTTAATCTATTTGCTATATATAATGAACACAATCTT
This sequence comes from Xerus rutilus, assembly GCA_028644305.1. Classification (NCBI taxonomy): domain Eukaryota; kingdom Metazoa; phylum Chordata; class Mammalia; order Rodentia; family Sciuridae; genus Xerus; species Xerus rutilus. The sequence goes on from CM053403.1 coordinate 121,568,546, forward strand.
ATTTGTTAGAAAATTTGAAATTAGCTGATGAGTCTTAGAAATAAAATTATTCTGTTTTATCCTCCAGATCACAAAGGGGAACTTCCTCGAGGCTGGAACTGGGTTGATGTCGTGAAGGTATATAATATGTATATTCTTGTCTTCAAAATTGTTATAATTATTGCCACCAATTAATGAAATTTATGTTTTCCATCCCCCACCTCTCTCCCGCAACCTTTGGAATTTCCTGGGATGTCTGTTTACTTTACATTCAGCATGTAAGTATTTTTGAAATGTCCATCACATTCTGAGTTTTAGATTTTCTTTTCTTGAGTAGTGCAAAATCTATAGAAGTAAGTTATCGCTACAAAAAACATGGCTGTTTACATAAGTTTATCTCAAGAATGGACATGCTTAAATATTACTTTAAATTATGGATAATATGGAAACTGAAGAAAACCAGTTATGGAAAGGGATGCTTCAGTTTTTTAGTAGAAATCACTTTAGTTTGTTTCTTCTTATAACATTATTTTTATTTATTTTTATGTGGTGCTGAGGATTGAGCCCACTGCCTCACCTGTGCTAGGCAAGCACTTTACCACTGAGCCATAACCCCAGCCCTGTTTATTTATTTTTAAGGACAGACTGTAAATATAGTTAGTTGCCCATCATTAACAAAAAAGATTTTCTGGATTTGTTGCTTAAAATTGTTTACATTCTATTTTTAATTTTATGCTAACCTCTCTCAGATTTGTCTTGCACTATCTAGCTTCAAATATGTTAAACTGATATTTAACACAGTATGTTAATTCTCTTTGTAGGACTTCATGAAATAAGTTTTGCATGGCAATTAGTGCCACAACTGCTATAAGGAGTATTTAAGAGTAAAGATGAGGGGACCTACAAATATGAATAATTTACAAAGCAGCATATTCTTGAAGTTTATTTTAAAATCAGCTATTTGGTCCATGAAATATGTTTTCTATAGAAACTGTATGTCTAGATGTAGTAAAAAAAAAAAAAATTACGTAAGAGTAGAGAGCCATGAATAAAGATACACAGTATTTCTTCCTCCCTTCCTGGGCTAGAGGCTGACCCCATATGACCCCATAGACATTTTTATTAGGATGAAGCTACACAACATTGTCTCATTACCTTTCCTTTGATGCTTGAGGAATGCTTAGTGTTGTCCTACACATACCCACAAGTAGTTCACCATTGAACACATTCTCTGTTCAACATACTCTGTGCTCCAGAATAATGTTTTCTCAGTCAGATACTGATTCTCTAGGACAGCAGATCTCAGCTGAAAGTGAGAAGAAAAGTAATTTGATTGATCTAACAGGGAGTGATAGTTCTCCTCCTTCCCTACCTCCAAGAGTTGTTTCAACAGGAGTTCCTGATAATATAAATAAAATTTCAAGTTAAAAATAAAAGTAAAATTCAAATAATTCAATAATCTTGAGAGGTGGGAAAAGTTTTTCTTTTATTGATACATTATGAGTGTATATAATGGCGAGATTCATTGCAGTATATTTGTAAATGTGCATAACATAATTTGATCAGTTTCATTCCACAGTAGCTGTTCCTGGGAAAAGATATTTTAAAGCCAATTACCTACTAGACAGTTTGTTCCCAGAATCTGTTATCCTCAGCCAGAGGTTTACAAGTGTGGTCTTTAGACCTCTAAGGATCCAGGTGGTATGCAAGGTCAAACTATTTGCATCACAACTCTAAGATGTTGTTTGATTCTTTTATTCATTTTCCCCTGAGTGTACAGTAGCATTTGGAACAGCTGCATGAACTGTGATGATGTTATCAATGCTTTATTAAAGCACTAACAGAATATGTGCTTTTTATATTCTTGTGTTTTTCAAAAATTTCTAAGATAATAGGTTTGGAATCTAACTGTTCATTATTAACTTGGGTTGTTCTTGATACTTCTGTGTATTATCTTTCATGATACCTGCTTTACTAGAGAAGCAGATTTGTGAGACTTTCCAACTGTCTTCTATTGAGCTAGATAATAAACAGATTTGTAAAAAGGTAAAACCAGCCCCATTCTTAAACATTTTTGATTTGTTTCAGAAACTAATTATATTTCCTTAAAAAGTATTATTGGGTTATCATATAATGGGTTCATTTTTATTTTTACATAAATGAAACTTCTCGGTTTTAATTTCAAATGCAGTAAGTGAAAACTCACATTTAAAAAAAAGAAGAAGAAGAAGAAAAAGAGCTCTTTAGGGGCCTCAGTGATTATGTAAAGAGCTTTGAAGTGTTGCAAATCACTACCCTTAGTAGTTTCTCCTTTTCCCAGCTTCCCATATTCTTAAGAGTTATTGGGTACTTTGGAGTTTTTCATTGACTAGATGGTTATTCTAATCAGAATTATCTTTGTATTGCTTGAGAATTTTCTCTGCCTCATCCCCAAAGTTGCCAACTCCTGGCAGAGATTTATTAGAAAAGAATTGCAATTTAAAATATTTTAATGATGTTTTCAAAATTGGTTAAGATGTCAAATCTTATATTAAGTGGTTTTGGAATTTTGTTTATTCATTTTAAGAATTTGTCTTTTGGGCTGAGATGTAGGTCGGTGGAAGAACAGGGGCAAACGCCCTGGGTTCAATCCCTAGCACTGCCCCCCAAAAAAAGAATTTATTATCTTGATAGAAAACAAAAACAGAATGTCATTTATTTTATAAATGATACCTTCTATTTGTATAATCTTTGTTCTAATTTCTTTTCCTTAGGAAGCTCCAAGGGATATTTTTTCCACTTGTTCTGTTGAGGTTATATATTTTTGTTGAGGATACGTTTTTAAACCTGTCTGAAGTAGCTAAGCCTATGATAAAAGCCATAGATATTTTAAAATTCAAGTTACTTGAACCTGTTTGTTTGATATTGAGTGAAAATAATGACTCAAATACTATGAATGCTTAAACTTGTTGCATATTTCTTTTGTCTTTTTTTTTTTAATAGTTAAGCAAAACTGGCGCTAAAGATGATGAATAGTACTTGGAATTTGAGACAAGGAAAGAGCATCCTTTAAAAGTAAACTGGGTTCAACATCTTTCATTAACTATTTTCTGGTATTGAGGTGACTTTTTATAAAATGCAGGTTTTTGTATGTTTCTTACATTTAAAATGTTTTCAGTGGAAACTTCATAAAACGATCTGGTTGTATTACATTATTTTCACAAACTTGCCTTAATAAAAGGTGAAAATGTTACTGTTTAGTATACTTTATGAAGCCTGTTAAGCTTTAAAAATGGACAAATATGGGAAATAATAATCAGTGTTAATTTATATGATCTTATTGTAGTGGATATGAGCCTTTTTCAGACTGTCATCCCAGTAGAGCAGAATTTTACATATACAGTTATTCCATAGCATGATCCATATTAATAGGCTTCACATCTTAAAGTCTTCATCTCTTCTTTTACTTAATCACTGAAGCATAAAGTGCTTCAGAGAAATACCCGTATTTAAACTTTTCATGAAACTCTTTGTAGTTCCTTTTTATTTTTCAATGATGAACTGTTTCCCTTTAATAAATTAATATCTATTTATACTTTTCTCTTGATTTGGGTCAGGTGTTTGATAATGAGAACTTTCAATGATATGTGTAATAGGAGAATATAAAAACAAACCTGCCAAATATATTAGAAAACATTTGAATAAATGCTGGCTCTTATTTGAAACATTTCTCTTTGCTGCACATACTAGGATGGGAATAAAAGATGCCTTAATATTTAATTTTTGTATTGTTGTAGACAATGATCTTAATAAATTCCTATTTATCTGCTATTGTGGTGTTTTAGTTGTTAGATAACTGAAGTCTTTAAGTGGGTTCCACATAAAACCACATTTCAGGTCTTGTTATTTTTATAGTGTCTTCAAATATCCAAATGTACTTCTCAACCTCTGCATCTTTTTAATAATATACATAGAAGTCTTTCAGATGCCAAACTGTTACACATCCTTGATTTTTAAAAATCATTAATAGAGGAAACTATTGGTATAGTTTTACTAGGGAAAGTTATTGATGTTTATGTGTGATACACAGTGATTTTGTATATGCTCCCCAGCTTTAAGAACACTTAGGACTATTGCCGTATATCTGAAAGGGTAGTTTGTTAGTATGTGAAGTTATTCTGCAGGTTTAAAGAATAATTAACTTTTAAAGAAATTACCTTAGCATAAGAGCAATTTGGTATGTGTCCATGGTTTTTACTAAGTTAACTTTGTCATCAATTAAATCATTTGAATTATAAAGTAAGTGTAATTATAGTGAAAGAGTTTAATCTCATTTCAAAGTGGAATCACATTTTGTTCCTTGAATTAATATCAAAATTGAGGACCACTAGAATTTGACAACTTTTGTTTTCAGGGTTGTGTGTGTGTAATTTTTGTTGTTGAGTAGATTTGTTTGCTCATTTGAAAAATTGGTAGTGGAAAAAATATTTTTGTTCTGCTTTGAAGGTTCTGGAATTTTTCGTACTTATTGTGATTCATAGATTACAAAGAATAATGCTAGTTAAATGCCAATGAACTATTTTTACTCTTTTTATATGAAATGTACAAATTTCTGGGGGTGATGGTGGCAGTGGTGCCTCTTCTTACCTTAAGTAAAACACTTGAACATTTTCATCAATATTGCCATCATCTGTGTAACACTCCTAGTATATTTTCTCAAAGTCTGTTTACTTAAAAATGTGTGGAATGACATAACTAATAAGCAATAAAGTCTGAATTACAATGAATTTTCTACATGTTTTATTTCACATCACTTCAGAGAGAATTGTTGATTTTATAAGTCTGCATAGCCTTATGGTATAAGATATAACCTTTATTGAAAATTATGCAAATTGTTGAATTAAAAAAAATTTTGTTTAGGGCTGGGGTTGCAGCTCACTAGTAGAACACTTACATTCACAAGGCACTAGGTTTAATCCCATTACTACAAAAAAGGTTTTCAGATGAACTTGGAAGAAAGTTTTACCCATAGTCAAAAGCAAATTAAAGGGAGTTGCAAATTAAACTGGAAGTTAAGGACAACTTTAGTTTTCACAGCATCAGGGTCCAGAAGACTGGAGATGTAGTCCAGAATCAGCTCAGGGTAAGGAGTCCCATGTAGACATGGCACATGCATACTGAAAAACACTGTGCTTGTCGCTGAGTCCCATCTCCCAGTGAGGGCCCAAGAAGGAATTCCTGTCTTGAGCTCTGGTTTTACATGGAGAGGTAAAATATAAGTACACACATACATATGTACTTCTCTGAAAATTTGTACTCAAAAGTTACTCCATACATAGATTTCAGACCAAATTCCTCCCCATATGGGTCCTCTTAAAAAAAAAAAAAAAAAAAACTCAAGCCAAGGTTTTACTTTAAAGTAGTATCAACTCGCACAAAAAAAAACCCACCTATCTGCTTTTGAAAAAGAACCCACCTTCAAACCAAAAAAGTTCCACAGAGGCACTCACTCCACGTCATTTAATTCACAAGCAAGGCAGCATGAGAGCCTGTGAAACAACATAAAAACAAACTTTAGATGAATTATAGCCTTAAGGATATATTAATATTATCCAGACTCTAAAACATTTTAAGTAAGGAACAAGAAACTATTAAAAGTCATCAAGCATATTAGAAAAAGAACCAAATAGAACTTAAATCAAAATGAAAAAATAGTATAATTGAAGTTTAAGTTACAGGTGAAGACAAGTACTGCTTACATGAATTTTGCTTATATGAAGAGCTGAAGAGACCAACTTAAGAGGCAGTGCCAGAATAAATAAATAATAGCTTTAATTTCTTGCTGATGAGAACCAAAAATAAAATTGATTTCATTTTCCCGCCATTTCTAGAGGAATCGTTTGCTTGCTGAGTTTTCTATGTAAATCTAGCTTCTAAAATAAATTGTCTTAACAGGCTACATGGTGGTGATAAAATAGACAAGAAACGTTTCCACCCATACCCATTTTCCTTTTGTTACTGGTGACATCTGGAAGGTTTGAAGTTATCTTATATATTTTTCTGCGGCCTTCTTGGGCTGAATGCCCTTTTTGGTACCTTTCTCGAAGCTTGGGCCTACTAGGAAATTATTCCTGGTATTTTAAGCAGCAAATTATAACTAAACTCTTCTCTTTCTCCTTTCATTAATAAAAGGAATTGCAACTTCGAAAAGGAGGACACCGTCCACAGGGTAGGGGAGATGCAGATTAATAACATTTTGCTTCATATTAGGTGATGAGAAATTTACCTTGGGTCAGAGGATGTAGCTCATTTAAGCCCTGGGTTCAGTCCCTGCACCCAAAAACAAAAATTGAGGAGGAAAAAAATTAACCTTGAAAGTTTTAATATGAGTTTGTGGAGTACAGGAGACAAGAAGGAAGGAAGTAGGTATGGTGAGCCTTAACTGTGCCTAGACTGAAGATTTTCTTCTAAGTACTCTAGCACTTCATTCTGCTACTGCATGGTGAAGCTGAATAGCATGTTTTGTGTTTACAGAGGACAATAGGCATTCTGAGTTGATCTCATTTGTGAAGGAACACAGTGAAACTTGGACCCCTGTAGCCTGCTGAGATTTTCATCTCTCTGAAGCTTCTTCAGTGAAAGCACACACTTTAAATGCCACATTCTTTTCACTGTTTTGTATTCTTAAAAATCATGTTTTTCCAAATGTCTACCCAATAGTATGGTTTTTAAAACATAAAAGTGAAATTAAAAACTATTAAATACCACTCCACACACCTTTTCTGTTTTTTGAAGATCACTAAAGTTTTTCAGTTTGCCATTTACTTAAAAGCCAAATATGCCTTACCTTCCAGAGTTAGCTCAAAAGTTGAATTTTAAATTGATGGATGTTAGTTCTTTTGTTTACAATCCCCATGATAACTGAGACACCATGGAGTTTAGGGCTTATAAGAATGTCCATCTGCTAAAAGAAATGTCTTATTCCCACAACATGCTGACAAATGCCATCTGTTCAATTATCCGTGAGTTTCTGTGTCTTTCTCTCGTAAGTTAAAGATTCCTTAAGTTTTTATTAAAGTCATATGCATGGTTTTAGAAGTCAAGTAGTTCCACAAGGCTTTTAGTGTAAAAATATTCTCTTCCCTGCCGCACCTCTCTTTCCCCAATTTGCACCTAACATAGGTAACTACTTTGAGCCAATTTTTGCTTAGACTCACCTATCAGACCCTAGAAGGTAGCAGACTGCTGAGTGTGACCTCATCTGCCAGTGTTGCTGCCCGGTAGCCTTTGTTCTGGCTGTTTTCTGTTCATGAAACACTGACCCTGATAACCACATGGTTATCTTGGTCTTCCTTTTCCACTATGAGGTGGAAAACCTTGCAGAGAGTTTTGAGCAGAGCTGTGAGGCCATCTGACTTATGTTTGAATGGTTTATTCTGCCTTCCATGTTGAGAATAGACTGAAGCAAGAGGAAAGGCCGGAGGTCAGTTATGGAGGAAATGGTGAAAAATGATAGCCTGACTAGAGTGAGAGGTGGAGTGGGAGACAAATGGTCATTTTCTGGACATACACTGAAGGAACTGCTGGCAGGATTTGCTAATGGATCAGACTGATGGCCTCAAAGATGGCTCTAGGGTTTTTGGCCAGAGCAACTGAAAAAGCAACAGACATTAATTCTCCTTAAATTATCCCATAAGTTTAAAGTAATCTCAGTAAAATTATAAGCAGATTTTTAAGAGAAGAAAGAGCTGATTCCAAAGTTTTTAAGCAAAATGAAGTACACTGTAATAGCCAGGAAAAGTACTGAAAAAGAAGGATTATGAAGTGAGTATTTCTGCCTATTAAACATATTTCTAGTAAGAAGAATTAAAGGGATATGGTGCTGGCACCATTCAGATCAATGAAATAGAAGAGAGTCCAGAAATAAATCTAAATATGTGTGGGAATTTAATAGATATCTCTGTAGAAAGTACTTCTTAAAGAAGTGCTGTAAGCTAACTGGATAGCCACCAAGGTGAAAAAAGGAAAGGTACTCTTATCTCACATTTGATGTCATAGTAATTTCCAGAGAGATGAAAAAAACTGAATAGAGAATATTGGAGATTTCTTAAGGTTTCAGAATGACACAAAACTGGAAAGCCTTAAAATGCCAACTACATTTGATGACATTTAAAACAAAAACAAAAGTAAAAAATTTATACATGGGAAAATTTGCATAAACAGCAAACAGAAAAACTACTTTCCAATGTACACATATATAAAAAGCTTGTAGACATTAAGAAAACTAGGCAGTGTCCATTGCATACGAAGAAATACAAATGACTTAAATGAAAAGATATGCAGTTCATCATATGAGAAATTAAAATCACATCAAGATTCCACTTTGCTCCCATGAGAATGGCAAAGACTGAATAGTTTGGTGGCATCATTTTTGAAGACAGCAATAGGTACTCCCTTACAGAGTTGTTAAGAGTGTAAGTTGATGAAACCTTTTTGAAGGCCAATTAGCAATATTTGCCAAAATCATAAAGGCTTTGATTTAGAAATCCCATCTCTCTGAATTATGCCCACTTCTATGATTCCCTGTGTGTAAAGTGATCCATGTACAGAGCTAGTGTCTTGTTTTACAACTTACCCATAATTATCAGTAGTTTTAGGTATATTCCAGGTGAAAGGGCCCAGATTAGCTACAGGATCAAAGCAAAGCTGCATGGTAGAGTGAAAAGAGCATTTGTATCAGAGTAAATCAGAACATGTTATAATGCATGCCCTGCCACATTTACTTGTGTGCATTTAAGAAAATAATATCTCTCAGCCTCTGTTCACCTAAAGGGAGAGGCTGGCCTGTTACTGCATGCTATAATCGGTGCTGAGCCTTGTCAGGGCATGCTGGCACAGGCCTGTAATCCCAGCAATGTAGTAGACTGAGGCAGGAGGATCATAAATTCAAGGCCAGCCTGGGCAATTTAGCAAGATTCTGTCACAAAATAAAAAATAGAAAGGGCTGGGGATATAGCTGAGTGGTGGAGTTTCTCTGGGTTCAATCTCCAGTACTGGAGGTGGGAGTGGGGGTTGGAAAGGTGCTGAGTCCTTGACCCTGGGTTTCTGGATATGCAAAACTGTCATCTGAACCATGGAGCTCCAGGGACTGGCTCTATCATACTAAGCTGCTGTTGTTTTCGGTGCTGAGAGTACTAAACTGCTCCACTCAGTCCACTTAGTCTCATCCGCATGAGCAGCTATGGCATTGTGGCAGGTCAGTCTGCTTGCCCTGCCATCTCTCCTGGAGTCTTGTTACTTCTTGCTATCCTCTGTGAGGCTTGATTCTTCCCGTGACAGGAAGAATAGGACCCTAAATTACAGGTCATTATGAAGATTAGAGAAAATGTTTGTAAAGAGCCTAACACTGTAATGATTACAGAGTAGGCACTAGAAGTTACTATTTTTAAAATAAATGCCTTTGTCACCTTTGTTCTTTAACTCCGATGTTCTTGAGTACCAATATCAATTGTTTCCCAGTTTATAAATTCTTGGCTATCATTTCACAACACAGATATCTAAAAGATAGAAAAATACATTGTCTAAACCTGTGGGTTTTTTAAAACTGATTCACAACCACTATTGGATATAAATTCCATTTTGCAGGTTTTCAGCAGCATCTTTTTACATGAACAGAACAATATAATAGATCAAATTACAAGACATGTTCTAAGGAGTAGCTACTGTTAGTGAAATGTTTTCAACTTGTTTTAGAGTGAGTGTGTGTTTGTTTGAAGTACTGGGTTGTGATATAAAATATCCTGAGTTCTATTAAAAGCAAATTGAAAACCATTTTTCTACATCATAAGTTGCTGCTTGACTTGAATACGTGTGAAGATTTAAATGGAATCAGATCAGATGATCTTGCATTATACTAGAACAGTACTTAGATTGGACCAAAGGTGGCAGAGAGTCAGTAAGAGTGAAACTAACAAATCAGCCAGCCAGAGTGTCTCCAGAGGGCTTTATCCCTGCACTAATCCACGTATTAGTATTGGAGTCTTGGAGAGTTCAGTCTGAGATTCAAACAAACAAAAACACCTATCACTTTTCATTGGCAACAAACGCATTCTTCCAAATTTTATTTTTTAATATGAAGTAAAATCATGCATTTTGTTGAAGATTTCCATTTCTCTCATAAGCACAGAACTTGTTGTACCCTGTTTCCCACTCGAGCAAAGCCTCTGAGTCATTCTAACCACGTCACGCTTCAAGGCAGGAAACCTGCTTTACTACTGTGTTGAGTCACTGATTAAAAACAAAAATATCCTCAATTTCTGCAACCACGTTGTGATTTAATTTAAGCAAAAGGAGAAACATCATTCAAAAACACTTGATAATCAGTTAAAATTTTTCTCATCTTTCTAAATTGTACCCTCAACTCATTTCCTTTTTCACATTCAGTGGGTTTTCTTATTATCGAAAGAAATGCTGAGTGATAGTCAATAGGAAAGACCCGTCAGGTGTCTCCACTTAGCAGGCCAGATCTGGCTGAAATACTTGAATTGTACCCACGTCTGGCTCCTTGGACTCCTGTCCCTCTTTCTTAGGCCATTGGGCCAAGGCGATTTCCCTAGCAAGTTTCTTAGCTCCTCTCCTTAGCTGCTGGAAACTATAATGTTCTGATATTAATTGATTGACTCAACAGAATTTGATTTCTTCAAGAATTTACTATTTAGATCAGGAATAGGAAATTTGTGGGCACTTAAGTCAATATTCTGGTCAACAGTCATTAACGGGAAACATGGAGCATTCTCATTGACTGCCCAGGAAAAACCACCAAGGATTGAAGTGAGTTTCTCAATCCAATTTTGTATCAGCAGTCAGAACAGGTGGCTATTACTTCAGTAAAGGTTTCTGGCCAACAGTTTACAGAATGTGAGCATCATAGATAGCATTAGGCTACATAGCAATGGAGAGAAAGACATAACTAGAAAAGTCTTAAGGGATACCAGAGCAGGTCATTCTCCTTCCTGGTCCTGGCCTTCTTTGTCCCAGCCTCAACTAGAAATATTTATCCAGTTCCTGTGTTCCTTCACCTTCCTCAAAATAGGGCTCAAGGATTGGGGATGTGGCTCAGTAGTAGAGCACTTGGCTAGATTGCACAAGGTCCTAGGTTCAATCCCTAGCACCCACTCCCCCACCAAAATGGCTCAAAAGCAATACCCTCCTAAAAGCCTCATTCACCCTCCAATCTAAAAAAACCAAAACAAAACAAAAAACAAGATAAATATATTATCCTATTCCTCTAAAGACATAAAAATGTGAGCTTGCCAATAAATAGAAATGTAGCAGTGCAACATTCATATGCTGTTGTAAGGTTGGGCTGGTCCTCCTAGGAGCCACTAGTATGCAAAGCAATTTGACAAGACGCTGGAACAGGTGCTCTGACTTTTTAGCTTAAAGCCCAGAGGCTATAAAATTTGAATTTGTTCCTGTCACCTTGTCATAGAGGGAGAACCGGATTGTAGCAGAGACTGAATGCCTAAAAGCCTACAAGCGTCCAGGTAGTCACAAAAGTGAAGAAAATAGGTTGGAACTAGCAAAAGCACCAACACAAAGCAATGAGCAATGAGCATCACCTACTCAGCCTCCCCATGAGAGGTGATGGGGAGTGATGTGAAGCATGGAGAACTGCACAGTTCAAAGTCAGCAGCTGCTATTTGACTCCACTCTGTTGTTGCCATGGAAAAGTAAGGAGCAGGATCACCAGATCTTTTGAAGAGAAGTCAAAAGTGTGTGTTTTTATGTAGACTGACCTAAATTTTACACACAGATACTTGAAGTATTTTTTTTTAATATTTTTTTTTAGTTGTAGATGGACACAATGTCTTTATTTTATTGCCTTGTATGTGATGCTGAGGATCGAACCCAGGGCCTCACGCATGCGAGGCAAGCGCTCTACCGCTGAGCTACAATCCCAGCCCTTGAAGTATTTTTTAAATGGGTCAAATAAAATATGTCCATGGGCTAGATTCATAAATTTGTGGCACACCATGGCCCAACAAAGCAAGGCCATGGTGTGTGCTTGTACCTTGCATAGGGGGCCTCAAGTGGGTGCTAAAATCTCGGCATAATGAATGTCCAAGCTGTGCGACCAGGCCTGAGACTGGAAGAAGGGAAACTTTTTCCAAATTGATCTGCCAAAAGGAGGGGTCCCCTTCTCCTAATTGGCACAAAGGTGCCCACAGGTACCAGCAACTGTCCTAGAGAAAAGACAAAGCCCATGATAGTAAAGGTCACTCTAAATGTGAACATGATGTTAATTTCTTTGGTTCTGAGCACAGCTTTGTATCTATGCAAGCTTTTATGGTGAAAATCAAGTAAAAGTACGTTAGCTTATAATTACAACTTACAGTAAAATTTATGAATGAAAAAACAGGGTTTGATGAGATAGATTAAAAGGAAGAACCCACTCTTGTCTGGCAGTAGCCAGCACCTTCACACAGAGATGTTCAGCACACATACATTTGCCAGTTTACAAAGTAGCAGAATGGAGAGTGGAACCTAGGCAGTGTCCAGTGCCTTCTTGGAAAGTGGATTCAAAGAAGGAAACTTGTGCCTTTAGCCACACTCTGGATCACCTATCCTTGCTTCAGGAAGTCCCCTTTGTAGATCGTTGGGTCACATAGGGGTGGGGGGAGACACTCAGAGCTGGTAAATAAACCACCTGATTTGATTATCATGAGCAGGTACTAGTGATTGGCCCAAGATCACATTATCTGCTTTAGTCTCTTTCCTTACAAATAGTTTTGGATCTGCACTGTGTGTGTGTGTGTGTGTGTGTGTGTGTGTGTGTGTGTGTTGTGTGTATTCAATCTAAAAAAAATAGATTCTTCAAAAAATAGTGATATATATTTTAGAATAGCAGTGCATTGCAAGGGGAATACATTCTAAACCATGGGCATATTCAAAGACGTCGAGGCAAGGGACTTTTTTTTTTTTGGTACTGGGGATTGAACTCAGGGGTACTCGACCACTGAGCCACATTCCCAGCCCTATTTTGTGTTTTATGTAGAGACAGGGTCTCACTGAGTTGCTTAGTGCCTCGCTGTTGCTGAGGCTGGCTTTGAACTCGTGATTCTCCTGTCTCAGCCTCCCAAAGTGCTGGGATTACAGGCGTGCACCACTGTGCCTGGCGAGGCAAGGGACATTTTTTTTTTTTTTAAATATTTTTTTAGTTGTCAATTGACCTTTTTTTTTTTTTAATTTTATTTTTTTAGGTATTTTTTTTTAGTTGTAGATGGACACAATGCCTTTATTGCTTTGTATGTGGTGCTGAGGATCGAACCCAGGGCCTCACGCATGCAAGGCAAGCGCTCTACCGCTGAGCTACAATCCCAGTCCCACAAGGGACATTTTTAAAGACAAAAATGGAAAAGATTATCTCACATATTTTGAAACAATAATCTTCAGTCACAGTGATTAATAACCAGATGAGTGCCAGACAGTTGCTGGACAGATGGCCACATAGAATTATTTTTTGTATAAGGTTGTGGTAGCCTCCATGCAAGCTTGTAGTTCTGGCTGTCCTTTGTTGTATTTACTACTAGGCTCATGCACAAGAAGTCTCCCTTCATAACTTCCAGCCTTATTTACTTCCTTTGGTGAGAGTTGACACAAACAACTCAATTTTGATTTTAACGACTTTCACAATTTTTTACAATAGATACATATATGTAGACACAGATAGATTTTTTTTTCTCTAAGCAACAGTAAGGGGGGGGGTGCAGATAATCAATTGTCCTACCACTTTGACATCTGTTGCCATGTAACTTCCTAATAATTTTTTTCTAGCCTAGAAGTCCTCCCTTACCTGACCTGGTTCTTCTGTGATATCCTACATGAGAACTTATCAACAAATGTAATGGGTTCAAAAAATAATAATTTCAAGAAAAATAGTCTGCTAAAATTTTCCTTTTTATTATGTATTTCTGCAAGCCAATTAGAAATTATAACAATATAATGTGGACTTGTATTTCTTTTCAAGACTGTTTAACTCTCACCTTGAGAGTTGTGAAATTTTTACCTAGGAGATCTCTGTGTAGAACTGAAATGAGCCCTTGCCCTCTCTGATTTTTCCCTTTCAGGGGCTCCTGTTGACAGCTCTGGCTGTGGAGACACTAACTAGGTTCCACTCTCCATTCTGCCACTTTGTAGACTGGCAAACGTATGTGTCCTGAATATCTCTGTGCTCAAGTTTCCCCAACTGTAAAATGGAGATAGTAATGTGGCTATCCCCCTGGTGGGGTTTTGTGTCCATCAAAAAACTTAGAAGGTGAAAGGTACAGTGAACAGGACCTAAACTCCAGAGATGATGAATATAGAGATGCTACTATATATGCCCACAGAAGATTTATAGCAGATGAAGATAAACAACAGAATAGAGAAATACAGGACTCATAGAACCAACGGGTACATAGAAAACAGAGAATTTTCTATAAAGTCCTATATAGTTATAATAGCTGAAAAGTTAGCTCCGAGCTTCCTGGAGATCATATTAAAAAGGGGAACAGTTATATACCTTTAATAGACAAAAAGAGAAACTGTACAGTCTATGGGAAAAATCAAAGCTTTTATAGCTCTTAACTTTGTGAGAATTTGCTCATACGAAATTTCACAATGGAGATACAAGAAGTTTAAACTTCTCACAACAGTAACGAGTTTCATAGTGTTATTTCTGTTATTAATTTTTACTTGGAAATAATTACAGACCTATAGAAAATTTGCAAAAAAAATGGTACAAAGAAGTTCCCCATTCTCTTAACTTTGATTCCCAAAATGTTATATTTGTTCTGTTTTTACCATATATTTACTTTATCCTCTTCCTCTGTCTGTCTCTGGCCCCTCTCTCCCAACCTCTATTCTCTCTACATGCTTATATACATATTTTTGAACCATAATTGGAGACATCAATGTTCCTTTATTCCTAAATAGTTCTGTTTGTATTTCCTAAAAGCAAGGGCATTCTCTTACATAACCATAGAATAATAATCAAAATCAGGAAATTAGCATTGATAAAGTACCATTTCCTAAAAAATCAGCCTTTTGAAACTTTACCATTTTTCTCAAATGCCTTTTATGACAGATGGAAAAAAATTCTGCTCTGCTATCTTATCCTAAAATCAGACATGCACTTTATTATGGCGTCTCTTTGATCTTTAATCTGGAACACTTCTTTAGTGTTTCTTTGTCTGACAAGACCTTGACATTTTAGAACAGAGCAAGCTAGATATTTTGTAGGAGTTGCCTCAATTTTGGCTTGTCCTAATGTTTCCTCACGATTAGATGGGCCCCTACCTTTTTGACAGGAGTACCTTAGAAGTAATACTTTGTCTTTAATGCTTCCCATTAGGAAGCACCTGATCTTGTCTCTTCCCTTTACTGGTGATGTTAACTTAACCCTTGGTTAAGATATCATCTGCCAAGTTTCTCCACTTTAAAGTTACTATTTTTTTAAAGAATTTTTTTAAAATATTTTTTTAGTTGTAGATGAACACAATGTCTTTATTTTATTATTTTGTATGTGGAGCTGAGGATCTAACCCAGGGCCTCACTCATGCGAGGCAAGCGCTCTACCGCTGAGCTACAGTCCCAGCCCCTAAAGTTACTATTTATCTACCTTTATAACTAAAAATATTTTATAAGGAAATACTATAATTAAAAATATTTTATAAGGAAATGCCTTGATATCATGTAAGTATCTTATTTCTATCCAATATTCACTCCCCAGTCTCTATTGATGATTCTTATGATTATTGTGGTAGCCAAATAGAGATATTCTATCAACCTTCTGTCTTTATTTGTTGGCATTTGATGGTTAGGAAGAACTTTGCATTCTCCTCTACACATTTATTTGTATCAGTATAGACTCAGTTCTATCCTGGATTAATCCAGTCATCCACCTTATTATTATTTATTGCTGCCCAATTTCTCTCAGAAGTGACTAGTGAATGCCCAATCACAATGGCATCAATGTCCTCTTGACAGGTCCCCATCAGAGCTGAGTAATTCTTTGCTTACAGGCACAGCAATATCCATGAGGTTACTTCTTAATACATTATTAGACAAAATCCTAAAGTGTGACTCAATGAAAGAAGTTCTAAAGCCAAGACTGTAATCCAGAAATGCTGAGGATGGGGAATCTTGTTTGACTCAGGCTAAAACTCAAAGAAATCATAGGAATAGGCACTTTCCACCAATCTTCTGTAAATATTGCTTCTCTTAAACAGGTTTTTGATGAGACTCCATAAGCAGAAGAGCCAAGATTTTGTTTCCTGCCAAAGCACTATCCAGTATAACTTTTTGCCATGGTGGAAATATTCTATAGCTATGTTGTCCAATAAGGTAGCTACTAGCCACCTGTGGCCATTGAACACTTGAAATGTTGCTAGCATAACTGAGAAACTTAGTTGTTAATTTAAGCTAGTTAATTGCAATTTTAATGTGTATAATCACATGTGGCTTTATGCTACCTTATTGAACAAATGGGTCTACAAGGCAGGTTTTCTATGGAATTGACAGAGGATGGATGAAAATATACTAGAGATGAAATAATAACATGTAGCCTTCAGTTTTAAACAAAGTTGTTAAACTCAAAGCCCATACATAGTTTGTATTTATTGCATTATTTAAACCGTAGATTATAAAATCACCATGCTCCATTGAGGCTACTTCTCATTTGTGGCAGTACCATCACAGTATCAGTTTTTATGATTGCAATTGCATTATGTTGTTTCTCGCAGGGACTGTGCATGCAGATTATCTCAAAGTTGTTTCAAATTGGTAACATCTATAGGCAATGAGGAGAAAAGAGGGAGGCTAAAAAGAAAAGAAAAACATTGTTTCCTCAACAACTCAAATTTTACTTCAGATTTGTTTCATTTATGAATTCTCTGTATACTTTGTGGGAAGATAAACAGGATTGTCTGACCCTGAAAACTTCTGTTGCTTGGCAAAAATCTCAACAAGGCCAGAGCCTCCTCCTTGTTCTTAGCAGGAGGGACTGTGCCCAAGTGTGATTTGAGCAAGGTCAACAGGTGCTGGCAGCAGGCACTACAGATAGCTCACTCCCTGAGCAGCTGTCGCCTCTCCTCAGCCTGCCGGATGCCCAAGCAGACACTTTGTCCCAGCTGGCAAGACTATTCTCATGCTTGCTCTATAAAAAAAGGAAAGCAACCAAGTGGGGGTGGGGGACATAAGTCCTTCTCCTGGAGGCCTGATCCACGTTAGTCCAACTTGCTGGATCCAGGACCCGCCACAGAGCGCTGAGATTGACACTGCATCTGTCACACCCCTGATCCTGTGCGCCAGCCCACATCACAAGACTCACTGTTGTTTGTCCAAGCCCTTCCAATGACACGTTCAATAAAAAAATATAGATTTATATTTTCCCCAAATAGTTGACATCAAGAAAAATCTTCAGTGAAAATTCAATATGATCACAGAGAAAAGAATGCAACAATTAAAATTGACCCAAAGTAACATAGTAAATGTTTTCTAACACAGGCAAGTGAGTTTTCTAATACGATTTGGGGGCTGGGGTTGTGGCTCAGTGGTAGAGTGCTTGCCTAGCATGCGTGAGGCACTGGGATCCACTCTCAGCACCACATAAAAAAACCTAAATAAAGGTATTGTGTTCATCTACAACTGAAAAAAAATTTTTTTAAAAGCTTTGTATGCAAGTTTTTACAATCAGCTAATAGTTAATTAGTTGCTACTCAACCAGTGCTAAGAAAATATTAAGTCAAATTTTTGGAATTGACTACCAAAGAAAATCAATATTTCTTTAAAAGCAGATAATTATGGGGATGGTTTGTTTTATGTGTCAACTCAGCTAAGCCGTCATGCTCAGTTATTTGGTCAAATTTGAATTCGGATATTGCTGTGAAGGTCTTTTGTAGATGTGGTTAACTTTTATAATCAATTGACTTTACGTAAAGCCTTTTTACCCTCCATAATGTGGGTGAGCCTCCTTCAGTCAATGGAGGTCTGAAGAGGAGTGGCTGAGGTCTGCTGAAGAAGAAGGAATTCTACCCTAAGACTAAAACATAGAAACCTAACCTGAGTGTCTTTAAGACTTAAGACTGCAACATCAATTCTTCCCTGAGTTTCTAGACTACAGACCTACAGACTTCAGACTTGCCAGATTCTGGAATCATATGAGCAATTTAAAAAAAAAATAACTCTGTCTATACACACACACACACACACACACACACCACATATATATACATACACATGAATATATATGAATACATATCTCCTATTGGTTCTGTTTCTTTGCAGAATTCTAACACAGCTATATTATAAAGTTAAGGATCTTGCAAAAATTATTTGAGTAAGAAACGTTTAGCCAGGCTCACACCTGTAATCCCAGAACTTTGGGAGGCTGAGATCTGAGAATCATGAGTTCAAAGCCAGCCTCGGCAACGGCAAGGTGCTAAGCAACTTAGTGAAACCTTGTCTCTACATAAAACACAAAACAGTGTTGGGGCTGTGGCTCAGTAGTCGAGTGCCCCTGAGTTCAATCCCTAGTACCAAAAAAAAAAAAGCAAATGTTTAACAGCTCAGCTTCTCTTTATTTAATTTTTTAAGTCTTGAGTCAAGGAAATTTCTTAACTGTATGTGGTCACTTGATTCAATGTCAAAATATACTGACTGTAATTTTGACTGGAAGTCCAATCAGGCCTTCTTTTGTTGTCATCTAAACACATTCTCTCATCTATTTAGTGTGAAGATTAAAATTACAGTCACTGTGGGCTCTAAAATGAAAGAATTAAGCCTTATTTAATCATTTCTTTTCTGCTCAATGGTAACTATCTTAATCTAATTTGGGATGATGGAAAATTTGAATGGTGTTTTTACTTAGTTCTAAATAAGTCATATTACGTAAGGAAAAAACAGAACTTGGTAGCAGTCACTTTTTTTTTTCCAAATATAAAAGTAACTGATGTCCCTTGTTTAAAAAAACAAAAAACAAAAAACAAAAAACAAACCTAGGGGCTGGGTGTGTAGCTCAGTGGTAGAACCCTTGCCTAGCATGTGTGAGTACTCAGATTCCCTCCTCAACATAGCAAAAAAAAAAAAAATTAAATTAATTTAATTTAAAAAAAAAACCTAAACAGTGAAGTCTTCCTTCATTTGTTCCCTCTCTTTCTCCTTCTCTCCCTCTCTCTTCCCTTCTTTGCTTCCTTCTTCCATTTATAAATCCAAAAGCCATTAGAAGAGGCTGGGTAAAGTAGACATCTGAATGGGGTTAGGCTAGAGTTGTGTGGGTAAATGTTTAAAAAACAGCTGGGGTTGGGGAAGGCCTGATTTATAATGTTTAGCAATTTCTGTGGTATAAATATTGCCACAGTGGCCAATTTCCAGCTACTAATGTGACCTAAATACAGAGTTGGGAAGGTAATGAGCCATTGTGGGCCAGCACACCCTTCCTTGAGTAGCTGTGCAGTGTGGGGTGTTGATGGCCAAGCAAAGTGAGGAAGGGGACAGTGTGGGGATAGCAACAACAATGACGCAGCTCTTCATATCAGAGACAAGCAGACCCCAGAGGGTGTCCAAGTAGGTGCAGAAGTAGTTGGGGCCCAACATGGGTCGCTGGAGCCCAGTGGGCCGAGTAGGAAGATTGAGGAGAGGAGGGAGAAGCGGTGGCAGTCACCTCCACAGGACATCGGCCCCCTAGCACAGGAGGAGGACATTCACAGGGCACAGCTTGGACTGTTAGAGCCTGACAGAGCAAGAGGGCATCCATGTGGAGGGATGGCAGAGAGGCCTGAAGCAGGGCAGCAGAGGCCACCCAGGATGAGGAAAGTATCCATACAGCCAGGCATAGGCCCTTGGAGACCAACTGGGCCGAGGGAGGTGTCTGCATGAAGATCTATGGCAGGGATGGGAGATTAATACATATAAGAGGAACTGGTACAGTAATTCAATACCTTAAGAATGATGAAAGTCAGATTTGTCACTTTTGGAAAAGAGCTACAACTGTGAAAGATGAAAAAAACTAATTAGATGAGAATTAAAAATACTGGGATGAACCAGGGCTTTAAATAGATAGATTTGGATTAAATATATCTATATGATAATATGTAATATATGTGTAATATATATTACATGTGTATGTTTCAGTGTGTGTCTTTGTATGTATGCATGCCTGTACGTGTATATATGTGTGTGAATATATGCATATGTGTGTGTACATTGTATCTATTATAATGAACAATAATAATCTCTATTATTCTTAGAGATTCTAGGAGCAGCAGCACCATAATAGCAAGGAACACAGCAGGTGCCCATTTGTGGCTTGCAAATATCATTCTCCAGTAAAAGAAATCAGAATTTCTTTAAAACAAATGACTGATTCCAGGGCTGGGACAGGAAAAGTTCAGGATGAGTTGGAATGTCTTGTGATAGAAAATAAGGAAGCCCTCAAAGAACAACGGAAGGGTGATAAAGGACACAAGCAGTTAATGGGGCTTTTAATAGACCAATAACAAGTCATAATCTATTGAATCAAATGAGAATCAGAGAAAGAGAGGAGGAAGAGAGAGAGAGACAGACAGAGAGAGAGAGAGAGAGAGAGAAAGAGAGAGAGAGAGATTGATTTTCTTCCAATAGGCTATGGAAGCGGAGTAATGGTCCCAAAGATGTCCACATCATACTGAGCAAAGGGGCACGTATATATCCTCCCAGTGACTTGGAGGCTGAAGCCGGATTGCAAGTTCTAGACCAGCCTCTGCAATTTATCAAGACCCTATCTTAAAAAATAAAAGGGGGTGGGTGGGCTGGGAATGTAGCTCAGTGGTAGAGTGCTCCTGGGTTCAATCCTTAGGAAGGAGAAAGAGGGAGAGGAGGAGAAGTCCATGTCCTAATTCCTAAAACAAGTAAATATGTTACCTTACCATATAAAAAGTACTTAGCATTCAGGATTAAATTAGGCATTGAGATAAAAAAATTGTACTAGATTATCCATGCGGACAGAATGTCGTCACGGGTTCCTGAGAAAAAGGAAGGCACAAAGAGTCTAGGAATTTTTCAGAGATCAGAGAAGATGGAAAGATGGAAACAGAAGTCAAAAAGGAAAGATGATGCTACTGCTGGCTTGAAGATGGAGGAAGGGGCCATAAGCCAAGGAATGCAGGAGGACTTCAGAAGCTAGAAGAGGCCAGAGACAGCTTCTTCTCCAGAATCTTCAAAAGGAACACAGGCCTGTGACACCTTGCCTTTAACTTCATGAAACTAATTTCATCTGCCCTCCAGAATGATAAAATAATAAACATATGTTATTTTAAGTCATCAAGTTTATGGCAGCTTACTACAGCAGCACTAATATAATATAATGCACAATGAAAACTAACATAAATGCCAACAAGTAAATGTCTAAAAAAAATGCAATCAAAAAATCACTTTCAGTAATTAATACAATAATGATTAATTCAAGAAATATAAATGGATGCTAAGATCAGTGAGTCAATGGAATATTTATATAGTCTTACTTTTCCTTTCTGATTGCAAAGGGTTGGTAACTCACAGTGAAGAAAACTGGTAGATATCACCTTATTGAGTAATCATAATTAATCTCTGCAGTAATAGACAAATCAAAGCATGTACCACTTGACAGAATGCACTAAGACAACATCTTGGGGCTCGGGTTGTAGTGCAGTGGTAGAGTGCTTGCCTAGCATATGTGAGGCATTGAGTTTGATTCTCAGCACCACATATAAATAAATAAAATAAAGATCCATTGACAACTAAAAAATATTTTTAAAAAAGACAACATCTACATTGAAAGAAAGTACAGAGATATGATAGGTGAACCTAGTGGGAGAAACTATATTGGACCTTTTGCATTGTATAAAGGACATTATTGGGGTCACTGGAGAAACTGGAATTGGATTAGGTAGTAGGAAGACTTCATTGTTTATTTCTTGATCTGATGTATTTTTGCTTATGTAGAAGAATGTTCTTACTGGCAGGAATTACAAACCAAACAATTCAGCAATTTACTCTCAAATGGCTCATAAAAAGGTAATTTCTATTATTCTTGAAACTTGTCAGTATGTATAAAATTATTTTAAACAGCAAAAGAAGTAGCAGCTCTAGGAAAGACTGTTTCTTTGCCTTTTCCAGACTGCCTTTCTTTGCTCAGAGGCCCCCCTCCCCCTCAGTCTTCAAAACAGCAGCCCAGCATCTGCACTGTTCCCTGAGCTCTGCTCCTGTCCTTCTCTGTCATCCTTAAATCATTTCTCTCTCTGATTGTAACTTTACTGTCTCCCTTTTCTAAGGACACTTATAATTGCATTGAGTTCATCAGACAATCCAGGAAGCACATTCCTTTTTAAAATTTTTTATTTATTTGATTTCACTATTATTATTTAACTTTTATTTTTTGTGGTATAAAAATCTGCTTATCGGGGCTGAGGTTGTGGCTCAGTGGCAGAGCGCTTGCCTCGCACATGTGAGGTACTGGGTTCGATCCTCAGCACCACATAAAAATAAGTAAACAAAATAAAGACACTGTGTCCATGTATAACTAAAAAAAAAAATTTAAAAACCTGCTTATCAATAGGAAAACAACAAAATGGAAATATGTGTAAAGGATACTAATAGTCAAAGAATTACAAGTGGCCTTTAAATGCAAGTAAATATGCTCAAATTCTCAAACCCAGAGCCTTTGCATTCTAGCCAAGTGTTCTACCCTGAGCTACATCCCCAGCCCTGCTTTTTATCGTAATAGTAAATCTTAAGAATTATTCTGTCATTTTAAATATTCTATGTTATAGCATTCCATAATCTGAACAAACCATCATTTACTTATCCATTTCCTTATAGTTTCTCATTTTTAGTCATTGCAAACAATAATGCACATTATAGCCTTATATTTCTATCCAACATGTATCAATATTTCTGTAGAAAATTCCTAGAATGGCAGAATGAAACTCTATGTGCATGTGATATTTTGTTAGATGCTGATAAATTGCTATCCTGAAAGACTGTACCTTTGAACTCCTACCAGAGTCAGCCTGTTCACTCATATGCTTAGACAGAATAGTATCAGCTTTTAAAATGAATAAAATATGGTGTGAAGTTGTCATTCTTTTGCTTTTACCTACTAGAGAATTTAAGCACATTTACATGCATTTAAAAGCCATTTGTAATTCTTTTGATTATTAGTATCCTTTACACATATTTCCATTTTTTGTTTTCCTATTGATAAGAAGGTTTTTATACCCAACATACCAGTAAGCATGACAAGCTGCAGTCTTTCTACTCTGCAAGTAGTTTTTGAACTAATGTCCATGTTTGTTACTGTTGATCCGAACCTGGGAGGGTCTTTGGGGCCCCATTTAGGGGAAATGGCTTTGCTCTGTCACTGATCTCTCACCTGGTGTAACTTTCTCTGCCTTGGTTTCTAAATCAATCTGATGCCATTTGCTTTTCTTTGTTTTTCATTTTTTATTGGTTCCTTTTAGTTATATATGACAGCAAAATTCATTTTGATATAATTATACAAACACAGAATATATCTTATTCTAGTTAGTCTCATTCTGATGGATGTACATGGTGGTAGGAATCACTGTGTTGTTTTCAGAAAGGTATTAGGGAAAACCATGTCAGATTTATTTCATTGTCTTTCCTTTGCTAATATCCCTTCCCTTTCCTCCATTCCCCATTGTATAATCTACTGAATTTCTATTGTCCTCCTCTGTCCCCCACTTATTGTGGGTTAACTTCCACCTATCAGAGAAAACATTTGACCTTTGGTTTTTGGGGGCTGACTTACTTCACTTAGCATAATAGTCTCCAGATCCATTTTCTGGCAAATGTCATAAAGACATTTTTCTCTATGGCCGAGTAATAGTCCATTGTGTATATATACCACATTTTCTTATCCATTCATCTCCTGAAGGGCACCTAGGTTGGTTCCATAGCTCAACTGTTGTGAATTGAGCTGCTATAAACATTGATGTGGCTGACTCACTTTAGTATGCTGATTTTAACTCCTTTGGATATATATCAAGGAGTGGGATAACTTTCAATGTTCCAGAAATCCCTTCCACACACACACATTCACCAGTATCAGATTTACTGAATGTGCCCTTTCTTCTTTTCCAGCTCTATTATGGATTTATTCTTTTAAGAACTATGTTGTGGGACTGGAAGTGTCCCTCAGTTGTAGAGTACTGGTTAGCATGCATGTAGCTCTGGATTCAATCATCAGCCCCGTGAGGGTAGGGTGGGGAAGTGGGAAGAACCATTTATATTGTGTATCATTCTCATCAGATTTGAGTAACTAAGGAAGGAAGGCACAGACACCAATTGTGTCATCCTGTAAGAGGATGCATTTTCTACTAGTCTCCTGGGTCATTTTTAAGGCCAAATTTTCAAGTACTATAATAAAGGAATGGATTGTCCCTCTCAATAGGAAAGTAGCACAAATACCAAGAGGAACTAATGGAAATATGTGGATTTTACAGAAAACTGAAAAGGTAAAAGTCATCTATTCCTAAAGATTAGAGCTAATATATGCTAAAGTGATTCTAAGATTAATCAATTATTAAAGAAATGTCTTCTCACTTATTTCTAATGTGAGCATGCCTGGGATGCTGTTATAGGATTCAGTGTTTAAGTTTCCAAATGATGGTGAATTGAACATCAGAATTAGACTATCAAAAATTCAAACTAAGGCATATAAAACCTATGAGAAATCAGGAGAGAATTTGCTATAAGTTCTTAATATCTGTGCCTCAGAAGGATAATCCATTGAATATATAAATACACTAATTTTTCTTGGAAAAGAGGTGTTGATGACATCTTTGAAGGTGATTAGCAACAATAGTTTACCCTAGAAATGTGTTCCAAAGCCTGGAAAGAGGAGTTAGTAGTCTGAGAGAGCTGTGATACTGAAGTTCCTAAAGAGACTGAGCATAAGCCAGCACTGCTTTTTGGTCTTCAGTGCAAGCATGTTGACTGAGGGACAGAGAACATATTTAAGCAGGGGACAGAGAGACATGGAAGAACAATGGCATGTGTTAGAATGACCCGTGTGTCCAGTGAAACCACCAACACTGGAATGGAGAAGATACAGCCGACCTCATGCATGGTAGCGGGGGCACTGCAGGCAGGGAAATGTAGGTAGCCATGAAACATCTGTAGCCACTTGGGCAAGGTAGGAAAAGGCACAGAAGAACGTGTGCAAGCATGAGCCATAGGAAAGAGAAGCCATGCAACGCTTGCTGGATTAGTGAGGGTTTGCCAAAAACACAGAACCAATTGGATGTGTATAGAGATATATTTTAAGAGACGTTTATGTCGTAGTTCACACAATCATGAAGGTCAAAATTTTTGATACTCTAATTACAACCTCAAAAATCTGCAGAGTGAGGCAGTAGGCTGGAGACCAAAGAAAGGATATGCTGCAGTTCAAGTTAGAGGACACTCTGTTGGCAAGATTCCTTCCTTTTCTCAGATCCTCAGTCTCTTAAACTCTTTAATTGATTGAATGAGGCCCACCCATGTTATAGAGGATAATCTGCTTTATTCAAAGTCTAACTGATTTAAATATTAACCTCATCTGAAAATACCTTTATAGCAGCATCTAGACTGATGTTTGACTAAATGTCCAGATACTGACAGGAACCTAACCAAATTAACATACAAAATTAGCTGACATGCTCACCCTTCTTCCTGGTTCTTCCTTAATTGCTCAGGAGGTCTGGGATGACATGGAGGTCTGGATTTTCTACAATTTCACAGGCAATGATGAAATGTCATTTGTTTTCTGTTGTTATTGCCCAGGAACTTGTCATGTTGTGGAAAAATTAGCATTACTGTCTCACACCATGCAGCATGAATGTCCAGTAAGTCTGCACACAGGTGTCCCCGAGTCCACACATGTCCCTCCTGTCACAATTGAAGCCCACCACCCAAGCCTCGGTCCTCAAAGTGACAAAGGAGAAAGGAGACACACTTTGGGGTGTTTCTGTTTGTTTCTTTGTATATATAATGAAAGAAGAATCTAAGAAAGTCCCCCACATACACTTTTTCCCAGGAGAGAACAAAGATTGATTTCTGGAAACTGAGTTTCACATTTCTTCTGGATGAAAATATGTGCCTATGGGGAAGAAAAAAATGTGTTTGTGAAATTGAAAGTGTTAATAGAGTCTCCCAGCAGAAAGAATGATTCTGTCATGGACAGATGGGCTAAGAGGAAGGAGCTGTTTGCCAGAGTAAATGTGACCCCCACATTCATGGACTCTGTAAGTGTGGATCTAACCAACTGTAGATTTAAAAAAATGTGGTTAGGTCTACAGTTACTGCATCCATATTGACATACACAATTTTTCTTGTTATCAGCCCTTAAAAATATAGTATAACTACTACTTACATTGCATTTACATTTTATTAGGTATTAAAAGTAATATACAGAAGACTTAAAATATGCAGGAAGATATACATAGGTTATATGAAAATACTATGACATTTTATATAAGGGACTCGAGCATCCATAGATTTTGATATCTGCAGGGGTTCCTGAAACCAAACCCCATTGGGTAATAAGGGATAACTGTCCTCTCTTAACTGGGATCTGCAATCAGGTGGGTCTGGATTCTGATGCTGAATTGACCTCAGGCAAATTACTTACATGCTATGATCCTCAATTTCCTAAATCTTTAGAAGGACGATAATAGCACATACCTCCTTCCCAGAGTTATTGAGTTTATCCATTCTGAGAATAGCTATGGAAGTACAAAGTGCTCTGTCAACGTGAATAACCATGTCTTTGAACAGAGAGTTACTTTTATGGATAAAACAATTTTGAGACAGGGAGACTACGATTTAGGTCCTCTCAGTCATAATTTCATCTTTTATTAATAAGCCTTAGGAACCCTTTAACTAAAACATGCTACACCCCTGGAAGGACAGAGTATATGGACAGGTTGATAGGATTTTTTATTTTTTCTTCAAAGCTAGAACCAGAATGAATTGTAGTGATGTGGAGACACTGAACTTCCACAGCAGATACATGATCTACTCAGCTTTTTTTCCCTTCTGGAACTTTTTCTCCTCTGTCCCATGTGATTGGTGAAGTTGTCAATCATGTGGACCCTCTTTCTCAGCTGTAAGCACATGACTCAGGCTGGCCAAGCAAAATGTTCACCTCCATTGACACAGTGATTGGACCAGGGGTGATTCCACCCTCACCATCGCCAAATCTTTATAGAATTGCTTATCAATGCTGAGGAAGAAAAGTTCTCTCTCTGGAATTTAAAGTGTGTTGTCTTTGGCTGCTTACTTAGGTAAATGAGTGTGTAACAGGTTGAATCATGTCTAGAATTCATTTCCACCCACCCGGAATTAGGAGTGTGACCTTATTTAGAAAAGGAAAGGAGCCTTTTTCAGATATAATTAGTTAAGAATCTTGACATTCTTTGGGCATCCCTAAATCCAATGACTAGCATCCTAAAAAGAAGAGCAGCAGACACATAAAAGAAGGCAATGTAAAGGTGGAGGCAGAGATTAGAATAATCTGTCTTCAAGTCAAGAAACCCCAGGGATTGCTGGCACCTATCAGAAGCTGAGAGAGATGCCTGGGGCAGTTTCTCCCTTAGAGCCTCTGAGAGGAACCAACAGTCTTGACTCAAACCTCCAGCCCCCTGAATAATGACAGAATATGAATACATAAATAAATAAATGCCCATTGTTTTAAGCAGGAGGTGGGATTGGGTTGTTATTACAGCAGCCCTAGGAAACTAATACAGAGTGTTTTATATAATTAAAGGAAAAGCTGAATGCAATGTGCATCAGGAAAGTAGGAACCAGGGAAGCCCCAAGGACCCAGCAGCAGACATTGTGGGCCTTGGATCTGAGGTCCTCTTGTGTGATAAAATTCCCAACTTCTTCAGTCTCAGTTGCTCTCAATTCCAATAGAACTCAAGAAAAAATTTGGCCTAGTTTATGCCAGATGTCTTCCCTTGGTCAAGTCACCATGGCCTAAGGGAAAGTTGCATACTAAAACCACACTTACGGGGCTGGGATTGTAGCTCAGCGGTAGAGCGCTTGCCTCGCATGCGTGAGGCCCTGGGTTCGATCCTCAGCACCACATACAAAGCAATACAATAAAGACATTATAAAAAAAAAAAAAAAAAAACACTTACCAGGACCTGCCCCTATGGATAGGAAAACAGTTCTCAGAAAAACAGGTCTTGGGAAGGTTATATATTTCTAAAACTTAAATACCATACTTTTCTGAGTATTAGATAATTAAGACAAACCAGTGGCTTCTTACTCTGTGTGATAATTGCAATTGCCAAGGAGACTTTTACAACTGTAGATTACTGGGCCTACTCAAGACCTACCTAAAGATAATCTCTAGAAATCTTGCCTGTTTTATTTATTTGTTTTGTTTTGTTTCCATAACTCTTAGGTGATTATGGTAATGAAACAGCAGGAATAGTAGACCAGGAAGGTCTTAGTTCAGGTTGCTATAAGAAAGTATTAGAAGCTGAGTAAGTAAAAGCAACAGAAATGTATTTTTCATCATTATGGAGGCTGGAAGTCCAAGAGGAGGTACCAGCATGGCTGAATGCAAGTAAGAGCCCTCTTCCTGGTTTCAGACTTCCTGACTTCTCAGTGTATGTATCCTCTCATGGCAGAGAAAGAGCCAGGAAGCTTTCTGAGATCTCTTCTACAGAGTCCCCATTCATGAGACCTAACTCTGCCTCCCAGAGGTCTCAGTGCTTAATACCATCACAACAGGGGTTAATATTTCAACATCTAAATTTGGGGAAACCCAACAATCAATCCATAGCAAGGAACTAAATAAGGCTGCTGGAGAAGATTCCTGATAGGTGTGATTCAAACTGGGCCTGGGAGGAAGCTGAGGACTTTGCTGGAAAAAAGGAACCAATTCCAAGCAGACCCTTAGAAAGATTCTATAAGTCCTCCTAAATTAAACTGTACTATGCACCCAAAAATAGCTATTAAGAAAAGATAAGTAGATAGGTAAGGATGATTCATTTTTGCAACCCGATTTTCTTGTATGGCTTTGTCTTTGAATTTATTGCTTGCTTCCATGTCATGGTCAAATTAATGAATCAGTTGATTTTATCCTTGTTTCAAAGAGAGCCATGTGACAACCTGGGAGTGAGTAATCAGGCACACACACTCTTTAATTCATGGAACACAATGAACTGTGCCCTTGAGCATCTGGATTTGAATCAACATTTTATAATAGGAATACTGATATATTGCCAGCAACTAGGAACAGAATTTATTTCAATATCTTGGCCAAAAATCACTCATTGGTTTCTGTCTTATTTGTAAAGATTTTTTTTTCTCTTCCTTCTTACTGAAAGCAAAGGTTTAGAATTGCTTTGGTTTATGTGAGCCATGAAGGCCAGGTATTGGAAATTCAATGCCAGTGTAGAGGGGAGGTGTTTAGGTCATGGCGACAGAGTCTCCTCATGGATTGATTAATGGGTTATTGCTGGAGTGGCTTCCTTATCTTGGGAGTGGACTTGTTATAAAATCGAGTTTGGCCCTCTCTTATTCCTTCTCACCCATGTGATGTCTCCTGTCATGTTATGACATGACATGGAAGGCCCTCATCACACATGGCCCCTTATATGCTGGATCAAGAGCCAAATACATTTCTCTCATTATAAATTTCCCAGTCTGCGGTATCTTGCTATAGCAGCATAAATGGACTGAAAGGAACTTATCTGTACATCTCACTAGGCTGATGGGTATCCCGAAAGCCTAGATATATTCCTTCTACATATCCGTCCATATTTTAGAAGTTGTCTAAACCTCACTCCTGATCTCCTCAGAAACACACCACACTCACGCACTGCTCCCCAGGGTACCCACATAGAATAAAGGGTACCTCTGACCAATCTCACCTCTATTTAACACTTATTACACAGCTTGTTGTGAATAGTTTGGAATTAAGCTTTTGCAAAATAGAGAGCCCTTTAGAATTCCACCTGTAGGCATGGGGGAATTAAAATTTTATCTTTTTGTGGGGTGCAGTTAGGGGTTGTCATGAGCACGCTGTCATTAACATAGATGAAATACGTTTGGTCTTTCCACATCAGAATTTATTGAATAACAATAAATTCACAGGCTACATCAGTGGCAATTCACTGAATATTTGTGGGTAACCTGTTAGTCATAAGCCAGGAAATCACAGGTTATTTCCTTCCAATCTTGATTTCTAATATCTAGCACTCAAGTCACACATTACACTTGACTCGCAAGCGTGTGTGTGTGTATGTGTGTGTATGTGTGTGTGTGTTATGTGTGTGTGTGTTACAGAAAAGCTAAGAAAGGGTTAAGGCAGTCTCAGGAGTTCAGATGACTGAGCAAAGGCAGAGAACAGATATGAATACAAAGATTCTCTGTAGGTGGTCAGATAAGGTTACTGAACCAGCCAAAGAACGTGTTCAGGGCACAGAGCTATCAAAGCACAGAACTGATTCTAGGCCAAGGTCCTGAGAGCAGCAGTTTCCCAGTATCAGTGTGGAGCGTCAGCTTGGAGTGGGACTTTCGTGATCATCATGGGCAGGGGAAATCACACTCTGCTGAAGCCCAAGGACAGAGATTCAGAGGTTCATTGCTGTGGCAATTTTCCTGGGCAAGGCTTCTGATCAGTGACCAGGCGATGGGGTCAGGGTGCTGCAGTGTCCAGTCTTGAGGGCCTCTTTTTGTATGGATCTTGAGTAAGGGGGTTGCATCTGGTGGTCTGGTATGATCTATAAGCTCATAGGCCTGGTTTTTCTGATATGAGTTTGACACGCCCATGCATCCTTGTCCTCCTGATTAATTGGATAAGTTCCTGATGTGATTTGGCATGTCCATGTGTCCAGGTACTCCCCAATTTAATTTGATAAGTTGGCATGTATAAGGTACCACGTGCCTTATGGTGGTGCCAGGCTGATGGTGGTTGTTTACTTGAACAACTACCCATAAACAAGGCGGGGAGTCATTCTGCCTTGGCACCTCTACTCAAAATGGAGTGGATCATGGCAAACTACCGCTTTACAAAATGGAATAACTCAGGTTTAGGCACGGCCTGAAAACTGCTGTTCTATACATCATGGAGTAACTCAGCAGAGCATAGTCTGCTCTCCACAGGCTTATTCCTTTTCATAAATTCTGTATGTCCAACATCTGATGGCTATCAATTCACCCAAATTACTGAGATATTTATCCTTAGCACTTGTTCTCAGAATGGAGCTGCTCATGGCCAACTGCTGCCTTATAACTGGTAGCAACAGAGTCAGGCATAGCAGCTCTCCACACCTCAGTTCATAAAGTCATGGTGCCTGGATTCAAAAATTTGGTCTTTGTCTTCAGTGCCTGGACCAGAGCTCCTAAAACCCTTGGAATTTCCTGAATGTTAAGAGTGTCCTTGTTATTCTTAATTTGTCTAAATTTGCACCGAAACTTATGCTAATGAGTTGTCTTATGCTGGGGCTGATACCAGAAATGTCAAGTGATTAGAAGGTTGAACTTTTCACCCACCTACTGACCTCCTGGAATGGGAAGTCCTGAAGGTTGAGCTCTATAAAAACTCTTGAACCATGAGGGTTAATGAACTTCCAGGTTGATGAACATGTTGCTGGGCAGGGTAGGGAGTGGGGGGTGGGGGCATTACCAAGAGAGGGCATGGAAGCTCACCGTCTACCTTGCCCTATGTATCTCTTCCATTGGCTGTTTCCAAGTTGTATAATAAACCAGGAAGTAAAGCAAAGTTTCCTTGAGTTCTGTGAGCTGTTTTGTCAAATTATTGAAACTGAAAAGGGGGTCATGGGAACCCCTGAGATATAGCTAGTTAGTTAGAAGTAGAAGTGGTCAGGACTTTCAACTGGTAGCTGAAATGGAGACAATTTTATAGAACCGAATCCTGTGCAATCTGACACTTAGTGTCAGAGTTGAACTGAGTTACAGGATACTTGGTTGGTGTCCAGAGAATTGAAGAATGACTTTTTAGTGCTGGGGCCCATGCTCTTGGTTTCTACACCATGCCCCTCTCCCAATAGTGATGGCTGGCCTTGTGGAAATGGGTGACATTCCTCAAGAAAGTGGCTAGGCAAGGAATAAGATACTGAATACAGAATAGTGGGAGAAGCCTTATTCTTGGAACAGAAGAAGGGGCAAAGGAAACAGAAAAGAGTCAGAGACAGGAAAAACTCCAAGAACAATGCATGTCAGGGAGTAAATGTCTTCCAGACTTTGAGAAGGAGAAGAGCCACAGAAATGTCTTACTGGACTTTGGGAATAGTTTGTGACTTTCAGGAGGTTGGGTCCTGAAGGGGACCAGAGTCAGGGTCCACAGTGCAGAGGATTTAAGTCTGAACCAGCAGTGAGGAGGCAGAAATACAATTATGGAAAGATTTGTTTTCCAGAAATTTCACTGTTGAAAGGGATGAGAAAGGGGTGTGGAAACAACTCACAAACCATACAAATCTTTGTGTGTTTGCTTTGTGTGTGTGTGCATTTATTTATTTAAAAAAAATTTTAGCTGTAGATGGACACAATACCTTTATTTTATTTATTTATTTTTAATGCAGTGCTGAGGATTGATCCCAGAGCCCCACACATGCTAAGCAAGTGCTGTATCACTGATTTACAACCCTCAGCCTGTGTGTGTTTGCATTTAAGGACAGGAAAGACTTGATAGGTACTCAGTAAATTCACAAATGAACAAATATTTTGTCCTTTCTATGTGGCAGGCTCCTGTCAAAACACTTCCATCTGTTAACTCAATTATTTCTAATAGTCCTACTTGAAGTAGTGTTAATATAACATTATTCCCTTTATATGTATGAGAAAACTGAGGCATAAAAAGTTTAAGTCACTTGCCCAAGTCTGGGTTCTTAAGCTCCTACTGCATAATGATAGTATCTTGGGGATCCCTTTCATGTAACAGGGGTCTACTTTATGTTTTGAACATAAACCTTGCTGCTCGACCACTGGAGGCTTATTATAAAACTGACGTGTTTTTTTTTTTTCTTTCCTCTTCTCTCCTTTGCCCTCCATTACTGTGGGGGGTGGGGAAAGCAAGATGAACATTCTTCCTGTCCAAAGCCTTTCTGTTTCTGTCTTTCTGTTTACTGCACACCTGTACTAACAGACTCTGAACCCAGAAATGGGAAAATTAATTACGCCTACTGATAATATCTGAAGAACAACCAGTATTCCCCTAAAGTCCTCTGTTGCCCCTGACAGTTAGAATGACAGCCTCTGTGATGTGAATCTGTTGCTTTTCTCCTTTCCTAGCAAAGTAATAAAACTTCTTTTTTCTTTTTCTCAAAACCTTGTCCACATTATTAGATCAGACTGGGGATGAGGACCAAGTCTTCAATATCAATAGATTTGAAGATCAGAGCCAAGACATTCAGAAGGTCTTATTTTTTAAAAAATGATTGGTAACTCAAATTAATCTTCATTAATAATTTTATCTAATATCCAGGGACTAGGGAAGACCATGAAAGAAGCGAGAAAGAAAGCCATACAGATGTATGAGATAAAAGAACATTGTTAAAAACAGCTCTTCCCAACTGTCTACTCAGTACCCAGCACAATGCACTGTGCACAGTGGACATTCCATAAATATTTGTTCCATAACATTTATTAGTCCATAAATAATTATGATTACATTGGCAATGTTTATTGATGTTTTACAATAATAATGATAAAAGGAAGATGTAGAGAGAGAGTAGTATTCTAGCTGCGTGTGGTGGCATATCCCTATAATCCCCAGTGACTCAGGAGGCTGAGGCAGGAGGATTTCAAGTTCAAAGCCAGCCTCAGACACTTAGGAAGGTCCTAAGCAACTTAGCAAGACCCTGTCTCAAAATAAAATATATCAAAAGAAGGGTTGGGGATGTGGCTTGGTGGTTAACCGCCACTGGGTTCAGTCCCTGGTACCAAAAAGAAAGAAAATATTCTATATATTCTTGTCTCCTTTTTCATGTGAAGATTGCTTCTTTCCAAAAACTTAAATCTAGGTGATATTGCTTACTAGCCCTCAATCAGTTTCTGTTCTTTCCTCTCCTTAAGAGTTTTTGGAATTTTTTGACAGGTGCAGTGGTGCAAGCCTGTAATCCCAGCACTTAGGGAGACTGAGACAGGAGAATCGCGAGTTCAAAGCCAGCCTCAGCAATGGCGAGGCGCTAAGCAACTCAGTGAGACCCTTTCTTTACATAAAAACACAAAATAGGGCCAGGGATGTGGCTCAGTGGTTGAGTGCCTCTGAGTTCAATCTCCAGTACCAAAAAAAAAAGAGTTTTGGGGATTTTTTAAATTTTTGTTTTGTTTTTGGTACTGGCAATTGAACTCGGGGTGCTTTACTACTATACTACCTCCCCGTCCCTTTTTATCTATTTGGAGACTGGGTCTGGCTAAGTTGCCCAGTCTGGCCTCAAATTCACCATCCTCCTGCCTCGGCCTTCTGAGTAGCTGGGATTATAGGCAAATGCCACCACATCAAGCTGTTTTCTTCTTTCTGTCTTTTTAAAAAGTTATTTTTGTCTTTATTTTTTAAAAAATAATCTGTTGCTGAAACAGCAAAGGGAGCTAAAATTAATGAACTGAGGTTGCTGCCATTATCATCAATGCTTCCAAAGAACCAATATTTGAAAACCAGTCTCATCTGTTTTGTACTTCACTTGAAACATGGTTTGAACAGGGAGTGCCCTAGGGAACGTAATAGTCAGTGGTTAAAAATTGGGTGATAGAACTGAAACATGGTTTTCACATGTTGAGAAAGTCTAACTTATCCAAGAACACATTCCAGAGGACTGCCATGATCTACTACCCATAGATCAAGTCAGTCCCTAGTGCCAATCGAATAATGCAAACAAATCCAAATCCTAAGGACCACTCCCCTGGGAGAGAAGTTAGACCCAGGGAACTCTATGGAGTGAAGTGTCACCTCCAACATGTACAGGCCTTCTTGGACATGGTCAAGTTGGAGAGAGTTCTGGACTATAGCAGATCTCAGTTAATAGCAACATACAGTCCATTTGCGTCTAATGTAATTACTAATATATTTGGGTTCAAATTTACCTTTCTATAGGTTCCATCTGTTTTGTATATTTTCACAATAGTTAATTTCATGTATCATAGTTCAGTTAACACTTAAGATTGGCATAAAATTAGATATGCCCTCATTCTGGCTATATCTGTGACAGTGTTTTTAGATAAGGTCAACATTTTAATCAGTAGGGTGAAGAAGAATGCTTTCCATGATGTGAGTGGGACTTGTCCAGTTAGTTGAAGGTCTGAATGTAACAAAAAGACCAACACATCCCCAAGGAAAAGAGAATTCTCTGGCACATTGCCTTCAGACTTCATCTGCACCACCAACTTGCTGAGTGTCCAGGCCACCAGCCTTCAGAATAGAACTGTACCATCAGCTAGCTCTCCTG
Organism: Xerus rutilus; assembly: GCA_028644305.1. Taxonomy (NCBI): domain Eukaryota; kingdom Metazoa; phylum Chordata; class Mammalia; order Rodentia; family Sciuridae; genus Xerus; species Xerus rutilus. The sequence continues at coordinate 121,603,987 of CM053403.1, forward strand.
GGTCTTGAGCCTACTGTTAGAATTCTCAGTCTTACAATTAGAAACTATGTTGAAAAATTATACTCCAGTGAAATTGAAAACTTTGAAGACATCAACAAATTTCTAGAGCCATATGATCTACCCAAACTGAACCAAGAGGACATACATAATTTAAACAGATCAATTTCAAGCAAGGAAGTAGAAGACATCATTAAAAGCCTGCCAGCCAAGAAAAGCCCAGGATCAGACAGATTCTCAGCCGGGTTCTACAAGACCTACAAAGAAGAATTAATACCAATATTCCTCAAATTATTCCATGAAATAGAAAAGGAGGTAATCCTTCCAAACTCATTCTATGAGGCTAGTATCATCCTGATACCAAAACCAGACAGAGACACATCAAGGAAAGAAAATTTCAGATCAATATCCCTGATGAACATAGAGGCAAAAATTCTCAATAAAATTTTGGCAAATTGCATACAAAAACATATTTAAAAACTTGTGCACCATGATCAAGTGGGGTTCATTCCAGGGATGCAATTTTGGTTTAACATATGGAAATCAATAAATGTAATTCATCACATCAATAGACTTAAAGATAAGAATCATATGATTATATCAATTGATACAGAGAAAGTATTTAACAAAATACAGCACCTTTTCATGTTCAAAACACTAGAAAAACTAAGGATAGTAGGAACATACCTCAACATTGTAAAAGCTATCTATGTTAAAGCCAAGGCCAACATCATTCCAAATGGAGAAAAATTGGAAGCATTCCTTCTAAAAACTGGAACAAGACAGGGATGCCCTCTTTCACCATTGCTATTTAACACAGTTCTTGAAACTCTAGCCAGAGCAATTAGACAGACTAAAGAAATTGAAGGGATACAAATAGAAAAAGAAGAACTCAAACTATCATTATTTGCTGATGATATGATTGTATTCTTAGAGGATCCAAAAAATTCCACCAGAATTCTCAGTCTTCATAGTTACACGAACCAACTTCATATAATAAGTCTCTTTCTATAATACAGGCACATCCTATTGGTTTTCTTTATCTGGAACCGTAATGCACTTTTTTTTCTCTTTCATTGTTTATCATTTTCACCCCCTACCCCCTCACCAGATATAGTTTGTTACTTCAGTGATTATCCAAGAAATTACAAAATTCATACTTATCAAAAGGTAAAGTTTATCATCTTTATCCTCTTCCAGGCAATACATTTTAATGGCTAAAATTGTATTTGTCCCTTGTCTACTTATAACATTATTGTTGTGCCTTTTAAAAATTCTATGCTGTTATTGTTGTTTGAGCTTCTCAAGTTGTTATTATTACTAGCCAGAGTTCTTTTAGGCTTTCTGACAGTGGTGGAAGTTCTGATGTTCTTTCTCCCCAGAGCATGATAAAATCGCCTTTCCTCATTCCTCTTGAAGATAGATGTGGCTTGTGAAACTTGCTTTGGTGAATAAAAGGGGTGTGTTGGTACACTGTGTCACTTCTGAGTGGAAGCCATTAGGTCACTCTGCATTTCTGCCACATTTCCTTTTCTCTCTGCTATGACAACCAGCACAATTCCAAAAGCTGGTGGCAACATTCCACAGGGTGGAGGCTCCACAGCCAGTATTCCTGGAAAGAGGCCATGTGAGGCAGAGCCTCTAGCAAACATGCAAAAACATATGTAGTAGAAGTGAAGTAAAACTTTGTTCTTTCAAGACACTGAATACTGGGGTTCTTTGTTATGATGCACTGCTATATTATCGCCTAAGCCAACTGATTTTTACTATTTTCTTTGCTTTTCATTCCATTTTACATCTTGGCCCATCAATCTGCTCTAATTTTACATCTACTGAAAATATATCCTTTTAAATATCCTTTAGTGTAGATCTGCTGATGGTGAGCTCTCTGGTTTCCTTTTCTGAAGATTATTTGATTTGCTCTCATTATTTAAAAATACCTTCACCAGGTACAGAATTCTATGTTGATTGCTATTTTCTTTCAGCAAATTGAAAATATCATTGCACTGCCTTATGGTTTTGTTGCTGAGTAATTGTATTAGCCAATTTTCATCACTGTGACCAAAATACCTGACCAGAACAACCTAGAGGAAGGAAAGTTCATTTTGGCTCACAGTTTCAGTTTTTAGTCCACGGTTGGCCGACTCCATTGTTCTGGGCCCAAAGTGAGGCAAGACATCATGGTGGAAGGGCATGCTGGAGGAAAGCTTCTCACCTCATGGCAGCCAGGAAGCAGAGAGAGGGAAGGGGGAAGGGACCACAGGGAAGAGGAACCCTTCCAGCAGAGTGTCTCCTGTGACCCACTTCCTACAGTCACACCTCATCTGCCCACAGTCCATTCAAACCAGGATGGACTGATTAGGTTACAGCTCTCATAAGCCAATCATTTCACCTCTGAACATTCCTGCATTAACACTAGAGCTTTTTAGGGGACACCTCATATTCAAACTATACCAGTAATTAGACTTCTCCTTTTAAGGAGATGTATTTTATTTTCTCTGAATTCTTCCTATACATACTTGGTTTTCTTCATTTTCACCATAAGATGTCTTGGCTAAATTCTTTTTTTCTTTTTCTTTTTATTATCTTACTATAGATATATTGGTCATAATAAGACCAAGTTTATCAGTTTGCAAAATTCCCAGCACTGGCCGTCAAACTCAGGTGACTTTGTTACAGAGCCTGTGCCTTGTGGCTCCTATGCTATATCACTCAATAAAATCACCTACTCAGGGGCTGAGGATATAGCTCAGTTGGTAGGGTCCTTGCCTTGCATGCACAAGGCCTGGGTTCATCCCCAGCACCACCAACACCAAAAAAAAAAAAAAAAAAAAATCACCTACTCATCTTTTCTGCTGATAAAACTAAGGTATAAAGATGAGGTTGAAGCCAAGCACGGTGGTGCACACCTGTAATCCCAGCCATCTAGGAGGCTGAGACGGGAGAATTGCAAGTTCAAAGCCAGCTAAGCAACTCAGTGAAACCCTGTCTCTAAATAAAACACAAAACTAGGGCTGGGAATGTGGCTCAGTGGTAGAGTACCCCTGAGTACAATCCCTGGTACCAAAAAACTAAAGAAGATGAGGTTGAGATTATGTTCTGTGTTATTCACAATAAGAATGAAGTTAGGGCTGGGATTGTGGCTCAGTGGTAGAGCACCTGCCTTGCATGCATGAGGCACTGGGTTCGATCCTCAGCACCACATAAAAATAAATAAAGATAATGTGTCCATCTACAACTAAAAAAATATTAAAAAAAAAAAAAAAAGAATGAAGTTAAGGGGCTGGGGTTGTGGCTCAGCGGTAGAGTGCTTGCCTCGCATCTGTGAGGTATTGAGTTCAATTCTCAACCCCACATAAAATAAATAAAGGTATTGTGTTCATCTACAACTAAAAAATATTTTTTTAAAAATTATAAAAAAAGAATAAAATTAACTATGTGATATATTTTAGAGGAATTTCCCTCAAAATTGAAATATTAATATTTCAGAGCTTAAAATAAACTTTAGATATTTAGAAAATGGTGTACATACCTCATTCCCTGATTATGGTGCTGAACAAATGAGAGGTTACTATCTGCTTATTAGTCTACTTATTAGCTGATAGGTTTATCTTCTTCCAATAGGAACACAGCCAGAGCCCCACAGTGAGCACCCAGTGGAGGAGGTGGGAGAACCTCAGGTTTCTGATTGTTCCTGTATTGATCCAGACACTAAACCAACTGAAGAGAATACATGAGCCTTTTTTTCCTGCTCCATCGGAGAGAATCTCATCAGCATTCTTTATCAGTGCCATAGCTGCTAATACAGAAAGTGGCAGTGCATTTGCTCTTATTATTATGCTGAAAATATTTGCTTCCCGACATCTGTCATTTTGCATAACTATGAACACAAACCATTGGCACCATCTGTGATGTCAGGGCAAAGTCGAGTGTGACTGCTTGAAATTCCCTTCCTATCGAATTTCACAGTTTCTAAAAGCCTTGCTTTTCTTCCATGATAATCATAGGGAAACATAATTAACAATTATCCTCAGAGTGATGAATTACTACAGATTAACAAACCATTATAAATATAATTTATAAATAGTGATGTGACAGGAGTTTGAGAAGTGCAAAATTAATGAAGTAAAATTAATTAAAGCTACTGAGAAATAATTTTATTTTACATTTATTTTTCTTGGTCCATTAAGGATAGTCTGTCCCAAGATGATTTACAACACCAGATTATCGTTCAGAAGGATATCTGGAAAGCATGCTCAAAAGTATGTATGGTAAATGTGTCTGGGTGCGTTGCCAGTGGCACATGGCTTGAAGTCTCATCAGGATCTTTAGAAAAACAGAGTGATCCTACTACAAAATGTTAAAAGTATTGACATGAACATGAATTATAGGGGTGAATAGGATGGTCAGTGTAGGCCAGTATTACTGTTAGCTGATATAAGCAAAAACAGGATGCACCTCTGAAGATTCTTTTTCACTTAAATCAATGAGAAAATGACAAAAATTGTCAGAATCAACATTTTCAAAACTCTGAAACTTAACTAAAGATTTACAGCAATTCAGAGAGTGCTTATTGGAGAAAGATGGCTGAATCTTGGGAAGAAAAATTATCTTTAATTTGTCCTAGTCCCATCCCCCTCTCTCCAGCTCTATGGTAGCCTTGAAAATCACAGTGGTAGTCTTCCAAAATCACTGTGAAAACCAGCAGCTTAGTGACCAGCAGAGGGGGCAAAATAGGCTATAATTCTTTAAAGCCTCTTTCCTAGAGAATTGTCATTATTTCCCCTATTAGGTGATTCTGACCCCTTTTTCAAGACTGTCTTTATTTGACCTGAATCTGAGCTTACATGGTTGCCAAGCCTTTCTGCAGAGATATTTGTCAAAAACATTCAAAAGCAATTGTTTAACTTCATAGCTGCCCAGTGCAGTAGACAACTGTTGGGACAAATAATAGGGTAACTAAAAAAATTTAAATAAAAAATTGGAAAAAGAATGTCCATAGACTTTGTTTGTTTTTGTTCATTTATTTTTGTTTTTTTGTTTTTTGTTTTTGTTTTTGTTTTTGGTACCAGGGATTGAACCCAGAGGAGCTTTGCCACAGAACTTTATCCCAGTCCTTTTTATTTTTTTATTTTAAGATGGAGTCTTGCTAAGTAGCTGAAGCTGACCTTGAATTTGCAATCCTCCTGTCTCAGCCTTCCAAGGATTATAGGCATGCGCCATGATGCCTAGTCGATGGACTTTGAAAAGCAGCTACATAGTCTTAGGAAGTTTCAAGTTTACATACATATGTTAGGCTGTGTGTCTGCTCGCATGTGTATAATCCAGAAAGACCTGAGAAAGCCCTAAGTCCTCTGGAGAACTTGAGGCTCTGCATAAGAAGAAAGTGTAGGCTAAGGCAGGGTTTTCAACTGCCTTGCTGAGTACTGAAGGCAGATTGTTCACTGCCAAAGACTAGGAGGGTTTTGGTTCCAGGTGTTTAAGGAACTCTAATCATTAACTAACCAGTAAGATAACTGAACAGAAATTTCAGTGTCCACACATAAGGAAGAGTGTAGACTTTACATAATTAGTTGATAAAAGTCACTAAACAAACAATAATAACAATAAACACAACAGGAGTAACAACAAACTCCAGGGAGTGAGGAGAATAATTTGATTTCCAGAGTTGCATATGATTGTAAATATATTGTTTCAATTCAAAAAAAATGGGGCTTTTGAGGGGGGCGGTTTGCAGTGCTGGTAGTTAAGAGCTCTACCACTAAGCTACAGCCTCAGCTCCTCAACAAAGAATTATGAGACATGCCAAGAAACAAGAATGTATGAATCAAAATGCAATCAATAGAAGGATCTCTTATGAAGCCCAGATGTTGAACTTACTAAAATGAAAGACTTTAAGCCAGCCTTTTAAAATATGTTCAAAGACTAAAGGAAACCCTGTCTAAAGGACTAAAAGCATCCTTCAAGTGTGATGTCTCAACAAGCAGAAAATATCAATAAAGAGATAGAAAAGCCTTTTTAAAAAATAATGAAATAGAAACCTGGAGATGAAAGTTTAAATAAATAAAATGAAAAAGTCATTAGACTTCACCGCTTATATTTAATGTAATTACTGATAAGGTAATTTTATTTATATACAACCCTGGAGCTCCTTCTACAACCCTATATTTTATCCATGAGATTTTGAAGGCTATACAAACATGCAGAAATTCTTGTTTCTCCTAAAATAGTATATACTTTAGCAAATATTATATTATATGTTGTATGATATATAACAATATATTATAAACTATGTATTTACTTTATAATAAGTAAAATTTACTTATTTTAAAACATTTGAGAGTTTTAGGATGTCCTTTGTGAAACAAAATTTCAAATTCATAAGGAATGTAATGCATCAGATCATTTTTTAAAAACTCCAAATATACAATTCTTTCTTGTTGTTTTCTCCATAATGTTTTATACCACTCATAAATGTGAAATGTTTCTGTTATGATTGTTACTTTCTTCCTTAAAACTATTTGCTCATTATGGTTTTGGAATTATAGACTTTTCAGAAAGTAATATTTTTGAGCTAAAATTTACAACTTTGTGTAAACTCAGTTTTGATAAATATTATGCAGCTATATAACCACCATTATCACCAAGATATAGAACATTTTTTTCCCCTTCCAAAATCCCCTGTGCTCCTTTATAGTCAACCCCTTCTCCCAACCCCCAGTCCCTGGCAACCACTATTATGTTTGCTGTGCCTATAATTTTGCCTTTTCCAGAATGGCCATAGAAATGAACTCATGCAATATCTAATGCTTTATGTCTGGCTTCTTTCACTTAATATAGTGTTTGCATGTAGTAGTAATTTATTCTTTTTGATTACTGAATTGTATTACATTGTTTAGATAGACACTGTGTCTACCATCCCCAATGGATGGCCATTTGTGTTTTTTCCAATTTGGAGGTATTATACATGAAGTTGTTATAAACATTTACATATAGATCTTTGTGTGAACATATCTAATCATTTCTCTTAGGAAAAATGTTAAATCTGTTTCTAAGCATTTCAGGGATTTTAATGCTTTTAATATGTGTATTTTTAATTTTAATATGTGTATCACATATTTTTAGAATTTCAAATTCTATTTGTTCATTGCTATATTCTGAAATATGATTGATTTGCTATACTGATCTTATATCTAGTAGGCTTGCTAAATTTATTTATTAGTTCTAGTATTTTTTGTAGATTTTAAAGGATTATACATGTAGACAATTATGTACTCCATAATTAGGGTAGTTTTATTTTTCTTGTCCAGTTTGTATTTTTTTTTCTTTTTCATTGTACTGGCTAAGATCTCCAGAACAATGTTAAATAGGAGTCATGGGAGTAGATATTTTTGCCCAAGTAAGAGGATTTATAGACTATGACAACACTAGGACAAATTTCTGAAATTATTTTGAAATATAAATTTTAGCAATTTAGAAATAAAGACTCTACAGAATGATTTTTCTAAAAAAAGATTCAACTCTTCATACAAATCAGTTTTGTGTAAAACTGAATTTGATTTTCAGTGTAAATTTCCACATTGACCTTTCAAGATTCTCTGTGACATTTCCTCTAACTTGTAGAGGTCATTCTAAATTGGTTTCATGATATTTATATAATTTAAAATACTTGTTTGGGCATTCAGTAATTGTATTTTCAATTACAAAGGACATTTAATTTTAAAATTGTATTTCTTACTACTAATTAGTTTACTGAACACTTCTTATAAAAGAAATGTTCTTTTCCGTTGGATGTAATGACCTTTAAATTTAATTTCTAGGCCTGTGGATATTTGCTTTGCAATGTTCCAGTGGTGGTGGGGGGTGTTTCACACTCTTTGAAAATTCTAATAACTTCCTGATATGTTTCGTAGCAATGTTCATGTGTGTACTTTCTTTATATAATAACTTACTGATAATATTTACTGCCTGATTGTCTGCATTCAAACTAGAGAGTTAACATTTGTGCAGCCTGCAGGGATGGGCTCTTGTGACAGAGGGGCAAGCTGCCCCTGCTGTCCCTGCATGGATTCACTTCAGCTGTGGCCAATACTGTCACACTCTCAGTCCTGGCCTAACTACTTTGGGACTCCACAGTGCACCTGGATGCTTGGCCATGCTCAGGTCCTGGACCCCTGGCATATCTCTTCTGCTCATGTGCACATTCCATTGTCCCATCAGATTTCACTTGCAAACCAAATTCAAAGATAAAATTACTAAGAATTTCAAGATGAAGCCAAGAGGACATTAAGCCCACTAATATGCTAAGTAAAGGAAGCCAGTCATAAAACACATATATGATTCCATTTATATGAGACCAAGTCACTTATCCATGAAACCAGTCCTGGCTTTCACTTGCCCATTTCCCACCTGTGGTGCTGCCTACCTGAAGAGCATAGAGGATGGTAACAGACATCTTTTACATTATATACCCCTGTTGCTATCACTAGGGCAGTCACCCCATCTCCCTATAGGTTCCTCTACATGTCCTCCAAAGGAGATTATAACCATCACTTCCATGGGTATTTTTTAGACCATTGCTCCTCAATACCAATGGTCCCTTCCAATCCAAGGGACCATTCCAATTAATATCCTCTCTGACTTCCCATAATATGCTGCCTTTTTTGCCAGATAAAGAACTGACATCCTTACATCAATAGAACCACCTTTCTCCCTACCCATGACCCTCATCTCTCCTTTCTGCTGGTAGCAATTGCTGAAAGATAGTGTTGCAGACAACATCAAAGAGATCATATTCTAGCAAAGTATGGATTACGGTCTAAAGAGTGCAAGATAAGACATGTTAGGACGATATGTTTTTCTGTGTTTATGCTGTAAGATTTCAAAAAAAAGTTGAGCTGACAAGAAAACAAATCATGGTTCACATTTTCCTTCATATTCTGTGTAAGACTTGTACTTGTGTTTATTGTTTGGATGTGGTTTGTCCTCCAAAGGTTCATGTGTTGGAGGTTTGGTCCCCAGTGTGGTAGGGTTGGGAGATGGTGGAAACTTAAAGAGATGGAGCTTAGTGCAAGGTAATTAGGTCATTGGGTGCCTTTCTCGCACAACAGTTTAATGCTGGTCCCACTGAATGAGTGAGTTTCCATGAGAACAAGTTGATAACCAAACAACAACAACAACAAAAAAAGTGATCCTGACCCTGAGTCACTCTGGCTTCCAGTCTCATCATGTGATCTCTCCTGTACATACTACTGTCACTGTGATGCCATCTGTTGTGAGGACTTCATCAGAAATGAGCAGATGCAGGCGCCATGCTCTCAGACTGTTGGAACTGTGGGCTAGGTAAACCTCTTTTGTTTTTTCAGTACTGGAGATTGGACTCAGGAGTGCTCTACCACTGAGATACATCCTTGTTGTAGTTTGGATATGAGGTGTCCCCAAAAAGCTCCTATTTTAATTCAGGAATGTTTAGAGGTGAGATGATCAGATTATGAGAGCTGTAACCCAATCCTAATTTGAATGGACTGACTAGGTGGTAACTACGAACAAGTGGGCTGTGGCTGGAGAAATTGGGTCACAGATGAATACCCTGGAGGGGCTCATCTTCCCTGTGGCTCCTTTCACCTTCCCTCTCTCTGTTTCTTGGCTGTCATGAATAGAGAGCGCTCCTCCATCACACTCTTCAGCCATGATGCTCTGCCTCAACTTGGGCTCAGAGCAGTGAACGCAGATGACTATGGACTAAACTTCTGGAACTGTGAACTCAAATAAACTTTTCCTCTTCTAAGTTGTTCTTGGTCATAGCTATGAAAATCTGACTAACACAGAAATTGATATCCAGAGTATGGTTGTGGCTGTGACTAATCTGACCACATGGTTCAGAAACCTTTGGAGCTGTTTTGCAGGAAGAGTTCAGAAACACTTGGAGGTGCAGTGGAGAAGCTTTAAGAACATTGTAGGCAGAGCTTAATCAGCAAATTTGGTAGGAGTTCAAAAGTCCAGAATGTAGGCAGCACTTAAGAGATTTCAGAGGGGAATGAAGATTCTATTGGAAATTGGAATAGAGGCCATTCAGGTTGCATTCTGGCAAAGAATTTAAGTTTTGCATGTCCTGAGATTTTTTGTGAGGCTAAATTTAAAGGTGATGGACTGGGGCCGGGATTGTAGCTCAGTGGTAGAGTGCTTGCATGAGTCACTGGGTTCAATCCTCAGCACCACATAAAAAATAAATAAAGATATTGTGTCCATATACAACTAAGAAAATATTTTAAAAAAAAAATAAAGGTGATGAACTAGTTGATCTGTTGGAGGAAATTTTAAGGCAGTGCAGCATTTGGGAAGTGGCATGGATTTTGCTGGAGGCTTTTAGCCAGGTTTATTATGAGACTTGGAAGCAGAAAGCAGAGTTGATGAGTTTTAAAAACTTGCAATTCAACCAAAAAAGTACATGTGAAACTGGGGCCAAAAAAGTGAGGTTGCTAAAGAGATTGTGGTAAATAAAGAGATGCTAAGTACTTTGAAGAGAGACCATAAGAAAGATGCCTTGAGAGTATCTCAGGAATTTGCAAGAGGATACCCCATTTCAGGCTGAAGAGTGTAAAAGGAAAAATTCCTTTAAGAAGAAATTATGTGGGGCTGGGATTGTAGCTCAGCGGTAGAGCGCTTGCCTCGCATGCGTGAGGCCCTGGGTTCGATCCTCAGCACCACATATAAAGCAATAAAATAAAGACATTGTGTACACCAACAACTAAAAAAATTTAAAAAAAAAAAAAAAGAAGAAGAAGAAATTATGTGTTGGGCATGGTTGCACATACCTGTAATCCCAGTGACTCAGGAGGCTGAGTCAGGAGTATTGCAAGGTAAAGGCCAGCCTCAGCAACTTAGTAAAGTCCTAAGAAATTTAGTGAGACCCCATCTCAAAATCAAAATTAAAAAGGGCTGGGAATGTGGCTCAGTGGTAAAATGGCTCTGGGTTCAATCCCCACTACAAGGAAAGAGAGAGAGACAGAGACAGAGAAAGGGAGAGAGAATATCATGGGGGCACCCTGCTTGCACAGGGGTTACTAGGAATTCATTTCACTGTGTTCATTTACCAAGCAGTCGGAGGCTACTGCAGCCACAACCCTAGGGAGCCCAGCTACTGCTCAATATGGTAAAAGACCTTGGCATCATCCATGTTGTGAGAAACAAAGTTCAGTGGTCCATTTTGAGAATATAGTATTTAGCCTTAATTGGTAAGATCCAATTGTAGCCATTTTAATTATAGCCCTTCCCTTTGTCCACCTTAGTTTAAAAATTAGCCCATCACATAGATTATAACTCTGAGCTCCTCCTCACAGGGCAAGGGGGAGCACTCAGTTAGGGATAAAAGCAGGTAAACTATCCACCCTTGTGCACTTGGTAGTCAGGTTAGGTAGCGTGCCTTCTGGCAGAAGTAAAATTTGCCTTGTTCACCCAGTTCCAAGCCATGTGTTTGATTTCTTTTGGCACCTCAGTTTTTCTAACAATGTGGTGCTGGATCTGCAGGAATGCAGGAGGCTGGAATTAAGAGATATGGAAGCTTCCAAGGAGATTTGAAAGAAAAGCCTAGGAGGCCAGACAAAGTGTAGCAAGAGTCAAAATCTTGAGTGATGCATGAAGCTGTGAAGATGAAGCCAAAGCTGTAAAGGAGAACTCAAGAAATTAAGTGATGCCAGTAATGTGGACTATGTTGAAAAAACTGCTGGTTGCAATGAGAGCCAGGCTAACAAAGCCCACACTGCAACTGGCCAAAGGAGTGGTACTGTCCATGCCTTTGGACTTGGACTTTTGGGCAATGCTGAAACTGTTAAAACTATGGAAACTCTTGGAGATGAACTAAATGTATATTGCAATGTGAGATGAACATGAGCGTTTAGGGGCTAGGAGCAGAAGGTTATGTTTTGGATATGAGGTATCCATATCCAAAGTTCCTGTTTGTAGACAGGGCTCACATATGCACATGGTGGGGGTAACTCTGACCTTCCTCCTGACACTGTCAACTTCTTGAGGGCAGGAACTGTATCTTTTTTATACACACTAATCCTTAATACCCAATTGAACTGCTTATTTTATATATATCAATTTCTAGTGAAACCCACGGACCTCTCTAAATGTGTTATATATAAATAAATTGTTTGAAAACAGTTGCAATAATTGGGACTTGGAAATTATGTTGTAAAACAGAGATTTCTACATTGGTATTTGACATAAACCATATCAGAATAATCTGGCTCTTCTCAGCTGTGGTTAATGATTTATAGAATGCCTGCTATGTTTTAGGCATTCTTTCTTACACCATTTTAATTCACCATTCTGACAATTATTACACCATCTGCATTTATAGTGGAGTAAACAAGCATGATAGCTTGGTGTTACATTTGTTGAACAAGCATGGAAACCCAGCTCTTGGCATTTCTAGGACATTCATTGCCTGAGTTGGAGAGTGGCTGTGTTCCCTCCACCCCCACCCCTGCTTGCTTCTACAGTCTGGACTACAATGTTTTATTCATAAATCTTTCACATTAGTCCAAATAGCCTGAAATTACTTTGAGGGTGCCATTTTTTTCATACAATAATTGATGCTGTGGATCTACAGATTATAATGGAAGCTATTTAGCTGCTTCTATGGCCACAATAGCCAGTGTTATAAGAACTAATCTTTAGGCAACAAATTAGCACCATTTATGAAAATGACCATGGGTAGGTAAGCTACACATTTCAGCAAAAATTTGCTGAAGTTATGTTTGCAAATGAAGTCCATTACAGACAGCAAGTCTTCACTTCCGGATGGGCCTCCTTTAGACCCTCCATCTCTCTGTTTCCTGAGACTTGGGGTAAATATCTCCTCACAATAGACAGAGCTAAGCAGCCACTTGAAAGGCTTGAATCTAGACAGTGGACTTAATTTGGGTCAGACTGGAAGTCCTGGCTATTTAGGACATCCTCTGTGGAAGCATCACCAGGTAAATGCTGCACCGACTTAACTACAGCATTCGTGACAGACTTTAGGTCACACTCCTTCCCCTGGGGAAGTAGCATCATAACAGTGTCAAATATGTAATGTGTAGCAAATGTCAGAGGAAAATCTCCACTAATTCAGAGAAGCCCAAATAAGACACACATAGTCTATAATTCATGTTTTATGTCATAATTCATACCCAGACTTCCAGGTAAATTATACTTCAACTAGAATTTTTAAAATTATTGCAGAGAATATATAACAGACAGCCGGGATAAATTCCAAGATTATATGAGAGTCACTATTTTTTCATTGAAAAAAAAAGTGTGGGTGTCTGTCAGCTGATGAATAGGTAAATAAATTGAGGTATAAACATGTGTTGGAATATTATTTGCCAATAAAAAGTAGTGAAGTATTGATTACATGCTGCCACGGAGAGGAATGTTGAAAACATTATGCTAAGTGAACTAAGCTGATCATAACAAACCACATACTGTGTGATGCATTTCTATGAATTGTCCAGAAGAGGCAAATCTAGACAGATAAGAACTGATTAATAAGTTTACAACTGATGAATGTATAACAGGAAAACGATGAATTGGGGCTGGGATTGTAGCTCAGGGGTTAGAGCACTTGCCTTGCATGTGTGAGGCACTGGGTTGGATCCTCAGCACCACATAAAATTAAATAAATAAAGATATTGTGTCCATCTACAACTAAAAATAGTATTTAAAAAAACAATGAATTGTACACTTTAAGTGGGCGGATTATCTGATATGTGATTTATATATCAATAAAATTATAAATATTTTATATTAGGGTTTTAAAGTAGTAATGGCTTACTAAAATTATAATTCAGATATCAGGTGTGTCTCAGTTCAGAACAGAGCTATTTAGGTCAATAACTCTACGTTAAGGCCGATAGTAACAAACACTACAATTAAAAAGGGCAAAGTTATAAATAGCCTGGATTTTATGCTCCTCTGCTCTGTAACATGACTACTGTTCTTCCCTGACATCTTGTCAAATTCTGAAGTGAGGCTCTAAAGAAAGCTGTTACAACACTAGGGGAAGGTGAGACTTGTGTAGTGTGACATGCTTCTAGAAACAGAAGCTTGCAAATCAAGCTAAAAGTTGGCGAAATTGTAAGATTTATTGCTCATGTAAAAATATGATAACACAACTGTAAATTGATACACAACCAAATTGAACTCCATATTTTTACAGAGCATTGCTTACACTGTCAGACATTCTTTGAGGAGATTAATTGAAATGTGTTAAATTTAAACAGAGTTTCCGGCCATGTAACAGACACCTTTATAAGATGGTACAAAATGATCTGTGAGTAGCTTGCAGAAGAGATGAAAGAAATTCTCCAACATGCCTTCAGGTAGAACAGTGGAAGAGATTTGGAAAAATTAATTACTAAAAAATTATTTTAACTGATTATTAAAATATTAATTATTATGAAGCCCACAATAAAGCCATGAGATTTTTACCCTTAAATTTAACTCCACTTAATCCTTTAAAATAAATACAAAGAAACAATGTGACTTGACTTATAAAAATGCAAGCTGGCTTTAAAATCTTTTGAGAAGAATTTTAAAAAGCTCACAAATTGAGTATATTACTTCATGAGTGTCTTTATTACTCTTTTTGTTTGTTTCTTGTATGTCTCTTTTAGAAATTGCAGTGGTTTGGAATAGTATTCTCGAATAACTTGGAGGTCCAACTATCTTTTAGGAATCTCCATTTTATGAGCAAATTTTGCCTTATATTCATAGGTCAATAGGGCCTGAGTTTTCTATGTGATGAGCCATTCAAGATTAGTTAATCGCCAACACCTTCTGTTCTTTTTTTCCTTCATGGCTCACTTTTAAGGGGATTTTACTCTTTCTATATAGTGTCTTTGTATCTCAGCATGCTGTTCAGTCTCCCTGGATATTGTCATAGTATGTTTTCTGTTGCTATAACAAAATACCTGAGGAAGATATTTTGAAAACAAAGAAGAGAGGTTTATTTAGCTCACACTTCTGGAGTTCTAAGAGTATAACCCTGTTGTCTGGTGAGGAACCTTGGGCTGTGTCACAACATGGTGGATGCATCCAATGGCAAGAACATGTACAAGAGAAAGAGGTCACCTGATAAGAGAGGAGTTGAGAGAGCCAGCCAAGGAATTATGACCACATTATGACAACCATATCCACATTATGACAACTTGCTCTCTTGGTACCAGGCCAGTCCCACAAAAGCAAGAACTCTAAAAGAATAACATTATCCCTCTTGATGAGCTAATTGTCTCTTAAAGGCACCATCCCCCAAACCCTACCTCACTGGAGACCAACCTTCCAGCACTTGAAGCTTTGAGGACATATTGTATCAAATTGTAGCAACAGTCATGAGCCACATGCTACCAGCACTGCCTAAATCAGAACAAGCTTCCATGGAAGCTTTTACCTAGGTAGCTTTCCCCCTGAAACTTCTGTTTTTCAAAAAAGATAATGATCTATGGTCTATTTTTGTTTATGGGGCCCCTCAGCATTTTAGTTTCAGACACATTATTTGATATTCAGCATTTCAAATCTACCTTTACATATCTTAAAATGCTGATGTTCTCATGCCATCAATTGTAAGGTTGAGCTATTTAGTAGAGCAGTCTACTTTTGTATATTCTATTTCTCATTAGCAATTGAAAAGAGCAGGGCTGGAGATGTAGCTCAGCAGTATAGCACTTGCCTAGCCTGGAAAAGGACCTGGGTTCAATCACCACCACCTCAAAAAGAAAAAAAAATTAGAAAGAAATTGAAGATGATGTTTTTCACAGATTCATGTTCCTTCCACTCTGAGTGATTGTATCTTGAGGAGTATTTTCAGGTCTGATTTACTCTGGAAGCCCCAAGATTCAAACAACCCTGCATTCTCATCTCCCCGTCCACAGCTCCCACTCTCTTCTTACACTTCTTTTTAAAAACAGATCATAAAATTAAACATCTAATTCACTATTCTCCATATGCCCTAGGAGATTTTATGTTCTCTACTCTTAATTCAGGAAATGGATTGATTCAACATCATTCATCCTAAAACTTTATTCTAACCACCTGTTAACCTGGTTTGATGTCTTAGTAGATTTATTCATACCAATTCCATCGGCAGATTTTGCTTTTATTGTTAGTAAATGGATAATTTGAGTAAAAATTTTTAAAATGGAGAAAGAAGATGAGAATAAGGAGATTACAAAGACCAAATGAGCTGGGCACGGTAGCACACGCCTGTAATGCCAGCGGCTCCGGAGGCTGAGACAGGAGGATTGCAGGTTCAAAGCCAACCTCAACAACAGCGAGGTGCTAAGCAACTCAGTGTGACCCCTTTTATAAGTAAAATACAAAAAATAGGGCAAGGCGTGGTGGCACATGCCTGTAATCCCAGCACTTTGGGAGGCTGAGACAGGAGAATTGCGAGTTCAAAGCCAGCCTCAGCAAGGGCAAGGCACTAAGCAACTCAGTGAGACTCTGTCTCTACATAAAACACAAAATAGGGCTGGGGATGTGGCTCAGTGGTAGAATACCCCTGAGTTTAATCCCCGGTACTAAAAACAAAAAAACAAAAAATAGGGCTGTGGATATGCCTCAATCCCCAGTACCAAAAAAAAAAAAAACCAACAAAAAACAGAAAAAAAAAACCTCACAGATGATCAAAAGTCAATTCTACCTTCAAAATTCTCTAGTGCCTCAGGTTCTACATAACAGATGAATAGAACATTTATTCATTTAATTTGGCATTGTTGGGGATTGAACCCAGGGCCTCATGTATGCTAAACAAATGTTCTACCACTAAACATATTATATCTTTAAAGCAATATTTATTCAAAGAGCTAGTTGGGTTTTTGTTGTTGTTGTTGTTTGGTACCAGGAATTGAACCCAGGGGCACTTACCCCCAGAGCCACATCCCAGCCCTATTTTGTATTTTATTTATTTCTTATAACAGCTTTATTAAGATATACTTCAGGGCTAAAGATGGAGCTCAGTGGTAGATCACTTGCCTAACATGCTCAAGGCCCTGGGTTTGATCTTAGAAATACACACCACACACACACACACACACACACACACACACACATTCACATACCTTGTAATTCAGCTTAAATTGTTTAATTCAGTGATTTTTAATACATGCATAGAACTGCACAGCCATCATGAAATAATTTTAGAATTTTTCATCCTCTCCAACAACCCCACACATATGAGCAGTGACCCCCTGGCTACTGTGCCCCTCATGCTCTAGACAATCACCCATCTACTTTGTGTCTCAACGGCTTTGTTTGTTCTGGACATTTCATACAAATGGAAGCATATCATATGTGTTCCTTTGTGACTGCCTTCTTTAAATTAGCATATTTTGAAGGTTCATTCATGTTGTAGCATGTGTAAGTCACTGATTTTTCTTATTGCTGAAATATACTCCATTGTAATTTATCCATTATTCAGTTGATGGACATTTCAGTTATTAAAGCTTTTTAGCTGTTATTATAATGCTTCTATAAACTCTCATGTGCATATTTTTTGTGTGGACAAGTTTCAGTTCTCTTGAGTATATGCCTAGGAATGGAATTTCTGGGCCATATGGTAATCCCCTGTTTACATTTAAGGAACTGCCAGACTGTTTCACAAAGTAGCTGCACCATTTTACAGTCCCTCCAGCAGTACATGAGGGTTCCAATTTCTTGACATCATTGCCAAGACTTCTTATTTCTCCTTTTCTTTATACCCATCTTCATGGGTATGACGTGGTATCTCATTGTGGCTATTTATTTGTAAGGGGCACTGAGAGTTAGCAAACCATTATAAGCAAAAAGAAAAAAAGACTACCAATTATGGCCACTTTTGTCATCTAAAAATTTATGTTCCCTAAGCTGATTCCATTGTCTTTGAGAACTGTATTTCTTAATCTTTTCTTTTTCCTCCCCGATGCTATCTCTGGAAAATATTAAAAGCTCAAACCATCTTGAGGTTCTCATATACTCCTAGGATGAGAATCATTTTAACCTGTTATCTGAAACATTTTGACTTTACAGGTCAGTAAAACAAGTTGCCAAATTTGTAGTTGGCCATTTGCCAACCACAATAAACATGATTTCCCCAAGGAAAGGATGATTAACTTTCAAAAGTCACAGACTATTTCAAGCTAAAAGATACAGCCTTGCCTAAAACTATGAGTTCTCATAAAACCTCCAGTGAAAACTTACGTTGGAATAATGTTATTGATACTCCAACAGGCCAATGGACCCCTCTGACAAGGATACACCCTACAGGGCATGCCAGTGGGTAAAGACCACAGAAGCAATGAAAAATGTATGTTGCCTGAGTTTGAGCCAAAAATTTTCCTATAGTCACCTTTATATTATTTCAAGCAACTCCATTCTTAAAATACTAGCCCTACCTGTCATAATCCGAGTATAAAATTATCCTTCTTCGAAGGGAGCTGAAGCTGTTAGATGAAATGTTGGTGGGAAACATCTTATTGGAAGATCAATCTGACTTATCTGGTATAGACTGATCAATTTGGGTCTCAATAAGAGTGGGACAATAAACCAGGATGTATCACATGATGTGATGCCAAAAGAAATACACAGTACCTCACGTCAAAGACCCTTGCCTAGGGCTGGGGTGTAGCTCAGTGAGAGAGCACTTGTCTAGCATGTGTAAGGCCCTAAATTCAATCCTCAGCACCAGGGGGAAAAAATCTTTCCTATAAAATCGAACCTGAGCCCACCTTTAGACCTCTATGTCTAACTATCAATTTACAGGGGATAAATATAAAAGTTAAATGACAATAACAATGATAATACATGGAAATAATCAGTCAAGATAGATTGTGGGAATGTCTGTAGACAAATAACCCATATTCTTTATACAATATACAAAAAGGGCCAGGCACAGTGGTGCAAGCCTGTAATCCCAGCGGCTCGGGAGGCTGAAACAGGAGAATCTCAAGTTCAAAGCCAGCCTCAGCAAGAGTGAGGCGCTAAGCAACTCAGTGAGACCCTGTCTCCAAATAAAATACAAAATAGGGCTAGGGATGTGGTTCAGTGGTCGAGTTCCCCTGAATTCAATCCCAGGTACCAAAAAAAAAATTTAAAAATTAAAAAAAAGACTATACAAAAAGGACTGATGAAGAATAAAATAAGGGCTGGGGTGTAGCTCAGTGGTAAAGCGCTTGCCTAGCATTCATGAGGCACTGGGTTCGATTCTCGACACCATATATAAATAAATAAAATAAAGGTCCATTGACAACTAAAAAAAATTTTTAAAAAAGGATAAAATAAATTTAAGAGGTAGCAACCAAGTGTAATTTGTAACTTATTTGGATTTTGATTCAAAAACAAATCACCTGTTTTTTAGAAAGGCATTTTGAAGATTAGGTAGGGCAATTCATATATGATCTGGATATTAGATTATATTAAGAAATATGTTCTCAAGTGATAAATAGCAGCGTAGTTATATTTTTAAAAAGTTCTATCATATTAGACATGCACACTGAAATGTTTATAAGACATATATTAACCGAGATTCACTTCAAAATGCTAAAAAATAATTATATTGGGAAAGAGATGATATAAGAAATTGGAGAAATTTTGACAATTGTTGAAACTGCATGTGGGAAAATGGGAACTTATTATACAATTTCTTTACTGTTGTGTATGTTTGAAAGATTCAATAATAAAAATTTAAATAGTAAAATAAACTTGCATCCTAGGATTGCCTCAATTTATGACTTGGAGTTTCCTGGCTATCGAATGAAGGAGATGGGAAGGTGGGATTCAGTCAGGGCCTAGTGATCCTTTCAAGTTGAAGAGACTTTTGAGGATTTAAGATCAAGATGGCTGGAATTTGGAGGTTGCAATGTCAGGGATGAGAGAGCTACATGGAAAGAAAAAGGTTGTACAGAAAGAAAACTAGAACTTAAGATCTACAAATGACACTCACTCAAACTTTCAGCTGAGTAACAAACAGCTTATGGGTATGAAGAGACTATAGCTGGAGAAAGATCACTGAGAGGGAAGAGGAAGAACAATCCCCAAAGCTCACACAAAGCAGGGAAGAGTTCCTTAGAGTGGAAAAACTTGTAATACACAGGACACTGGGAAGAGCACTCAGACTGCTCACAGGGTATGGACTTAGTAACTGGGACAATCTAGCTTATATTAAGGTTGCATTAGTTCCACCTAAAAAGTGCAAAAGTAAGCCTTGAAAAGATCAAGCCATTTCAAAGGAAATTAACCACATCTCAGAATATTACAAGAAATATGTATATATATACATACACACACACAGCACTCAACGAAGTAGAATTTTTTTTTTAATATTTATTTTTTAGTTGTAGGCAGACAGGATATCTTTATTTTATTTTTACGTGGTGCTGAGGATCGAACCCAGTGCCTCACGCATGCTAGGCGAGCACGCTACCACTGCGCCACAACCCCAGCCCAACGAAGTAGAATTTATAATATCTAGAATCCAATAAAAAAATTACTAGTTATGGAAATGGGGGAGAAGAACATGGCCCATAATGAACAGAGAAATCCATCTATATAAATAGACTGGGTGATGAGATAGATGGTAGAATTAGCAGACAAGGATATTTTGATAGCAAATGTAACCAGAGTCCATATGTTCAAGAAAGCAAAGGAAAGCATGATCATGTTAAAAAGAGATCTGGGAAATAGAGAAGACTCAATCAAAACTTCTAGAGATGAGAAATTAATATCCAAAATTAAAAAATGCTCTAAATGAGATTAATGTAAGTTTAGAAAGTACAGAAGAAAATGTGAAGATGTAGTGATAGAAATTATTCCAAACAAAACATGCAGAGGGGGGAAAAGATTTGAAAAAGAAAGAACAGAATATAACTAAATTAGCCAGGCACGGTGGCACATGCCTGTAATCCTAGCACTTGGAGAGGCTGAGACAGGAGGATGGCAAGTTCAAAGCCAGCCTCAGCAAAGGTGAGGCACTAAGCAACTCAGCGAGACCCTGTCTCTACATAAAACATAAAATAGGGCTGGGGGTGTGGCTCAGTGGTTGAGTACCCCTGAGTTCAATCCCCGGTACCATGAAAAAAAAAAAGAATATGACTAAGTTTTGTGACTAATATTTGTGTGACAGAATCTAGTGAAAGGGGAAGCAGAGGCTCATAAAAAGAATTTGAAGAAATGATAGTCAAAAATGTCCAAATTTAGTGTAAACTATAAATCCACAGGTTGAAGACACTTCAACAAAGCCTAATCACAGGATGCTACAACAAAGCACATTGAAATAAAATTGTTAAATCCAATGATAAAGGGGGTAAAAGCAATTAAAGAAAGAAGGTACATGTACAGAGGAACAAAATGAAAACGACGGCAAACTTCTTATTGAAAACCAGAAGATAGTGCAGCAATACCCTTAAAGTACTAAAAGCAAAACCTAAAAAATAAATGAAAATAAACATAAACCTGAAAAACAAACAAACAAAAAGGAGAAAATCTTTCAACCTAGAATGCTATATCTAGTGGAAACAGCTTCAAAAACAAAAACAAGTGGCTGGACATGGTGGCACATGCCTGTAATCCCAGTAACTTGGGAGGCTGAGGCAGGAGGATTCCAAGTTCAAGACCAGCCACAGCAACTTAGTGAGCCCTTTTGCAAAATAAAAAATAAAAAAGGTTGGGGATGCAGCTCAGTGGTTAAGTACCCTTGGGTTCAATCCCTGGTACCAAAAAACAAGAGCTAAGACTTTTTCAGACATATAAAAGCCAAAGAATGTTACCACCAGTAGGTCTATGCCGCAAGAAATGTTAAAGGAACTCCCTCAGGCAAAGGTATAATATGGAAATCTGGATTTATACCAGGGAATAGAGAACACTTGAAATGTTAATCATGTGGGAAATAATATAAAATATTTTTACTTCTTTTTTAAAGTATATTTTAATCATACAGAATGATGGGTTTCATTGTGACATATTCATACATGCAAATAACATATTATGATTTTATCCATTCCCATCATCATCTATCCTCTTTCCTTCCCCCAAATAAATAATTCTGGAATGAATGCATGAGCAAATAAGTAGTGACAACCAGATTCAATTCTTGGCCTGGGGCCTGCAAAACCTCTCACACGAAGCCTCTTCAACATAAAATACTTTAAAAAAAATTTTTTAATCTCTTTGAAAGATAATTTTGGAAAGGAAAAATAACCATGCTGCATTGTGGGGTTTATAAATCAAAGTACAACCTTTAACAATAACACAAATTTCAAGCCAGAATATTGAGAGTTTACTGTTGTAAGTACATGTGAAGTAGTATAACATTAAAGATTGACTTTGATTAGTTAAAATGCTTTTTGAGGTTTGGCAAACTTTTTCTATAAAGAGTTAGCCCAAAAACATTTTAGGCTCTGCAGGCCATGTGGTTTTACTAGTTACTTAAGTCTACTGTTGCGGTAGAAAAGCAGAGACAATAAATGTACTAGTGAGTATGGCTGTATTCCAATAAAACTTTATTTATAAAAACAGGTGGGAAGCCATGTTTGACTCATGGGCTATTGTTTGCCAATCCCTGGTATATACCATAATCTCTAAACTAATCAGTTAAATAAAAGAGAGCTAAAATTAAACAAAGGAGAAAAAATGGAGTCATAAAAAATATTCAACAAATTCAACGGAAGATAAAAATAAGGGCTTTTTCCAAGGCCTAATTCACAACTGAAGACTATAGAGGAGCCAGTAGGCACTGTGGACCCATGGACAGGGCTACTTAAGTGGAAGGATTTCTTGGCTACCCAGTCCAACTCAGGTCCCAGCAGAGTGCTTTCCAGGCAGTGAAGGAACCCATGTGGCCCATGGTAGAAAGGACAGAAACAGGAAGTCCTGGCAGGACCCACGGGGGAAGCTAGCATGGCCATTTGGCCAACAGCCTCAAGGTTGAGGGAGCCTCAAATTTTGGCTGTCATTCAATGACACATTTGTACAGAGGAAAAGGAGGGGCCTTTTCAAATACAGAGCTTGACCTTGAACTCTATCATTTTCTAAGAGGCACACTGCTAAACATTATAGAAGTGGTTGTCATGGTTACTCATGGGCCACTGTTGATTGTGATAGTGAAGAGCTTTTGGCTGCCAGGGCTGTACTGCTGAAAGAGCGTGGGGTTTGTGTGTGTGTGTGTGTGTGTGTGTGTGTATGTTAAATCTACTCCCACAAATTGGGCGACCTCTCTCCAAGAGAGCCCTTTGAGATAGGCAACGACTATTTAATTGTTTGAGCAGCTTTTCATATTGTAATTATATTGCCCGATGAAGAACATTTGAAAATACACAATTCCTCACTTGAATCTCATCTGTATTAGGGTTTCATCTGAAATGCTTTCATTTAGTATTTACTTTTCCTTAAGCTTTAAATTGAGTTTATGTAAAATAGGATTTTGCAATCGATTTTTTGTTTATTGATGCATACCCTTTTAAGAACTCTGCTCTGTGTACTATTTTCAGATCATTTTAATCCTTTACCAGGCTTACTTACCATTAAGTAATCGTTGTCAATTGCACACTGAAATTTTTAAGTATCAGTCTTTATTTAGGATGCAATTTAAGCAAAAAGCAATAAATAACCAGAGAGTTTAAATACTGCAGTTTCATAAATTTTTATTTTGCCCATAATATGTACTCACTAGGCCATCACTTTGTTGTTATCCCATGATTCATTCTGAGATTCTGTGGAAATCCATGACCACTGGTGATACCGCCGGTTACCTGTGACGAGTTCTGCTACCTCACATGTTGAAGTTTGAACATTAGAGAAGCATGCAGAGGCAAGCATATAAAGCAGAGTTTATTTTAAAAGGGGTAACATAGACTTCTCCCAGGAGAGAGAAGGGAGCCATAGTTGTATCCTGGTATTCCCAACAGTACAAGTGTTTTGCCTTTTTATATGTCTTAGGCTTCCTTTGTTCTCCTGCTCTCTTCCCCTTATCTCTCTCCTTCCTGTGTACTTGACTAGGCCCAGGAGATGCTCGGTGAGATGGCCAAAAGGTAAAAGCAGATAAATAAATGTGGGCTGATCTGGGCAGGAAGGGGGCATAATTATGGGACAGGTTACCTTAGCAACAGGTTGGAGCAGGGGCGGGTTATCCTGATAAGGATGGAGCAAGGGCTCTGAAGACATGAACATTTCAATACTTCTCCAACTTCCCAGACCCAAATTGACCTCCTTGATCCAACCTGATTCAACTTACCTATCTACACTGACTGCCTGTCTAATTCTGGCTTCACTTGTACTAGTTAAATCTGAAGGTAGAAGAGATGAGATCTAAAAAAATCTGAGTGCTACCTGGTTTTACTGAGATCCTTAGAATTTGTGTGACAGTGGAGAAAAATTCAAGACCCATTTAGAAGGTTAAACCAGCAGAATTGTGCTGAATTGAATTTGGAAGATGAAAGCAAGCAATAGTTAGGGACAACACCTGGGTTTCTACTTGGGCATCTGCATGGTGGTTCCATTCATTGAGATAGCAAGCAGTGGAAGGAGGAAGAAAACAATTTCAGTCTTGGATGTGTTAAGCGTGAGAAACTTTTAAGATATTCAATTAGAGTAAAGTAGGCAAGATCTGGATTTGAGAATAGAAGCTTGGGCTGGCAACATCAATTTGGAAGTCAATAGATAGTGACTGTGTAGTGGCACCCCCTCCTCCACAGAAAATCTTAATTAAGCTTCTTCAGAAATCTGCACCATAATTGATCTTAGGACTATCAGCAAAACAATCTGTACCAAAGAGTTCAATGTAGTTAAAGTTCCTATTTCTGGTTGCTCTGTCTTGTTGGGCCACTGGCCTAAAAGAGATCAATCAGCACTCCAGGTGCTGAATGACCCCTTACCAGTTTTTCAAAAACATTTTTGGACTATCTAGTGTAATAACAATATAATGGTTTATAAAAAAAATTTTTTTTTAAACGGAAGTGGGTTTGTAAATGCAAAGTGTAACGAAAGGAGAAAGAGAGATCCTTTAACAAGGCCTCTGGCCTTGGGCCTGAGCTTCACAGAGATGTTTACATTTCAGAGATAAGAGAAGATGTTACTAATTGGGCTCCATGGTAACAGCTGGCAGGGGAGGAAAGAAAGGGGAGAAGCAGCTCTCCCCTTCTCAGGTGCTGTCCTTGAACTGCTAACTTGCCCAGAACAGTGAAAGAAAAAGCTGCTTTTGTGTGAACTTCTGCGAACTGTGAATTTCTGAGCCTCTTCCCCTTACATGCTGGGTATAAAGTTCTGAAACTGCCTGAACTTGGGGGTTCAGGAGGATTAATTGATTACAACGAAAGCTGTACCCTCTGAACCTAGTGCAATCAAATAAACCTGCTTCCTGTTTTCCTATCTGATGTCTTGCCTCCATCTGTCCCTACAACAGTTGAACCTATTGGCAGAGCTGAGAGTTATAGAGTATAGAATGAGAATAGAGCTTAGAACACAGAATCAAAGAATCCTGATATTTAATGGCCAAAGGATGAGAGTTTTAAGAAGGAAAGTAAGTTGCAACTGTGCTACATGCTGTTTAGAAATCAGGTAAAATGAACATGGAATGATATTGAAGATGTGGGTGCATACGGCAATAAATTACATAGGTGTGATGGGAATGAATTGAGCAATGAGAAGTGAGGAAATAGAAATCATAAATCGAAATACATCACTCAGTAGATCTGGTTATAGAGGTAAGGAGAGAAATACGGTGGTTGTTGGAGGGAGTGCAAACCAGGGCATAAGTTTTTGTTGGGCTCTTCTTTGTTTTCAGGTGAAAGAGAGAGCATGATATGTGAAGATTCCCGATGAAATGGTGAGACCGAAGCTCCAGAAGACTGAAGAGATCATTGCTCAAGTGGCAGGAGTGGACATCAGCAGGTCAGGAGGCAAGAATGCGGGACATAACAGAGATACTGGATGCGGGGGCCAGGTGATGGATTTATAGGACACTGAGAGAGTTCTTGGCTAGTAGCTTCAATTTACTCTAAGAATCTTACGTGAGAAGAGCTAGGAAAGGATTTGAGGTTTGAGGAAAACAGGTTATTCAATAAACAGGGAAAGCACACAATCCAAAGAAATAAGTTAAGAATTCCAGGCAGAGCTGAGGGTTCATTGATGATGAAATTGATTTAAGAAGGCCTCTCTTCATGGCCCTAATGGGGAAATTACCAAAAGTTTGCTAAATAATGTTGTATCTTTCTTGATAATTTTTTTCAATACAGATGTCACTATGGTTTAGATCTGTAATATCCCCCAAAGTCTTAAGTGTTGAAGGCTTGGTCCCCATTGAAGCCATGTTCAGAAGCAGGTGTTGGGGAAGTGACTGGATCCTGAGGGCTCTAACCTCAACATTGGATCAATCCATTGATAGCTGAATGGACTCCTGGGAGGGGTGGAAACTGTACGTGGTGGGGCCTGGTTGGAGGAAGTAGGTCACTGGGGGCACTCCTGGAAGGGTATTTCTTATCCCCAGCTTCCCCTCTCCCTCTTCTCTCACTTTCTGCTTCATGGCTGCCTGCGCTGAAGAGCTTTCCTCCACAATGTCCTTCCGCCATGATGTTCTGCCTCACCTCAGGTCCAAATTAATGGAGCCAAGCAACCATGGACTGAAACTCTGAAAGCAAGAGCCAAAATAAGTCTCTCTTTCTCTGTGTTGTTTTCCTCAGGTATTTTTCACAGCAAAAAAAAAGGCCAATAACCTAGCATTTCTTTTCTACATATATTTTATTGTGTATATTTTTATTTCATTGCCACAGAATATAAAATTCAAATCTATGAGAAAAAGTTAAGGTAATGGAATATAATTTTTTTCTTTGCAATTTGAAGAAATGCACCAGAGTTCTGAAAAGTGGAATAATCCTCAAAACATCCAAAAATAGTAACCTCAGTATTGGTATTTGGAATGCTGATAAAAGTTCACAGATAAAACCACAGCATGAAAACAGTAGTCTCTGCAAGGTGAAATGGAGGAAGGGTTAGCTAAAAGTGTGCAGGACTCAATAATTCATGAGGAATAAAGGCGTCGTTAAGATGCAATTAGGGAACGGTATTCAGAACCAAACTCAGAAAATTAAATAAAATTGAGAACTTCAGCATCCAAAAGCAAAGTAGCTATGTCACATTGAAAAGATCTACATGAAGGCTGGGGGTATAGTTCAGTGGTAGAGTGCTGGCCTAGCATGCAGAAGGCCTAGGCTTTAATCCCATCAAGTTGACTGGGCTAGGGGATCCCAGAAAGCTGGTTAAAAAAAAAAAAAAACCAAAACACCTTTTTGTGGATATGTCTATGAGGGTATGCTATGGTTTTGAACTGGTTTGAGTCTGTACCCCCAAAGGTTCATGTGTTGGAAGCATGGTTGCCAGTGCAGCAATGTAAAGAGGTGTTGGGACCTTTAAGAGGTGGAGTCTAGTAGATCATGGGAGGCGCGGCCCTCAGAAGAGAGTAAGCATCTCTCATGGGACCACAGTTAGTTCTCTTGAGAAGCTGTCATAAAGGAGCAAGCCTGAGCCCTGAATTGTGTGCTCTCTCTCACTTCCTGTCTTGCCATGTGATCTCACCCTCTTGCACATGCTCCTGCCATGATGTCATCAACCTGATGTGATGGAGGCGGGGCTCACATAAGGGTGGTGAGGAAATTGGTGGAGTCAAGTGCCTTTTCTAGGCTGTTGGCGTGGGCAACTCTATGGGTGGTGAGGGAATAATCTCCTGACCTGGATGCTGGTCTTTTATTTAGATTTTTCTTAAACACACAAAAGGAGAAAGACACGCACATGTGAAGAGAAGTTTCACCTCCCACCAGTAATGCAGAGGAAAGAGTAAAGCTGAGGTGGAAAGAATCAGCCCCTGTTAGGACCTGACTAATCTTCAGTAGTGAAGAAACTTCTATACCTCAGAACGGAAACACCTGGGAAAAGATCCCTTGTTGCTTCTCTCCCCAGGACTCCAGGAAACAGAAACCTCCCCATAGTGGGAGACCAAGTGATAAAATAAATCTTGGTACCTTTAAAATATTTTCCTTTAGTTTCTGTCTTTGATTCTCTTCAGATCCACATGCCTCCAGAATGCTTGTCTTCAACATTCATTATCCTCCCTCTTTGTTTATTTCATTGCCTTTACTACCGTGTCAGCCTGTGCTCATCAGGGGTTTCCAGAAAGAGAACCAATAGGATATATAGAGATATATATGAGGGGACTTATTTGGGGAATTGGCTTATACAATTGTAAAAGTCAAAAAGTCCTACAATTTGCTTTCTGAAAACTCAAGGTGCAGGAATGCCATTAGAGTAATTCAGTCTAAGAACAAAGACCTGAGAATGAAAGGGCTGTGGGTATAAGTCTCGAGTTCTGAAGGTCCAAGAACCAGGGACTCTGAAGGGCAGGTGAAGATGGATGTCCCAGCTCAAGAAGAGAGAAACATAATTCACTCTTCCTCTGCCTTTTTGTTCTCTTTAGGCCCTAAGTGGATTGAATGATGCTTGCCCACAATGGTGAGGGCAGATCTTCTTTACTCAAACTATTTATTCAAATGTAAATAACTTCTGGAAACACTCTCTATTACTCATTTTCTGATTCTATAACAAAATTTCAGAGGCTGGGAACTTTATAAAGAAAAGAGGTTTATTTAGCTTACAGTTTTGGTGGCTGAAAGTTCAGACAGCATGGTACTGGCTCTTGTGAGGGTCCCTCTGGCTGCATCACATCATGGTTGATGGTATCATGGCAGGAGCATGTGCAAGAGGGTGAGATCACATGTCAAGACAGGAAGTGAGAGAGAGAAAGCAATTTAGGCTTGCCCTTTATGACAACTTCTTTTTTTTTTTTTTAATATTTTTTTTAGTTGTAGACGGACACAATGTCTTTATTTTACTGCTTTGTACATGGTGCTGAGGATCGAACCCAGGGCCTCCCCCATGCGAGGCAAGCGCTCTACCGCTGAGCTACAATCCCAGCCCTATGACAACTTCTTTATAGAACTAAGTGTGACCCCACAAGAACCGCTTAATCTCTTCTGAGGGCCATGCGTCCAACGATCTCCTACTAGACTCCACCTCTTAAAGGTCCCACCACCCTCCTTACATTGCCACATTGGGAACCATGCTTCCAACACATGAGAATTTGGGCGTGGAGGGCAGGGCACTTAAACCAGGTTAAAACCATAGCATTCATCCATTCACAAGCCCTCTCTGTTCTTCCTCTGAAATGTCTTTCAAGCCAACACACCTCTCTCTCAATCCTTGTTTCTCCCTTGGGCCACCATCATATTTTATACAAATCAGAATGGCCTTGACATTGGCCTCCCCATCCCAGTTAAGCTCAGTCTCTCCTCTCACTCTTCCCTCATTCAATTGCTTCACAGCCAGAGATTTTTCAAGATGCAGATCTGATTATACTAGTTCCCTGCTAGTTACTCAGTGCCTCCTGTGGCCTTAAGTATAAATCCTGAACTCCTTAGACCTGGGCCACCAGACCCTCTGTCTGCCCTCACGCTTGCTTTTCCCCAGCATTTAAATGGCCAACAGAACTGGAGGCTCTGCCTCTCTTTCTTCCCCCTCCTTTCCCTGTTTCTATTCCAGTCACTGGGCAAACTCCTGATTCCGGTGTCTGATTAGATGTGTTTACTCCAGAAAACTGTTCTAAACACAGACATTTCTTTCAGACTCAAAATTTTTCTTTCTTCAAACCTTGATGCCTTGTCACATTTTATTATACCTATTTGCTTGAAAGCTCGCTGACGGTTAGGATCAATCTATGTTACTCAATACTGTATTTGTAAGCACAGCAGTTGGGCTGTAAGAGGCTTCCAAAGACATTGAATTGAATGGAGGAAGGATCAAATGAATTCCCAATGCAGCCCACAGCCTTTTGGATCTTAGAAACTAGATGCAGTCTAGCTTTGCTCAGACTCAGGGAAAATGCTGACAAGGTGTTGAATTATACTAATCAAATGCCAATTTATTCACTTCAATAAAAAACATAACTGACATGTGGGCCCAGAATTCATGTAGGCCTTATTTTCTCTGTGAATTTGGGTAGCCAAATTGCAGAATGTTCCTTGATGGGCATAAATTCAGAGAAAATGATGTTATGATTCAAATGTTTTAAAACATATGGTTTTAATTGCCTGATTCATTCATTTTTACTGGATGGGTAGATCTGCTAGGGGAAGCCCCTGCATCCTGTCCAGAAGCTACTGCCAACTCCAGCTTTTCAGCCTGCTACTCCTAGCCCTTTCTTCGAAAAAAAAACCCCTGTTACAGGGACACATTGTATAGATAAGTAAACATCTTCTGTTTTATTATTAGGGGCTTTATCCAGCCTAAGAGTCATTAAGGAAACTGGCATATTTCTATTCTGATCCCTTATAAATTTTGATTTTATGGTAGAACTTGAAGTAAACTTATTCCCTCATTTCCAAGTCTTTGGGGGTCACCTATCCAAGTAACATTTTCCACTTGAGCATTCTGACACTAACGCAGAGATTGGTGGAGCTATCAGCCACAGTAGGTAATATACTGGGTCATTGACTTGTTTGAAATTGAAGGCGTCTGGCCATGACGTTAAAAGAGGAAATGTTGACTTGAGGATACCAGTCAAGCATTAGAACAGCTTTTGAGCACTAGGTTGCAAGGTGGCTGAGTCTGAAATGGAGATTGGGGACAAGTGCCAACTCTGTGAACTACAGCACAGTCATTTGAAAGTGAAAAACCTGGACTTTGTTAAACATCATGTGTTAGTACTTTATTATTGTGTCTTCTATAACTATTTTCTTCTTCCTCTCCCTTAATGTGTGCTAATTCTTCTTGTAAACACTGAACAGCCTCTTAACAGTAAGAAACAGAAATAATAGCTCTCCTTTCTCTGTATGTGCTTCCTATGTTCCCTCCCACTGAAATGACAACTTCTTTTGGTGGTACCAGGAATTAAACTCAGGGGCACTCAACCACTGAACTACACCTCCAGCCCTATTTTGTATTTTATTTAGAGACAGAGTCTCACTGAGTTGTTTAGTGCCTCTCTGTTGCTGAGGCTGGATTCGAACTCATGATCTTCCTGCCTTGGCCTCCCGTGCCTCTGGGATTACAGGCATGCACCACCACGCCCAGCAAATAACAACTGCTTGAGGGAAAGAATCTTGTGGGCCTCCTTCAGTCCTGTCACTCAGGATTGAGAAGAGGATCCAGCATCCAAAGATGCTGAATCAGCCATCTCTAGATGAGTGAATGCAATGAGTGCTGGGCAGGGAGACAGGCAAAGAAAGATTGTTCTGGCCACACTTGGGTGAGAGTTCAGATGTGAGACAGCACATTCCTGTGGTCCTGATTGGAGATGATAGAGGTGATGCAACCAGGGGGTTCTCACTGGGAAAGTGAAGCCCAAGAAGAAAAAGTCAAGTGACAGAAGAAAGTCAAGTGACAGAAACAGACTTCCGTGCAAGCCTGGAAAAGCCTGAGTTTTGTGTTAACATGAGACATGGCTGCCTTACAAATGCCACTGTAACTGCTGCGTAGGAAGAGACGAGCAATCTGCTCCCTGCAGCAAACACCATGGGAGCATTCGGTATTTGAAAAATGTTAACTTATTTATGGTGACAAAATGTTACCATAAATAATTTTTTTAATCCACAACTAAACCAAAATAAAACCAAGGCAAAGAAGATTAGAGAAAGTTATAAGGTAGGTATTGGCTTTGCTAATGTGACTCCTTGAAAACTCAATTTAAAAATTTTCTTTTGCCCTGTGTTCAGCTTTCAAAAACCAAAAACAAATAACTCACTTAAGTCCTCTTCATGATCTCTTAATATCACTGTTATCAAAAGTTTATAAAAATTAAATCACTTTAGCTCCCTGTTAAAATAGCTTATGGAATTATCTGGGCCATTATGCTCTTGCACTTGACAAGAAAAGCCCTATGGTTTTGATATTTCCTCCGCTGCAGGCTCACTCTGTCTTAGCTGTTCATTATCCCAGAATCAGTGCCTCTCAGTTTGACAGTGGAAAGAAGTCCACCTCCCAAAGAACTAATGATTTTTAAAATGTCAAATAACAAGAGACACAAAAATCATCATCCCTTCTCAGCTGCCAGGAGGCGAGAGCTAAATGTTGAGTTCGACTCTGGAGCCTGGCATCAGTTAAGTATTCAGGTCACACATACTCTGTTTAGTTGTGGATTTAGTTGTCTGTCCCTTCTGTGCTGCGAAATCAGAAATATGTGAACAGGGTAGGTTCTATTCTTGCTATGTGGTTTTGTCCCACAGTGACCTCCAGAAAGATTCCAGTCTACCACTGCTTTGTTTTCCTCAGTTTCTTTTTTTTTCTTCAATATTTTTTAGTTGTAGATGGGCACAGTATCTTTATTTATTTTTATGTGGTGCTGGGGATCGAACCCAGTGCCTCACACGTGTGAAGCAATAGCTCTACCACTGAGCTACAGACCCAGCCCTTCCTCAGTTTCCTATAGAAGTTCATTAACAATTGTCTTGTCCACATTCTAAGTTAGCACACAGGAGGTTTGTCATGTGATACTGTGCTTCATAGTTCTACTAAAAAATAAACCACATAATTTATTTATACTTAGAGTTATACATGCTTTTTTTAAAATATGAGGAGGAATAGTGGTGGTTACTAAAAAACGTCTTGGTAGTATGTCATTCTCTCAACTTGTGCAAAATTGTACTCCCACACACAATTATGAAAGTACTAGAGGCAGAAAAATTCACACTCAGGGAAGTAAACCATCAACTCATCAGGAGACTGAACTGTACAATCATCTTCCTCCTTTGTT
This sequence comes from Xerus rutilus, assembly GCA_028644305.1. NCBI lineage: Eukaryota > Metazoa > Chordata > Mammalia > Rodentia > Sciuridae > Xerus > Xerus rutilus. Next base: position 121,636,790 of record CM053403.1, read on the forward strand.
ACATGGTTTTTGTTTGGTTGTTTTTTGGGGGGAGAAGAGGGTACCAGGGATTGAACTCAGGGGCATTCAACCAACCACTGAGCTACATCCCCAGCCCTATTTTGTATTTTATTTAGAGACAGAGTCTCACTGAGTTGCTTAGTGCCTAACTTTTGTCGAGGCTGGCTTCAAACTTGCAATCCTCCTGCCTCTGCCTCCCAAGCCACTGGGATTACAGGCATGCGCCACCACACCCAGCTTTTACATGGTTCATAAACTATCTATGTTTCCATTTTAACCATTCTTTATATAGCTTCAATTGCAAATTCTTAGACTTTTCTTGAGTTGGCTGGCTTTTTAAAAAGTGCATGAATCTTAAAGCAAAATTAACCCTACATATAATATATACCAATCAAACAAAGTTTTTTCCCATAGACTGGGTTGAAATATTTTGGTGCCCAAGAAGTTTTTGTGATGGCCAGTTGCATGGCCTGCTCATAACAGTAATTAATTCAGCACTTATTAAGTACCTACTGTTTCATCTAGGCAGACAGGTATATAGAGGGATAGAAATAGTAAAGTAATAGAATATAATTTTCTTATACTTGAGGGATTTTAATCTGTAGCAGCTGAGAACATGTGACCCATTTACCTGTGGTGGGGGGATTTCAAAGGAAAGTAAATATTAATTATTTAGGTTTGAGGATTGGTCAGTCTTAGAATGTCGACTTTAAACTTGACCTTAAAAGTAGTGTAGGATCTAGATGAAGGCAAACAAGGAAAGAATTCTTGTTCTAGGAGTGAAAAGCACAAGCAAGGTTTACCTGAAGGAAATCAGGAGTGAGTTGCAGGTGCAAGTACATGGTCAGAGATGATGAATGGAGATCTCAGCTGTATGGTTAGAAAGAGAACTGGATTCTTTTAATGAAACAGTGACCAAGGGACTGGGGAATTGGAAGTTAATCTCTCCATCTGATGTACCCTGAAGAGCCATAGTAAACCCATAATCAGAGCAGTGGGAAAATGGAAAGGGTGCTTCAGAAAAAATCCAGTTGTGCAGATAAGATGCTTTGTACTTCCAAGATGGGGGTAGGATACGAAGGTTTTCATCCATGCTGAGAGCAATCTGAGCTGCCAAAAATCTCTAGCTTCTATACAAAACTAAGGTTTATTTATAACAGCAGAGAAGAGAAGAAAAGGAAAAGAGCATGAAAATGATGATTTTGAGATCAACAGAGAATAATAATACACGTTTCTAGCATAGTACTAGTGACATAGCAAATCTTAATAGGTATTGTTGTTAATGCTATTACTTTCATCATAAAAGTATTTGGTATTACAGTTTAATAGAAATAGAAAGTAAGGGACTCTTACATTTTTTTATGTGCCAGCTAGGTTAACATCACATTTATTTTCTTCACAATAGCCTTGAGATATACATATGAATATGCTTATTTTTCATAGTTCAAAATATAAGGCCCAGAATGGCTAAGAAACATACAGCTCATAAGTGGCAGACTCAGCTCTGTCTGGCTACAGGTCCATTGTTTTTCTACTCTCTCTCTAAATTGAGAGTTAAGAGATCCGCCAGGACCTCGAAGAGCAGAAGTATGATTGAAAACTGATGAATGCTGTAAATATACCCAAGAAAAGGTCAGTGAAGGGTAGGGCTGTTCCACAGTGGAGCACAGAAAATGGGAGGACTAAGAGGCAGAAATGGGCATGGATTTAATCCAGGCAGCAGAAGGATGGATGGCTCTGACTGATACACATAGTCCAGCAGCTTTCATTAATCACACTTGGTGCTCCAGCTTTACAAGACTAAGATGCTGTTTCCTTATCTTGCCACATTTACCTAGAGATTTTAGCATGAGCTTCCCAGATACCTTTTTAGAGTGGAACACATTCTTGTAATACTGGACAGGAAGTGGAAAGGAGATTGTACTCATGAATTAAAACACTAATGATATTATTGATACCCTACCCCTTTTGAATGGTAATAACATAAGACATTGACCCCATGTATCTAATGAATCTGGCACATTATGGAAAGAAAGTTTCTGGAAGTGCACAACTAAAACAAGAATATCATAAAGAAAGTACTTCCATGAATCCATGAGATGGCCAGCCAGAAGATCTCCTTCAGGGGGCACCACTCCTTAAAAAGTTCAACAAAGTCCATATTACTTAGCAATTTAGGATCCCTCACTGTGTCCCCAAGTCCACTTTTTGCTCAAATTTTCCTTATTAAAATACTGCCTATAAGCAGCATGTCTATTCCATTTACATTTTACTTGTCAAAGCAAGTCACATGCAATACTTGATATAAAAGATGTACAAGAATTCTTTTATAGAAGGGTAGCAAATAATCGGGAGTAAAAATATAATCTCCTACATCATATATATTTGCTTACTTATTTGTTTAATTGAACATTCTATTTCTTCCAAAGTCAAAGAGAATATTTTGCTCTCTTCAATGAATTCCCTGTTACTTTTACAAGAATTTGGCTTAAGGTCTCATATTGAAGAATATTTGTTTCAATGTAAAAATTTAGATTAACTCCTGCATGTAGTTACCCTTGCTGTAGTAACAACAAAAGAAAGAAAGAGAAAACCCTACAAACCTCCAAAATAACTCAGTTGTTCACAACTATAAATATTTTCATGTCTTGCTCATGTTACATGCAGGTCTACAGAAGGCTCCAAGCTGTGGATCTGCTCCCAGGTTATGGATCTGTTCTCAGGCTGTGGGTTAGAGGCAAGTCTTCTCAGTACATTCATAATCTGGGACCTTGGCTAAAGGAACAAACTTGATCCTAGAGATTTTAGCATGATTCTATGGAAGAGAGCAGATCAAGAGTCCATACTGAAGCAGGTGAACTAATGAGGGTTCTTCAGAGAAACAGAACCAATAGGATATACTAAGATACATGCAAGATTAATTATAGGAATTTACTAACAGTTACAGAGGCTGAGAAGTTCATGACCTGCCATCTACAAACTGCAGAATCAAGAAATCCAGTGATGTAATTCCATCTGCTTCCAAGGGCCTTGGAATTGGGAGTAGTAGAAGGAGTTCAATAATATAAGTCTCTGACTGAGTCTGAAAGTCTGCGATCTAGACTGTCCTGTTCAATGGATAAGGGCATAAGGTAGTTGTCCCAGCTCAGGCAGAGAGAATGAATTCCATTTCTTCCTCCCTTTTGTTCTGTGAGCACCCTCAATAGATTAGGTGATGCTCACATGTATTAGAGAGAACAGATCTTTACTTACTCAACCAATTCAAATGCTAACGTCTTCTGGAAACATCCTCACAAACACACCAAGAAATGATAGTTCACCAGCTATCTAGGCATCCCTTAACCCAGTCACCTAAAATTAACCACTAAAATTAAAAAATGACACCCAAAATTAACCATTAAAACAGGCAATCACATAGAGAGCTTCTGCTTGATCAAGAGGTAAGTCATATCTGCTCACATTCCACTGGCCCAACCTGATCACAGGTGTGGAAGTGCACTCTGCCCCTGCTTCTGGGGAGCTGCCATGAAGTCACCTGCAATGAACAGGGATGCCTAATTCTCTTTTATTGGAAGGAGCAGTGAACAATTACAAATAATAAGACTCTAACATAATACCTTTCAGAATTTTCCACTGAATTTTGTCAGCAATTTGAAAGACGCTGACATGACTTAATACACTACTTCTGTCATTATATTCTTACCTAGATCTTCAAACTCTTTCCAACATCAGTATTATGCACAGCCTCAATTTCAATAATATTATGTCCTAGGACCAAGAGACAAACAACAAACATCAGGTCAGATTATCTTCTGGAGATAAGGACATACATTCTTAATATGAAATGTGATTATTTGGTCAAGTTATTTGTTTTTATTCTCATGTCATTGCAAAACTGATTTGATATAAGAACTGTGCACTAAATGTAATTTTGAAAATTTCCCCCTTTTCTTTCTGTTGTTCTTCCCCCTTTTCTTTGTCACCTTTCCAGTGACTAGGGAAAAAGGCAAAAAGCTAAACATTCATTATTTATTTAGCACTTATTGAATAGCCATTATCAGTGCATGAAAAGCACAGTGGATATAGTAACTAAAAGAGTGTTTCTGCCCATTTGAATAAGCATCTATTTGGTGGAAGAAACTAATATGAGCGTGCGCACACCCACACACACAATCAAATGTGATAATATTATAAGAGTGTTTATAAAAATAGAAGACTACTACAAAATTCTAGTTAGGCACTTTCTAGAGGAAAAGTCATTTATTAAATAGAGAAGAGAAAATGAGTCATCAAAGGTCTCTATAGAAAAAGTTTAGTTAGATTTGTTTTCACAATAATAACTGGTGACAGCAGAATGGACAAGATGGGAAGGCTAGAAAAATCAGCTGAAATTGTAAGCGTCCAAGTGACAAGGTGGGGGCCTGGTATAGGATGTGTCAGTGACAGCAGGAAGAACAAAAGGAGCTGAAAAGATGTTTAAGAGGCAGAAATTTTAAAAACCTGGCAAATATTTATATGTAGGGAATGAAGGTGAAATCATGTCAAATGTTTCCCCTGGCACACCTTTCTGGGTAAGGTAGAAAGGGCTGACCTTCAACACGTGCAAATAAGAGATCTGAAGCTCTCCGTCTCTGTGTGCAGGTATCTCTTACTTACAGAAGTGAGGATTTATTGAAAGACCCACCTCTGACTCTCACTACTTAGGTTAAGTTGAACAACTCAGACGCTAGCAGGCAACTTGATCTAGTGGGCTAAGATTTAGTCCCTTCTTCTGTAACAAATCCTAATCCTCAGCGCGGGAGCAAGCAGGGCACAGGGCCCAAGAGCAACCAATCGGAGTCGAGCTTCTCTCCCCAGCTATGTGATTGGTCTAAGGACTAGTCACATGACCAAAAGCAACCTGAGCTCCTCTCTGTGAGGTTTTCAAACTGGAAAGAGCAGCCTTTTTCTTTTTGGTTTCTCGTGACAGACCTTAAAAGGGGTGGGGTCAGAGATGCCACGATAATGGTTCCTAAGTTAAAGGTAAAACATTCAGAGAAGAAAAGAACTAAGAGAGAGCCTTACTGGTGTTCAAGTCTCTGATTCTAGTCGATCCCAAGGCCTGTTTCACCCTTACCCTTGCTAAAGGCTGATTATTGAGTCAAGAAATGGCCTTTCTCCTCCCAAGCAAGGTTGTATTACAGTGTTTCCTCTTACTCAGGGGGGATATAAGACCCCCAGTGGACGCCTGAAACCTCAGATAGTACTAAATCTCATATATTCTGAGGCCTGGTAAGAAGTCAACTATAATAATTAATAATAAAATAGAACAATTATAGCAATAAACTGTAATAAAAGTTATGTGAATGTGGTCTCCATTTCTATGAAATACCATACTGTACTATACTCATCCTTCTTTTGGATTGTGGTTGACCACAGGTAACTGAAACAGAAAAATGAAACTGCAGAGAAGGGGGCTACTGTACTTGCACCAGAGTCCTGACTAATATATTCAGTCCAGTTCCCTCATCTCTTAAAGGGGGATAAGTATGCCTTCTGAAGAATGATTATGAGGATTAGAGTTAATTTACACAAATCACTGACTAGGGTACTATGTCAGATACCTCTTACTGCCTTCAGGTCTCATGGCCCCCTTGTCTCCAGGGTCTCAGGTTTGACTGTTATGGTGGCCATCAGGTCTGCATGGAGTCCTGCCAACTTTGCACCAGCACAAACTCAGTGGATAAATAGCCTCCTCCCTGAATGGTGTCCCAAGAAGCTATTCTTTGCTTGGCAAAGAAGTTGGCCCTTTCTGTGATCAAGTTTGACACTAACAGTAACCAGTTGGTAACTCGCCTTCATAATGGTTGTCCCCTCTTCCCTGAACTACTCTTTAACCTCTCTCTCTTCTCTAGGATTGTGCTCCTGATACATTAATACATAAGCTAAAACAAGTATCTAGTATACAGTAAGCATTCAGTAAGTGGTGACTTCATTAATATTTTTTCTGTATATTTCAGGCTTCACCTCCATCCACTGCTTTAGAACTTTAGAGTCTTTCCAATTCTGAAGTAGCCAAGACTTCTGGTTTTCATTTTCATTCCCGTTCTCCAACTCTCTGCTTCCAGACACTCTTTCTCTCCTACCTTCCACCTCCTTGTTATGGCATTACTTCATATTTTTCAATTCTTTTTTTAAATTTTTTTAGTTGTCAGTGGATCTTTATTTTTTTTAATTTATTTATATGTGGTGCTGAGAATCGAACCCAGTGCCTCACACATGCTAGGCAAGTGCTCTGCCACTGAGCCACAACCCCAGCCATATTTTGCACTTTTTAATTGAATCTTTTCTTATTTTTTAAAGTCTTCAACATTATGGGTCAAACACAGACCCAGCAGGAGAAAAGAAGATGCACTCAAGTTAGGGTAAGTTGATGAGAGTTTAATGAGGAAGAGGTTTACAAAGTATGTCTAAGACACAGGGAAAGGGACACTGTAGCACAACTTTAGGACTTACTGGTCCAGGAGAAGGGCATTTTCCAGAACAGAAGGGAGCAGGCTCTGTGGAGAGAGTCACCTTGAAGAGATCTTTGACTTGGGATTAAAAGATGAAGAGACCAGGGTGGATGGTGCACAACACCTTTCTTTTCCAGTCCACCCATCACCAAATCACTAACACCATCTGGTATTCCTTCAATATAAAATAATATATAAATTGCTTTTGATGATTTTCAGAAATTACCAACTTATAACCTTATTTGTGAAAAGAAATATGTGAAGAAGACTTCACCTTTATGATATATTCACCCAGAACCTAAATATAAGGTACTTAGAAGCCTTTCCATCAGCAAACAGGGAGACATTTCAGCTCTCAACCTTCTAATGAAGAAGATTAACAAAGGTCAAATTTACTCCCAGGGAATCCCCTCTCTTCACTTCTCTTTGCTTATAAGTTTTGATGAGAAGATCTAGCTCTGGAGACTAGTTCTCATAAACCTGCTTATTCCATGAGACAAATATGATATTACTAACAACAAGCAAATTGAATAAGCCATATAAATATGAATCCATTTTTAAGCTTTCTGAAAATGACCTATCATAATAATCTCATAAAAATTCATAAAAATAACATTCAAATTGAATAAAATGATTCACGGTTTTGAGTAAAACTTATATGACTATTATTATGGTTTGGATATGAGGTGATCCCCAAAAGTGAAAGGATTAGGTTATGAGAGCTGTAACCTAATCAGTATATCCTAATTTGAATGGGCTGCCTGGGTGGTAACTGTAGTCAGGTAAGGCGTCTAAAGAAGGGGGTTCACTAGGAGCATGTCCTACAGAGTTCATTTTTCCCGCTGACCCTTCCCCCTTCCCTTTCCCTGCTTCCTGGCCACCATGAAGAGAGCAGCTTCCCTCTACCACATAATTCTGCCATGATGTTCTGCCTCACTTTGGGCCCAGAGTAATGGAGTAGACCAACCATAGACTAATCTCTGAAACCATAAGCCAAAATAAACTTTTCTTCCTCTAAGTTGTTCTTGTAAGGTATTTTGACCACACTGACAAAAATCTGACTAACACAACTATTTTATTGGATATTTACTCACAAAATAATGCTTAAATTTGGTAACTGATAAACTCAAATTTGGTATAATTATAGTTTCATTTAATTATGATTTAAGATGATAGTTTGAGAAAATGTCTTTGTTGTTGAATGATAGCTCAGGGGAAATTTTCTAATTTAAAATTAGTGTTACCCAAGAAACAAAGCTGTCACTTTTTAGCACAAGTATGCTTACAAAAATCCTTAAAGGCTATACTCAAGGAATGGCAAACATCGGGGCTGGGATTGTAGCTCAGCGGTAGAGCGCTTGCCTCGCATGCATGAGGCCCTGGGTTCGATCCTCAGCACCACATACAAAGCAATAAAATAAAGACATTGTGTTCATCTACAAATAAAAAAAAAATCTTTAAAAAAAAAAGGAGTGGCAAACATCCATCTGATAAGGAGTAAATATAGAAAATACATGAGAAATTCAATTCAGTAGCAAGAAAATAAATAATACAATTAAAGTAGGGCAAAGGAGCAGAACAGACATTTCTTTGAAGAATATCTATAAAAGACCAATAGGTATATGCACTGATCATTAAGCAGGTGCAAATCAGATTATTATGAGATATTATCACACACTTGTTAGGATGGTTATTATCAAAAAAAGATGAAAGATGAATGTTGGCAAAGATGTAGGGAATGGAAGCCTTTACACATTGTTGGCGGGAACGTAAATTAGTACAATCACTGTGGGAAACAGCATAAAAGTTCCTCAAAAAAACTAAAAATAGAACTAGCATATAATCCAGCAGTCCCACTACCAGGCATAGAATCACGTGCTGCATAATGGCATTTTGGTCCACAGATCACATACACGATGGTTATACACACAAGTTCCATCACCAGTGGCATCACAGCTGTCTCAGTTTGTGTGAGTGCACAATCACCTAATGATACATTTCCCTGTCACTAAGTGACACATGACTGCATACCCAAAGGAAAGGAAATCACTACATTGAAGATATATCTACACACCCATGTTCATTGCAGCATCATTCACAATGGCCAAGATATGGAATCAACCTAAGTGTCTGTGGATGGATGTATTGGTAAAGAAAATGTGGTCCATATGTAAAATGGAATACTATTTAGAGTTGAAAAAGAAATCCTATGATTTTGACAACATGGGTGAAACTGAAGGACAGTATGTGAAGTGAAAAACAAATTCTGCATGATCTCACTACTATGTGGAATCTTTAAAAATTGAACTAGCCTGGGGTGGTAGTCTATGGGCGGTAATTCCAGCAATTCAGGAGGCTGAGGCAAGAGGATTGCATGTCCAAGGCCAGCTTGGACAACTTACCATGATGGTGATCAGAACTTTTCTAAAAATAATAAAAATGGCTGCAGATGTGTCTCAGCAGTAGAGCACTTGCCTAGCATGCATGAAGCCCTGGGTTCAATCTCCAATGCCAGATAAATAAATAGATCAATATGGAGCTGATAAAAGTAGAGAGCAGAATGATGCTTACCTGGAATGAGGGGAGAAAATTAGAGATGTTGATTGAAGGGTATAAATTTAGTTAAGATAAATAAGTTCTAGGGCTGGGGTTGTGGCTCAGTGGTAGAGCACTTGCCTAGCACATGTGAGGCACTGGGTTCTATCCTCAGCACCACATAAAAATAAATAAATAAAGATATTATGTTCATCTACAACTAAAAAAATATTTTAAAAAAAAGATAAATAAATACTAGAGATCTGTTGTACACCAGGGTGATTACAGTCTATAAGAATGTATTTTATACCTGAAAATTGCTCAGAGTATACCACACCACAAAACAATAAGAACGTGAGGTGACATACATGTTAACTAGTTTGATTTTACCCATTTCAGAATGTATACATGTATCAAAACATCACATTTTACACTTTGAATATATTTGATTTTAATTTGTCAGTTAAGAATGAATTAATTTTTTAAAAAAGAGAACAAAAGACATACTCATTTTACAGATAAGAAAAGTGAGGTACGCTAGTCATCCACCAGGTTTGTCCTCTGTCATCTAGACATAGACTTAGCATTCTGCTCACATTTCTATGTGAAAGAAAAGCCATCTAGTAGATGAGTGAGAGTTCTTTGCGAATCACTGTGTTTTTCCATGTCTGGATTTAAAGAGCTCTTGAATTTGGGGGTAATGCAAAAAAGGGAAGACAGAAGCCTTAAAAAACAATGATATCTCTCTTCTTCCCTTGGAATTAACAGTGTTGGAAATTGTTAAGCCCCAAAGAGCTATATTCTTTTTTTTTCTATTTTTGGGGTACCGGGGATTGAACTCTGGGGTACTCAACCCTGAACCACATTCCCAGCCCTATTTTGTATTTTATATAAAAACAGGGTCTCACTGAGTTGCTTATTGCCTAGCTTTGGCTGAGGCTGGCTTTGAACTCCAGATCCTCCTGCCTCAGCCTCGGAGTCGCTGGGATTAAAGGCATGCACTACCACACCAGGCTCTTTTTGAAAGCTTTCTTGACCAGAGACCATTGCGATTGTTCCAACTTTTATACAGAAGTAGTAACATAAAATACTATGTATTGAATCTCTAATTATGAGCCCTTTATTAACCTCTAATACTTACAGCATTCCATTTAATAACTATAACGGAAGGCTCAGAAAGGTTAAGGAAGTTTCCCAAATATATCTTGCTAATTGACACTGCAAATGATTAACTCAGATCGGAATTGTGATGTGCCAATTTTCCTGCCAACCATGGGTGTCTTTTACACAATGGAGCTATTCTAGTATCCTCAGTCTTTCTTCCTTTATTATAGGCAAGCAAGGCTTGATACATTCTATTTTATTCTAGCAAGTAGAGATTGCATTAGTAAGTCAGATTGGTTTTTAAAAATCTATAATTGATCAATTCCTTCAACTTTCCACCTACTAAGCCATTTTGTGATGAAAGACTGCAAGTCTTATTTGATTAGATCTATTTATTGTTCCTGTTGAGATATTACCAATTTTTATAACAAACCAAATTTATCCAAAGGAGAAAATAGAAGATGCCAAGTTTTTGTACAACCCACACATTAATCACTCAACTCAGACAGGTTGAAAGTTGCATTTACGCAGCTGAAGTCTGTATACACTAGAAAGAAATGCTTATCTACTTCTGAAAACTAGAATGTCTACAATGTGTAAACTTTTAAAAAGTACCATAAATAAATGATTCAAAATTTAAGAAAAAAAAAATGAGGTACGATCTAACTGAAAACATTTGTTCAAAAACTTTCTTGGATCTAGCAAGGAGGTCAGCAGCAGAATAGAAGAGAGTTGAGCTCTGGTTCTCTACGATTCCTAGTCCATTTATCCATCCATTCAGCAAAGTGTTTATTGAGTGTCTACCACATGCCAAACTCTGAGTTTTGAGGATACGGTTATGAACAACATAATGTTTCTAGGTGGGAAGGAAATTCTCTATGGAAATACTCTACAGAAAAAAATAAATATGAAAAAAAGATAGACTTATCCACTCGGCTCATAGCATTATTCATAATAGCAAAAAGTAGAAAGTGTCCGTTCTCAAAGGACCAGATAAGCAAACTGTGATGTATACGTACGCTGGAATATCACTCCGCCTTGAAAAGAGATCCTGGCACAGCTAAGACATGGAAGAACCTTCAGAACGTTATTGAAATGAAATGATCACAAAAGGACACATGCTATGTTATTCCACTTATATGAAGTACATTGATTAGTCAAATTCAGTGGTTCCATCCTCCCCACAAAGGACAGAAGAATCCTCTGTCATCCAAGTAGGAGAAGCAAATCCCAGGTCAACATTCGGAGTCTGAGAAGTGGTCGGTTCATTCCAGTCCAGAATGAAGAACTCTCCCCATGCTGCACCAAGCCTGTTGCTTTACCTGGGTTCCTCATTTGTTTAAGCCAGAAACTAAAAATCACTCTGGACTACTGTCTCTCAGCCTCCCCATATCCCATTAGTCACTTGTTCTTCTGTGACTTGACTTTCTAAATAGTTCTCAAGTTAGTCCATTTCTCTCCCTCTCCTATTCCACTTTCTCATTTCCTACTTTTATAACCTCTAAGCCAAAGTATGACAGTCGCTGTCAAAGTCGTCTCTCAGTCTTCAGTAGCTCATTCCAGTCCACCAGCCATGCCGTCCACAGTGAGATCCCCAAATCCAAATCTATTCACATCAATTCCCTAATCAAAAATGGTCACTGGAGCCCGACGTGGTGGCGCATGCCTATAATCCCAGCAGCTTGGGAGGCTGAGGCAGGAGGATCACAAGTTCAAGGCTAGCCTCAGCAACTTAGTGAGTTCCTAATCAACTTAGCAAGACCTTGTCTCAAAAGAAAAAATAAAATAGGCTAGGGATGTGGCTCAGTAGTTAAGAGCCCCTGGGTTCAATCCCTGGTACACACACACACACACACACACACACACACACACACACGGTCACTGGAACCATTGCCCAGAACAGCCATAAGGTTTCCCAGAAAACAGACTTTCACAGCTCTCAGAATGTGTCTCAATTGTTCCTCTGCCCAGAATGTCTGCATGCTTCTTCTTCACAAATCTTTGTGTTCCTTCAAAAGCCAACAAAGGCTTTTGTATATTTTAAAATGTGAAGTTTCCCTGGCTCCCCTGGATAGTCAGCAGCTTCCTTCTTTGATCCCAAAGCACATGGAAAGGAATTCTAATGTCTTCTTTTGGGTGAGGGTGTGGCTCAGTGGTAGAGCACTTGTCTAGCACGCCCAAGTACCTGGGTTCCACCCTCAGTACTGGGGACAGGTTGGGGGGACTGCTATCTTCTTTCATGTTTTATAGAAATTATTTGGTTCCATTTCTGCCATTCCTCCTCTTCCCCAGATTATAAGCTTCTGAAGAGGGAAGATTGTCTTTGTATCTTTATCACTTAGGGGAAGACATAGGCTAAAGTACAAGAAATTCATTTGCTAACTTCTTAACTGAAGAGTCACTTAGTATCTGCTGCTGGCAAATCATGAGCTAGGTGTTGGCATGTCATAGTGAAAAAGAGACAGGATCCCTGCTCTCTGGGGATTTGAATGATGAATGAATTTACTAAATATCTTTCACCATTCTCCTTAAACTTATTTCAGCTTTGCCCAAAGAATGCGAGTTAATTGATACTTGTGTTATCATCTCTTTCCTAAACCCTGCCAGCAGCAGTGTTAATTAGGACAAGTAACTGTTACTGCATTGGGAGTTCGAGGAAGTTTAAGTCCCAGTCTCTGCCTTCCAGAGGCGTATAGTCTGTGTTGGAGAGTAAAAACCAACACATGGAACAATTAGGAAACATAATTGAGCACTAATTGTTTGAGAAAGACTGCGTATTTTCAGAAGGGGGATAATGAAGTCTGCCATATAATTACTACCTAATTTATAATGCATGCTGTGCACACCATCAGTGAATTTAGCACAACAGAAAAATAACTTTCGATACAGAAAGCAAGGCTTTACTCTCCAGCCTGGTATAAGACTCAGGTCTGTGGAAAAACTGACATTTTCATCTGCTTAAAAGAAAAAGGGGCAGCCAGGCACAGTGGCGCAGCCTGTGATCCCAGCAGCTCAGGAAGCTGAGACAGGAGGATTGCAAGTTCAAAACAAGCCTCGGCAAAGGCAAGGCACTAAGCAACTCAATGAGACTCTGTCTCTAAATAAAATACAAAATAGGGCTGGGGATGTGGTGGCTCAGTGGTCTAGTGCCCCTGAGTTCAATCCTCAGTACCAAAAAAAAAAAAGAAAGAAAGGAAAAGGGGCTGCTCTCAGTGGTGGTATGCAAAAAGAAACAACAACAACAAAAATGCCACTCAATAGTCCAGATTTCTGGAGTCCCCAGGGATAGAAAGAATTGGAGCAAGGCCTGGTGGTGCACACCTGTAATCATAGCTACTCAGGAGGATGATGTGCGAGGATCACAAGTTTAAGGCCAACTTTAGGATTTTAGTGAGTCCTTACATCAAAATAAAAAAATGAAAAAGGGCTGAGGCTGTAGCCCAGTGGTAGAGCCCCCCTGAGTTCAATCCCTAGTAAGACAAAAAGAAAAAAAAACTTTTTTGTTTATTTGCAAACAATACAATTGGAGAATAGTTGGAGAATAGTTAGGGGGAGGTAGTCATCCAGAGTCCCAATGTCCTCACTGTTCCCAAGAAGCTCTTGTCTAAGGCAGTAAGAAAGCATCAGCTATCATCTGGGTATTTGTGATTATAGAAATATATATATATATATATTATATATAATATTCCCCTTTGAATATTCCTCTTCCAGACACCCTTACTCTCTACCCCAATCACCCAAAAGCCAAATGCCTCATCTGTGACTTTGACAGGACCAAACAGAGCTCTGAGCTACTTTCTCCATGCACTCTCCCAAGGGGCCATCTTGGTTCTTCTGGTGACACTGGGAGAGGAGCCCATGCAAGACTGTAGCTAATCCAGCCTCTTAGAAATCCTCTTAACTGAGATATCTCATCAGGGATAGCCATATCCACACTTGAAGTCCTCTCTGCCCTTTCTCTTCATACCAAACCTCCCACCCAGAAAGTCTCAGCCAGGACAAACTGCCCCTGCCTACCAAAAGAAAACATGAGAGCTAGTCTTTGCTTAGATAGATTATTCTACTTGCAACAAGAAACAGAAAATTACAAGTAATCTTATAGGCATAAAGATTCTATACCACCTGTAAGCCCAGTGACTTGGGAGGCTGAGGGAGGAAGATCCCCAAGTTCAAGGCAAGCCTTACAACTTAGCAAGGTCCTAATCATCTTACCAAGACCCTGCCTCAAAATAAAAAATAAAAAGGGATGGGGATGTGGCTCAGTGGTTAAGCACCCCTGTGTTCAATCCCCAGTACCAAAAAAAGATTCTATACTAAATGCCTTTAAAAGCCTCTGAACAGACAGACACCATCCCCCACCCCTTTCCATAAATTTGCTCACCCTCCCATCCCCTCCTTATTACTGTACTGAGAGGAACTGAAGGTGAAAGCAGGCTGTAGTTCCTACTGAGAACTGCCCTTCTTGGTCTCAGAGAGTTTGTGTTTACTTTTTTTTTTTTTGGTACCAGGGATTGAACTCAGGGGTACTCGACCACTGAGCCACATCCCCAGCCCTATTTTGTGTTTTATGTAAAGACAGCGTCTCACTGAGTTGCTTAGTGCCTCACCATTGCTGAGCCTGGATTTGAACTCGCCATTCTCCTGTCTCAGCCTCCCAAAGTGCTGGGATTACAAGCATGAGCCATTGAGCGTGGCTTGTGTTTACATTTCTAATTTCATATAGCTTTAGCATGGTTGGCCCAGATTCAACACTTGAAATTAATGTACTAGAAAGTTCTGGAAGGGTCAGAGGTGAAAAGTCCAAGACTCTGTTCCAGTCCAGCAGGCTCTGCAGGGATGAAACGACACACAGATAGCACTGACATGGAAGTTCTTGGGTCTGTTTCAAGGAGATAGTGCATTCCATTTATCAGAACCAACAACTTAGAGCTGTCAAAGGAACAAGGCTGCCTTGACTTTTATTCTTTCCTTAAATAAACACTAATTTTTTTTCTTTACTTCTGATAATACAATGACTCTATGGGGCACTTGAAAATGTGTCCCCGCCTCCCTTCTTGTAGCACAGTACCTAGAATCTTCTTTAAAAATCTGTTCCCAAAAGGGAAAAGAAAAATCCATTTGAAGGAAGCATTAATGTTTTCCATATGTGGTGGCTCCTGAGGGTGGAATTAATATTCAGATTCAGATTCAACCCATGTGGATTGGCAAGTGTAGGCCTGCAGCTCACAGGCAAGCTGCAGAAGTGTGAGTCTTAGCTGCTCAGCAAATCTATCAGCCTCAAGGTGTGAAAGCCTGGATGGGCTCAAATGGGCTGAGCTCTGAAATGAAGCACGCGGCCTGTCCTTGAGATGCGATTTCATGAGCAATATTGATCGAAATGACTTCTCTGATATAAAGGTTGAAAGATACTTTTTCACTTTGCAAAATGAATGGAAACGGATGTTTGTGGGACGTTCGAGCTGAAAGGGGCTACAGAGATCACCCCGTGTGATCCCACATTTGACAGATGAAAAAAGTGGAACCCACAGCAGCGCCAGGATCTGCCCAAGTCTGGACAGCTCCGAGGATACTGAGAAGTTAGGATGTGCCAAATGGGCATATTGATTACTTAAAGCTGAAATCACTTGAGCAACTATAACTTCGGAGAGGGCCATTTGGCCTGACTTCTTTATGCAACAAGACATAAAGATTCTTTCGGGAGGGATGTCCTTCATATACCATGCCTGGTAATTGGGGCTGCCATGAACTTGAATAAATTCTGAAGCAACTCTTATATTCCACTAGCTTCTACACCCCACCCCCATAATGCCTCTTAGTAACATCCCTAGAATATACTACTCTAGCCCAGATATCCATTATCCTGTCATTCTTTCACAATTTATTGTTCTTTGTCCAAAAAGCATAAAGGCTCCATGCTTTGGTCATTTCTTTGGATTTTACTCTCATATGATGATATGCAAAGTTTATGCAAATACCATTTTTATAAAATGAACTTGGGCATCTAAGGATTTTGGTATTTGTGGGAGTGCTAGATCAACTCCTTGTGGATACCAAAGGATGTGACTGTACTTTCTTCCAGGAATGTTCCACCTGGCAGACCTACCTGAAACAACTCCAGCTCACATACAAAAAGAAAAAGAAAACAAACGAACAAAAAACTCCTGGAAAAAGAAAAAAATTATAATAATGGGAAGGAGGAAACCACAGTTGTGATACTTAGAACTATTTTGTAACTGGAATCAGGCGAGTGCACTAAAATAGCAGCAGCAGCATGAAGGGAGAGATATGACCAAGCCAAAGTATTGGGTACAAAGAAATTGGGAGCATGACCCCAGTCTTCCCTACTTGAGGCAGGTTGCTCTTTGACTTCTACTCATCTCTTACTCCATGTATTCTATAACAATATCATATCAATTGTCTCTTCAGGAAACATTTGGGGAGGACAGCATGGTATAAGAATTATACTGTAAGCAGGAAACACTAATTAGCTCTCTTCTATGGCTGATAACCTGATTTCCCCGGAGTTATAGTCAGTCTCTAGTGGTTGAAACCTATTTGGAGCAGAGCCAACAAGACAAACAAATCAGAAGCTTTCTGGGACATTCTCCTTGTCACTCCCATCCTCTGGTTCTATTACTGACACCACAGGCAAAAACACCTCTGCCTTCAGAGAAAAGTAGCTTCTACTAGGATTAGGCCATCTAGTTTTTTCCAACTGAATAATCATTAGGTTTTCTCATTCCAGAAGGTTCCTTTACTGAGTATCACTGTAAAGGATTCTTGGTTTCTAGGAGGATTAGGGTCAGCATCTGGGCAATCCATGCAGAGTTGCACGGAGTAAGTTCTCTAAGAGAATGCCACATGTCCAAAGCCAGATTCCTTCTCTTCATCAAAAGGGTAAGCCCTTGTCTTGGCTGAAGGGATCATCTGCCAATTTCAAGGATCTTCCCCTTACCTTCACAAAACAAGAGGCTTCTGAGCTAGAAAACTAAAACAAAGGTTTGCAAATGTTAAGTTGGATTCCAGAATGGAGATTGGTTTAGATCTTCACAATAACGCAATACAACAGTATTTTGAAAGGTTCGAAATTACCTTTCAACATCTCCAAAAGTGATGAACTTAGCAATCATGTTTTTATATAACAAAGAGCATTACATAAATCATAACAACATACTAGTTCTTATTATTCCTGCCTCAATTGAGAGAATTCCTTTGGCCCCATAGAATGAATACATTTACACAGTAAGTTCTCAGAATCCTCTCATTGTTGTATGCATAGTACTAGGCCCACTGCGAGCTCTTAGTGCCTGTAGTCCACCATAGATAAGATCTCATGCAAAAACAGATACACAAGATTTGACTGTGCTGTGAGAGGAAAGTGCTATCTTTCTGGAAGTTCATCCCAGCCAACTGAAGGCTTTTTTTTGGGTTTTGTTTTTAAACTTTTCTCCTCCAATTTTTTATTATAAAATATTTCATACATATGAAATTGAAGAATAGTTTAAATAATATCTTCAAAAATGACCTCTACCTAATTCTAATACCTAGTTCTAATAATGGTCATATTTTGTTTGGATGTGTATATTTGACTTTTTTTTAATTTTTTGACAAAAAGGAAAAGGAAAGTTTATTGCTTTGCTAGCAAAGGAGAAACATAGGGGACTCCTGTCCCAAAGGCTGTGCTTCTCCCCACCAGCAGAAACAGGGGTTTTTTTTGTTTTCTTTTGTTTTGTTTTGTTTTATTTAGGCTTTTGACTTATTTTTGTTACAATGTTTTTGAACTATTTGAAAATAAATTGCAGATATGACATCTGCTCCTCAATACATCAGCATGCATTTTCCGAGTGTAAGGACATTCTCCTATGTAATCACAATGCCATTATGACATTTGAGAACATTAACAACAAATTCATATCATTTAATATTTATCCATGGTCAAATTTTTCCCATCTGTTCCAAATATATACATATACATATATGTGATATATATATATATAGGAGGACATATATGTGTATATGTATACACACACATAAACATATGTTTATATATTTTTTTATTTTGCAATGCCACAGGTTGGACTGAAAACTGAGGACTTCACATGCAAAAGTACTGTACCACTGTTACATCTCCAGTCCCCCAAAATATCTTTTACAGCTCTTTTTGTTCAAGCCAGAATGCAATCACAGTTTGCAATTGCATTTGAATTTGTCTTGTTTATTTTGTTTGTTTATTTATTTATTTATTTATTGCAGGGGTTGAACCCAGAGTTGCTTAACCACTAAGCTACATCCCCAACCCTTTTTAATATTTTATTTAGAGACAGGGTCTCACTGAATTGCTTAGGGCCTTGCTAAGTTGCTGAGGCTGGCTTTGAACTCATGATTCTCCTGCCTTAGCCTTCTGAGCTGCTAGGATTACAGTTGTGTGCCACTATACCCGGCTGTATATCTTTTTAAATCCAGAATTACCCCTTCTTCCTCTTTTCCTGCCAAACATTGACTTTTGAAAATCCATACTAAGTGACTTCATATTCTGGATTTTTCTCATTGTTTCCTTGTTGTATTTAATTTGTTTTACCCCTTTTAGATGTTAGATCTAGAGAAGTTTGATTTAAGTGTAACATTTTTTGGTGAAATGCGTAATGTAGGGTATTTCGAATTGCATCATCACACAAGGTACATAACAATAAGCTATCTTGCTGTTAGTAATGATTTGTTTGGTTCATTCTGACAGAGAGATCACTTCACTGACCTGGGACATTTCCCTTTGAAGTTTGCCAATAAAGTCTGAAGTGATACTTTGGCACCATGCAAATAACTAAAATTCCCAGATCCTCTGGGAATTCACCAAGTGGGTAAACATTCCAAACCCTTTTCTGTCATTGAGTACAGATCCACATCAAGCCAGGATCTTATTATTGAAGGTCCTAATATGTGTGATTGATGTAATTGATAGCATTTTTGAGATAAAGGCATTAAAGTCAGAATTGCTGGCCTATAGAACCTGCTATAGGCCAGGTTCTAGAAAGTCTGGGCTTATGTGGAGAGGCCCCTTAGAATAGATGGCCCTCTTTAAAGCCATTCTCTTTCACCTCTGTATAGTTTCAATTTTTTGGATTCTTTGAGATAGGAAAATTGAAGAAAAAGGATAGGAAATGATCTAAAATAAAACCCAGAAGGGTTGGGAATATGGCTAATTGGTAGAGAGCTTGCCTAGCATGTGTGAGGCCCTAAGTTCAATCCCCAGCACCAAAATGGGAAAATTTAAGTAAAACGCTTGGTGTTTATTGTTTTCGCCTTAGAATAGATGAGAAGACTAGGAACATTTTATTGAAAATGAAATCAAATTTTGAAAGGTGGTTCATGAATGGGCAGTGGCTATTCTGGAGTCATTTTCTCCTAGATGAGGTAAAATATGCTAACTGAATTAGACCAAGAACATTGTTGTATTCTTTAGGAAAGTTCTACCCTAACTGTATCTCACCTTGCTAGAGCCCCTGATTTCTAGGATAAGGATGTGTAGGAGCAATCTGGCAAGCAAGCCAACTGCCTTCTTCCTACCCGAGCCCATTCCAGCCAGGCTCTAGCCTGCCACTGGCTTTTAAGACCGCACCATTAACGGGTCCTATACCTGATCAAGCCAGGTGAGATGGGACTGGCGAATTTCACAATGGAAAAGTTCTTTAGTTGCCCAACAACTATTTGTTGAGGACTAATTATTAACTAAGTGTAGAATTTTTAAGGGGTGAGTAAATAACATCTTTGTTTCTCCACCCAAGCTTGAACTAATAGAGAAATAAGAAGAAGAATATAAGTGAATGTAGACCAAAATGCCAGGTTTATATAATTTTTAAGCTGAGGGAGAGCACGACTCTTTATATATATATATATGTAGCCAAGTAATCCTGCCACGTGGATTGGAGTCTTTACCTACCCAGTCCAGGCAGTTCTGCAGGTCAGGCCCCTATCCTGAGGCAGAGGGCAAATGAGAAGCCACCTTCCCTGCAGGTAGTTGGGACTGACAAGAGAAGCCAGAAGGAGCTGAACCCACGCTAGATCTTCCTCTTTCAAATTCTAACTATTCAACCATTTTTCACCTTCTAGCAACTTTCTCTCCAGCCACACTATAGCACTACCACTACTGCAGAGCTACCCACAAAGATCTACAGCGTATGTTCCAGATTGTCCTAAGTTCCTTTGGCCCAATCCAAACTCTCCATATTCATCTAGGTTAGACTCTTAAGCCTTGCTAATCACGTGATATTAATTCAAATGAATCTCAAAGTTTCTTGAAATCTTATGTCATGTAACAAAGAGAAGATTCAAATAGAAAAGTAGAAAAAGCACTTCAAAAAGAAGAAAAATAAATAGGTTGGGACAAGGTGACCAGCACAGGGGCATGATGTTCTACTTTGGAGCCTGCCAAAGGGACTGTCTTCTGTTATCCATAGTTTCCTGTCCAGAGCTTCTCCCCTTCTTTTAGTAAAAAATCCCTGTCTTTCTAGAACTTCAAGCTCACAAGATGATGATGATTAACTCCTTGGAACTGGCAGCACAGCTTCTGTATGGTAGAGGGTAAGAAAGTGAACATGATGTAGGACCAGTTCCACTGGCATGAAAATTGGGAGGGAACTGGGCCAGTCAGAGAGAAGAGGCATTGATGTGAGCTGATACTGGGCCATCCAAATGGAATGGGTTACTTCAGTTTGGATTGAGAATGCTTGGACATCAGGCTAAGAACTGACGATGTGGTTAAAGGTTTAAGGATTGAGATCTCCAAAGAGTGTATGTAGAGCAACAGTTGGCCCAAAGCTGAACATTAGGTGACACTCTCAGTTAAGGAGCCAGAGAAGAAAGAGAGACTAATGGAAATAAGGGAACATATAAATAAAAACCAAACAGAGTGAGCATGGTTCCAATGAAGGTAGTACCAAACAGTTTAGAGCAATGATAACACTGTCAAGTGCCATGAAGTCAAGGGGAATGGGAGGCATATCAGTAGTTAGCGGAAAAGGAAGACAATAAGAATGTCTTACCACCACTGCCACAGGGTCTTAAGAATACCAATTCTTTTTAAAATTGTTTTTATTAGTGCATTACAGCTATACATAATAATGGGGTTCATTTTGACAGAATCACACATGCATAATTCAGTCAATCTCATTCTGCTGTTCTTCTCTTTCCCACCCCGCCCCACTCAAACCCCTTTCTCTATTCCACTGATCTCCCTTCCGTTTTCATGAAGAATACCAACTTTTTTTTTTGGTACCTGGGATTGAACTCAGAGGTAGTCGACCACTGAGCCACATCCCCAGCCCAATTTTTGTGTTTTATGTACAGACAGCGTCTCACTGAGTTGCTTAGTGCCTCACCATTGCTGAGGCTGGCTTTGAACTCGCGATTCTCCTGTCTCAGCCTCCCAAAGTGCTGGGATTACAGGTGTGCGCCACCGCGCCTGGTGAATACCAACTCTTTTTTTTTTTCTCTTAAATATTTTTTTTAGTTGTAGATGGACATAATGTCTTTATTTATTTCTATGTGGTGCTAAGGATTGAGCCCAGTGCCTCACGCATGCAAGGCAAGCGCCCTACCACTGAGCCACAATCCCAGCCCGAATACCAACTCTTAATGAGGGCAAAATAATGACTAGAGATAACTCGTGCCTTTCTCTCCCACTGTGATTCATTGTTTGTGAGCCTATGTTATATGTTTAACATGACATCTAATCCAGAAGTGCTGGTCCCTATTTTCCCAACTCAAGGTAGCTCAGAAATGTTAAGGTACTTCATTAATATCAAGAAAGAAAAAGACATCCAGCTTTGGAATCCAGCAAAGAGAAAAGTAAATTCTCTCTTTATAAATCTTCCTTTATTCAGACCACACTGCCCGGTAGAGAATTAGGGTTTTGTGATGATTTTCTATTCAATGCTCCATGACAGGTTTTTGCTAGGTGCTTTTGCCTTTTCCTGTTTATGTCTACTGCCCATTCTGTGATGAGTAGATCAATTATAACTTGATTTATGTTTTGCAAAATTATCTTCATAGAATTATAATCAGAAAGAAGAATCCCTGCCTGTGAAGAATTTTTAAAGTTCCATTAACTGCAATAGCAAATGGGTTTGATCTTCAGTGTTAATGCCTATCCACTGATAATGGTGTCTTAAATCATGTACTAAGAACTTTCAAGATCAGTGAAGTTCAGAAGTGAAAAATTAGTTATGTTTGGCATGGATACCCAACTAGCAGTATTCTTGTCAGGGATATTTACTGTTCTTACACTTCTCTTTCCTTGAATCCTACAAGACTAGAGCACATCAATATCTTCTTAAGATGTAGCATTTTGAGCATTTATTTTTACCTCTTTGGGCCTTGCACATTTTCTGTATGTCTTCAGTTCTTTTGGTGGAGAAAACACTTTAGAAGAGAAAGAATTTGTACACTGACCGAGGCAGCCACTCCCTCTTTAAAGTAGTACACTTTAAATGTCTGTATCATCGAGGATAGTTGTCTACAATTTGTTACTGAAAATCAAGAGTGATAATCTGACCCTTGGTCCTTCCCCTTGTATAACTAACAACCTCTAGGCATATGAATTGACCATTAAAGAATTTGACAAATTTGTTTCTGAGGTCAGAGTAGGGTTCAAGCAAAACTTCAGAGAGCCCCAACTTCCTTTATTCAGCACACATTGCTCAATAGAGAATTAGGGTTTTGTGATGGGGATTTTCTATTTAATGCATCTATGACAGGTTTGTACTAGGTGCTATTCCTTAAAAAATCAAGCATTATTAAAGTTGATCTCTCATTTCCCCCACTTAATACCAAAATTCACTACTTGCTTTGGAATAAAGTGGTTTGGGTTTCTTTTCTTTCTTTTTTCCTTGAACTGAATGATCAGCTCTTAAAGCACTATAGCTAAATGCTCCCATGATACCCTGACACATAGATCCCCTATCAGAATTATCAGTACTACTTAGTAATATGTAGAAGAATTGAGACCACTTAACAGCTTTATCCTAAGAAAACAGGCCTAGTGAGAAGAGACCAAAAGACCAAAGACAGTAGACAGAATTTAAAGAAGTACCATGACATTTGTTTTATTAAGAACACATTGTGTGTCAGCACTGTTCTAGGCACTGAAAATACAGCTGTGAAAAAACACATATAGTTCCTGCCCTCAAGGAGCTTACATTTTAGTGGAAGGAGACAATCAAATAATTAGAAGCTATGAAAAACAAAAAAGGTATAGGAATAGATAACATGTCATTGGAACACTTTAACTGGGCTCTTGCTTTCCTATATACGTCTTTGTATACTAGCTTAAATTTATTCAAATTCAAGACTTGTTTGGATTAATATTTTAGCTAGGCCAGCAATATTGAAATTCTCAGGAGTTTAAGTTCATATAACCACCTTTGGTTTGAGTTTCATAGAATATGGTCTTCCTTCTAACCTACACGGAAGTAGATAAGAGTTTTGATGGTTAGAGGAAGACCAGGTATTCTAGTGCATAAAATAAGTATTTGTGGAATAGTTACCCAATAGAGGGGGCAAATGAAATGGAAATCTAAGAGGGGAGAGTGGCAAAAAGAGGGAACTGTGAGTGTAAACTTTCTGGCCCTTGGCTAGAGAGCACTTGGTGTGCTCAGGAACAGCAAAGTGGACATTGTGGCTGGAACAGAGTGAGAAGAGATGGGTACTAGAACCTGACTACATGGGACCTTTTAGGCCATTGTAAGGCCTTTGGGTTTTACTATGAGAAGCTATCAGAGTTCTGTGGACAGAGGAGAGACTGATTTACCTGAGTATCCTTAGCTAAATCGTGGGCAATAAACATAAAGAGCAAAGATGGATGCAGGAAGATTGATTAGAAGGCTATTACAATCATTCTGGCAGAGGCAGTGGTGGTCTAGATAAGGCAAGAACAGCAAAGGTAGACTGCTGAATGTATCTTGAAGGCCAAACTGACAGAATTTACAAATTAGTTTGGAAGTGTAAGAGTCAAAAGGAGGCAAAGACAACTTCAAGATTTTTAGCCTGAGAAACGATAAGATGGAATTGCTATCTACCATGAAAAAGAAGACAGGAGGGAATACAAGAATCAGGAGCATGTTACAACATGTTAGGTGTGAGATGTACATTAGCCATTGGGGAAATGCTGAGGGCCGTGGTGTGTGTAAGTCTGCATGTGAGGGCTGGGGTGCTGACAGCCCTTAAGCGGAGTTATCAAAGTAGAAAAGGTGTTTAAAGACACCAGACAGGGTGATTGCCCAGGCATGACTGTAGATGGCAAAGACTTCTGCAGTCTTAGCCTAGGACTCTCCAGTATTTGGGAGACGGGGAGAAGGGGAAGATTCAGCAAAGCAGTACAAGAAGAAACAGTCTCAGAAACGGGTAGATTCTAGAGCAAAGACAATGAAAGACGGTAGGCGATTATATTTGGTAATGGGAAGACAGTTCCTTTTTTGAGTAGGGAGGCAGTTTCATTAAGTGCTGAAGACAAAGCCATTCTGGAAAGAATGGAAGGAAAGTAGAGGCAAATACAATGCTTTTGAGGAGTTTCTCCATAAAGGTGAACATGTACATAAAAATAGATATTCATTAGCAGGGATGGTGGTGTTATCATTAGTTTTTTGTTTTTAAGATTGGAAATATAGCATCATTTGCCAATAGAAAAGTCCAGTGGAAGGGGAAACCTGAGTTATTTGAGAGAGGGGATAACTGCACGAATGGAGTCCCTGAACACAAGTGGAGTGGTTGGCTCAAAGAGCAGATGGCAGGGGATGGAAGGCTGGTGGGCCAGCAGTTCTGATAAAAAGAAAGAAAAGAAAAAGCAGATGGAGATCTCTGATGAACTTTGATTTTGCTTGAGTGAAACAGAATTGAGTTAATCACCTTATGAAAGAGGAGGAAGGAGCAGCACTGGAGGTTTGAGGGGAAAAAAGCATAATAGTGGCCTTAGAGAGTCGAGTAAGTTGACAAGAAAATGTAGTAGGGCTGTCGGGCAACTTTAAGGGCCTGCTTGAGGTTTGTCATGAACTGAAGAAAAGTGCAGTCAGCATATTTGTGTATTACTCTAGCTACCTGGCTGCAGCTGCTGAAGAGGCTGAGTATTGAATTTAAACAGAGTTGAAGGAGGGAAAGGAGTAAGGGACTTGAGAATGTATGCCATTAGCATGATGGGCCACGGAGTCTCACAGAGACAAAAGACAACCTGAAGCTGGTTCCGGTGGCGCTGTCATAATTCCAGCTTCTTGGGAGGCTAAGGCAGGAGGATCTCAAATTTAAGACCAGACTGGGCAACTTAGTGAGACCCTGTCTCGATATAAAAATACAAAGAGTTGGGAGTATCGCTTAGAGGTAGAGCACTTGCCTAGCAGGCTGGAGACCCTGAGTTTAATCCCCAGTACTTACCAAAAAAAAAAAAAGTCTACCTGGGAAGGCGAAAGTGTGGTAAAGTTTGATGGAAATATGTTAGAGGTCTTGGTGGTACCAGAGAACTGTTCAGTCAAAGTGGTAGAGGGAATGACCTAGAACGATAGGAGAGGTTGTGAGGAGGAGAGATGCTTAAAATTGAGAATTTATTTTTTGTGGCAGGTAAAGATTTTGGTAGTTGTAAAGTTAACATCATGAAAGTGGATGGCTGAGGTAGGATAGATCATGTAGGGTTGCGGGTGTAGCTCAGTGTAGAGCACTTGCCTAGCATGCATAAGGTTCGGGTTCTATCCCTAGTACCTAAAAAGGGGCAGAGGCGAGAGAAAGGTCATTTAAGGTGAGAAAGTAAAGGCCAGAGAGCTGAATAAATTATTTCTATCAATGATTTCTAATGTTTTTGCTCTCACATCTATTAACACTTAAAAAAAATAACTGCATACCTCTCACACATATAAACTGACCTCAATGCTTCATTATAAGCTTCCATGATTGCAAAAAATAGAATTTCCAGTATATTATCCATACTGTCATTTTTAAATAAAGTAAAACATTTAAAACTTACATTACTCACATATATCCAATAAATACAAATACTATACGATGCATTTTTAAAAGTATCTACAAATCAAAGTTTAACATATTTTCCCCCAGAAATTGTATTTCCCTTTCACTTCCACTACAAAATAGTATCCTAATGATTTTATTCTTCAGAGTCATTTTATTATCCTGTTATATTTCCTTAAAACTAAACTATGTATAAGTTAAACATTCTTATGATTTGAATTAATATTAAAATCATTAGTTTACAATTGATTAAACATTATAAATATTGATAATTATTAGAAATAAATAAAACTCATTTGTCAAAACTATGATCTAGATTTGGGGTGAGTTTTATGGTGCTTTGAAGAAAAGGTTTCCAGTATCATTATTTTGAATGTTCCTAGATGCTTTCAAAAGAGGAGGCAGGTGGGGCTGGCGATGTAGCTCAGTGGCAGAACATTTGCCTAGTAAGTGTGAGGCCCTGGGTTCAATCCCCGACACCCCCTCAAAAAAAAAAAAAAAAAAGTGGAGGCAAGCAGGTGCTGGCAGTATAGCTTCATGGTAGAGTGCATGCTTAGCATGCATAAGTGCATGAGTCCCTGGGTTCAATCCTCAGCAGCCCCTAATAAATCCTCAGGCAACTAAATGGGTTACTTTCTAATCTAACATGGTGTTCAAGACTATAATGAAGCAATGAGAATAAAAACCTGGTTTTCTTTTAGAATTTATAGTACTCTAGCAGTTTGTAAAACTTGAGGTAATGTAGCACAGTAAGATGGTCCTTTTTTAAAGAAACATTTTGCCCTTTTTTTAAATTGGTAAAATGAGACGATGATTATGAAAAACTGAAATTTTCCTTCTGTACATCATCCTCATGAGGACTTGATACTTTATTTTCTTCAGAATAAATACTATTCCCAAAATGGCCTTAAAATACAAATATGTAGAGATGGATAGGAAGCCTGCAACCTCTCAGTATATAGATACCAGTAAATCAAATATTGCTTTAACTTAAAGTTCTAGGAATAATTTAATTATCTTATCCTTTGTATCTATTTATCTTCCTGAACACCCCAACTACTTAAGAGTTGAAACTAACTAAAGAACAAATTTTCCACTCTCTCACCAACTTGTGCTAGAAATGGCAAATTTGGAACCCTGTCAAGTGACTGTGTCTAAAATTACAATTGTTATGCCTCATACACAATTCAGGTTTTAGTTCTATCTAGAGTACACGGTATTTCCCTACCTTTTCATAGAAATTTTTGACTATGACATTGGCTTAGCAAATCTGACTTTTTAGTAAATGCATTTTACAGAAACAAAATTGAATTAATTACTCTAAAGTAACAATGAGAATCTCTAAGGAGAACGGTTTAGTTGATCTTTATAGATTCTAAAGCCAAAGGAACAACATGACATTTAATTGTAATGAACCTCAGAGCTCACTGGGAACACAAGATTGTTGCCTAGAGGTCACCTCTCAGCATCTACTTGGCCCATATGGTAATAAAAAAATGTGGCTTCACTTAAGATCCTTATTATCACTTGCTTTTATAGTCTGTTTTCCCAGAAATGGGCACAAGATCAGATATGAAGTCTACAGTCATCTATGTATGTCTATGAAATCTATGCCACTTCTACCAATCAAGAAGCTGAACAAGTTAAATTATTTTAAAAGTTGAGGTAGTAGTATACACAGGTCTTAAACAGTATTGTCATTTTCCACATCAGATTTGTTTAGGAAGGCTTTAAACATATATACCCAATTGGGTATCACTGTCAAACAAAGAGAGACAAGACACAGGTCCTTATCCTTGACCAGCACCTTTCAATAACACTACAAATGGCATCGAGACCACAGTACTGGGGATGTAGAAAAGTGAGGAGCTAGTATGTACAATAACCCAATGTATTTGAATATGATCGATGCTGTGTTCTCAAACTGTTTAAAAGGATCCTACTTCCTTGGAATTTATTATTTGCAATGCTGGGGCTCAAACCTCAGGATTTTAATAGACGCGGCAATGTTTCTCAGAACCTCTAACATGTACATAGCATCTGAATCCCCAAGAGGAGGAATATAATATGCAAAGTATCCCAGCTTTCATGGGCAGATTAGACTTCTGGATTCATGGAATACTTTGGGAAACTCTGGTTTGCAGCATATCTCACCCCAAGTCAGAGGACTAGTTCCCATAGGAACACTCCTCCAGTTCTACATGACATGCTTTCACAAATTAGTTCTTTCACATTCTACTTAAATTATCTTTGAATTGTCATATCAATGTCAAAAGTCAGGATTAAGTAGGTCAATGTGGGAAAATACATCAAGAAAACAAATGACACCAAGTATATATCTGGGGATGATTTGCAAATGAGTGTGCATGGCAAATTTTCTTTCAAAGGATAAAATATCCTTCTCCTGTCCCCTCTGTAGGACAGACCTCAGTGGAGCAGCATAAATAAAACAAAGATACAAGTATCTGGTAAAAGCAAAACACTAAATCATCTAGCTTAATTCTAGATGTAAACTACTATGAAAAATCTACCTTTAGTTACTATTTGCAATTCCATGCATTCGCCACTTGTTGAGAATCTAAAGCAGATACTGCAAACTCATGCACACATGATCTCTCCCCATTTAGTAAACAAAACCTTAATTCTAAACCCATGCTTGTTAAAAAGAATGAAATCTTGTTTTGAAACCTTCAAATGGCATGAAAGTGACATTAAAATTTTTTAATACCTCAATTCCAGTTAATTAGAGGCATTTAATCTACTACTGAAAAGAGAATTTTAAAAATGAACTTTAATACAGTGAGACTTAGAAAGAAAATACTCAGATCCTTCTATTTTTTCCCTCTCTCTCTAAACTACCCATGGGAAAGTTTCCTTATTTTTCACTGTTGCAATTAGAAGAGCACTGAATTGTCAAACATTACATTGCACCTTTAAATTTAGTCAGAATTGTTCTGAGGAAACATTAATGTATAAGATACTCTGTGCAATACTCAAACTAAAGCCAGAACTATTACAAATTTTTGTTGTCAAAACTGAAGATCTTATCTGTCATTATTTTGCTACAGTGCCTCGCAATTACTTTTCTTAATCTGTGAAAATTTACTTCTTTTCAAATCGATGGGAAACAAATCTCTGTAACTAAAAACCAAAATGTGCTCTTAAGGTCCTAAAAGAAAATTTCCAATATTTGGGATGTTATCAAGTCTCAGGCACAAAACAAAACAACACAATCCATTTTAAAGTCTTGGAAGTGCTATATGCTACAACTTTGCATTTTTGGTAAAGCAAGTTCTTCTCTTGGAACCAAAATCATTACTTTTCATTCATTCTACATTACTAATCTAAAACTGAACACCTGGAGGGAAAACCAGCCAATTGTTCTAGCACTTGGGTATGTGGGAAGTTTCTAAGATCAGTGTACTATATAAAGAAGGCCTCTGGTCAAAGTAATTAGATCTTGCTGTTCAAAATAAGCATACAGCTAACCACTGCTCTCTGAACAGTCAAGAACAGGGTAGACAAATATCCACATATTAAAAAGCCCAAAGTCATACATGGAAGGTCAAGCACCAGATCCTTTCTCTTACAATCTATTCTTAAACTACTTACAAATTTGACCCAATGTTTTCCTAATACACAGTAAACTAGAAGAGGGATACAAACTACTAGGCAGTTTTAGAAGAATGAAAAATATTTTTTCATTCTTCTAAAAATATTTTAGAAGAATGAAAAAATATTAAAAGCAGCCAAATTTATTTTGCCTGTCACAAGTAGAGGCAAATGGGCCTCCATACTGGAGGAAGATTTAAGGATATCCGTGTAGAATAACATAGTGCTGAGTCACAAGTATGAAGGCATCAAATATTTGTTTATGCCCTACTATATGCCAAAAAGGATTTAAGAACCTATTTGAGAAAGCAGGACAATTTTTATGTAACACGCTTCAATTCTGAAAGACACTTTGGTGCACATAGATGCACAATCCAAAATATATGCTATACTTCTCATTCCTTTAGTGTTTATGGCAGATACGGACATGTTGTTCAAATAATTCATAAGCAAACTGGAAATTTTGCTTTTGATTGAGTGTTAAATCAAGAATCCACTAGTAAGAGGGTAATTGAGGAAGTTACACGGATAACTCTCAGGATTTTCTTCAGGTCTGGGATGCTGGGCCCAAAGGTGTCGGTATGAGAAGGCTGCTAAGGAAATCTTTTTGAACTCTCAAACAGAGGCCCTGGAAGAGCTGTGTTTTCATCCTCGGATCAAAAAACAGATAATTCCTGTGGGGCAGCATAATGTTAAGTACTGTAATTGATAATGCTGGTCCATGACTTATGGGGTTACAGAAACCTCAATTAAATGGCAGCATCTGCCTGCATGTAGTTAGATATGACTTTAAATAAATATTATTTTTGCTTTATACAGATAGTCAAGAAATTGCAGTGATTAACTTTCTTCTGCTTATAGTGTTTTCTAGAATAGGATGGTAAGGCAATATTCAAGAAAGTTCTCTTTAAATCCTTTTGATTGGGCTGGGATTGTAGCTCAGTAGTAGAGCGCTTGCCTTGCATGCATGAGGCACTGGGTTCGATCCTCAGCACCACATAAAAGTAAATATTGTGTCCATCTACAACTAAAAATATATAAATAAATCCTTTTAATTTGGTGTCTATGCTTTTTACTCTCATCTAATATTACTTACTAATTAAACCTAATAAAGGGCAGACTTTGGACTTGGTTTCACAGGCACTACTGCATAACTAGAATTTAACAGCACTGCATGGTTTTCATCATATTTTAAGGAAAACTTCTATTCACAGAAAGTGGTACTACTTTTCCACTTAAGAGTAATATGCTCCCTTTTTGAAATAAAATTATATTAAAAAGTGAGTCAATTTAAAAAGCATAGAGTTTTAAAATATAAGATTAAAATGACATGTGGAAATGGCCATATTCACTGAGATCTTTGTCTAGTGTCTGAAGCTTAGAAAATTCTGCTTTAAAGTCTGGTTACCATAAACATAAATTGAAGCTATTTTTTTTATAAACTATTCAAGTAGTAAGTTTGTGACCAGGAGAACTCTTTCATCAGACTAATACTCAGATATAAATAGCCATTTTTAGGATGACCATATATTTAATCACTCATTTTCCAGCTGAATAAACTGCAAGCCAAGGAGAACAGTGTCCTAAGCTAGTGGATAAGATCTCTGGAATGCTGATTCAGAGCACTTCCCTCACATTGAAATAGGAGATAAAGAAGCTGTAGTTTTTCTCACATATAGTTTACGCAATCAGTAAAGAAAATTCCAAAATAACTACCTTACTTGAAATATATCTTTAACTACATCTAAGTCTAAATGCATGCATCAGAAAGAGCAGAACTTTCTAGCTTATTTCTACCAATTGCTCCTCTCCATTCCACCTAGGGGTAATAAGGATGGCCCTCAGAAGCCACCTACTGGGCATATAAGGATGACTAGGGAGATGCAATGTTTCTGGCTTACTGAAGGGTTTTTGAAATTTCAAGTTATTTTTTGTTTCTTTTCTCACACCTACATCCCAGCAATAGAATTGAGTTATCAGCTCATTTGAAGTTATGACCAACACCTCCAGCTTACCCACGGTTCCCCCTGGCATTCCTTGACCACTTTCCTACTTTTCTAAGTGGTACTTCACACACACCTCCAATTCCTACAGAAGACTTCCAACATCCCTTTCCTCCTCAGCTCTTCACCATGAAAGAGGAAGGTATTAAAAGAGTACAATCTCATTTTTCCAATACCAAATTTAGCAACCTATCTGCATTTAACCACCATGCACTCCAGATTCTAAGCACTTCTAGATTTTTGTCTTTAGTCATTGCTTATCCCCATTACTTGAGACAATGGCTTGCAAATAGGTGAAAAATAACCATTTAAATAATAAAAACATCATTGCAACCTTTTACATCAAAACTTAAGCTGTCTATAAAGTAGTTGCTGTCACTACTTTATCTCTTCCTGCTCACAACCTTCTCCAAGCAGGTCTTCATCCCCATAACTTGCAGCTTAGTAAACTCAACAATTTAGTGGTTTATTCTCAGTGCTTATCTTACTTCAATGAATTCGTGATTCCCTTCCTGAATACTTTCTTCTGTTTCTGACGTACCATTTTCTGGTTTATCTCATTGGGAGCTCTCAGAAGGTTCCTTTGCAGGTTCCTCCCTAATTCAAATGCTGGGGCACTACAAGGCTGACTCTTCTCTCTTCTGGATCTACTTGCTACTGAAAATCTGGATTCCCTAACAGCAGCATCAGTGTCTCTGAGGAGCTTGTTGGAAATGCAAAATCTCAGGCCTCATACTAGATCTACTGAATAGGAATCCGTATTTTAAAATATTGGGGCAACGCAGGCATAGAAAAATTTGAGAAACACCATCAGTCACATGACTTCAAACTCCATTCATAGGCTAACTCCCCAAATGTTAATCTCCTGTTCCCTCCCCCAATTTGTCACATACAGGACTCCATGCTGGATTTCCCTAGAAATCTAAAAGGCATCTAAACCCTAAGTACAAAACAAATCTTAACATCTTCCCTATGGCCAAAAACCCAAGAGTCACCCTTGTCATCGCTTTGCTTTCCCATTCTTGGACCCAAGTCCTGTTGGCTGTACCTATAAAACAGACAGGCACCTATCACTAGATACCATTTCCACACTGCTAACCATCCTGGTCTAAGCCATCAATATTTTTGGTGCAAAGACTTGTCTCCCAAATTTCCCTACATGTCATCTACAACAAATTCTGTATACAGTATCCAGTGATCTTAAAATATAAATCAGACCAAGGCTTCCCAAAATTTCCTACATTTTCTAGCCCCTTTCACACTGGTCTATTGCTCTGCTTTAATCAAATCAATAAGCTTGATTTACTCCTCCCTTTCTGCCTCATTCCCTTATTTCTGTTCTCGGCTCTGGTTACTTCCTTAGACACCTTTAATCACAATGATACAATTAATACTCACCGCCCCCTTTCCTTTTACTGTTGTACTTTCATTTTAACACTTAAAACGGTTCCTGACCTTAACTATATCTGACTCTTCCACTAGAACATATCATCCATGAGCAAGGGCTTTTTCTTCTTTTTATATCACAACTGTGTGAAACAGCTCCTGGTGCACATAAAGAACTCAAATACTGAGTATTCAGGTATCGGTAGTGGAACTGTTAGGAGCAGGGGATAAACTATCAGAGCTTGCATAAATCTGGATGTTGAAAATTCATCAAGTTTTCATCAGTAGGCTGAAATTTTCAAAATGGGGCCTTGGTTCCAAAACTTTTCTGTACATTAGAATGGTGATCTTTCAAAAGTTCTAATGCTTAAGCCACATTCCAAATGCAACTCCAGCAATTTAGATCACAATTGCTGGGATTGGAACACTGGTATCAATATTTTTTGAAGCTCCTGAGGTAATTTCATGAGGGATAAGTTTGGGCACCACTGGTGTAAAGTCACTGAATTCTAGACTACTTAACAAAAGAAATCCCAAACATATTAAGCAAACTTTTCTATTTCCCATGTGATACAGAAAACAAATGAAATTCATGAACACTGTTTCAAACATTAGATCTTAAAGATATCACATCAAGGATTTTCCAGGCTTGTTTTCCTATTAAAGTCTAATCCAACCTTGGGCATTTTTATCAGGAAGTTTGTTTTGTTTTATTTATGTACAAAAAAAATTTTTTTTTCTTTTTGTGGTACTGGGAATTGAACCCAGGGCCTCATGCGTGCTATGCAAGCACTCTACCACTGAGGTACATCCCTAGTCCTAAAGTGGTGACTTCTATATAAGTCACATCTGAAGACTTTTGGGAGATTTTCTCAAACTGTTATTTAAACAGTTCCACTCTGGTAATGAGGCCAAAAAAATGCGGTGTATTCTCAACAGAGTAAAGTGTTTCTTTATAACTTGACAAAGTTACAATAAAATAAATTCTTAATTCTTAATCATACTGTCTAATATTTCTTGCTTGGGAAGTAAGATAATCAACTGACTCTAGTCATCAATTAAAATATCCTTAGGACAGAACCTAATCAAATATTGTGCATTTGAGTATCTCTAAGCTCACCTTTAAACTCTGTTCATACCTTAGAATGAAGAACATTGATGAAAGAGAAAACCCATTTCATTATTTAAATCCTTCACTACTGTGCAAATACTATAAATTTCAAAAGAACCTTGGAGATACTTAAACTAACTCATTTTACAGGTGAATGACCTGACATTCAGATGAGGTGAAATGACATGCCTAAAAGTCACACAGGAGAACTAGAAGAGAAAAAAATCAATTTTTTTTCCAAACAAGCAGACAAGATTTTTCACATGTTAATCAAAAAGAATCAAGATCATCAGATTGGGAAGAAATGAGGAATAAAAAGTATGTTACACAGATTTAAAGGACTAATCAATCTCCTGCCCGCCCAAACCAAAAATTGCTCCAAACATATGGACATATATCCATCAAGATGCTTACCCTTAAAATACTAGAATCTTGGAAAATTCAATTTACAAATACATTATTAATTGCATTGTTATAATGAAATTAGTTCATTAAACACGAAAACATCAAACAGCACCAATACCAGAAAGTTAAGAAGGTAAATACACTATTATTTAAAATAATGTATAATCACTAACTGGGACAAAAATGAACTATAGCCCCTTAGCAAAACTATTTAAAACAACTGTTTGACAGAATGGCAATATTTAAAGACTGGTAGATGCCCTTTTCCCACTGATAGGCCTGTGGCTAAGCATTCCAGTAGTGGATCACATAGAAAATATTAATTATAATGCATTTTTTGTTAAATTGTTCAACCTTGAGCCATGATATTACATTAACCCAAATTTTGCCAATATAAGCCGACGGCAGCATTTTTGGTACCCTGACTACTCTTACTTGTCCCAGTAAAAACAAACAAAACATAAAACAACCAACTCCCTTATTAAACACTAGATTAAATGTATCTATTCTGAAGAAGCAGCAAGGCATTTACAAATGGGCTACTGACAGTGTATCAAAATGCTACTAAGGAAAATACAGCAGCAAATACTCTGATAAGAGCACATTATTCCACATGGAATCCCAAAATACTCTTATCTCTAGTTCCTTAAATTTCTGGAAGACTAGAGATTAACAAGTGTATGAATAAATGGGGATAGGGAAAAAGAAACTCTAAATGGTATAGTGTTCATATTTTAAATTACCCAAGATAATCTGATGCTTACAGAGAAATTCAACTGTATCTAAAAATTTTGAGCATATGGAACTAAAATGCTAGCAAAACCTTTGTTTTTACACACAAAAAAGTAGCACTGGAGTTTTAAGTGAAAATGAAATAGTCATGGTTTGTGAAGTTTCTATAATGCTCACACCACTCTCTCCCTATTCCCTGCTCCTTTCATCAGGTCATCTGAAGACTACCTGGTTTAAAATATTTGGTAATTCAGTGCAGAAAATTAAGATCACAGACAAAGTACAACAACTTTTAATACACCATTAATACTAATGATTAAAAATTATTGCATAGTCTTATGCATTTACCCTAAAACATTTTCTGAAAGTAAACGAATTATATAAAAGACAAATAATAACCCTTTAAAATATGGATGGCCTTTACTACCTCGATCTTCTCTCTTTTTTTGTCTTTTCAGTACTTTTGTCCATTGTTTTCTCATTATCTCCCCTGCACTTTGGGCAATACCATTTCCCCTTTGGTTTATATGTAAGTGAAACACATGAAAAGTGAAACCATTCAATTGGACACTGTTCATTGTCACATCCTATCATTTCCCCATAAGACACTTGGTTACACAAACAGTATGTAGGTTCATTGGGATCTATTGCAAACTCAACAGGTGAGGCTTCCCTTTCCTGCTTGGCCTTAGAGCGTTTCTTTTTCTTGGCTGACTTGGATTTCTTTTCTTTAGGTGGCTGATCATCACAGTCTTCAATCCCATTTGTCATGTGACATAAATCACGGCTTTCACTGGTTCTCTGCCTGCGGGGTCTTCTTGAAGATCTTTCTGGCTGGCTAGAATCCATTTTTGCTTTATCTGAGGCTCGTTCGCTTTCAGCAGGATCTTGGAGACACTGTGAATGTAACTCCATTTGTCTTGCCCGATTTTCTACCAATTCGAGCATTTGTGTGACAATCTGAATTTTTTCATCTCCTAATTCTTGACTATTGATTAATGCTCTCTGGAGATGCTGCTGTAGGCGTTTTTTCTGGTTTGAATCATCTTCTTTCTTATATTTTTCATAGACATCATCAATTTCCTTTAATGTTTCTAAAAAGGGAAAAGAAAAAGGAGAACATTAGTGAATACTAGCACATATAATACTTTAAAATTAGAACTTAAGGCTTGAAACTCTCTACAGTATGTACACGTTAAAAACATTATTCCCCATACAAGACCTTGTTATCTAATATGAAAATATATTTAGAAGAAAACAAGAACATAAAAATTTAATACTATTAATCTACATTTAAAAGGATAAGAGATGTGTCTCTAATAATCAAAAATATTTTAAATAGAGAGGAGTACTGTATGCCACTTTAGAATCTACATAGTATCTGATTGCCTATACTTCATTTGAACTTCTAAACAACTCTATGTAAAAATTTACTGGATCTAGCCATGAAACTTGAAGAAATTCCAGAAGTAGGCTATATAGCCCAATTGAATTTACAGGATTTATAATTCAATCAATGACTTGCTACATGACTCCAGAAAGACAGGACACCTTCATTTTCATATCATATGCCCTTGGATATTCTTAAACAGAGAAGACATTAGAAACTTTTAGACTTCCATCATCTTTGTTTTAATGGCTTTTTTAGTGTAGCATCGCATGAAAAATTCTACAAATCAAAACTATTCCAGCGTAGGTCCATTGTTTCTGGCATCAACTGACTAAGCCACAACAAAATTACAGTAAGTCAGCACTAGATCACTTTGCCTTTGTAGATAACTCAGCAGTTGGTTCTAAGCTTTTAGAACTGCGGGTTCAGTTGTATAGCAACTGGGACACTTATTTCAATCAAATAAAATGGCTGAGTCACTAAAAGGTATGCAAAATCTTTATAGTTTTGAAAGTCATCAAAAATTTACTTAGTCTAGTTTTGTTCAAATCTGTTGATTTGTTATCCTAACAATATTAACAAGTCATAACTGCTATCAGAAAGAGTTCTATCCTACCAGAGGTGGAAAAATAAACATTAATTGATCAGACCACATGGCATACCACTATTTTATAATCCAATTATTATTACCACTACATACCATACCATACCATTGTTTTACATTCCAATATTAATCTAAAGAACAGAAATAGTAGACAAATAAATACACTGGAACTGTCTGTAAGTAAAGTTGATACAAAGCAAATATTCAACACAAGTCTTACGAATTAGCTCCTCCCTGAATACTGCAGCTAGAAATACTTGACGGACAAATGTTTAACCCAGGACACCTGACAAAGTGTCACCAGAGTTGAGGGTACTCATTCCTTCATACCATATTTTTCAACAGAGTTCATAAGGATTCCATTTGCTCAGCTAGGCACGTAAGTGGATTTCCTAAGAACCCAATTTCCCTACAGGAAAAAGAAGGAAATTATTTTCCTGTCAGACATAAAAAAAATTTTGAGGATAAAAAAAAGGTAAGCCTCATTTGCCTCATTTTAAATATTCTGTATCTAATAAGTAGGAGGTAGAAGCTAATTACATATCACACTTGCACAGTGATATTGCACATGAGATAGAAATTCACATTTTAAACACTTCTTACTTGGAAAAGGAAATTAACATTTACTTAGCCTCTTTTGTATAGTAAATAATTTCTTATTTAATCTCCACAGCAAACCCATGAGGAAGCCATCAGTTCTACATGTGATAAATAAAATTCAAGAGGTAAAAACCCCAGACTTTGAACTCAGCCAGATCTATAAGTCTGACCCAATAATTTGAACACTTTCTACAGGCTATATAAAAGGCACTTGAAATTAAATATTAAATTTCAGTTAAAAGGTTGTTATTTACCTAAGAAATTATGAATGAGAATACTAGAATAAAAATAAAGGTTTTCTAATAATCAGATCCCATAATAAATACTTCATTCAATTGTGAAAATTCTTTTATTTCTCTATTTGATGGGGCCTTCGGTAATTTTGGACAGTGTCTCAAATAGGTGAGAAAGAAATTTCATAAATTGCCTATAATTTACATAGCTAAAAACTGCAGTATTATATCCTAAACCAGAAAATACTTAAGAACTAGTGAAAAAATATATTTTAAAAATCAAATCTGAACCAAGAACATTTGCCAAAGTATATAAACATAAAACTTTGAAAGTTGAGCAGACTGTACCACCTTTTTAAAATTAAGCTTGAAATTAATCACAATCTTAATAAAAATCTGAGGATTTTTATTTATCTCCCAATTTGTAAGCCCTCACGTTATCAGAGAAACTTATGACAATCATACATGATCAGAGAGCAGAGCTCCCTGTCAACAAAGTCAAATAGTATCCCTCCCCAACTGAAAACAGCTTAACTTTTGTGAAGAGGTAAACATGTGCCTTTAAAGACATGTAAAAACATGCAAGTTTTACAAACATCAGTGCTGCTAAAAACTAAAAATGTTCAATTTGGGGAGAGGGTGTACCGGGGATTGAGCCCAAGGTTGCCCCATCTCAACTCTTTTTATTTTATTTTTAAGAAAAATTTTAAAAAGAAATGCAATTTTTAATTTTTTGATACTGAGGATTGAACCCAGGGGCGCTTTACGACTGAGCTACATCCCAAGCTTTGTTTTTATTTTTTATTTTGAGACAGGGTCTAAGCTGCTTAGGGCCTATTAAATTGCTGAGGCTAGTCTTGAACTTGCAATCCTCCTACCTCAGCCTCCCAAGTCGCTGAGATTACAGGTGTGCACCACTGCACCCAGTAAATTCTTAAATACATGTCTCATATTTAGGCTACCATTCACGCATGTCCTCCATAACTGTAGAAAATAATAATGGATCACTTTATTAAAAAAAAAAAGTTTACATAATCCAAAAACAAGGATATGCTCCTGAAGTAACCAGCTTTGGAAAAAATAGTCTCAATCTAATCAAGTGAACAAGTTACTTTAACTTTGTAAGTTTTAATTTATCTGTAAAATGAGTTTAACTTCATAAGGTCTGGGCCTACTGCAGCAACAGGCATACAGTAAGCAATCAGTATTCCCTCCCACAGAGATTAGTCTTATCAATCACACGGATTCAGAAGACAAATTTATATATTGAGACACTTAAATGCTCCTACATGCTACAGGCCAAAAAAATGTCACCACAGAAGCGGATTCCTTAAGTCACAGGATTAATGAAGTGCCTAGAAAAACAGAATGGGTTCACAAAGTTATCTTTAAGGTCCGTATGGCTATTTCCACATTGGGTCTGTCGTATGCTCCTTGATTCAGGGTTACTAAATGCAAAACCTCTACCCATTTAAACGTCTCCCCTCCTAGTAGCAGGCGAAGGGCTGCTGATAGACGACACTATCTGTAAAGAAAGGTTGATTTCCTGTGCTAACTTCTTCGACCATAAACGACTATTTTCGCCTCATCACTCAAAACTTGGCAGAGAAGGAACTCAGAGGTGAAGAGACGCCAAGACGGTTGCCCAGCCAACCAACCCACTTCCTTCAGGGACCCGGAAGTGACACCTGGCCCGGAACCTACGCGGAACCAGTGTCACCGGTGGTCGCAGCTGCAGCAGCGTCCCCGTCGAGTCATTGGGTGGGAAAAAGAAAAACGAAACATCATAACAAACACGTCGCCAGCCCCGCGGACTGACTGTTATGGCCCAACTAATGCCCCACACGGCCCAACTCCCTCCTAAGCAGTCAGTACCGTCAGCTTCTCTAGCCACCAGCCATGTTCGAGGCCAGCGGGAGCGCGCGCGTTCGCGCTCCTCCCAGGTCCTACGTCATGCCCACAGGCCCCGCCCCCAGGTATCCGGAGCCCTCCCCGCCACACACACACCCCTCTCCACCTTTCCCAGCGGGGGACCCCTCCTCTTTAACCATTTGTCAGAAAGAGCTAGGAGAAGGCGGCGGCCTCCGACCGCCCGGAACTTTACCCCAGGCGAGAGAGGAAAACTGAGTGCTCTGCTCCAGAGCCCAGCGGCGAGCTGGAGCGCGGAGGGAGGGACCTCTCCGAGTACGCCTTCGCCGCCCTCTCTCGCCCCCTCCCCCCCGCACGTTCCAATGCATCTGCTCTCAGGGGGTGGGGAACGCAGGGATAGGGGAGAGCCAGGCCCCGCTGACCAGCCGGAGCCCGGCCCCGGCCCGCCGCTCACAGCTCACAGTCCCCGCCCGGTGGCCCCTCAGTCGCCAGAGTGGGCGGGTGTGAGGCACCGGGGCCGGCGAGCGCCGGAACAAATGCTTGCTTAAAATGGCTGATTCCCCTCCACAGCAGCTGCAGCCGCTAGGTCTGCAGCGGGGGCTGACGAGCGGCCCCCACCCCCACCCGAGACCCCACGGAAGTCCTCGCGGACCGCAGCGGGAAAAGGGAGGGCCGCGAACCCCGCATCCAGTCCCTTCTCCCCGTCCCACACAGCAGAACCCCTCTGTGCACTCGGGAGGACTGTCACGGTACAGAAAGTGGCACTTCCCCAGGCAGGCTCCGGGCCACCGAGCCAGAGGCCAGCGGATCCGGGTGGGGGAGGACCCGCGCAGTCAGCCCCGCGGCCCCCTACCTTGATATTTGTTGTCCAGCTCTCGCAGCACAGACACGTTCCTCTGCATGTCGTGGGGCAGTGACTCCACACACTCGAGGTAGTCCTGCACGTAGCAGGTGAGGAGCCGGCTCCGCTCCCCGGTCAGGAGCGCGGCCGACGAGTACAGTTGCTGCTGCTGCTGCCCTAACATCCTGCCGCCGCTGCTGCTGCTCCTCGCCGCCGCCGCCGCCGCCGCCTCCGCATCCAGCAGCCACACATGCAACAGCCACGGCCGCCGCGGCTCCTTCGCTCCGCAGCCCGGCGCCGCGGGGACACCGGCAGCCGCTCGAGAGGGCACAGCCAAGTCCCCCGATCTCCACTCCCCCCAAAAGAAGCCCTCACTCCCCGCCCCCGCGGTAACAAGCCCAGGGGCGGGGCGAGATCAGGGCTCCCTCCTTCCCCCCTCCCTTCCCAGGTCTAGAGCAGCGGGGATCCCCCCAGCCGAGCTGGCGCCAGGGTCCCGGGCGTTGACACGTCCTGCTTCTTTCGGAGTCCCCAGATGCTACCAATGCCGTCTAGTAGCTCGGATCCCCATGACAAGCCCCTCGCTGCCCGCTCTACTCCCAATCACCCTCGGTGCCTGTCGGAGAGTCTCTCACTGGACAGCCCCC
The DNA here is from genome assembly GCA_028644305.1 of Xerus rutilus. NCBI lineage: Eukaryota > Metazoa > Chordata > Mammalia > Rodentia > Sciuridae > Xerus > Xerus rutilus. The sequence goes on from CM053403.1 coordinate 121,678,352, forward strand.
GCCCCTCCGCCTGCGGCCGCGTCTGCGCCTGCGCAGGACTCACTCCTAATAAGGCTGGGGGCCCGCCCCTACCGCCCTACCGGAGGGTTCGCATTCTCCCGCCTTCCCTCCGCCACCCGGGCGATTGGTCTGTCATCTCTCGGCTGGGGGGGAGGGTGCGGAGGATGGCCAAACGGCAGGCTGCGCCCCGCCCCCCTTAAAGGGGAAGCACAGCCGATCCTGCCTCTTCGCCCAATGTCTGAATGGGACCCGAAAGGGAAGGTGGCCAGCTTCTTGTTTCTGCCTTTCCCACTCGGAGGCGGAACCTTGGGCCAGCTCACTCGGCCCTGTATTACCGATTCTTTTTCCCATTAGGCGGATCAAGCGCGGCCTCTCGCGAGCCTTAAAAGGAGCAGCGGGCGGTCACTTTTCGCTACAACCTGGAGTGAGGCCTGCGGGAACTACCAGACCCAGCGTGCAGCGGGGCGCAGCTCCCGGCATGCGCGGCGGCTAGTTCCCGCCGAGCCACCACTCGCGCGGCCACCGCCTCAGCGCACCGGGGGCTCAATCCCTCCTCCTGCCGCCGCTTTAGGGCTCAGAGAGCACCTGGGGGCCTGATCGGGGAGGTAGGCGGCGCTCCCTCCGGCCCTCGTGTATTTTCTTTATCTTTTAAGCGCCGGGCTTTTAAATTCGCTGCGGGCCTCGGCGTGCTTCCGCCTTTCCCCAGCTCCGTGGTGGCTTACAGGATTTGTCCACTCGTCCCCTCCTCAAGAGTCTCCTGTTTGGGGAGAAGGGATGCAAGACTGCTTCTGTTTCGCACATGTGTTTGTCCAACAGTACCCTTTAAAAAACTCAGGGGTTGTAACGTTTAAGCTTTAAACATTGGTGAGGGCTTCCTGGCTGGGTGAGGGGCACACCACCACCCTTCCGAGTCCGCTTACTCGTTCTTACGCTAGGACTAACAAGTGAATGGGGGCTCAGGGGGTAGAGGAGATGGGGATAAATACCTCACCGGCAATCAGACCCGTGGCCTTTCTTATCTGTGTGAGCGACTACCAGGGCTTAATTTCTGTGAAGTGTAAACGAAACGCCAGGCTGATGTCAATTACAGACAGACTTTAAGTATATATAATGTGTGCTTTTGAAAGAAATGGGTTTAAATAGATCGCATACAAAGAGGATTTTAATGGCACGCCTATGTAAACAAACCGTATTGTGAGCAGTATCTTTGAGTTAAAAAGAAAATATGCGTGGTGAGGGATGATAAATTGACATTTTTTTAAATGATTAGTTTGCGGTGTCGGTGCACCCGTAGAGTAGCCATTGACGTGCAGAGAAATCTAGACCTTGATCTACAGGAAATTTTTTTTAAATTTCAGGCGAAAATGAAGCACTCCAGGGAAATCTGTGTCTTGAAACAGCAGTATTGCAAAGGACTGGGGGATCATCTAAGGTCCCCTACAGTAAGAGGTTTTGACCACTTGAATCAAGCCGGGCAGCCGTGTATTCTGAGAACCGTTTGGAGATCGTTTGTGGTCATTCTTTGAATCCCTCAGATTAAGCAGTTTAGTCTTGTCCAAAAAAAAGTATTAGCCGGGCGTGGTGGCTCACACTTGTAATCCCAGCACGTAGGGAGGCTGAGACAGGAGAATCGCGAGTTCAAACCCAGCCTCAGCAACGGCGAGGCGCTGAGCAGCTCAGTGAGACCCTGTCTCTACATAAAACACAAAATAGGGCTGGGGATGTGGCTCAGCGGTCGAGTGCCCCTGAGTTCAATCCCCAGTACCAAA
>CM053403.1:121680620-121826707 GCA_028644305.1 Xerus rutilus
GTCCTTCAATAGATGAATGGATAAAGAAACTGTGGTACATATACACAATGGAATATTATTCAGCAATAAAAGAGAATAAAATTATGGCATTTGCAGGCAAATGGATGGAATTGGAAAGCATTATGCTAAGTGAAGTAAGCCAATCCCAAAAAACCAAATGCCGAATGTTCTCTCTGATTAGTGGATGCTGATAAATAAGCGGGGTGGGAATGGGAAACAAAAAAGAAATAGAGGAACTCTGGACGTGGCATGGGGGAGGTGGGGGGTGAGAAAGGGGAATGGGTATAGTAAAGATGGTTGATTGAGATCGTCATCACTACCCTTGGTGCATGTATGAAGACACAATTGGTGTGACTTTATCTGGTTTGCAACCAGAGAAATGGAAAAACTGAGCTCTATATATGTACTATGACTTGAAATGCAATTAAATAAACTAATTAAAAAAAATAGTAAAAAAAAAAACAGGTAGTATTTTTCACTGTTTAACTGCTGTCTTGATGTAGTTTCTTTTACTTATTCTAACTGTAGTGTATATTGGAGATACTTTAGCATGATATCTTTTAGTCACAGAAATGGTGTCTTTAGACAAAAGACTTTGAAGAAGTGCTTGAAGTGACAGTAGACATGTTTTCTTCTGGTATCTGGCTAAAGTTAAGTACTATAATTAGATCAAACAAACAAAACCACAAAGCTTCCCAAGTTAGCTGGGATTGCAAACATGTGTTCACTATTCAATTGATCTTAACTTCTTTACAGGCTGTTATTATTAGTTATTTAATAATTTTAATTTTGTATTCAGGTAAAATATCTGTAGAGGAGCAGTCCAATGATATCTAGATACTTGGTTTATCTGTTTTTTGCATGTTTGATTTTTTGATGTGTATGTTTTTAAACAAAATTTAAACTTTATTTTAAATGTAAAAGAAGCAAAGAACTTTCTGCACATTCTGGAGGTACAAAATGCATATATAAAGTACTTAGTAGGAAAGGAGTACACTAAATATTTAGATTCAGTTCTTGTTAATGAGAATTTTTCTGTTCTATTGTTAGTAAGGTTGTGCTTTGCATACCAGCATTCTAATTACACACATAGTATACAAAATTAAAACCAAGAAATATCACAATTGGTGAATTAGAAGCTTTTGCAGACTTCCCACTTTAGGAATTAATCTAAGCCAAAAATGCCTAGATTAATCCAAACATTTTGGATTAATTGGAAAATCTGTTCTTACAGATCAAATTCTTGAAATTTCCTCATTGATTCTTCAATTGAAGAATTTGTAATTGAATGTTACAAATGGCTACTGATTGTTCCTCCGGCCACCAACCCTATGCTGGATGGTAGGAACCAATGTAAAGATGGCTGGCTAGTCCTGGAAATACATTCACCACAATTGCCAATCAACATGAGTCTCTCTTTGAAGAGGTTTTTTCCCCCATAAAATTATCATGTTTCTCTGAAAACGTGGTTTCCTCTTCTACTCGTAGGGTTTATGGAAGTCACAAAGAAAGTGGCTACTGCTGTTACTGAATTTTCCATCCATTCAGTGGTTGACATCTACAATTTCTGTCACAAAGTATGAAAACGTTACTTTGGCCTCCATCCAATGCATCTTGGTGGTCCAAGGGCATTTCTTGCAAAATGACAAGTCCTAGTTTAGCTATGGAATCAAGTATCAGTGCAGCTATGCTTCAGAGAGGGAAGTATGGGTTACTGGTATTGTAGATACTACCATCATTGTTAGCATCTGTTCTGCCCAAACTATGCTGCCTGTTTTGCATTCCTGGTCAAATTTATGTGGTGTGATCAATTTGAAAATAATACTTTCAATTACCTTTTACTGCAGATATTAGAAAAATTTCCTGCATCCTAATATGATGTTTTGACTTCTGGTTTCAGTACAAATATCTAGAGACAGATTCTTCAATTGAATATGTAGATAAATTGCACAATTGATTCCACATTTTTATGTTTTGTTTTGTTTTTTTTTTTGGTACTAGGGATTGAACTCAGGGGCACTCAACCACTGAGCCACATCCCCAGCCCTATTTTATGTTTTATGTAGAGACAGGGTCTCACTGAGTTGCTTAGCTCCTTGCTGTTGGTGAGGCTGGCTTTGAACTTGCGATTCTCCTGTCTCAGCCTCCCTAAGTGCTGGGATTACAGGCTTGCGCCACCGCGCCCGGCTAATGATTCCATATTTTTTTTTTTTTTTTTTTTAAAATATGTATTTATTTTTTTAGTTGTAGGTGGACAGAATATCTTTATTTTATTTTTATGTGGTGCTGAGGATCAAACACAGTGCCCCACGCGTGCTAGGCGAGCACGCCACCACTACGCCACAACCCCAGCCCCATGATTCCATATTTTTAAAGAGAGGTTCTCTATAATCTTTTTCTTATTCAATGTAGTTCTCAATTTGCTATTAAGAGATTTTTTTTAACATGTGCAGGATCTCATTTGAATATTTTAGGTTAAGGTGGAAACTTTTATCATTTCTCTGAATCAGATGTTTTAAAATTTATATTTAGGTTGATATATGTTAACCCTATCTCTAACTTCTGCCTACAGAGGGGATGAAGGATATAATTAGCCAAGAAAGAGTTCTTTTACTAAAGTCTTTTTTTGAGCTGTGGTCTTCTGTATAAGAATGAAATTTGGTAGAAATATCTAATGAATAAGATTCTGAACATAGTAGTTGAGAAAGGAAAAAGACTGGAAGAAGACTCCAGATGTCATAAACCAAAGAGAAAGATGAAGCACAGAGAGAAGCTATTATAATTTCTGTTTCATGGCTCAGAGAACTCCAAGAAATTAATTTCATCTCACAGGGATATCTTTTTCAATTTAGAATAGAAATTAATTAATTTTCCAATAAAAATATTGGTAGATTATACAACATACAAGAAAACAATAAAAATATATATATATGGTGGTTTAAGTGGTTACAATACCTCATTATGTAAGGGGCCTTTTTCAGAAAATTATTCAGTACTTGGTGTGTTGCTTTCTAGGAAATTATGAAAATGACAACTGCTGTAATCAATAATGGCTTGTGGAGTGGGGAAAGAAGAAGCAAGAAAGGAGCAATTAACAGGGATATGAGGACACGAAAGGGGGGTAGATTCAGGAAATTTTTTAGGAGATAAAAAATAGGATTTCTGACTATTTAGAGGGTGAGGGAGAAAAGATGTGGAACAGAAAATCTAAGAGGCAAAGCAGACTTGTAGGTAAAAGATGCAAATTATACAAAAATGATAAGTCCCTGTAGTTTTTACGGCTTTGAGTGCGATCCATGTTAGGCCTTCTCTTCCTAACAACACAAAACTACTGCTTCCTATATGTAGCCTATTTTTGGAGAAGAGCCCAGGTATAGAAATTGGAGGCAGCAAAATGTTGGGACAGAGTAGAGATTAGAGGAAATGATTTAGAAATAAAGTGGTCTTAAAACTAACTCCTGGCCAGCATGGTGCGGTGCACCCATAATCCCAGCAGCTTGGGAGGTTGAGGCAGGAAGATTGCTAGTTCAAAGGCAGCTTCAGCAACTTAGCAAGACTCTGACTCAAATTTTAAAAAAATAAAATATAAAGGGCTGGGGATGTGGCTCAGTGGTTAAGAGTCCCTGGATTCAATCCCCAGTACCCAAAACAACTAATTACTCACATGGCAAGACTTAAATAGCTCTGTATTATCTCTGCCAGTAAGCCAAGAATTAACAATAGGTGATAAGCAAGGATATACATACAGACCCTTGTGAGAAAAAAGTTAATGCAGCAGGTCTGGCTGCTTGCTCCATGCATGTCTTCAAAGGAACCATCTTTGACCCTTTTCCCACTCCTAGAATATGGCCCTTAGAGTTCCAGTTCTTTGTATTAATATGATGATTTTATTATACACATCTGGAGCAGTGAACCATTCCATACTGGCTTACCATGTTGCTTTGCACAAACTTTTTACTGTGGAGTCCGGAGATTTGGTTTGTCTGTAGCTAAATTCATAGTGGGATGTGCATACATGAGTAGCCCCTATAAAACCACTGGACCCTACTACTCAAATGGGTTTCCATGTGCAGATATATTGCACACAATTCGATAGTATGTTGAAGTGGCCACTGTAAATTCCTATACCTGTTGGAAAGGAGAAAGGCCTGAAGCAACTTCGATCACAGGATGAAAACTGGAGGACAAAACAGGAGTTCATTTCCTCTGTGCATTTTGGCTGTTTGACCTATGTATGTGCTGTATGTTTTCTTAAGAAACTAGTGTTACTTTTTGTATTTAAATATTAAATGTGATTCCAACTGAAAAAAACAATGGCTGAAATTTCTCCCAATTTGGTGAAATACACAAATTACCAGTTTCAATAAGCTCAGTAAAGCCCTACCAGGATATAATGAAAAACACCTCCAGGAACAGCAGAGTCAAACTGCTGAAAAGCAAAAGCAAAGATAAATTTTTGAGAATAGGCAGGAAAAAAATGACATTAAGAGAGAAATAAATGTCAATGATAATATGAAGGAAACAAAGATTTGAAATACCACTCATTTCTCATCAGAAAACAATGAAATAATAACTTTGGAGTTGTGGGGTGGGGGTAGAGGGAAGAAATAAGAAGTGAACCAAGAATTCCCTATCTGGAAATAACCCTTGAGAGGAAAGAAAATGAAAATACCTTGCAAGAATGAGAACAAACTAAAGGCTTTTCTCTTTCTTTCTTTCCCTCCCTCCCTGCACTCCCCCCTTTCCCCTAAAAGAACACTAAGAGAATTTGTCACCAGCAGAACTGCACTACAAAAATGCTTAATAAAGTTCTTTAGGCAGAAGGGAAATAATACCAAATGAACATGGATATTCAGGAAGGAATGAAGAGCATGATGAAGGTAAATATGTGGGTAAATACAGAAGATCTCTGTTCCTCATAATTTCTTTAAAATATAAATCCATTCAAAGCAAAAATTCCAATGATCTATAATGGGATTTTTAACATATAAATGTAATATATATGAGGGGCTGAAGTTGTGGCTCAGCGGCAGAGCGCTTGCCTCGCATATATGAGGCACTGGGTTCGATCCTCAGCACCACATAAAAATAAGTAAAAACAAAAATAAAGACACTGTGTCCATGTATAACTAAAAAATATTTTTAAAAAAAATGTAATATATATGATAACTATAGCTTAAGTGTAAGTGGGATACAGAGTTCTTGTACAATATTAACTTTAAAAACACTGAAAATTTAAGGATGGTTATTGTAATCTCTACAGCAACCATGACAAACCATGTTCTTTTAGGGGAAAGAGGGGAGTGAAGGGAGGGAGGGAAAGGAAGAAAGAGAAAAGCCTTTAATTTGTTCTCATTCTTGCAAGGTAGTTTCATTTTCTTTCTACAGTGACCCATCTGCATCCGACAGATGCAGGTCAACTGTAGAAAAATTAATATCAAAGAGATATCACTAAAATAAATTTAAAATGGAATTCTAAGGGCTAGGGCTGTGGCTCAGTGGCAGAGCGCTTGCCTAGCATGTGTGAGGCACTGGGTTCGATCCTCAGCACCACATATAAATAAATTAATTAATTAAATAAAGGTCTATTGACAACTAAGAAAATATGTTTAAAAAAATAAAAAATAAAAAATAAAATGGAATTCTAAGAATCATTCGATTAATTTCAAAAAAGCCAAGAGAGGAATAACAAAAATGGGGGTGGGGGGGATGGCACAAGGAAAATAAACAGTAAAATCTGACCTAATTCATTTATGTCAAGAATCACATTAAATGTAAACATACTAAATCCTCTAATTAAAAGGCAAGAATTGTCAGAATGTATTAAAAAGTAAGACTCAATTAAATACTGTGTACAATGATGTGATTTTAAATATCAAAGCATAGATAGGTTGAAAGTGAATGGATTTTTTAAATTCTATAAACAAAGTGTAAGCATAAGATGGCTGAAGTGGGTATATGTCATAAAACAGATTTCTAAAAAGAATTATCAGTGATAAAGAAGGGCAATACAAAATAATAAAATTGCCAGTACATCAGGAAGAAAGTTATGTGTATATTCACCTAATGACAGTCTCAGAATACATAAGGCAAAAATTAAATGAAACACCTCTTTCAGGAAATTATAGATCATGTAAAAAAAACAGTAGATATACGAGATCAACCACCTTGACCTAAGTGACCCATCTGCATCCAACAACTGTAGAAAAATTATAAAAATGTGATTTGAAATTTGAAAGACATTTTTATTTACAAAGTCAGATTTCCATTCCTCTCTTTGTCTGAATCAGATAAAATACCTTTTTAAAATGTCTACATTTGAACTACTTTGTAATGTGATAATACTTATTCTTAAATTACTTAATACTTATGTTAATTAGTACTTATTCTGAAATTGAGAACATTTCTCATCTGAAGGAAATAATGAGTTTATACTAAAAGTCAATAAGGGATGTTCATAACCAGCTATCCTTCCTATCTTTAAGTTCTCCAGGATCTTCATTCATTTATTTATACACACACACACACATATATATACACACATATACACACAACATACACACACATATACACATTCTACCTTCTACCTTTCTTGAAAATAATTGCCTAGAAATAGAGTTTTTCTTCTATGTTCCCTTTTATATGTGAATTCAGTTTTCCATTTTAAGAATTATAAGAGGAGCTACTATTTCACATCAATAGAATTGTTTTAATTCTTTGATTTTTGTTTATAACACCTTTTATGTACAAAACATTTTCACATTTGTTCTTCACACTGAGGTAGACAGCATTTCACAGATAAAGGAATAGCTTAAAGAGGTTAAGTATCTAGGCTAGATTTTAGCTTGAAGTCAAATAACTACTGAGTAGTGGAGCCAGGTCTTCTGGTTTCTAATGAAAGTCTTCCTCTTTTCTGATATAAATTGTGTGTGTTTGGGGGGGGGGGGGTATTAGGAATTGAATCCAGGCTTTGCACTTGCTAGACAATCACTCTGCCACTAAACTGTATCTTCAGCCCTTTTTGTTTTAAATTTAATTTTTCATAGAGTCTTGCTAAGTTGCCCAGGCTGACCTTGAACTTGGGATTGTCCTGCCTCAGCCTCCCAAGTACTGTGATTACAGGCTTGCCCCACCATACCTACCTTAAAAAAGAATTTTTAATAATACAATAACACATGTATATTGCTCTGCTTTTCATTGTTTTGAACAAGAACAAAGTAGAGGAGGAAAAGTCTATTTTGGCTCATGGTTCCAGAGGTTTAGTCTATGGTTGGCCAAGTCCATTGTTCTGGGAACAAGGTAAAGTAAAACATCATGGTGGAAAGGCATGGTGAAGGAGCACTATTGCATTCATGGTAACCAGGAAGAGAGGGAAGGGTAAGGGACTGCAGAAAAGACGTACCCTTCCAGGGCATACCCCTAGTGATCCTCCTCTTCTATCCTCAACCCATCTGCCTACAGTTACTACCTTGTCTGTACTTTTAAACTAGGATGAACTGATTGCGTTAGAGCTCTCTTAATTTAATCACTTTATCTCTGAACATTCCTACATTAACACAGGAGCTTTTGGCTAACACCTCGTATCCAAATCAAAAACAATTGGTTATGGAAGAAATTTTCAAAATAGGCAACACTAAAAAGAATATCAACATTACACACTCATAATTCACCATTCAAAAAGTGAACTATTTTCAGTATTGTTTTATATTTCCTTCCAATCTTTTTTCATCGGTGTCCTTTTATTTTATATAATTGAATTGGTAATGTACATACTAATTTGTATTATTTACAATGGCTAAATAAAATTTCATCATTTGAAAATACTACAAATTAATTACAATTTTTGGTCATTCAAGTTGATTTTAGTTTTTCCATCTAAGGTTGAGATGACCATCTGTATGCTCATTTATTTTTTTGTATTTAGGATTCTTTTTCTTTGGTACTGGGGATTGAACCCAGGGGCGCTTAAGCACTGAGCCACATCCCCAGCCCTTTTTTATATTTTATTTAGAGACAGGGTCTTGCTAAGTTGCTTAGGCCCTCACTAAGTGGTTGAGGCTGTCTTTGGTGATGTTTTTAATTTACAAAGATGTCAGCAAATTGCATTTGTGTTCTGCTGTAACAGTACACATAATCTGATGCAAAAGAATTTATGAATTTTACCCAGATAGTTTTCTTACACTTTTACTCATCCTCAGTAGTACTGAGTGCACACTGTATTATAAATCATGCATGCTAATTTCATTCTGATTTACTGAGATTGTAACTCTTGGAAACCAGTAATGTAATCAAAACTTATCATATTCATAAGTGAGGCAATAGAACAATATATGATGATATAAACTTGTGGGAAAAGTGTGTACTATTTAAAATAAATTAGAAGGAGAGCGTTCATGGATTGTGCTATATTTATTTGAATCATTACATGAAAAAAGCTTCACTGAGGAATTCAGAATTTCACTAAAAGATCAAATGTTAAATAGTTATTTGGGATATTCACTCTAAATGGTGGTATTTAAGATGAGATCTAAAGGAGAGAATGAATCTTTAAAGGCATTCCAGATAAAGGATACAGTAAGTACAGAAGCCAGGAAGAAGGGAAGTACTTTTTGTGTGTCAGGAAAAGAAAGAAGATAGGGTAGCTGAAGAAGCAGACAGAAGTCAGGGCTATGCATGGCCTCAAATCTTTTGAGTTGTGCAAGGAAAAAATGATGAAGGAGTAGATAGATCAAAGATATGCATACTTTTTCTGTAAAAGACTAGCTAGTAAATAATTTAATTTTAGAGGCCAGGAGAGAAAACAGTTTCTCAATAACATTGAGAAAAATGTGACATAGTCTATAATGAAAGAGTGGCCAATTATGACAATGTTTTTCCACTTAGGAACTGATCACGGCCGTATCTGAACTATCATCCTCCAAAAATGACAATAAAAACAGGAATAGGGACTGAGTGAGAAAGAAAACAAAAATGCAATGTTTGTGGAAAGACTGAAAAGCTAAACTATTGGTAAAATTAGAAGCAAGAAACTTTGCCTTTGATACTGGTTATTACCATTCCATCCTCCATTAAATGTGTTTGGCACCTAAGATGTCTGATACATATTTGTTGGATAACATGTTTTTTCCTTTTTGAACTTTATTCCCTGAGAAAGCAATGCCCTTATGCTGCCGCCTGGTGGTCAAAGGATCCCTACATTGGGAACTCCTAAGCCTAAACTTTCCTAGGCAGTACTGTGTTGCTAGGGAACCTATCTTGTTTATGCAGCCGGCTTCCCTACAAAGAATATAAGGGTGGTAAAAGATATTGGTAGTGTGGATATATAGATAAGGTCTGCCTTCTTTTAAATTTTTTGTTTGATTTTTTTGACCTCATCCAAGTTGCCTTAAAAATGTTATTATACATTTCTACTATGTAAAGGGCTAATGAGGTATGTTAAGTGGTATATAATACCAAGAGTGGTTTTTCCCGTATTTAAAACTAAAAATTACTTTTAGCCAAACTTTCTTTTTAAAATATAGTTAAATTTAGCCTTCTTTTTTGAAGTTAATCTTTCTTCCCTTTTTGTAAGTTTTTAAAACTCAGGGCAAACATAATAAAATAAGTAAATAGCTTAAGCCAAAATTGGGATTTAAGTTTTTAAAAGGTAGTCTCAGTAGATTTAATTTAAATTAAAGTCATAAATTGATTTTATTACTGTTACTGACAATGTTGAATAATAAAGTTTATTAAAACCATAAGTCAAAGCAATATTAATAAATATCAATTCTAAAACACAATTATATGTATTTGAAAAACATTCTTATTGAGCAACATGGTCAGATTCATAGGCCAGCACAACAGCTACAAAGTTATCATTTCTTGAACTTTTTATAGGCCTATTTATGCATAAAATATTGTTTTTGAAATTAAAGAATAAAATTTGTCTCTTTAAAAGGATATTTGTATTTATTTTTGGTTGTATAAATACTGGATTCTCAGGTTATGAAATAAGCACCCACAGGTTTCATTTTCAACTATATGAGAATCTTGGTCCTTGTTCTTGATACTTGTTAAAACATGGTTGTTGGTGAACTTTTAGCAAACAATTTCCTTCCTTGAGTACGAATAGCAGGATATTCTTTCACAGAAATTCAGAACTGGTCTAAGGAGGGATGAGTGAATCTCATTTGAATGTACTCTCTGACTGCAGTTTACAAATCTCTTCTCTCAAAGTCAAATTCTCAAGCTCAGCAGAAGGTTTAGAGAAAAGGTTCCTCACCCAGTCACTCAGTGGTCTTGAAAGGGAGGAAAAGGCTGTTCCATTTTGTTCTAAAGTTCTTCCAGGTGGTTTTCAGTAACACTTGAGACTTCCTAATATCTTTCCTTACTCTTAGGGTCACAAGGCATTGAAACATGTCAGGATTTTCTTTTTCAACATGACTTTTCCAAACATTCAGATTCCTTTAAAACCCAAAATCTTGTTACATGGAGTCAAATATTTTCTCCAGAGCCTCCAGATTAACTTCAAAAAAGAAGGCTAAATTTAGCTATATTAAGTTTAAACATGTCAACTAGTTTATGTGATGAAGTCTTTGCTATATAGGATCGTTTCTACTGACATTCTTAATCTTCAGCCCACTAAAAAAAAAATGTGGCTTATTATTTTTGAAATGTATTCCTATAAGTCACATTTCACCTCAACACTGTGATGGAGAACTCTTCCTTTGCTAAACCACCTGATTTCTCTACACATCAGGAGATTTATGTATTTGTGTTATAAATATCATACATATTCATAAATCAGCCTTTGTCTAGGTTTTCAGTTTTTAAAACATTCTCAAGTGAACTAAATTTTGTTTAATGCAGTGTTATAAAATCACTCAGAACTTTGTAAATTTTATCCCCCAAAGTTCTCATTGTTATTATTTGTTTTACTTGAATACCTCTCTGTGAAGAAAGAAGTGTGTTGTGGCACTGTCAGAATTTTCTTTCTTTCTTTTAAGGAGGTGAAAAATTCTTGTGGAGCCATTCATTCATGGGACACCATCAACACAGATTGTGGACATAATTCCTGTAAAACAGAATTTTGTTTCCAGATAGAAAGACAAAATATTAGCTGTATCTTGACCTTTACTTGTTTAGGGAGATCTTAACAGCAGGAAAAAGTTTTCTTAAGATTTATCGTATTTACAAATCTTACCAATGCTGTCCATTGATTTGTTGGTAAAATCTGTTGATATCAACCTGAATAGAAAATCTATTGTTTTGCAGTTTATTACACAAAACTTTTCAGCATGTAGAAAAGGAATGAAAACTTTTTCCTCTACTCACTTAGGTTCACTGACTGGGGCTTGCAAGTTACTGACAAAAACGAAACAAAACATTAATCGGAGAATAAACATACAAATTGTATTTGATCTCAGTTTTTATGTAACAGGAAGGCTGTCCAAGAAAAAAAGAGTAAAGAGTCAAAAGAAGATAGATGTAAAAGCTTATATACTATCTTTAAAAAAAAAAAAAGCAATAAATTGTGGAGATGTGACAAGACAAAGGAAAAGAATTTTAATCTTCTAGGAGCTGCAACCTATAGGAAAGCAAATGTATGGGGGGAAACTAATGGAAAATAAGCATTAATTTAGCAAGACTGGTTTGTGTAGATTCATCTCAGCACCAGCTTGTCTTGATAGCCATAAAACTTGTAAAAGCCAGATGACCAAAAGCAAGTAAAGCAGAACCACTGGACAGGCTTTATTTTGGAAAGGACGCACCTGGGCCACGCCCCCGACCACCAGGCTTGAGCGGGCAGTATGGCGCCGAAACCTTGTGGCATAGAAAATTTAAAGGGCCCCCCCCCCCCGTCCGGAAAAGGAAGACTTAAGGCAGGAAGGGAAGGGTCTGGGGTAGGAAGAGGTGGTGATCTAGAGTCTGGTGTCCTCTGAGATTGGTTAGGAGATCCTGCTGAGGTCAGAGTCCTTCTGGGATGAGCCAGGAAACATGGCAGCTTCCATGCTGGATGTTCGGTGTCCCCCTGTGCCAGGGGCTCGCGGCGGCCATGTTGGTAAGTACGGCACATGCGTGCTGCTTGCTGTTGTGGCTTGCGCATGCAGCTCGCGGTGGCCATGTTGGCGCATTCTGCACATGCACGCTGCTTACTGCTTCGGTCTGCGTTCCATGGCGGCAGCGTCTGTGTTCCACGTTTGCCTCACTTAACCTAACATCCCAGCCTTTTTGATGATATAGGACAGCAGATTCAGTCTGGCTACTTCCTGTGGGATAAGGGGCATCAGAGATGGGGGTGCGGCTCGGGTGTTGGTCCAGCAAGGAGGCAGACGCAGGGGTGGAAGCATCTGGTTGTCAGTCATGCCGCTTGAATGCAGAGGCGCCATCTGTGGGTTGGAACAGAGGCTTGGGAGAGATTACTGATTAGCAGAAGAGGGTTGTTGAGAAACTTTGAGTTTGGTGGGCCCAAGCATGGTGGAAGTCCAAGGCTGGGCATTGGGGGTAGATGCCTTTTTGAGGCGGGTGACATGGTACCATGGAGTGTGGCCTAGAAGCTTGGCCACTGTTGGCATGGTTAGTATGACCGTATGGGGTCCCGTCCAGCAGGGCTCCAACGATTGAGGATGTAGCTCTTGAAGTAAGACTGCATCACCCAGTTGAAGAGGATCTGAGTTGGTTTGCAGATGTGCTGGGTTTGAGGCCGTAGATGGTGCAGGAAGGCAGCGGTCTGCATGTTCCCTTAGAAGCTTGTGTAGGAGAGTGAGATACAGCAGGTAGGACACAAGGGGAGGAGGGTTGGTTGGGAAATTTTGGTTGATTAGGAAAGGGCGTCCATAGAGCAGCTCAAAAGGGCTAAGGCCAGAGGGGGCTCGAGGGGCTGCCCTAATTCGAGTGAGGGCCAATGGCAGGAGACTGGGCCAGGAGAGCCTGAGTTCAATGGCCAGTTTAGTGAGGTGATCCTTGAGGATGCCATGGGCCCTTTCGACCTTACCCGAGGATTGGAGCTGATAGGGGATGTGGAGTTTCCAAGTGATGTTGAGGCTTCTGGAGACTAGTTGAACAACTTGAGAAGTGAAGACCAGACCGTTGTCTGACTGGATGGAGATGAGAAGTCTGAATCTGGGAATAATCTGCTCAACAAGGATGGAGGTGACAGTGTCAGCAGTTTCCCTGGAGGTAGGGAAAGCTTCTATCCAACCTGAAAAAGTATCAACCATAGTGAGTAAGTAACAGAGCTTTTTGTGCCTAGGCATGTGAGTGAAGTCAATCTGCCAGTCTTCACCCGGTTGGTGACCTCTCATCTGGTGCATGGGGAGTTTGGGTTTGATGCCTTCTTGTGAGGACACAGTAGAGCAGATGGAACAAGCTGAGTGGACCTGCTGGAGAGTAGTTCTCATTCCTGGGAAATAGAAGAGAGGCTGTAAAAACTGAAAAAGGGGTTTGGAGCCAATATGAAGAGAGTTATAAATGTCTGTCAATAAAGTGTAAGCTTGCTGTTTGGGGAGGGCAATCCGATCCCCCAGGAAGATCCAGCCATCTCCCCCGAGATGGCCACCTTGGGATAACAGGTCCTGTTGTTCCTGTGGGGTATAATTAGGTTTAGTGGCGGTGGACAGAAATAGGATAGGTGCTGTCGAGGATTTGGCTGTTAATTCTTGTGCTATAGAGTCTGCCTTGTTGCCCACAGCTATGGGGTCAGAGGAATTCTGATGTCCTTTGCAGTGTATAATAGCCACTCGTGATGGCAGTTGTAGCACCTCTAAGAGTTTGGAAATTAGAGAGGCATTGACCACTGGTGACCCTTTTGTGGTCAAGAACCCACGCTCCTTCCAAATAGCTGCATAAGAATGAGCAATTAGGAAAGCATATTTGGAGTCTGTGTAAATGTTAACTTGCTTATCTTTGGATAGGGTGAGAGCTCTGGTGAGTGCAAAAAGTTAAGCCTTTTGTGAGGTGGTTCCTTCAGGAAGGCAGCTGGCTTCTAAGACTGAAGCAGCGGTGACCATTGCATATGCGGCTCTGCGGTGTCCATCACGACCCATTGTGGAGCTGCCATCCATAAAAAGGGTTAAGTCAGGTGCAGAGAGTGGATAGTCAAAGAGGTCCTCATGAGGCAATCACAGGGCCTCCAACATCTGCGGGCAGGAATGATTAGCATCTGAAGGGGGAGAGGATAGTGGGAGGAGTGTGGCAGGATTGAGGGAGGAAGAATAACAGAGGGTAATGTTGGGGTTCTCTATAAAGAGAAGATGAAATTCTTGAATTCTCAAAGGGCTTAGAAGTGGGAGAGCCTTGTGACTTAAGAGGTCCTGTAGCCTATGGGTAGAAAATACAGTCACTGGTTGGAGCAAGGTGAGCTTGAGGGCTTCCTTAGTAAGTTCTGCTGCTACTGCTGCCAGTGCCTGGAGGCATGGCAGCCATCCATGAGCTGTAGCATCCAGCTGCTTAGAGAGGTGTGCCACTGGCTTGTAGGAAGGTCCAATTGGTGGGGTGAGGAGGCCAGTAGCAATACCCTGTCTTTCATCTGTAAAAAGGTGGAAAGGATGATTAGGGTTAGGGAGAGAGTGGGTGGGAGAGGATATGAGGGCACCCTGAGCTTATAAAAGGCATTGGCTATTGAGGTAGAAGAAGTGAGAGGCCCATGAGGGGTCTCCTTAGCTGCCTGATATAAGGGCTTGGCCAGAAGGGCAAAGTTGGGGACCCAATGCCTGTAAAAGCCAGCCAGATCCAGGAAGGAATGGATGTAATCTGCTGTTTCAGGCAGCTGTAGGTCACAAAGAGCTTGAATTCTTTTTTTTTTTTTTTTTTTTTTTGTGGTACTGGGGATTGAACTCAGGGGTACTCGACCACTGAGCCACATCCCCAGCCCTATTTTGTGTTTTATGTAGAGACAGGGTCTCACTGAGTTGCTTAGTGCCTCGCCTTTGCTGAGGCTGGCTTTGAACTCACGATTCTCCTGTCTCAGCCTCCCTAAGTGCTGGGATTACAGTCTTGAGCCACCGCGCCCGGCTAAGAGCTTGAATTCTGTCAGTCATCAGACCTTTAGAGGTTGGAGTGAGGAGTATACCTAAGTAGGTGACTGAGGTAGCAGTGAGTTGGGCTTTAGTTGGAGAGACTCGATAGCCCCACGACCCCAGGAAATTGAGAAGCCGAGCAGTGTGTGCCTGGAAAGTCTTGAGGGATGGGCTACATAGGAGAAGGTCATCCACATACTGAAGAAGGGTGCTATCCCCCAAGTCACAAGCAGTTAAATCTTGTGCCAAAGCTTGCCCAAATTGGTGAGGACTGTCTCTGGAGCCTTGAGGTAGAACTGTCCATGTCAGCCGTTGGGACCTTAAAGAGGTAGGGTCCTCCCATGTGAAGGCAAAGAGGTAATAAGAGTCAGGGTGCAGGGGCAGTGTAAAGAAGGCATCTTTAAGGTCTAGGACAGTAAAGTGGGTGGTTGAAGGGGGAATATGAGAGAGGAGAGTGTAAGGGTTGGGGACCACTGGGTGGATGGGAATAACTGCCTCATTAATTAGGCGGAGGTCCTGAACTAAGCGATAGGCTCCTGAGGACTTACGTACTGGCAATATGGGAGTCAGTAGGGATGAGGAGTCCCTGAGCAAGTAACTGGTCTATGATGGATTTAAGTCCCTCCCTGTGGGTTTTGGAGATGGGAAATTGGGGATGCGAGGGGAATTTAGTGTGAGGCTTTAACTGAATATGGGGTGGCTTGTGGTGGGAGGCTATGACTGGCTTGGAGGTGTCCCAGACTTGGGGATCAGCTAGGCCTGGGGGTAATGGTGTAGTGGGTGCTGTCAGGTCATTAGAAAGAGTACAGATTAGAGGTAAGAGAAACTGGGCGGTGGCATTTTTGGGGTGCAGTTGGAGAGTGGCACCTAAGAATTGGAGAATATCTCTGCCTAGGAGAGGAATTGGACAGGATGGAATAACCAGAAAGGAGTGTGTAAAAGGGTGTCCCTCCAGGGCACAGGCCAGCCTAGCAGTTCGGTTTAGGGAGGAGAGTTGGCCATCAATCCCCATAACCGAGACCTGGGAAGGAAACAAAAGCCCAAAGTGGGCAGGCAAAACAGAATAGGTAGCCCCCGTGTCCACAAGAAAAGTTATGGACTTACCCGCTACCTGGAGCATTACCCTGGGCTTGGCGAGGGTGATGGGGATCCCCAAGTCTGGGCTGCTTCAGTCCTCTGTGAACCCCAAGAGTTCAGGAGAGAGAGCTGCCTGGTTGGTCATACCCCCCCCCCCCCACATAGAGGCGCCAAGGAAGGGCCAGCCATGGGACAGTCACTTTTCCAATGTCCTGTCTGCTTACAGGTGGGGCATGGCCCGGGAGGAGGCCGTGGATCTGGGCACTGGTGGGCCCAGTGACCCTCGCGTCTGCATTTGAAGCAAGCCCCCGGCGGAGAGGATTGTGGGTTCCCCCTCGAAGCTCTTGTTGGAGCCGTAGGCCTCAGGGATGCTGCCAAGGTTTGGGTTTGGAGTGTTATCTTTTTCTGTAATTGGGCCCGCCTGGCTAATTCAGCCGACTCCTCTCGGGCATTATAAACTTTAAAGGCCATTTTTACCAGATTTCGGATACGGGTTTGTGGGCCCTCCTTACCTCATTTGAGCTTTTCTCTAATGTCATGGGCTGATTGGGTAATGAAATGGGTCGCTAGCACTGCAGCCCCAGAGGGAGACTCAGGATCCAGCTTAGTGTATTTGGTAAGAGCCTCCGTAAGGCGGTTGAGAAATAGAGCTGGATTCTCATCTGGATTCTGGGTGATTTCTCTTAGCTTATCAAAGTTAACCACTTTATTAGACACTGCCTGCATGCCTGCTATTAGATATTGGATCATGTGGGCATAGTGACGGTGCCCCTGCTGGCCATCTTGGTAGTTCCAGTTGGGTTCAGTTAGGGGAATACCAGCTACACCTGTAGGAAGAGTTATGTCTGTTAAGTGAACTTGATCAGCATGGTCCCAAGCAGCCTGCTGGATGCGAGAGCGTTCATCAGGGGTAAGAGTGGCAAAGAGAATAACATAGACATCATGCCAGGTAAGATTGTAAGTCTAAGAGAGAGAGCGGAATCCCTTAATGTAAGTAGAAGAGTCAACAGAGAAGGACTCAAGGCGCTCTTGAGTCTGGGAAAGGTCCAGAAGTGAGAAGGGAGCATGAACTTGAATAATTCCTTCGGTGCCAGCCACTTCCCTGAGGGGACAGAGAGGCTTAGGGTCAGCTGGCAAGGGGGCCTGGTGGGAGCGAGTGTGGGCGCTAACAGGGGAAGAGGTGGGTGGGTGAGTGGAGGGATCCATTGGAGAGGGCGGGTTCCCAGGAGGAGGGGCAGGAGCTGTGGCTGTAGGGGGGGGAGGGGAGGTGGAGTCTGGGTGGGGATGGGGATGATGGACAAGTGGGGCTGAGAACAGCTCAGGTGGATCAGTGAAAGAGGAAGAAGATAGGTGAAAACACTGGGAAGGGGGTCTGGGATTTTCTCTAGCTAGGATGATTTGAAGGACAAAACAGGTGGAATAAAGGTTGAGGCGAGAGCGCACTTCCCAAAAAGCCTGAACGTAAGGAGTTTCTGTCCATTTCCCTATCCGGTGACAAAAATTAGCCAAGTCAGTGAGGACTTGAAAATCAAAAGTTCCCCCTGGAGGCCATTTTGATCCATTATCTAGGCCATACTGAGGCCATATTACAGTGGAAAAGAGGACCAGATGTTTATGGCGTAGGTCCTTAGTAAATCATAGCTTCTCAAAATTGCAATACAGACAGCCCAAAGGGGTTGTGGGGTCTAGAGAAGAGTCGGTGTTTCCCATGACCTCTCAGTGCTCCAGGGAAGTAGGCGGGAACAGAAATAGGCGTCCCTAAAACTGTTCGCCTTCACCGGAAAACAGAGGGCCAGGCGGAGAATTCAGGCGTCCCTGGAAACTCTCTGGGGGCCCGAACGGCAGGTGGCTAACATGAGTACTGGGGATGTCTCCCCAGTCCAAGTGGCCCTGGACAGAGAGACCTATTGCACACATGTGACTTATCGGATAGGCCTCTGGAGTGGACGGACGGAAGGAGGGCAAGCTGAGAAGTCAGGGGAGAGGGGGCGGGGACAGCCTACCTCACTTTGTCGATCCGGGTGAGGGGAGATGGAGAAAGCAACTGAGAAGTTCTCCTGGTCCAGAGGGCTTGCCTCCACCCCGGTATGGGGGAGGTTCAAAAACCACAATGCAAAAGCCAGATGACCAAAAGCAAGTAAAGCAGAACCGCTGGACAGGCTTTATTTTGGAAAGTACGCTCCTGGGCCACACCCCCGACCACCAGGCTTGAGCGGGCAGTATGGCGCTGGAACCTCGTGGCATAGAAAATTTAAAGGGCCCCCCCGTCCAGAAAAGGAAGACTTAAGGCAGGAAGGGAAGGGTCTGGGGTAGGAAGATGTGGTGATCTAGAGTCTGGTGTCCTCTGAGATTGGTTAGGGGATCCTGCTGAGGATGAGCCGGGAAACATGGAGTCCTTCTGGGATGAGCCGGGAAACATGGCGGCTCCCATGCTGGATGTTCCCCTGTGCCGGCGGCTGGTGGCAGCCATGTTGGTGTGTATGGTGCATGCATGCTATTTGCTGTTTCAGCTTGCTCTGGCGGCTCACAGCGGCCACGTTGGCGTGTTCTGCGCATGCGCGCTGCTTACTGCTTCAGGCGTTCCATGGCGGCAGCCTCTGCATTGCACGTTTACCTCGCTTAACCTAACCAAACTTCCTCACAAGCCTGCTATCCCAGCAGCTCAGGAGGCTGAGGTTAGAGGACTGCAAGTTCAAGTTCAGCCTCAGCAACTTGGTAAGGGCCTACGCAACTTAGTGAGTTGCGTAATCAACTCAAAATAAAACATAAAAAGGGCCAGGAATGTGGCTCAGTGGTTGACACACCTGGGTTTAATCCTCAGTACACACACACACAACTTTCCCAGGAGAGGGAAGGGGGACATATGTCAGTCCCCATATCTCAGAAGTTTTCTACTTTTAGTCAGATGAGGAAAACTCTGGGAAGGCTTCTTTCTGTATCTGCTGAACCTCAAATACCTTCAGCTCAAAGTAAGTTATTTTGAAAAGTAGCATATTCTGGGCTAGCAATTCTGATGCCCTTTGTGACATGCTATCTCTGTGTTGGCATATTCTGTTGAGAATAGAATCTTTTCAATTTCTCATACTTCATCTTATGTTGGCATTCATTCACTATTAATTTACCTGCTGGCCTTATGATATTTTCACTGTCAGATTTTTCCTTTTCTGAACAATTAGTCAGCTAATAAGTAAGTAAATTTCTATAAACCATTCCATACAGTGTGATTTCTTTTCTTTCAGGGTACTGAGGGTTGAACCCAGGGACACTTTACCATGAAGTTACATCCCAGTCATTTAAAAATATTTTTTAAATTTTGAGACAGGGTCTTTCTGAGTTGCTGAGGGCCTTGCAAAGTTGCTGAGAGTGGCCTTGAATTTACAATCCCCCTGTCTCAGCCTTCTGAGTCATTGGTATTACAGGCGTGCACCGCCCCACCAGATGTGGGGAGTTTTTCATGTGATTTTTTTTTTTTTTTTACATAAGAGCTTTCCTTCCTTTGTTTTGAGTTCTCAACAGCCATCTAAAAGAATCAGCACATGGAACATTTAGAAGTGATGGAAATGCCAAATACCCTGATCTGATCATTATACATTGCATATATATTTTGAAATGTCCCACTGTACTCCATTAGTATGTAGAATTACTATGTATCAATTAAAAATATATTTTAAAAAAATCAGCACCTCTGCTATCAAATAACTTTAATTCATAGTTAAGTTCTTTTCAAACTTTTGGAGCCACTGCTGTATTTTCAAGTTGTTTGACACATAACACATAGCAGAATATACACAACACACAACTTGGGTTACCAACCCAACTGAAACCCATTGACAGGTAACTTTATTTGTAATTTTTTATGCATGCTTCTACTGTATTCACACACTGAAATGACTCAGAAAGTTAATAATTACCCTTAATCAGAATTATTCATGGGTAGAGATCAGTTACTATTTTATCTCCTATCTTCTTTTTAAAAAATGCTGTATTTGACAAACATTTTGGAAAAACCAAATACGAATAAATACAAAACAGAAGGCATAATATATACTAGGGAAAGAATCTCAAGTTCTCAAGTTAAAAATCAAAAAGGAACAATACAATTCACTTCTGTCTTGAACTATGCATGTTTTGCAATGTTTGCAACAGCAACACAACAAGGATGGGCAGTTAAGTCACAATGCATTGAATTCCTTTTTCAGAATGAAAATTTCACTTCAGTTTTTCATCAGTAGAGCTTATTTGTTGCTATCAGCCAGCGGCATATAAGAGGAAATAGGGGGACTTGAGGCAATTTGGAATGGGGAGGGTCTCCTCTCTTCACCACCACTTCTGCAATAGCACTTACCAATTATCAAATTAGCATCAGATTTCCTTATATAGTGTCACAAACCAAGAATGGACTCAAGTATAACTGGGCATGGTAGCACACATCTATTATCCCAGAGGCTCCAGAGGCCGAGGCAGGAGGATTGTGAGTTCAAAGCCAGCCTCAGCAACTTAGTGATACCTTGTCTCTAAAAAAAATATTTTTTAAAAGGGCTGGGGATGTGACTGAGTGACTAAGCACCCTCTAGATTCAATCCCTGATACCTAAATAAATAAATAAATAATGAACTTAAGTAAATGAACACATCTTATTGAACTCTGCCATACAGGACCTAAAGACCTCTAATTAAATTGCTAATAGGCTATTTGATCATTGTGACTGCTAACATCACTCAGCATGCTAAGTTCAAAATGTGTTGTTTTAAACCACAGGTGCTTGTGATCACTAAGAACTCTTAGTGACATCCTGCAGAACACCAGGGTTCCTGGAAAGCCCACTTGAGAAACAATTTAAAGAGAGTGTGGTTGGGAGGGAATTATATTATTGAGGTGGTCACGGAAGGCCTCTCTAGGAGGTGCCATTTGGATTGAGACCTGACGGATCTGAGCCATCAGGTGTTTGATCAGTCAGGATATCCCAATAGCAATCTTCGATGCTCCACTTTCTTTTGAAATCTGTTCTCACTTATTCCCTTCGCTGTTTTGTGAACATAGAAAATATGTAAATGTAGAGCTAAAATGAGTTTAAATGTTTTGGGTACATACAAGTCTGTGTTACTCTGAATATTATTGGCTTTCTATTGAAAAGCATAGGAAAAAGACTCCAGTATTTGAGGGAGGACCCAAAGAGTTACTGCACTTGTTTTGTTTGGCCGTTCTTTTGTGTGTGGAAATGGTGGGGCTGCATCATAACTGCTCTGTAATGCTGATGTTCAAGGCTTTGACCAGCTTGAGTGCAGATGTGGGAGCACTCCAGAATTGCTGCTAGACCAACGACTCTTCCTTTCTGTAGTATAAGGAGAAAAAAATGAGGGGAGAGTTTGTATCTTGTTGTCCCTTTTAAGAACCATCAGAGTTATTGGCAAAAGTGTTCCTTTTTTTAAATAAGTACATTTGATTATACAGAATAATGAGTTTATTGTAGCTTATTTGTACATGCAAATAACATATTTCAGTCTTTTTTAGGGAGGAAAATCCCTCCAAACTGTAAATGGAGTTATCTGTAGAAAACAAGCAGGAGGGTTTTCCCTGGAAACACCTGTTACCTACTAAATCTCTTTGAAGGAAATTGGATACCAAAAGAATGACCAGAGGTTGCTTAAGTGTTTTTTAACCTATGCTCAGACAGGCATTTGGCTTACATAAGGGAATGACCTTAATGACTTATTTTCACTCATAGAAAATTAATTCAATTTCAAAATGCATATAGTGTGGATGGTAAGAATTCAATAAGCTAGATGAGAATGAGATCAATTCCTGACAGAATACAAGAAAATAATCTACAACTTTCTAGAACATTATTGCACCTAGGATGCATAGATGTGGGTCCTAAAGGAAGAACAAAAAGGCTTAAAAAAAAATTTTTTTTAAAGACCTTAGAGCCAGGCACGGTGGCTCAAGCCTGTAATCCCAGCACTTAGGGAGGCTGAGACAGGAGAATCGCGAGTTCAAAGCCAGCCTCAGCAATGGCGAGGTAAGACCCTCAGTGGGACCTAAGCAACTCAGTGAGACCTTGTCTCTACATAAAACACAAAATAAGGCTGGGGATGTGGCTCAGTGGTTGATTACCCCTGAGTTCAATCCCCAGTACCAAATAAATAAATAAATAAATAAATAAAGACCTTAGTTTCTTTGGGCCAGGGTTGGGGGCTTGGGGGTGGAACAGGAATGTCTGACAAGCAATAACATGACAAAGCAATAAAAATGAAATGTTTTAAATTACCCCCCCTTAAAAAAAGACTACTTTCACAAACTAAAAATATTTAATCTAAAAACCAAAGATGAACAAATTATAAACGAAATATTTCAAATTTCTACCTGGTTCTCTGTACGAAAAACAACAGCAGAAAAACAAATTTATATCAGATAGCTTTCATCTTTCAATTCACATAATTAGGAATCATGTTCTTGCTGTGTATGGTGGTGCATGCCTGTAATCCCAGCAATTCAGCAGGAGGATTGCAAGTTCAAGGCCAGCCTTGCAATTTACGGAGACCTTAAGCATTAGCAAGATCCTGCCTCAAAACAAAAAAATAAAAAGGACTGGGAATTAGCTCAATGGTAAAGCATGCTTTGGATCAATCCCCAGCATGAAAGAAAAAAAGGAAGGGAGGGAGGGAGGAGAGAGAGAGAGGGAGAGAGAAGAAAAAAAGGGAAGGGAGGGGAGGGGAGAGGAGAGGAGGGAGACTTGTAATTCAACCAAACAGTGTCAGGAACAGCATCAGCATCACAAGGACCAACCCACTGACCCCTCCCTATCTATGGGTCCTGTGACTTGAGAGCAGAGAGTTCCCAAATGGTTTTATTTCTTCCTCAGAAGAACCGGCCACTCACTAGCACAGGTCCTCTTTCACCAACAATGGTCTGGGTAGAAAGGCCTTGGAGCCCTCTGTTGTGTTAATTATCATAAGCATGTGAGTCACCACCATAGGCCACTTGACAAATAGGAAAACTTGTCTCCCTGCTTAAACAAACAATGGCTTTACCTCCTTTTGTTCCAGGCTCAATATTAATTAAACAGACAAGGTTTATTAAATTTCTTTCTTTCTTTAGCTTTTGAAATTGACTTGAGGCCATTCTATTAGACATTTTTATCTTAGCTAATTAACAACAATTTTACCTCCTTTTCCTTTACAATATCTTTTCTTCATTGGATTCCATTTTCCATTGCTTAAGACAATACTTATCTTGTCCTGAATTATTTATTTTCTTTTTATTTTGCAGTGCTGGGGGATTAAACTCAGTGGCACTCTATCTCTGAGATACATCTCCAGCCTTTTGATTTTTTAATTTTGAGGCAGAGTCTTGCTAAATTGCCAAGGTTGGTCTTGAATTTGCAATCCTTCTGTCTCATCCTCCTGAGTCACTGAGATTACAGGCATGCACCATGGTGCCTGGCTTTGTCCTGAATTTAATAAGAGTGTTACAGGTATTTTGATATTAAACAGCTTATATCTTCGGGGTTAAGTATATTTCATCAGGTAAAGGATGTATCAATATATTCCTGTTAAGAGTTTGTCAAGAATGGATATGAAATTTTTCACATGACTTTAAGAGACTTTTTTTAATATATAATTTTTCTACTTATGATAAAAGCTATAGATTTCTACAGAAATAGATTTCCTAATATTTGACCATTTATAATATTTGACCATACATACTATCCACAGCCCAATTGTGCTAGGGCAGTGGGATAGGTTGCTGAGAGACCAAAGAAACCACTCAGAGCGTGTGAGACATCAGGTTAATTGAAAAATTCTTATGGGGAAAGCCCAGTGGTGACAGTCTGGACAGTTTGAACCTACGTCTCTCACAGTGTTTCTCCAAGTAATGCCTCCATCCTTCACAATGTTAGTCCAGAAAATCCTGTCCCCATCCCTCATGATGCCTTGTTCAGTGGTGGCCAGCCAGCTGGATGAGTGGCATTTGTCCTTTCCAGGGTGCCTTGAATTTTGTTCCAGTTATAGCAGGAAGAGGGGTTTTATAAGTTAGGCTAGAGAAACAGTGACATCACTAACTTAGCTTGCCTTGTCCCATTGTATAACCAGCATTCCAGAACTTGGCATGCATGCAAGAAAGCAGCTTTCTACAGGTAACACTAACTTTCCTTAATTCCCAGCATACGTGAGAGAAATCCAGTGTTTTTCAAGATGATATTTATCTGAGCATTCCAGCCCAGACTTGCTCCTCATTGTTCCTTTAACTTGGTTTGGTTCTTGGGAACGGAGAGGGGCACCTCAAGTGTATGTTAGTTTTTGGTTTGTTTTTACCATCCTCCTTTTATCCAAGGATGGCACACCATACTTACAATGCAAGTCATCTATTTTGCCTGGCATCAGTAAACTTTACTTGATTGTGACCGCATTTATTCTTTTAATGTATTGCTGAAGTTTGTTTATTCATATTTCACTTAGAATCTTTACATTGCATTCATAACTGAGATTAGGCTTATGTTTTCATTTTGTGTGCAATCTCTGTTGAGATGATCTTGATGGTATCCTTGGCTCATTAACAAAACACTGGTGAGATTGTCTCTTTTATGTGCACTGGAACAGTTAAAATTTTGAAATTATCTTTGCTTTAAATATTTTTTTAGTATTCCTCTGTGAAACTACCTGTAAATGCTGCATTTTAAGGGTAAATTTGTAATAGTTTCCTTGTTTCTCCTATAGTAATTGATCTGTTTCAAATTTTTTTCGTCTTCTGGAGTGATTATGGTAAATCATGCTTTTGCTAGAAAACTAATTTTCTATTTCATTAACTTCTGATTTTATCATTAATTTATTCTGCTTTCTCTACATTTATTTTTCTTACTTAATTTACATTTTCCTTTTTAATTTGGCTTCAGATCTAAACATCACTTGAGCTACATTCCATACATAGAAATGCATAATGTTTCCATTTTTATTTGCTAAGTGCCTTGTATTTCTTTCATTCCAGAATTGTTTAAGAAACTTACACTTTGGGAGGCTGAGACAAGAGAATTGCAAGTTCAAAGCCAGCCTCAGCAATCGCGAGGCACTAAGCAACTCAGTGAGACCCTGTCTCTACATAAAACACAAAATAGGGCTGGGGATGTGGCTCAGTGGTCGAGTATGCCTGGTCAATCGCCAGTGCCAATCAATCGATCAGTCAATCAATAAGAGAAACTGTTTTAAAATTTTCAGATGTCACGTACTTTTTTAGTGACACCATTCCTAATTTTTTTTTTTTTTTTTTTTTTTTTGGTACCAGGGATTGAACCCAGGGGCACTTACCCTCTGAGCCATATACCCAGTCCTTTTTTTTCTTTTCTTTTTTTTTTTTTTTTGAGACAGGGTCTTGGTAATTTGCTTAGGGAGGGTCTCGCTAAGTTGCTGAGGCTGGCCTTGAAGTTATGATCCTTTTGCCTCAGCCTCCTTAATTTTTTGTATCACAGTGAGACAATTGTCTATACAATTATATTTTATCTTAATAAATGTCCCATAAGTGCTTGTAAAAATCAATCTTAGTGACTTTTTTCAGTAATCAATGCTTGATATATATTTAGATATGTGTTAGATCTATTTTTAAAATTATATTATCTAGATTCTTTGCAGTCAATTGACCTGTCATGGAATATGAGAGGTGATTGAAAGTAAAGAATACACTTGAGTCTGTTTTTCTGGGATCTTAATTCTTCCTTATAAATGTTGAATGTCAGTGCTCTACTTTTTGGTGCACAACTCTTCATAACTATAAACTATTAGCCTATTTATATTGTGAGTTATGCCCCTTACCATTATAAAGTATGTCTTTGTATTGTTTATTTTTTATCTTAATTCAAACTTGTCTGATAGCAAGAGCTCAACTCCTCCCTTTCTGAGGGGATAGTTTGGTTTTGGTCAACATTTTAATAGCACTTGCTATATGCAAGGAAATGCTACAGCACTCTACACACATTACCTAATGTGGTATTTTTCATTTTTATTTTTCTGTTGTGCCTGTCCTTTTATTTCAAGCTTCCTGCATATTTTTGTTCTAGTTGTTTCCTGAATGCAGCTTAGAGTTGTATATTGCTTTGAGATTCAATCTGAAAATTGTTTTCTTTAAATAGGTAAGCTTATTTGTTTAGATTTTTTGAAGAGACATATGTTTAGTATCGGTTCTGTCCTATTTATTTTGTGCTTTTTCTTTTTATCTTTTTCAAGATGTCACTGTGTTGTTTATTTTCTGTTTTGTTTTTGTAGTTTTTGTTGTTGTTGTTATTTTGTTTTAGATAAGTAGTTAAGATTTGGGGGTGTTCCCCAGAGGTTACTTGTGTAACGTAACTTTATATTATGCTCATAATCTCTCACTTCTTTAGATAGTATCTATTAATTTTCTATGATTTTATATGCACACATATATATAGTCCCAAATTTAGTTGTTATTGATGTATATTATATACTAATCCCAAATTTAGTTGACTGTCTTTCTTGGTATTTACCCTTGGATGCTTAAAACAAACAAAAACCATTTGTTATTTGATTTGCCAGCATCAAATAGCAAACTTTGACCCTATCTGCTAAAGATGAATAAATTTGTTCATTTATTTTCATCCACCTTCTTTGTCCTTTCTGTCCCAACATTTATTATCTCTTTTCTACATTGCCAGAAAATATAGACTCTCCTTTCTGTCATTTTAACCTTTGAGTCTGCTTTAATCTGTGTCATATTAAGTAGTCAATGATTGTTTACAGCCCCTTATCTGTAGCTATCTCTGTTGCCTCATGTTAGTTCAAGTTTCCTGTAATACATTGCTTATGTAAGTTCATGGGTACAATACTCCTGAGCTTCTGGATGTTAAAACTTTTGTTATTTCCTTTATATTGGAATCTCTGTTTGCTTGGATATAAAATTCTTCACATTTTTTCCTTAATGTCTTTTGGTGCAGAATGTTACTGTAAAGAAGGCAAGGCCACTCTGAATTTTTCCTTACAAATGACTTGATCTTCGTGCCTAAACACTCAAAGGATCCCTTTTTAAATAAATCTTTGAAGTCCAGGAACTTTATGAAATTTTGTGTTAATATTTGAAACAGTGACTACTCCTTTGCAAGTTATCCTTTGTAGAGTTACTTTCCCTCCCTTTGTCTGGCATTTTAAATTTTAAAGAAAGGCTATACCTAATTGATTAATTTGTTAATTGCTAAAAAAACTTTAGATTTTAAACCCAGAACATGTTGTCACCCTCAGATAACATCAGAATATGTAATGCCCCACTAGTTCTTTAGTCTTGTACATCAACTAACACAGAGCGTGTAACTTGCTGTGATGTTTAACTTTCAGAAAAGTAATTTCTTTGTCTAAAGAATTATAGGAACTAGCCCCAAGAGGTTGAGGTCAATTGTGATTTTAGAGGGAGAGAAGAGAGACACATGCCCTGGATGATGAAGACCACACTCAGTATGTAGTTTTCCTGCATTGCCTCCTGCATCTCCTTTCCCTCCCTGTAAAAGTCCTTTCATGTCCCTGAGTTCCCAAAGATGGGACTCTGAGACAATAGCTCCCCCAATCTTCCAGGGTGCTGGCTCTTGAATAAAACTGATTTTCTTCCCACCAACTCTCATTTCCCAAGTAGTGGCTTTTGAGCAGTGAGCAGATGGTCTTAGGTTCAACAACATTCTTAGTATTATAGGTCAATTTTTTCTGATATGTGGTGTGCTCCTTCAATACATTGATTCTGGCTTTATTTTATTTTATAAAATTTTTCTTGGAATATTATTAAATATTTATTTCAACTTTAAATTCAACTACAGTTTTCAACTATTTCAATATTTTTTGAGACTTCAATTATGCTTAGGGTTAATCTCCTTTGTCTATTTTCTCTTTTCTTTGATAACCCCTTGTTTGACCTATTTTGCTGCTTTCTATTCTCTATACTCTGGATCATTAGCAGTAGCGATTCTCCCTGTGTGTCTTCCAATTTTGGTTTCATTCCTGATTTTTTTGTTTTGTTTTCTGAGTTACTTCAATTTATGTGTTATGTATAGCTATGGCTCTTTCTTCCCTGAGCTACTGCATCTCTGCTTTGAGCTTTTGATTCACAGAACTGATTGTTTTTCAAAGTTGTTTATAATTCATGGAGTAATGTTGGGTCCCAATTCCCAGATTGATCTTTATTGAATCATAATGTGACCCATAGTATGTAAAAATGTGAGAGTATACATACTATAAACCTCAGGGCTCCTCAAGTTGCTTGGTTTCAGGAACAAGAATCCTCTTTGAGCAGATTAAGTCCTTTGGAAGGCATGGATAAATACATTAGGATGAGTGCTAAAGAAATAAGGTACTCTGTGCTTGCAATATGCTAGCATGTTACATGTCTTCTTAATATCCAATAGTTGTCAGTTTTTCTGCTTATTAAGTATTCCAGCCAGCTCCTGAAAACAGTATATTTTCTAGAACACTAAGACTTTCTCATGATGGAAAGAGGAAAATGAAAGAGCTACACTGCTACCAGACTGTCCTGAGATGAACCTTGCCTAAAAGATCATAATCCTATGATACTGTCATCTCTAAAGGAAACAGTTTTCATTAATATGTCACCTATTGATTGACACATGAATTTTGTGCTAATGATAAAATGGGGAAAATGAATGATTTTATAAATTTATTAGATTTAAGAGCTAGTATTCTGTGTGTGATTGTCATCTCTAATCACTGGGATGGAACAAAACAGGTTACTATAGTGGGACTAGCTTCCTCAGGGAGGCAGTGATGACCAGAATGTTAGGGTATGGAACTGAGAGAGACCAGGTGGACTTTAAGTGAAGATTTGACATCTTTCAGTAGCTACTTACCAATTGTCTTAATTGGTGGACACCTGTTGTGAAAGGTACCCATATGGGCAGCATTGGCAACAAAAAGCTGCTTCAGTTGGATGTGATAATAGCTTGAGATCCGTTAGAAAGGAAACACAGGAACGAGTGGGAGAAAACTCCATTGTAGGAAAAGCACCAGCACCACCCTGTTTTGATCAGTTGTTCCAGGGAGTTTCTGAGGCAATCCCTTGACCATGTTTCTTTCTTAGGGCATAACTGGGGGCTTGTGGGGAAAAGACTTTGAGGAGAGTGTGCTCCAGGGCCTGGGGAGGCTGGATGGCTTTAATGGCTACCTCCTAGAGGGTGGACTACTGCAAGGACTGGTTGGAAGTCTCAACAGCCACTTACTGACACTGAGGCATTCTACAAGTCATCTATTTTGCCTGGCATCTCTTTCCCTTTTGTGCTTAAAGCATCCTTCTGGAGAATTATCCCTGAGGCAATGAAAACATAAGAGAACTGTCCTTACCACAACCACTGCCCAACCCATGCCCAGCCATGTGGTCTCAAATGGGAATGCCAGGCACGGTGCCAACTCAGGACAGGTTTTTAGCTGGTTCAAGGACCTATTATTGCCCAACTTCAGATTAGTAACTGACCTTTGTTTTGGTCCCACAGCTTTGAATTCAAGCATGTTGTTGGCTCAAGCCATGTTGGAAAAGCCAAGGGCAATAAATGAAAAGTTTTCAGGTTTTTTTTTTTCTTTTCAGACTCTCTTCTCGGAGAATATGAAGCTTAAGAACATAAAATGGTTGAAACTGAATTGTTTTGGTGACAGTGCTTTGATGAATTTTTCTGTACCCAGGTCTTGAGATCTGGTTGTTTAATCTTTTGACTCAATGTACCACCCAGTATCCTTTTAATAAGTTTTTTCTCTTTTGTTCTGCTGTCTTAAAGTAACGTCTGTAACTTACAACAATAGAACATATACAGGCATTCAAGAAATGATAAGATTGGGTAAGGACAAGCTGTATATTTAAACCAATTTGCAAAAAGCAATGAGATCTGGAGTGGGGACTTGTGAATCATCAAAACTGGTGAGGAATTTTGAGGCTCCATCTGATTAATAATGCACTTTGCACTCTAACCCTGAGTAAATGTAAATATAAAATTAATTCATGAGGTACTAATATTTTCTATAAATCACTAAAGCAATTCCCAAGAATATGCTTCTGGGAAAAAAAATGGCAATTCCAAAAAATGCTCTGAAAATGTTTTAAATGGTAGAATAATGAAATAAAACTATCCTTTCCAAGAGTAACCCCTCTCCCTTCTTCCTTTTCCTGCTTATTCACTGGAAGCCTGGACCTTTGGCACTTTATTGCTGAGCAACACCTCCAATCCCAAGAACTCAAAATTGAGATTTGTATATTTTG
Organism: Xerus rutilus; assembly: GCA_028644305.1. Taxonomy (NCBI): domain Eukaryota; kingdom Metazoa; phylum Chordata; class Mammalia; order Rodentia; family Sciuridae; genus Xerus; species Xerus rutilus. The sequence goes on from CM053403.1 coordinate 121,710,938, forward strand.
TGTGTGGTGTGTGTGTACTGGAGTTTTAAGCAAGGGCTTTTTGCATACTAGGCAAGTTGCTGCTCTACAGCCAAGCAACAACCCCAGCCCTTTTTGAAATTTTTGAGACAAGACTTCACTAATTTGAAGGGGCTGGCCTCAAACTTGCCATCCTCCTGACTCAGCCTCCCAAGAAGCTGGGATTACAGGTGTGTGCCACTGTGCCCAGCTACTACTTTGTGAAAAAACAAAAAAAAATTTTTTTTGGTACTAGGGTTTGAACCCAGGGGTGCTTTACCACTGAACCACATCCCCAGCCCTTTTTTATATTTTTATTTAGAGACAAGGTCTTGCTGGGTTGCTTAAGGCCTCAAAAATTTGCTGAGGCTGGCTTTGAACTTGTGATCCTCCTGCCTCAGGTTCCTGAGCCATTAGAATTACAGGCATGAGCCCAGTGGAAAAAACAAATTCTGATTTTAGAGTTAATACATATTTCTGGAGTGAAGCATATACTGTAATATTATTATTTGTGAATATTCCCCTGTTACCTCTTTGGGATCCTTGCAATGAAATTCTAGATAAATGCAATCAATGTGATTTTTAAAAATTGCCTAAGATGTATTTAACTGTTATGGCTATAGGCTATACAATTCAGTGTTTTAATAATTATATGTACCTTTGGATATTTGTCCAGCTACATTTAAGATATATTTTGCTCGGGGGAAAAAATGTTGGCATTTAACATTTATAAAGTCAGAGTTAGGCAATAAGTAAATGAAAATAGCTGCAGAGCACTTTAGAGCTATACCATAGCTTCTAACCTTATAATGGAATCTACTCTGTGCCCCAATAGAAGTCTTGAAAATCTCTCAAATAACTTGTCATCGTACCTGAAATTCTGCTTAAATTACTTGGTCTTTGGTAGCAAGTCTCTTTTATTTAAGGATACCTTCAGTTGACACAGACTCCCTTGTTAGACTTTGAGGAGTAAGTGACAAAGAAACTGCTAGTGATGAGACATTTAAAAGAAAAATATGCATCTTACAGCAATTTATTTAGTAGCATTGTAGAATTAATTTTTAAGCAGTACCACTTTGCATGGGATTTTTATAGTGTGTATCTTGCTCACCAGAAAGGCATCAACACTTGTCATTTGTGACATTAGAAAGCCAATACTCCTAAGATAAAGGTGGTGGTGATGGTGTTGAGTTCAAACCTGTATGTGGTAAGCAAAAAGGACCTCTGATATCTACATCCTAATATCCAGAACCTGTGAATGTGTTCCGTTATGTGGCAAAAGAGAATTAAGCTTAAAGATGAATTAAAGTTGTAAGCAGTTGATGTTAAGATGGCGAAACTATAAGAGTAGGACCCATGTACTCGCAAAGGTCCTTATAAGTGAGACAAAAAAAGTAGAAGAGGGAGGCAGACAGGTCAGTCAGAAAAACGTGTGACAACAAAAGCAAGGTATGACACAATGAGCTGGACTCAATCCATTGCTGCTGGCCTGGAAGAGGGACCAAGAGGACTATGAAACAAAGAATTTGAGTGGCTTTTAGAAGCTGGAAAAAGCAAAGCAGCGAATTAATTCTCCTTTAGAGCTTCCAGAAAGGGAAAATGAGCTGCTGAAACATCTGCCCGCTGAGACCCACACTGGACTTCTAATCCACAGATTTATATTGTGTGCGGCACTGAATTTGTGGTAATTTCACTGTAGCAGTATAAAAACTAATATAGTCAATGACATTTTAGTTTGTCTGCCATAGGGCAGGATTCCACTACGAAACTATGCTTTGATATGTGTTAGCATAGATTTCCTTACAATAAGAATGGATGCCATTTTAAATTTTTTTAAAAACTACCAAATTCTTCAAAAATTCTTTGATTTATTTCATTGGAAACAGTCGAACTGACCTGATATAATGTCTTATGTCTCACTCTTTTCCCTCTTGCCTTATGCTGACATACAGAGGTCAAAAGGGTCAGTGATTTACTTTCCCAGAATCAATACAACACTGAAATGTATAGGATATCTGACTTCAGAAATGTTATCTTCCATGGTTTCTGAAAGTATAAGTCTTAAAATCTTTACTGTTAGCTCTGACCAGCAAAAGTTACCAAGAAAAACAACAGGGCAAAGAAAGAGATGAGAGGGAAACTGAGTGAGAGATGGTGGGTTTACACCAAATGTTCAGAAATAAACTAAGGCACATTTCCTATCTGTATGCAAGAACAAAGTAGACATTTAGTTTTCATACATACCTGAGTTGACATAAATCATCTGCCTAGTTCCTGAATTTTCCTCAAGGTGTGTGAATAGGAAAAAAATTCATAATTTCCCAAACAGTGTTACTTTACCTCATATGACTTGATTTTAGGCTATTGTCTTTAAATAATTCCTCCTGTAGAAGAGCGTGCTGGGCAAGCAATTTGTGACCACGTGTGAAGAGTGCCCCAGCTCCAGCAAATTTTAGCATATGCTACCTCCAAGAAGTTTGTTAAAATGTATACACCATCTCTTCTCCATAGAGCCACTAAAATTTTTCAGTTATTTTTTGTGGTGCTGGGGATCAAACTCAGGGCCTTACTCTCTACCACTGAGCTACATTCTTAGCCCTCAAAAAAAAAAATTTATTTTTTTTTTGGTACCAGGGATTGAACTCAGGGGCACTTGACCACTGAGCCACATCCCCAGCCCTATTTTGTGTTTTATGTAGAGACAGGGTCTCACTGAGTTGCTTAGCGTCTCACCATTGCTGGAGCTGGCTTTGAACTCACAATTCTACTGTCTCAGCCTCCCTAAGTGCTGGGATTACAAGCATGAGCCACCGTGCCCTGGCTACAAAAAAAATTTTTTAATAAGATTTTTCTGATGTTTAGTTATACAATACTAGAGTTTCCAAAAAGGCTGCCTTGTTCCATAACTCCAAAGGGCACAATTCATTGTATTAAATGACATCCATTATATTCCATATGAATGGCTCCCCCCTTGTGGTGTGCAACTGAGTGATTCTGGATGCTTTTTTTTCCCCCCAATGGTACTGGGGATTGAACTAAGTGCTCAACCACTGAGCTACATCCCTAGCCCTTTTAATTTTTTAAGACAGAGTCTCAAAGTTGCCCAGGTTGGCCTTGAACATACCACCCTCTTGCCTTAGCTTCCCAAGTGGTTGGGATTATAGGTGTGAGCCACTGCACCTGGTCTTTGTTTTTATTCCATGAAAATCATTTTTCCCTTATTTTAGAAAATTAGTAATATGCAAATAAAGAGCAATGAAAACAGGATTCATAAGAAATCTAATTGGTTTCAATCCTTCATTACATCACTGATTATATTATTGCCTCTAAACTGTCCCTTTGAATTGTACAAAGAGAATGTTTAGAAAATGTTTTTCAGTGATTATTTCAGGTCATGTATGAGCAGCTTCCTGTTACTTTTTTTGGTGCAATAGAAGCAAGGCAAACAGTGCTGCTCTACCACTGAGCCCCGTTGTTTACTTAATTCTCTAGTTGAAAGTTAAAAAACCATTTCTTAGATTTTCCTCAAAATGATTATACTTTCTATTTTCTGGAATAGGAAACAAATACCATGGGACAGTGTATCTCACTGGTATTCAGTGACCCAAAATTAGAACCAAGGCATCATTTAGTCTTCTATAAGAACACTGGATTTGAGTTCCTGCATTGCTGATATCGTTTTTTTGGCATAGGTAAATATGGCTTTTGCAATTGTATTTCTTTCTTAAAAAGAAAGAACTAAAAGGCAATTGTTTTTAGTATTTCTTTCAATGTTCATTTCTGTAATGGTCCCTTAAGCCTGACTTGAGTCTTCACAAATTATAAAATCCTAATGTATTACAGTTTGTATTACAGTTTGAGTTCCACTTTGAAGTAAACTGGCAGCTTCTACTTATACCCACTCTAATACCAGCTGCAGGAGGAAGCTGGCTACTTACACTGTACTCAGTTCCTAAATCCCCTTCTGGTCAGTCCTAAGAGGTACCTCAAAAATTGAGAGTGGAAGTTATAAGAAATTCAGCTATGGGGTGTGGCCACCCACCTTTAACCACAGTTGTGCTCATTTGTTTTACATAGCTAATGCCACTTTACTTCGAAGAAATATGGCTAAAATACAATTTAAATACACTGATTACATATTCAGAATTCAGGTTTTATTTCAAAGTGTCCAAGCCATGGTACATTGAAAACAATCTAAGAAAAACACCAAGTGATTTTTACCATTCGTCCACCTTTTTGTGCATGTCTTTATACTTCTTCTCAACCTGTATATTAGTACCACTTCAACATAATAGTTTTAGAGTTCAGTGTATTTACTGCTTGTATTATTTTTGGTTGCAGTACCCTCCAAGGATTGATTTTACTCTATCAAGTTTCAAAATCAGAGTATTTATGATTATTTCTTAAGTACTGGCACATGAAATCTCTAATTTTTATTAAAAAGAATGTCTTGTATCTAACCCTTTGTTTATTGTTACTTTATTTTCTTCCAGGCTAAAGACAATTTAGTATGGTGCCTTGTTCATTACAGTATTTTTCTCACTAGATAAATTGCAAAGGAACAGAACATGAGAAATTTAAAAATTAATTTTCAGATAACCTTCAGTTTTTTAAATGAAGGAAATGAAAAAGTGTGGTGTACTGAAACCCAGGGGCTCACACATGCTAGGTAAGCACCCTACCACCCACAAGTCACATCCGCAGTCAAAAACTTAAAGGGAAAAGAAGTGTCTCTAGCGGGATAGTAACTCAGTTGTGTTAGAGATGTCAAAGAAGTACGAAGTCTAGTACTAATACTTTTCTAGGGGAGTAGCTACAAAAATAAAGATTTGCTAAGCCCTATCATTAATCTACTTTTATTTAAAGTACAAGGTGAATTTATTTTAAACCACAGAAAACATATTTTGAAAATCATGTGAAAACTGATATCCATGGATTTGTCATGTCTAAAAAATGGGTCAATTTAGAACTTCACAATTTTTGAGGACAAAGCCTGCAAATTCCCCTTAAATCTTAATAGCATAAGACCTGTAGGACTGACCTGGTACCCAGTTGCTGTTTGCTTTGTTTACCTTCTGCCATTAACTCAGAAATCCAAATAGCAAGGAGAAATCTGTACTAAGAAAAGCTCCCTTGACAAGGAAAACTGTTTCTTTCACAGGCAATTTAAATTGGCACGGGCTTTTGATAATACTTTATCCAAGACCTTAGAATTACACATACCATGTGACAATTATCCTGGATAATGGCAGCAGTGGCAAACTCCAAGAATTTCTGTCAAAGACTCATGAACAGTTCTATACTTCAGTCAACTTTCTATCATTTAAAAAAAAAAAAATCCTGATTTTAGCAGGAAGAAACATTTGTCTTAGGACAACTGTCTTACCTAATTGATTTAAAAAATCTGTTATTTGCTATCTTTTTTATTCACTAAATTTGATTGCAAATTATTTTTCTTTTCAAACTTCAAATGCACCCCATGGGATGACTCACTACACAATATACAGGATATGCAAGCTATGGAGAAGCATTAATAACAAACAGGAGCTTCTAAACAGATTCATTTCAAAGGGCTTTGGAAAGATGTTATACTTACTGATCTAAACCGGCAGAAAATCACATTCTGAGTTGGTAAAAAATTTTGCAAAAAGGTGAGAAAGATAAAGAAATAGAACATATTTAAGGGCTTGGGTTCTGAAACTAGACATGGGCTTGATGGAATTTTTTAAACAAATCATGTTTATTTCTTCATTAGAAAACACTGATCAAATGAGAATAGCTACTTGTAAGGTCATGAGGAAATTAGAACACACATGTATGTAAACTATGGTATGCCTGCACTATGCTGGGCACTTTAAACTATCATTTAATCTTCATAGCTCTATGAGGTGGCTACTAGTCCTATTTTATAGTTGAAGTAAGGCTAAAAGTTTACCAGAAGTTTCATGTCTAGGAAGAGACAACCAAAATTTTACCTCAATAGTAACAGATCCCAAAGCTTTTGTTTTCTTCTGCATCTACTATTTTGAGAAATTGTGAAAATATACATTTCTCTTAAGTCAGGTTCTTTAAATTTTGATTAACTTACGTATTTTTGTTTTGAAATAAATTACAATAAATGTTTGTATGTGAAACATTTGTTCTTCTACCAGGAAGCTTCCTCAACATCAAAAACCTACTATAATTTAAAATATATAACCTTTATATTAACTTAAAAAAGACATTTAAGGAAATTAACAAATCACCTAATTAGATGTATTTCAGAAATGTATTTATTCTTTCTAGTTTCTGGCTTACTTTTTTGGTAAGCACTGTCCCACAAAATATACATTCCAAGAGTAAGGAAAGTGAGCAATTAAAAGCACTTTCACAATACATTCATGTTATTGCTCCCCACAATGTATAAAGGTAACTCACTTATAGAATACGGATTTTAGCTCTAGTATCCAATGAAACATCCTCAAAAACGAATTATTTAAAAATGTTACCTAGTAAAATTAAAATGTCCCTGATTATTTCACTTCAAGCATAAAAAACAAAAGTATCCTTGTCTATTATTCCTAGAATATAAAATAGGAATACTTTTCTACATAATTGTGCTTATGTCCAATTTTCCTGTTTCATACATACAGCTGATCCATAAAAGGTCATTTCTTTTCTCTGTACATTTTTACCATGACTGCTCAATGGGCAGCATCTAATAACAGCATCTAGGAAGCTAGAAGGCCACAAAGATAATCAAATACCTTAGGCCAGAATTTGAAGAAAACAGAATATGCCACAACAGACTAATATAGTCAGAATCACCTAAGGCAAATAAAATTCCATTACTAACAGATGTCATTCAGTTAAACAGTACCATTAAACTGAACATAGCTATCAATTTTCAGTATTTTTCTGAGATTTGAAAATTGTAGCTTCCCTGTTCATAAAAAGTTGTATATCACTTTAAAAATCACCGGGTCATATTTTACTATGACTAACCATGGGAAGCCTATTTGTAAGACTTGGTTCTGACCTAAGGAGGGAAAAAAAAAAAACACAACTTCTTGAAAAGGTAAAATAGCTTAAAGCATTTAATATCTAAACAAATCAATCTGTTAATAGTAGTCACAAAATATCCTTAATATAGAAACCCACATTTATGTCTTTAAGAAAAAGTGTAAATTGTATTTTACCTCAAAACATAAATTAACCCGCTTAAAGAATCAGCAGCGGTCAAAATCATGGTGAATTTTAAACAACTTCAGAATAAAATAACAATAAGTACATTATACTGCTTTATATCTAAAAAAAATGCTTACAACTTCTCATAAAAATAGTCTGAGGCAACTACTTTTTCTTTTATTCTCTTACAGACTTGTTCAACACTATAGGCAACATTCTTAAAACCTTAAGTTTCACAGACTTTCAGACATTCAAATACTGTGGTCCCCTTTTCTTTGATGTGGTTTATTCAGCTAAAAAAAAAGCATGGTAGACAACTTAATACATTTTCACCAAATTTAAAGTAGTACAAAAATTTTAAGACTCTACAGAACTACACATCGTACCTAATACATCATTAAAAATAGAAGACAGTATTTTCTTCGGCAAATGAAACAGCATACTGGTATGCTGTTAATGCATACCTTTTTAATATGTACTGTCATTCATAAATTATTTACAACTTCTACTTGTGTGAAGAGAATTAGAATGTAAATTTTCTGCAAAACTGGAAAAAAGCAATACAAAATTGTGAAAGCCTGTGTTTTATATTGTACAAAAGTAAGCCAGTTTTCTCTTCAAATACTAGATACTGTATGCAGTGATATTTTGGACATATTACAGATTATAGCAATTCTTGAGGATGTTTTAATGCTGGAGGTAAGTTTACAGGTCTTGATTCTTCATCAAGGAGTACTAGATCTTCTATCTCACTGCCTCTGTATTTCCTTTTACATATTTTTACCACCACCTTTTTCTTAAGAAATAACTTCAATGCTTCTCTTGATGCAACTGCTTTTGCATTTTCTTTGCTTTTTCCACAGCCAGTGCCCAAGTACACTGACTTGCACCTTAATTCACAAACAATACTTTCTTGAGAGCTCTTATTTTGAGGCAGATCTGCCAGTTCTTTTAGTGGGACAAAAAACACATCCAGTGTTGCTTTCAGAGCCTCAATAGCTGCATTTAGGAGCTCTCCGTGATTCACATTGGGACTAAAGCCACCAACAGCTACTAATTTCCACGCCACTGTTTTATACAGTCTATTGAAGAAAGGTTGCTTCTGTTTCACATCTTCATTGGTTAATTTGCAACAAGAGAACTTGACAGAACTCTCACTTGACTGTGAAGTACTTTTAGAAGGCAACTGTGAGGTGCTACTCTGAGAACTACTCTTAGAAGCTAGTTGGGACACACTTGCTAAGGAAGTGCTTTTGGAAACCATAGATCCACTGGTCTGGGAGCTGCTCTTGGAAGCTAACAGTGATGCAGCTACCTGGGAAGTGCTTTTGGAAGTGAGCAGTGATGTATTTGTTGAGCTGCTCTTGGGAGTTAGTAATGATGTGCCTGATGAGGAACTGTTTTTAGAAACTGATGATGAAACACTTGCCTCTGAACTAGTTTTGGAAGTTAACCCACTTGAAGCTGTCTCTGAACTAGGTTTAGAAGACAATAATGGCAACTCTACTTCTGAGCTTCCAGAAGAACCCAATAAGGGCACCTCAATCTCTGAGCTGCTCTGAGAAGCAGAGACTGAAGAACCTTCCAAAGCACTCTTTTTAGGTGAGCCACTTTGTTGTCTGGAATCAGTGGACTGGGTCACGTGACTATTCACACTGGATTTCAACAATGAAGAAACAAATGATGCTGAACCATGCTTATCTGGAGCTTCTGATTCAGAAGCTTTTCCAGATCCTGCCGTTGTTACCTGAGAGGAAATGCTGCTGCTGCTGCTTTGGCTGGAAACAGATCGATCTCCCTCACTCGCAGAGCTTTTCTGACTGGAGATGCCAGAGCTCCGAGTGGAGTTCCCACTACTCTCTGATTTGGTAGATGACCCCGAACATGTAGAACTGTTTTCCGGCTGAGCTGATGTACGTTCTGTTTTGGCAGAAATTTTTGCAAGATCTCGCTCAACTGCAGAGTTGTTTTTTCCTTCTATGATTCGTTTTTTGGATAACTCTTCTACCCCTTCTAAAAAGAAGGAAAACACAGATATTTAACTAGAAAATACATCATATGTATCAGCTGACAAGACAAATATTCAATTATATAAAGGCACAAAGTGAAAACATTTCAGAACTTGTAGTTTCTTTAAAAAGTGTGAAATAACTTCTTAAAATTGTTGAATAACCATTAATTTCTAATATTAAAAATATTAACAGCATCAGACAACACTGGACATTTCAACTCTACAGCAAAATAAACTATCAAATTCAGAGCCTAAAACACACAGACGTATAATTTAGGTTTAACATTCCAATTTAATAACATTATATAAATTCTAACTTGTTAAAAAAATTAGTAGTGACAATAATTCCTAATTATAGCAAACTTATTTTCTAAACTCCTATGTATGTTCACATCTATGATCTGCTAACCATTGCTACTCGATATCCCTCTTTTCTTCACCTTGGCAACCAGTTCGTCTCTTGTTGTATGGATTGGAGCATCTGTCACTTTGATGCCTTCAGCCATACTAAGAATTTTATCCATAACTTTTTGAGGGTACCTGAAAAAGAAAGAAAAGTCACTTTTAAAAAGTGTTTTTTATCTAAGCTACTACTTGGGTGCAAAAAAAAAAAAAAAAAAAAAAAAGGCCACAGGAACTGCATTTCCTGGTTGCAATCAAGAAAGTGTACCAACCGCCAAGAACTTTGTTTCCTGGAACCCCGTAAACATATGCCTTACGATGTGGTAGGCGGGTCTGTCCTTATTAATCTTTAAATCTAGCTTTCATCTACAAGAGCGTTGTCAGCTTTACGCTAACAATCCACCAACAGCCCCCCACACAACGGGGACACCCACAGACTGTTAATTATGTCCGCGGCTCGCAGGGACGCCCTTCTCACCCTTAGAGGGCAGCCGGTCCCGCGGATTCCCGCGCTTCACAACTACCCCTCCCCACCGAGGCCGGTACAACCGAGGACTAGAGTCCCAGGTCCCAGTCTGGTGGCGGGAGAGAAAACCGAGAGCCAGTTAGGGACGCTTCCTTACTCACCGGCACCCAAGGAAGACGTGGTTTGCCCAGGCCATGGAAAACGAGATGAGCTGCTGCAGCTGCCGACTGCGGGTCCCGCTCTCGGCGTCGGCAGCTTCGTCCGTGTTAGCGGAGGCAGCGCCACCCGCGGGGGCCAGGTCCCCGGCGTTACGGAGCAAAAACTCCCGGCGGTGGCGCCAGTGTTTGTCAGTCTCGCCTTCGCAGCGCAGCGCCTCCACCCAGGCGGCCACCCGCGGGTTCTGGCTTAGGTACTCCGACACCTCCTGCGCCATGTTGGGCCTGCAGGACTCGGAGGGCACGAGCAGACGCTGCACTGGGTAAGAGGCGGGGTGCTCAGGGGCAAGCGGCCCTGTCACTGCGGCCTGCACCGGCGGCCCTCCAGAGAACGCCCCTCAAGAGGCCCACACACCAAACAACAGCGTCCAGAGCAGCTGAACCGCCCACTTCCGCCTGCCGCCGGCTCCTTCCCTTTTATAACCTCGCCGCCGCCGCGCGCCCGCGCGTCCTTCCGGTGCGAGCCGGCTCTCCCAGGACGCTTTGCGGCGTCTGGGCCGCGGCGACGCAGCGGCCGCGCCAAGCAGCCCAGGGGCAACCTGCGGGGGAAGGGAGGGAGACGAGAGGCGGGCACTTGGCGCCTCCCGCCCCGCGAGGGCGGGCCGCTAGTGGGGTTCGGCTGGGGCGTCCCGAACCTCGGCGGAAACCCATGCGTTCCGGCTTCGCTTTGTGACGCCGCGCGCTCCGGCAGCCCCCACCCGGGCCCGGTGCGGCGCCTACAGCGTGTCGGGAGTGTCTGCGTCCGAGCCGCCTGGTCGGCGGGGCTGACTGGCAGGCGGGCCGACCCCTGGAGACCTAGTGCAGCCGTTCAGCGGCGCAAGTCTACGGGTCTCCGCCCCACGACGCTGACTTCTGAGCAGAACCAAAATAAACAAAAGCTTGCTCCCGTTTTGTTTTGTTTTTGCCAGAAAACAGCTTCTGGCACTGAGGCCGAGTCTCAGACGGCGTTTAGGAATGGAGGAGTGCCGTTTAGATAGTAATACTAAAAAAATAATAAAGTTAAACGATGAATCCAGTTGGGTAGTGCTGGCGGGGGGGGGGGCAGTCTTTGAAGCCAGTCCTTGCTTGGCAGGCACTGGATTTGGTTTCCGCGGTTTGTTTCAGCGCTGTTGTTCGACTCAGACAATACCTCCTTCCCGTCCCTTTCGATTTTGGTCAATAATGTAAAAGAACGCACCAACAACGTGCTGTATCTGTAGCGCTTCCCTAAATTATCAGATTTAACTTCAACTACACAAATGGCCAAAGGGCCAAGTGGAAATGTGCCAGTACCACTCCAAACCTCTTCGCCTCTTAGAGTATCCCCCTCCCCCGCCCATATTTTTTCCACTTTACAGTTTGCAGTTAAAACATATACTATTACTGTAGGCTTGCTTATTTTTAACATTTCCAAATCCAGGAACATGTGAACTCTAAGATTGGTGTTAATAAATTTAAATTATACGTAATGATAAATTGAAATTTCAATTTTCCTTTAATATGAACTTCGTGGACGATAATAATCAAGGGCTGAGATTGTGGCGCAGTGGTAGCGTGCTCGCCTAGCACGCGTGAGGCACTGGGTTCGATCCTCAGCACCACATAAAAATAAAATAAAGATATTCTGTCCACCTACAACTAAAAAAATAAATAAAATTTAAAAAAAAGAATAATCAAGCAAAAAGATCACTTTAGCTAAAATCCAATAAGGTCAACAAAAAAGCCACATAATTTATACACATGTTGAGACAATCAAAACCTAGATAGAATATGAAAACAATATTGTCTACTTTCCTGCCATTCCGTGGGTTGGAAAGAAACGATAACAAGAGGCACAAAGAAATTCTGAAGCTTGGGATTTTGCTTCTAGTTATGCTATTTGGTCTTTGTTACAGCTGCTGTAAATTCGGAGGGAAAAAAAGGTGTGCAGAAATATGACTTTAAAAGATGTAGAATTTTATATTTTCTAGTTTCATGAATTCTTTGGTAAAGAACTCATAGCAAGTAAAATATTCCATGATTACATACCTAGATGATACTGGTGAATTTTAAACCAGGAATTTTCGTTTTTTTCTTATTGCCTTGAAGGGAGAGCAAATTAGAATCTAAATTTCAAAATAATTTTTAAAGTTGTAATAAAAGCAATATAGTCTGAAAGCTATACTTCTTACTTGCAAAACCTAGGTGTTTGACAAAAGATAGGTGTATTTTTCCTTTTGATTCTTAAAAAGTTGACATATAAAGATTGAGAAGAATGTATACATAACAAAAAAGTCTGGGCTGGGGAAAAGAATCAGAGAAGAGAGGAGAACATAGGTAATGACTAGGAAAATTAAGGGGAATGAAGGGTAAAATGGGAGTTATTGACTGATATAAATTGCTAGATTGATTTTGAGGTCTAAGAGCAGGACTTGGCTCTGCCTTAACCTCTGAAAGAAGAAAGCCCTGTGGCACTCTAAACCAGCAGGGGTTAGCCTTTAGAAGAGGAGAAATAATAGAGGGGCCTTTTATAGCTCTGATAACTGACCACACCACTCCCTTCTTAGGCTTAACACATGCACATGCAGCTTGGTGCACATACCTCTCTCAGGGCCTGGAGGAAATATAAAACTTCAAAATGTTCCCAAGAAGTGTTGAATGGTGAAGTGCCTGCCAGGCATCATGGTCCAAGGTGATCTCTCCCTCTCCCTCCCCCTCCCCCTCCCCCTTCTTCTCCCTCTCCCTCTCCCTCTCCCTCTTTTGGTACCAAGGATTGAACCCAAGGATGCTTAACCACTAAGCCACATTTCCATCCCTTTTTATTTTATTTTGAGATTGGGTCTTGCTAAGGTGCTCAGGGCCTTGCTAAGTTGTTGAGGCTGGCTTTGAATTCGCAATCCTCCTGCCTCAGCCTTCCTAGCCACTGGAATTGCAGGTGTGGGCCATTGCACCCAGCCAGCAGTTAGTTCTCAACAAGACATCATATCAAACCAGGGCTGATGGTGCACACCTGTAATTCTAGCGACTTTGCTCAGGAGGCTGAGGCAGGAGGCGTGCAAGTTCAACGCCAGCCTCAGCAACTTAGTAAGGTCCTAAGCAATGTAGCGAGACCCTGTCTCAAAGTAAAAAATAAAAAGGGCTGAGGATTGCTCAGTGGTTAAGCACCCTTGGGTTCAATCCCCGGTACCAAAAAAAAAAAAAAAAAAAGCAGATCAGTAAGGTTCAGATGGGGCCAAGTCAATAGAGGAAACCCCCTACAAATGTTTCAGAAGTGATCAGTGAAAGCGCCTTGCTTGTGTTGGGAGATCAAACTGTTCCATTATCAGCAGAAGAAAGCACAGAAAATGCTAGGATGATACCTATGCCTCTCTTCCACCATTGTCCCACCAGGCACCTATCAGAAGAGAAAAGGAAGAGAAAGAGAAGTTTCCCAACCAACTGAGAAATATCTGCTACCACCACCCCAGTTGAGTTTCAAACGAAGTGTCTGAGTTCTCTTCATTTCAAAGATTAAGTTTTCTACTATAATTGGAAGCACATTTGTAGACAGCTGCTACATCATGTCTCTGAAGAAATCCAGCATAAATTCCCATGTCAAGCTGGCCTTTCTGCAGAAAGGAGAAACCTAGAGGGTCAAAGCATGGAAACGCTTGGTATGAAGGTGTGCATATGGAGTGCAGAGTGAATGCTCCCATCAATGTCATGGCTGAGGTTATGGCCTGGTTTAAGAACACTTCAAAATGAAGGGGAAACTTTTACACAAATGATGTGCAATGTGTGAGGTCACAAGGCAGCCAAATCACAGTGATAAAGTGTGTTGTTCTGAAAAACAAAGCAAGGGAATGTTTTAAGAAGAAAGTATGCCCTGAGTTAGAAACTCTGCAGAAATCAGTTAAAAGGAAGGGTGGTATTAATAGGTTTAGAGACTAGAGCCATTGGTAAGATAAGCAAAAGCATTCTGATGGAGTGCTGGAGGCAGATTCTTCTATATTGGAGTTCAGGAGAAGGAATTGGAGACTTTTCACCATAAAGAGTAGAGGAGAGAGGAAAACTGGAAAAGTTCATGGGGTCAATCAAGGCAGCTTTGAATTTAAGCTGTGAGTAGCCTGAACATGTGCACATGCTGGTTGGTAGACCTAAGAGAGAAGTGGAGTTTGAAGATCTTGAAGTAAAAGAGAGCAACAGCTTCTGAAGAAATAAGAGGGGCCGGCATCCAGTACACAGATGAAGAGATTAACCTTAGGGAGACAGACACTCTGTCATTTTAAAAGAAAAAGAAGGTGTTTATAAGTTTGCAGGTAGGAAGTTGAGATGAAGTCCATCTGATGAAGTAGAGAATGCTTGCAATGGACATTTCAGAGAGCAGAGGACAAGCTGCCTAGATAAACATAGCTTGAGGACTGGCTAACTTTTTAAAAAATTTATGAAGTGCACATGTATGCAAAAATGAAAGCTTAAAAAGAATAAAAGATAAAATGAAAAGTAGAAATCTCCCTTCTTTACCCTTAGTCACACTCTGCAGAGATCAGCATTAATGAAAATTTCTGTATTTCTCTGGATGGTTATTTTCATAAATCAAGATGATATGCTCATACTTGCATTTCTTGATTTTTCAGATTTAAAAACAGTACTTATTTTACTCCTGAATGGAAGCATGACAGATTCACATCTTTCACACCACCCCTTCTTTCTCCCAGATTTTGTTAGTTGCATTTGCATTTTTGTGGCACTCCTGCACTCCTGTTGGCCACCTTCCATAAATTCAAATATTTTACTTCTTTACTTTTTTTTTTTTTTTTTTTTTTTTTTTGGAGCAGGGGACCGGGGATTGAACTCAGGGACACTCGGTCATGGAGCCATATCCCCAGCCCTATTTTGTGTTTTATGTAGAGACAGGGTCTCACTAACTTGCTTAGGACCTCACAGTTGCTGAGGCTGGCTTTGAACTCTCAATTCTCCTGTCTCAGCCTCCCAAAGTGCCGGGATTACAGGTACGCGCCACCACGCCCAGCTTCCTTACTTTCTTAATCTATCAATGTTTGACAATCAACTCTTGATTCCCACATTATATAAGAAAATTCTAGAGGAAAGACCATGTTCTAGATGCTTAGATTTTTTAAAAAATGCCTTTAAGATAAAATTGAATCCTAAGTGGTAAATTGGCAGCAGATGGAGAATTCTAAAGCATTCCTACTCACCTATAGAGTTTATACCATTCTGTTTTTACATTCAGCCTTAACACCAACACATATTAATAAATTTTCACTGCTTTGGGGATGAAGTGAGACTATAGTTACACTTTTCATGAATGTTACTTTCTTTTTCCCATGAAGATTAGTTTCTTTCTCTTTATTTATGGGGGTTAGTTTTTAAAATCAGCATGTACGTGAGTCAGATATGATGTGATTCCAATCTGCCTTCTTTTAATTTTATTTATTTACTTTTACTTTTGAATCAACACATAAAAATTATACATACTTACAAGGTTGACCTCAATTTTAGAAAGGCCCCTTGGGCATCTCAAAGGACTATGAACTTTCTCCACAGGTTCACACATTATAGTTTGATTAATTTAAATTACACATCACCAAAATAATTATGGTTTAAATGGCTTCTGCTTCCACAAAAAGGGAATTCATTGGCTGTGTTATTAAGAATGGAGAGAGTAGACTGAGGATCCAGGTAATCAATATAATGAGGAAGTCTGTTTCTCTTCATCTGTAGACCTTGCTTTCTCTGGGTTAGCTCTTGGCAAGCTTTTCCCACATCATGGCAAAATGGTTCTATTAGCTCAGAATGTGCATCTGCTCAGCAATCTCAGCATAAAGACAGCTTTTCGCCGGGCACAGTGGTGCACACCTGTAATCCCAGTGGCTTGGGGGGTAAATGGGGGGGTGGGCTGAGTCAGGAGAATAATAAGTTTAAAGCCAGCCTCATCAACTTAGCGAGGGCTTAAGCAACTCAGCATGACCCTGTCTCAAAATAAAATACAAAAAAGGGCTGGGGATGTGGCTCAGTGGTTAAGCACCCTTGAGTTTTATCTCAAAAAAAAAAAAAAAAAAAGCTTTTCTTTTTCTGGTAAGTTTCTGCCAATGTCCAGGGCGAGGGGTTCTGTTGGACATTGTTGGCTCTGTCCGGTCATATATCTGTTTCTTAAATAAACACTCTAGCCAGTGGCATGGGATATTCTATAGCACAGTTCTGAATCATGTACCCACTCTAAGAATACTAAACATCTGAGTAAGATCACTATCATGCAAGAAAAGTAACAAACTCGATTTTTTGAGGAATTTATAATTGAAGAAATGGAAATAAAAACAAAAGCAATATGAAAAGAAGAATCACCAAATACCAGAAAAAAAATTCTAAAGAAAGGTTGGTAGTAAACAGTGTCAAGTGATGTAAGACAGTTTTTCTGTGGGGGGAGGCACTGTTGCCAGGAGGCCTTTCTTGCCTCCATATTTTAGCCAAAGTGATAGATTTTTATAGCAATTCTTATTTACTTTTTATAGTCTTACACAGAGCCTTACTGAAAATAAATTCATTTTTTTTAGTCTTCATGTTCTTCCTAATGCCACCAAGATGAAGTATTATTATATTTTATTTTCCATCTCTGTGAAACTCTATACCACTGGCTTATCCCAGAATGTAGGCAATTTAAATCTGGGAGGGAGATACATAGGGAGATCAGAGAAGAGCTAGTGCTTGAAGAAATTCAGTTCAAATTTTCATAAAATAATGAACTTAATCCTGACTCTTCAAAATCATGGAAAGTCTGCCCCAGAAGGGGACCTTGGATGCTGCATTTAATTTTTAGATGAGAAGACCAAGCCTTAATGTGGTTGAGTGATTGCCAAGGTTAAATAACTGGCTAATGGTCAGAGTGAGAATGAGAAACTGAAGAACATAGTAGATTTACTGACTTTTCTGATCTAGGACTCGGGTTCCTTTCACATATTGTTCTTTGGTGAAATTTAGTTAATGACCAGTTTTGATGAACTCATAAGACTTGGCAACAGCAAAAGAAATAGGAACTGAGCTAGGCAAGGCTGTGCACACCTATAATCCCAGCACCTCTGCTCAGAAGGCTGAGGCGGGAGGCTTGCAAGTTCAAAGCTAGCCTCAGCAATTTAGCAAGACCCTAAGCAACTTAGCAAGACCCTGTCTCAAGATAAAACATGAAAAGGGCTGGGGATATGGCTCAGTAGTTAAGCACTCCTGCATTCAATCCCCGGTACCAAAAAAAGAAAGAAATAGGAACTGATCTAACACTGAAGTCCAGGGGCTTTGGGTTGTAATAGCAGAGTTGGAGTGCAGCTCAGTGGTAGAGCACTTGCCTAGCATAGTCAAGGCCCTCGGTTGGATCCCCAGCGCCACACACACAAAATATTACAACAGCAATAATTCAGTAATGTATTAGGACACTTGGAGATTTGCAGCAAGCAGGATAAGAAAGGTGTACTTCTTTGTACCCAGGGCTCCAGTACCTTAACCCTGTGATTGCCTTGAAAATGTGAGTGGCATATTAAACAGGAATGTTCTGGAGAAATCTAGTGAGCCAAATGAAAAGACTTCTGTCTTTTCATTTGGCTCACTAGGTTAAGTGTCACTTAACCTAGTGGTTATGAACATTATTTTAGCAGTCAGACATTCCTGGGTTTGAATTCTAGCTCTACTATTTGCCAGCACTGTGGCCTTAGGCAAATTATTTAATTTCTCTAAAGTCTTCATTTTCTTTCTTTTTTTTTTTTGGTACTGGGGATTGAACTCAGAGGTACTTGACCACCGAGCCACATCCCCAGCCCTATTTTGTGTTTTATGTAGAGACAGGGTCTCACTGAGTTGCTTAGCATCTCGCTATTGCTGAGGCTGGCTTTGAACTCGCGATTCTCCTGTCTCAGCCTCCCAAAGTGCTGGGATTACAGGCTTGAGCCACCGCGCCCGGCTTACAGTCTTCATTTTCTTAGGAGTAAAACGGGAATACTGGTATCTATGAATTGTAAGGAATAAACACGATGTCTACTAAAGTACAGAATTTACATTCAATAAAGAACTTTAGAATCCTGTTTTAGGTTTTAGTTGGCAATATTGGTGCAGTTGTAATAATGTTACTATTTTTCTCTAATTGAATTTATTTTTTACTTTAAGTTCTCATTCTACCAAGTGATGGTACCAGTCAGCTGACCAGATACTACCAGTCAGCTCAGGGTTTTGCTCCCTTCTCTATGAATTTGAGTGTCCACTGCAGGGAGCTTACATAGTGTTGAGACATAGGGCCAAGGACGTGGGTCAAGGTGAGGCATCCCCTGAGATAGCCATCTTTCCCATTACGTTTTAGTTCATGTAGGCTACTGCTGCATCCTCCTCCTCTCTATAGAGGAGCCTCATCAGGTCAGGGGCCTCTCCTGGCTAATCTCATGCCTCTCCCAGGCCCAGGTAAGCATTCCATTCCTCACTGCATCATGCTGGGAAGTCAGGTGCTCTGTGGGACTGTCTCAGGTCCAGTAGCTTGGACATGCCATGCAGTTGTTTCTAGTGTATTTCTCCATGCTGTGCTAGGAGAGAGAGATGTTCTGGATGTTTTACAACTCCCTTAGATTCTTTTTTTTTTTTTTTTGGAGGTACTAGGGATTGAGTCCAGACATGCTTCACCACTGAGCTCCACACCCAGCCCTTTTTATGTTTTTTTGTTTTGTTTTGTTTCTGATACAGGGCCTCGCTAAGTTGTTTAGAGCTTTAGTAAGTCGCAGAGCTGGCCTTCAACTTGCCATCCTCCTGCCTTAGGCTCCCAAATTTCTGGGATTACAGGCATGCGCCACCACCTCTGGCTCATGCTTCCAAATCTATTGTTAATTTGCCATGCCTGGACCTTGACCTGTAAAAGTCAAAGCTTTGTCTCTTTTGTCTTCTGCAGTCTGCTGCATCTTGCAAGAGGTAATGTCCACAGAACATCCCACATCTCAAACACTAGTCAGAAAGTGACAAAGGATAGAGCTGCTTCTGGAATTGCTTGAGGAAAATGGAGGAAAGGACCAGCTCCAGCAGTATCTATCAAAGCCCACTCAGATGTTAATACTGGAGACTAATGTTAATTTTTAATAAGCAGTTTCTTTAACCTCATAGAACAAGTAGAGTAGACTTGTGGAAAATGCACAAGCTAATAAAGTATATCTGGGTCACAGAAGTCAATCCTTCATTCTGGCAAGTATCTATGAACCCCCTGCCAAGGGCAAGGCGGATGAGGCCAATGTTAAGAAGTGTGATGGGGGTGGGTGAGAAAAGTGTTCAGCAAGTGGTCTAAACAGGAAAAACTGTGCTGAAAACCATTGATGGGCTACCAAAGACAGCGTTTTAAAGATCTCATATTCTCTTTTCTCCTTCTATGCATCTGTTGGTTGAATAAGGACGAGTTTTTTAAAACCTCAATTAATTTTAAAGAAGGAAACAAAGTAAGTGTTTTTCTTCTCACCAGGGAAGGCAATTTTGATGTTAAACACCTCATTGATAGTGGTAATACTATGCAGTTAATTTTAAAGATGGGAACAAAAGAAGTGTTTTCATTCTCACCAGGGAAGGCAGTTTTCAACACCTCATTGACGGTAGTACTGCCGCTCATCTGGGACTTGATAATAGCTCCTCTTGACAAGACAATACTGAAAACACAGGGTGAAACCCACCAGCACTTGGATGTGTTGTCACCCCCACCTACTAGCAAAGGCACATTTTCTCTGTTTCCTGGATGGAGTGTTAGAGTGCAGTGCAATCCAATTATTTTTACAATGCCAAGTCCCATGGAAATGAATTCAGGAGCTCACTCTATGGATTTCAGTGGGACTTGGTGTGGTGAAATTGATTCCACAGGGCTTTGACACAGAATGAGAGAGTGGGGGAGTTTCTATTCACATGTATTTATTTTTCCAAGCTACAGCATTACAGGATGAGAATGTTCTTTTTACCACTTCCATCTAAAACTAGAATTAGGGGATAGGGAAAAAATGGTTATATTTCCTCTGCAGTCATGAATTTGTTCCTTATGGAGCAAGGGCAATCTGATGGCACTTCTCAGCAAGCGAGAGAAATCAGGCATTTATGTAAAGACTTCAGCTTGGAATCACAAGTGAAGCTTGCTATGTTTGTATTTGGATGGTCCCACTATAGCAGGTGGGCATCCCCCTGGTCTCAGTGGCTCTGGGTCATAGGATTCTGGGCCTAGTATCATTTTCAGTTGTCTTGAAAGACAGAGATCATAAATTCATTATTGGTTCAGAGAGAAAGTATCTAGTATATCCACAAAGGATCTATTAAAAAATTGAAAGTCATTAAATTCTAATTATTCAATTTTAAACATGTTAATTGATGGACTTTACAGGCAAGCTTCTTAAGGATAACTGAGGCTGTTTCCTTGGTTTTAGGAAATTTAGGAAAGATTAGTAAACAGTGGCTCTGAGAAGCCATTTATCAATATAAACACTTGATTTCCAGGCTGGAATTCTTCCTTCCAGCTTTGGTGTCAAGAAGAGAAGAGGTTGGTGGCTAACCTCTTGAAGTCCCCATCTCAGACACAAAGAAACTGTCACTTGAAGCATATTAATTAGTTTCCCGTCTCTATAACCAACAAAATACTTGAGATAATCCACTTATACAAAGAAAAGAATTGTTTTGGTTCAGTTTTGGAGGTTTGGGTTCAGGATTGGTTGGTCTCATTGCTTTGGGCTCATGGTGAGGTAGGACATAATAGCGGGAGTGTGTGGTGAAGCAAAAACACTCACCTCACGGTCAGGAAACAAAACAGTAAAAGAGAGGAAGAGACTGGGGTCCCATAATCCACCTCATGGACATACCCAGCAAACGACTTAAGAACCTACCACTAGGTCCCTCCTGAAGGTTTCACCACTTCCTGGCACTGCCTCTTTGAGCACCAAGCTTTCAATTCATGGGTCTTGGGGGGTGTTCAAAATCCAAACCATAGTGCCCACAGTACAAACTGATTTATAGTTAAATTCATTTTGGAAATTCACAATTCCTGAGAAGGCAAGGAGATAAGAGAATACAAACCTGTATACACCACCATGCAAAGGGATTTGACAATCCCATAGCAGCACATCCCTTAGGAGTGACAGTGATCATCTGATGTGTAACTCCCTCTCCTGAGCAGTCTGGCACAAAGAGCAGCTCAGTCCCAAGATTCCAGAAGGGTCAGCCGCATGATCCCAGTGGGGAGAGCTGAGGGTAGTCTGGGACCTGTATTGTAGTCTTTTTCCTTTGGGGTTTTGACATTCAGAGATTCAACTTCATTCTTACTCAAGTATTCTTAAGACTTTCTATAAGTGAAAAGTGGGTTTTGAATATATTAAGAGAAATTTTTATAAAGGAAACATGATAAAGCAATAAGATGATACTGGCCAAGTGCTCTGGTAGTGAAATCCTTAAAAAATAACAGCTCTCTAGAAATATAAAGTATATTATTTTATTTTGCTCCAGAATAGTATAGATATTACATTAGCTTTTATAATATTAGGTCATTTTTTCTCTGAGTATAGCACTATCTCTCCCCAAACAGCTAAGAATGAGCTTCAATAACTTCAAATGTTAATATAATTTTTCTATGAACTCTGTCACATTACTGTCTACAGAATCTGCTCTTGGATGCTTTAGTTTTCCTCAGAGGGAGTGAAAGACTTTCATTCCTTCTTTGTGCTTTCCCAACTCTAGGGAATCAGAGGGAAGTTTCTGATTGCTGTAGGCTTCAGTTCTTTATTAGCTCTGAGTCAATCTGCTTAACACTTCTTTGAAGTCAAGAAATCCTGCCAGGGCCCCGACAGTGCACTCCACTTGATAGCTGGGGGAAGGAAATGGATGTCCTTGAAGACCCTTCCCAAGCCCAGGTTTGGGACTTAACCCATCTCTGCTGGTCTCTCTCACAATTTTGGATTCGGATAGAGGAGAGAGACGCTAGGGGAGAGCTATGCATTCCCAAAGGATTGAATTCAAGTCTGTGGGCCAGGCTTCTAGCTGCCCTGACGGGTCACTAATGGCTCCAGTTCCTGCCTGCTCCTGACAGCTGAGAAAGTCAGGCAAAATCACCTCCTAGGAGTATTCTATAGGAAATAGACCACCGATATCCTTTATATGTCCTGGAAGCCAACATCTTGGGACTGCTATGATAGGGTACACCACTAAAGACCTTCATGGAGAGGAAATAATTTGTAATGTCTAATGGCAAGGAGTAATAATAATTTTTAAAGCCCAAAGCTCTCTTTCTTCATCTGTAATTTGGAGAAATTCGGCTAAACAATCCCCCACGTCCCTTCCTGTACAATTTTTGGATTCTAGATCTGACTGTTGGTGGAAAGTAGGGTCTGTCTAGGGTGGGAGGGAAGTAAAGGGATTGGATTTTAGTAATCTTTTAGTTCGTCCATCCTCTTAGTCTGAAAGACCTTAGATAAATATCAGAAGGCAACTGGGCTTGTATATAAGACGGAAGTGAGTATTCGTATAAATATATAAAAATCCTGAAATAAATTCCTTCAAGCCTCCTTGATCTTATTTCAGTAATGTCAATTAAAAACCTCCCTCAGATTGTCTCTAAACACAATTCACCACTTTTCTGAAGACTCTCAGTCACCATTACTATGCATTAGTCATTGCTCACTAGCATGGGAGGGGACCATACTGGGGTGGGCACCATCCACTGTCTAAGATGAGTGAGACCTAGTGCTTAGTATGGAGCCGCGAGGATGGATGAGACGCTGCTGCCCTGCCTTACTGCACAGCATAGAAACAAGGACGTAGGTTTTCAAACTAGATACAAAATACTCATAAATATCAAATGGTTATTCTGATTTTTAGTGTTTAGAGATGAGAGAGACTACTGGGCTATCTTGGAGAAAGGGTTGTGGTCTGGATTTTGAAGGAAAGCTTAGTGTTGGATCACAGCAAGGGGCGTACAGAAAGCAGAGGCTCTGAGAGAGGCGTGTGTTGGAGACATGAAGGGCTCCGTGAGGTGATCTGCTGCGTACTAGAGTTGTTTGACCTCAAGCAAGTGACTTCCACTCTCTGACCCTTCCTTGTTCATCACAGTGTTGACTACCTAATAGGGTCATTTTGAGGATACATTGAAAATATCACATAAATTTTTTAGCATAGTGTCTAGCCATTTGTGAAGGTTCAATAAAGAGTACTACTATTAATTATAAACCATTTTATTAGATTAAATAACATGTTGATGAAAGCTTAAATTAGGAGTTAGTGAAAATGAAAATAAACATACAGAACGTTTGCTAGGGAAGAAACCTTGATGCATGCAGTACATGGCCTTGTGTGGTTGTGTGACCATGCACTTTAATTCCAAACAAGAACACAGCACTTAGGGAGGCTGAGACAGGAGAATCATGAGTTCAAAGCCAGCCTCAGCAACAGCAAGGCACTAAGCAACTCAGTGAGACTCTGTCTCTACATAAAACACAAAATAGGCCTGAGGATGTGGCTCAGTGAGTCGAGTGCCCCTGAGTTCAATCCCCAGTGCCAAAAAAAAAAAAAAAAAAAGAAGAAGAAGAAATATTGTAAGCAGGAGTAACAGCTTCTAGGAAATGTCCTCAAGGGAAGGAGGCAGACTTCAGCCCAGTTCCTTTCTTTCCTCTGGAATGCAGATCATTGGCTGATATGCTTGTAAAAACCCTGGACTAGAAGGTGTCCTTGGAATGGTAGCCATGAATGTCAGAGCCACAAAAGCAAAAGAACCTGAGTCCCCCACCTCCAGACAAGGGAGGCCAGCCTTGACCTGACCAGCTTTAGAATTTAAGATAGGTAAATATCTATCTTGGTTAAACCATAATTATTTGAGTTTTTCTTCTACTTGCCAAACTCCATCTTAACTAATTCAAATGCCTAAAGATTTACGTACAGGAATGCTTATTGAGGCATTGTTTGTATATCAATAAACGTCGATCTGCATATTTGTTGGTAAAGCAATGGTTGAATACATCAGGGCCCATTTGTTTAAATCAGTCAACAAATATTTTTGAGCATCTGTTTCCTGTCTGGCACTCTCCTAGATCCTGATGTATAACAGGGGACAAAAGAGACAAAACTGGAATTTATGTTTGAGCCAAGAACATCCAAATGATTGGATACTATGAAAATATTAAAAAGTAAAAGTTATTGTGTATTACCAGTATTCTTGATGCTCTGAATCTGGGGCCTTCCTGGTCTTGGAGACACTGCCTCTTCCAGGGTTAGCTAATTCCCAGATTAGCGAATTAGTTTCCTGGGAGTTTACTTTTCATATGCAAACTAACTAATCCCAGTTTAGACCCACCTGAGCTACTCTCTCCCCTGATCCCTACCAACCTAGGTCCAGGTACCAGCCAATTAGGGGCAGTCCTACATCTCTTTATTCAAACTAGCCAATCATGAACTGCTGAGCCTGCTTCTCCTGCCTCCACTATTCCCTCCCTGGAAAACCACAACAAAGACTCACCCAGTCTTTCCCCTCACTTCTGCCTCGTGACAAACCCTGAAACCCACATGGCCCAGACATGCTGCCCCTTCCTTTTGGGAACTGTCAGTGACAAACTATAGTTTCAATGGCAGTTATCTCTTACCCTGTGGGCGGCACCACATTGGAATAATAATAGGACCTACATTTTAAAACATATGTAGAATATGATCCCATTTGATTGAAAAAAAAAAACTTTAAATGCATGTATGATTGTACAAGTTACAAAAAATAAATGGAAAGAGATAAAAAAATTTAACAGTAATTATATTGAGGAGTGTATTCCACCACTTAGAGGAAGAGAGGCAAAGACTATTCATTGAAATTTCTTGTCTGCTTGGTGCTTCTGTCTCTATCACTGATGTGGTGGGATTTGTACCTTTTTATTACTTGCAACAATTTTAACGGGATCACCAGGACTATGGAATCATGGAAGCTTGGAGATCTCTTTAGACAGGAAGTTGCTGAAGAAGTATGAGAAAAATTATTCACTTTGAGCATTCCGGTATTAATTGGATCTTTATAAAGAGCATGCCTTACTTTTGTAAGAAAATAAGATAGACAAACATGTGCTTTGCATTTCATTTTATTCTTCCACTCTCTGGGCACCTTCTTCCCTGTCACACCTGAGCTGCTGCGTGCACCTGAAGCTTCTTGGAGCTCAGCAGTCTGCTTGGAGACAGGCCCTGCCTCCTCTGGACGGCAGCTTTCTCCACCTTGCTTCATATTCCACCTTTTATACATTTGTTGAAATTTCTAGTCTGCTCGGTGCTTCTGTCTCTATCACTGACGTGGTGAGATTTACACCTTTTTATTACTTGCAACAATTTTAATGGGACCACCAGGAGTTAAGGACTATGGAATCATGGAAGCTTGGAGATACTCTTCAGACAGGAAGTCAGGAAGTCGCTGAGTAAGTGTGAAAATCCAGTATCTTGACACGTCCGTGAATGTGAATGGGTATAGAAGGTTGGTGTGTTAATCACCTTTTGTCACTATGACGAAATATCGGACGTAATCAATTTATTTATTTATTTATTTATTTATTTATTTATTTTTGGTACTGGGGATTGAACTCAGGGGCACTTGACCACTGAGCCACATCCCCAGCCCTATTTTGTGTTTTATGTAGAGACAGGGTCTCACTGAGTTGCTTAGCGCCCCGCCATTGCTGAGGGTGGCTTTGAACTCGCGATTCTCCTGTCTCAGCCTCCCTAAGTGCTGGGATTATAGGCTTGAGCCACTGCGCCCGGCTGGATGTAATCAATTTAATAAAAGAAAAGGCTTATTTTGACTCACAGTTTCAGAGGTTTCAGTTCATGGTCATTTGGCTCTGTTGCCTTTACCTGAGATACTTCATGGTGGGTAGCACACATAGAGAAATTCTACGTGTCTCTGGGCAGCTGGGAAGCAAGAGAAATAGGAAGGGGCTGAATCCCCATATCCTTTTCAAGGGCAGGCCCCCAATGACCTATCTTCCTCCAACTAGGCACCAGGTCCTAAAGGTTCTACTTCTTCCTATAGTGTAACATGCCGAGGACCAACCCTTCAACTCGTGGGCCTTTGGGAGACATTTCAGATCCAAACTGTTAATAGCCACAAGCAGAAAGGAGAGAAAAAGGTCTAGCCTTTGACAAAGACCCTGACACCGAGATGGACCTGACCTCGAAAAACAATGAATCTTCATTTATAGGGGCCACTAGGAAATCCAATTCCAAAACTGACTACTTGGGACCAACCTATCTGGAAAACAGCTGGCATAGTAGGCAGGGAGTTGGTGGAAAAAGGGAGGGGGCTTCTACTGTAAACAGTGTACCATCAGGTCGTGTGCAGAAGAGGGGTCCTCTAGGGAAGATGGCTTTAGGAAGTACCATCTGGGTTCAGGCAGCCTGTATGACAGGTCTGCCAAAGTTCTGGGGCAGGCAACCAATACTAGTTGCGCCATTTATTTACCCAATGTTTGTGGAGCACCTTCCCTCAGCCTAGCAGGCAAGTGATGGTCTGGATGCAGCAGGAACAGTGGCGTGCATCATTGGCTACTCAATGCAAAGTGCTCAGAAACAGACAGGATTCTACCAACCAGCAGTCAGGGATACTGCTCACCAGTCATATGATCTTTGGTTTGTTTCTTAACTTCTGAGTTTTAGCATTTTTGTTTTAAAAATAAAATATTTCAGCATACTATAGCAATACATGCATACCCATGTCTATAGTGGCATAATCACAATGGCCAAACTATGGAACCAGCCTAGATGTCCATCAACAGATGAAAATGAGGCACATACACACAATGGGATTTTATTAGTCATAAATAAGAATGAAATTATGTCATTTGTAGGAAGTGGATGGAATTTGAGGACATTATGTTATGCAAAATAAGCTATACTTAGAAAGATGAGGACCATATGTTTTCTCTTATGTGTGGAAGTTAGAGAGAAAAAAGAAAGAGAAAGTTAGGGGGTAATCTCATGAAAATCAAAGGGAGATCAGTAGAGTAGAAAAAAGGGATTAGGGGAAGGGAGGAGAGGAATGAAAGGGGAAAATAGCTGGCCGCGGTGGCTCAAGCCTGTAATCCCAGCACTTAGGGAGGCTGAGTCAGGAGAACTGCGAGTTCAAAGCCAGGCTCAGCAATGGTGAGGCGCTAAGCAAGCAACTCAGTGAGCAAGCAACTCAGTGAGACCCTGTCTCTACATAAAACACAAAATGGGGATGTGGCTCAGTGGTCGAGTGCCCCTGAGTTCAATCCCCAGTACCAAAAACAAAAAAAAAAGAAAGGAGAAAATACTGGGGAATGATATTGACTAAATTATATTGTTAACATTGAGTGCGTGTGCAAATATGTAACAATCCCAATCCCACCCATTATGTGCAATTACGATGCAACAACAAAAATGGAAAAAAATTAAAAATAAAATATTAGAGCCTAGCTCTCAGGGTTGTTGCTGTGTTAGATGAAATATAATGCTGTGTACTGAGTAAGCACTCAATCATGTCCCAGAGAGCTCACTGCTTGCACTGCAAGCCCCTGACTTTCTAGAAGAGTGGATTGTCTTTCCTGTTGAGTGTGTAACTGGCTTCAGAGATTGGCTATGAGACCTTTGGACATTTCAACAGCTCAGACTCAGTTGAGCCTGAAGGCAGACTGCAGATTTGATTTAGTTTATTGCAAAGTGTGTGTGTGGGGGAAACATCTGAAACCATCGAAACTTAGCAATTGAATGTACCTGTACATGTGGAGCAAAAGGGAAACTAATTCCTCTGGCTCCCAGGCCCTTCCTGTTTTGGCACATTCTAGCCCCCACTGAAGGAAAACGCCAAGGGCAGTTTTTGCAGCTGAAGACTTGATAAACAACAATGTTGGGTTTATCTGGATCCTCTGATCTCAGGATTTCAAAGTATGTTAGGCAAACACCTAGCAGCAGATAAGATTTTTCTCTATTTCCTGGATAGTCAGAGGCTCAGTCGACAAGCGCCTTAACAGATCCAAGAACATAATCCTTAACAGATCCAAGAACATAATCTAGGTCAAGTGCCTTGGAGGCAAGAAGGGACATTGCAGATGCACTAAATGCAGTGGTTTTCAAATGTGAGGGCTCAAAATTCACATGAGAAAGCCTCTCAAATTCCACATTCCAGGATCCTTCGATGAGAGAATCTGATTCCAGAAATCTGAGTGTGGGCTCTGAATTCCAAGTTTTAACCTTGGCTCTCAGGTGCTATGTTTATCACGCTTTGAGAAATACCTGTGTAGTGGAGTCAGAAGCTGTGCCTTCTATTTGGGGTGTGGCCCCTGAGTGGCCAAGAGGAACACTTCTAGGGGTTGCAACCAAGGACAAAAATCTACAATATCCACATCTCAAATTTTTATCCTCTAGGGAGAAAGGCCTGGCAGAATGCAAACTCAAACATCTTAGTTCTTTTTACTAATAAGGCCAATTTGACTTCTAAGGGTGAGATTGGTTCTGCAGGTATACAGGAAACCACCAGCAGGTCCTCTTTCCAAGGCATCCCTGGGCCCAGATCATGTTTTTAAGCACAGAGGCTACACTTCCAACTTCTGGTGGCTCCAGGAGTTCCTTGGCTTGCGGCTAAATCCCTCCAATCTCTGCCTCCATCTTCATGTGGCTTCTCCTTTTCACTGTGTCTAGAATCTCTCTCTGACTTTCTAAGAATGTTTGTCATTGGATTTAGGGCTCACCATGATAACTCAGGAAGATCTTATCTCCATATCCTTAATTACATCTGCAAAGAGCCTCTTTTCAAATAAGGCCACCTTCACAGGCTTCAGGTAGACATATCTCTTTGGGTCAGAGGTCACTATTCAAGCCATTACACCTCCCTATCACCTGCCACTATGATTACTAGCTGTTTGTGGCATGAGTTAATATCAGTTTCCTCCACAATACTGCAATGTAAAGACAGGGACCTTTGAAACAGTTTCTGTAATGCCCAGAATACTAGGTACTCAATTTTTGTTTAATGTGTGAATACATCTCTTTTTATTGATATTCATATTTGATGATCCAACAGTACTACTGTTGTAGTAACTGTTAGTGTGGTTTAGTAAAATGTATTACTACTATTAGTAATTACTGGATTTATTTACTCGTAAAATTACATAACTACCATTGTAGTCTAAAATACATATTTCGGTACATATACATTTTAAACATATAAATATCTTTGTATGACTGTTAGAATTCATAGTATATATATACTATTTGTTATGGTTCGGGTATACGGTCTCTCTAAAAGTTCCGATGTTAATGCAGAAATGTTCAGAGGTGAAATAATTAGATTATGAAAGCTGTAATGGATCAGTCCATCCTAGTTTGAATGGACTAACGGGGTGGTGACTACAGGCAGCTGGGGCATGGCTGGAGGAGGCGGGTCACTGGGGATGGTTATCTTACTTGTGGCTCCTTCTCTCTTTCTCTTGCTCTCTCCTTCCTGGCCACAATGAGCTTCTCCTCTCCCATGCCATTCCATATTGTTGTTCTACCTAATCTTGGGGCCAGAGCCCTGAGTTGGCCAACCGTGAGCTCCAACACCCTGAGCCCCAAATAAATCCTTTACTTTGTTCTTGTTGAACATTTTGGTCATAGTGACACAAAGCTGACCAGCGTAGCATTATGATATGTGGTAGCATAAATCTCTCCCCAGCACTCTTTTTTTCCCCCCAAAAAACCATCTTGCAGGTAAATTGCAGAACCCTGTACTTGAGCCTTATTGTTGTCAGTCCGTTAAGACCCAAACCATCTTCCACCATCCCTTCTCTTCGAAAATGTTGAGCCAAATTCACTGTACATAGGGATGAGTTTGAGAAGATGTGCCATGTCACAAGATTGAGTCAGATCTTCTCATCCAGAAAATGGTATGTCCTTTGATTTAGGTGAGATCATCATTTCCAGTTCATTCTTCTCTCCCCTGTGTCGTTCTTGGATGAGTCTAGGAGAGGGACTGAGAAGCTTGTAGGCACAGGCTTTGCCAAATTGTCCCAGTGCTTCCTTCCCCTTTCATTGTGGATAAGGGTGACAGCTATTCTCCTCAGGAAGTCTTCCCTGATGCTCAGCTCTCCCTCCAACCCCTCTCTTTCTCCCTAAAACTCACCAGGCCTATTCTTTTCTGAGGTGGAAGATAGAAAGATTTTCTCACCCCTTCCCACCCAAGGACTTGAGTCAAAGGCACCACACAGGGTGCATTGCAAAGGGAAGGCTACACATGAGACTTTCTTGGAACAGCCATGACTTGAACATTTGTGTCCCCTCCAAAATTCACACTGAATCTTAATCCCCAATGCAATTACTTCTTTTCTTGTGTGTGTGGGGGGGTGGGGTACCAGGGATTGAACTCAGGGGCACTCGGCCACTGAACCACATCCCCAGCCCTATTTTGTATTTTATTTAGAGACAGGGTCTCACTGAGTTGCTTAGGTCCTCGCTAAGTTGCTGAGGCTGGCTTTGAACTCACAATCTTCCTGCCTCAGCCTTCTGAGCCACTGGGATTACAGGCATGTGCCACTGCACCGGGCCATCAATGCCATGATGTCTAAAAGGTGTCCCCAGTACAACATATAAAGAGGTGTGGTGTTAGGCTATGGGTGAAAAAAATGAAGAGAGCCACCTGCATCCAGCCCTCATGGATTGCATTTAGACCTCATAAGAGAGCTGAAGGGGGTGAGTTTGCCCCTCACATCTCTTTGTCCCTTTCTCCATATAAGGATGTCATGAAGAGGTGCTGTGAGAAATGACACCTTGTCAGTCACTGAATCTGCCAGTGGCTTGGCCTTGCCAGCTGCCAGAACTGTGAGAAATACATGTCTACTGTTTATAAATTGCCCAGTGTAAGGTATTTTGTTATGCCAGCAGGAATGGATGAAGACAGAATCCATTTGCACCATTATTCATCCTTGTGCAAAAGACTTTTGCTAGTATTTTATTTAAAATTTGTTCCACTATTGTAAATGACATTGGTCTTGTGTGGGTGTGCATGCAGCAAGACATTTGTCAAACGTTGGGGCCGGGGTTGTATTGACTTGGAGAAATGAACTGGAAAGTTCTCCTTTTTCTGTGCGCTGGAGCAATCATAAAGCAGGGACCGTTAGCAACACCCACTTGAGCCGGCCTTGAGTTTGTATAAAAAGCAGCCCATATGAGCAGGAATGAGAGATTCTGGTGGTGGTGGTGTTTTGGATTAGCAAGGACCATTCTGTCTCCAGATGTTTGCTATTTGAAACAGATTGTGTCTCTACCTTCCTGTCTGGCTTAGAGGGTAAAATCCACTGACCTCACAGTTTGCTTGCCAGAATTTTGCAGAATCTTCCCATGTATATCCAGGCCATCTCCCCTGAGCTGTTGGTTTCAGCAACACACCGGGCAAGGTAGAGGAGGATACCGGAACAAATGCGGACCAGGCCTCACATGCCTTTTGAGTTGCTTCATTGGCCAAGACTGAGGGATGCTAGCAAGACTTTGATTCACAGGTGTCAGCACCTTGCATGTACGAAGCGTTAGGCTGCACCGTGGAAGTGCAGCGTTTCATCGTTGGCTTTAAAAATAATGTTCAGAGCTGGTCTTCAAAAAAAAAAAAAAAAGATTATTAGAAGCAAGGAGATTAGTTTCTGAATCTAGTTTTCTTTATCTTTGCGGAAGAAGAGGTTTCATTTGAAAGGTTTTATCTCCAGCAGGTTGACAGGCTACTGCAGTCACTAGCTTCATTTAGAAGGGGAATGGAAAGTAATAAAAATCTCTTCCTATTTTATAGTTCCTTCTGTGCCCGCTGGATCAGCTAGATATCCTGAGCTGTGGGGGTGATGAGAATAAATGGAGAAAAGAATAAGAACCCCAAATGACTCGTTATAGCCACTCTTTTCAGTTACAGCCTGACAATTATATATATTCATATGATAATATCTGATATGAAAAATGTCTGTAAGAGAAAGAGAGGAAGTGTCATTTCATTTAATAAACCGTTCGTTTCAATATATGGACATTTTCACTAAATTATATAAAGTTTTTTCCTTCTAAATTTCACCTCAGGGTTTATGAATGAAATGCCATTCTGGCATAGTTTTAAATGCCCAGATAAAGATTTATAATCAGAATGTAATGTGGCTGGAATAATACTGACATAGAAATAATTGCTTTTCGACAGGTGGTCCTGTAGTTTCATGATTAGACCTACAAATTCAATGTCAGCAAGCCATCCATAGAGCCCTCCCTGGATCTCAGTGAAGAATGAATTGCTTCTCTGAGATTCTACCTTCTCCAAGTTCAGACTGTAACAGGGAGTAAGCAGGTTTCTGGAAGATCCTTCCACTGTCTTTCCAATGCTATAACATCCACTTCGTATGGACCCATCTTTGCATGTAAGTAGGACTGGGAAGGGAATGTGCTGAATTATTTCATATGGAACAAAGAAACAGGGTAACAAAGTCTTGGGAATTAAAAAAAAATCCCTCTTTCAGTAGATCTGCAACATGAAAATGAGCAAAGTATTCTCTAGGTGAACAGGGTCCTGAAAATGTTGTATTCTGCTTAAAGGATCTCTCACAAACATCTATGAAATACCATGTACACACAGACACCAACTGGCCCACAAAGACTTGTTCATATGAATATCATATGAATACACTATAGTTGGAGGCAATGAAGATTTACATAGATTTGTTGATTCAAGAAATATTAATTGGCCTGTAATCCCGGTCTCCTTTGGGAGGCTGAGACAGGAGAATCGCAAGTTCAAAGCCAGCCTCAGCAATAGTGAGGCGCTGAGCAACTCAGTGAGACCCTGTCTCTACATAAAACACAAAATAGGGCTGGAGATGTGGCTCAGTGGTGGAGTACCCCTGAGTTCAATCCCCGGTACCAAAAAAAATTTTTATGTATATATATAATTTTTTATATAATTTATATATATATATAATTTATATATATATATTTTTTCAATTTATATATATATATATATTGAAAACTCCTGTGTTGCAAGTCCTGTTCTGAGTGTTATGGCTACAGCAAAGAACAAAACAGACACACACACACACACCAAAAAGATACAGATGACAAAACAACTAACATCTAGAGTGTAGATAGTGGTTTATGTTAAAGAAGGAAGCAAAGGAGAGAAGGGAGAGGGGACTCTGGGAGAGTGATAATTTAGATAGGATGTTCAGGAAAAGCCTCAAGAGACAGTGACAATTGAATAAAGAGCTGAAGGAAGCCATGTGGCTATCTCTCAGGGATGAAGACCACCAAGGTTAGAGTTTGGAACATTAAAAGATGCACAGCAAGTGAACCAGGAGGAGGAGAAGGAGGAAAAGGGGACAGAGATGTAATGCGGGTCCTGGTGAGTCTTGTATGGATTTGGAGATCTAATTTCAGCAAGAGAGAGAATTCTATTGGAGGACCTGGAGCAGAGGAATGGCATGATCTAGTTACATTTGAACAGAGTCCCTTGGACTGTGGGGTGGAGAAGACACTGAAGCAGACAGAAGTGTGAGACCAGTTGGAAGGCTGGTGCAAAATCTAGGGAGCAAAGATGAGGGTGCCTGGAGCAGAGAGATCAGAGGATGGAGCAGCGGCTGGATTCGGAATATATTTTTAAGGCTAAACTGATATCATTTGCTGAAGACTGGATGTGGGAGTGAGAGAAAAAGAGAAGTTGAAGATAACTACATAAAATACATCTTAATATATTTTATATATGTATATACAATATATATGTATTGACACACACAGCACATACAGTATATTTTTTGCCAGAGCAACTTTAAAAAAAAATTATCATCTACTGAGATGGGGTGACTGCCAGAGGAACAGGAGGTTTTTTTTTTTTTTTTTTTTTTGATTGAGGAGAGTGGGAGAAGTTGATAGAAATGGATATCAGGAATTTAGGACATGTATTAGTCTGTTTTTCATTATTCTAACAAAATACCTAAAGCTGGGTACCTTAGATGGAAAAGAGGTTCATTTAGCCCATGGTCTTGGAGGTTAAAGAGCATGGCACTGTCATCTGTTTGGCTCTGACGAGGGCCTCCTATCAGATGGAAGGAGCACATGAAAGGTGTGCAATGTTAAGGGGAAGAGATCACATGGCAAGAGAGGGTAGGGAGGGACCAGCTGTGCTCTTTTGTAACAACTCACATTTGGGAGGTTACAGCGGATTGAACCCCAGGGCACTTAACCACTGAGCTACATCCCCAGCCCTTTTACATATTTATAGAGACAGAGCCTCACTAAGTTGATGAGGCTGGCTTTGAACTTGTCATCCTCCTGCCTCAGCCTCCTGAGCTGCTGGGATTACAGGAGTGTGCCACTGTGCCCAGTACAACTCACTCTTATGGGAATTAACTAGAGTCCTGGGGGGACTACTTAACCCTTTACAAAAGCATTCCCCCAGTAATCTAATGACCTCCCACTAGGTCCCTACTTAAAAAATCCCACTACTTCTTAACATTGCCACACCAGGGACTAAGCTTCCGATCCATGAACCCTTCCAAACCATAGCAGGATATTCTAAATTTCAGCTGAATACTAGACAACCAAGCAGAGATGCTGTCTGGGCAGTTGCTTATCTACTTCTGGAGTTGCAGGGGAAGAGGTCTCATTTAGAGGTATAAATTTCGGAGTCATCAGCATATAGATGATATTTCAATCAGTCAGACAGGATATCACTGAGGAATAACTATATTTAAATACCTTTATTAGAGAATGTATAAAGGGCAGAAAAGAACAGCAAAGGAGACTTTAAAAAAAAAAAAAAAAGCGGCCAGAAGGGTTAGAATCAAAGCAGGCAAATGTGGTATCCTAGAAGCTAAGAGAAGAATGTCTTTCAAGGTCTGATGCTGACAGTAAGTCGGGAGAATGAGGCCTGTGAATTGACTATTAGATTTAACATCATGGAGGTTATTTGTGCTCCTGAGCAGACCAGATGAACATATGAATAAAACCAAATGCAAAGATGCAGAGGAAGGGCACAGGCCACGTGCTAGGCTGTGGCCCTGGATGTGTCCATCACAGCACTTCTCCTACCCACCGTTTTCTGAAACACAGCTCTCCCTGGCGGACCCAGGCTATTCTTTGCACATGGTGGTCTTATTCAGTACCACGGGATGGGAGAGCCACTGGCCCAGGAGAGGGTCTAACACAGAAAGGTCTGCCAGCATTCTCAGGTTATCTCTCTGAAATGTGCAGAGATAGGCTACTTCAGTAGCCTCTGAAGCTGAGGGACTACACTAGCAGATGTCACGAGGAAGGCCACGATGAAGCATAAATGGGCTGCACTTTCAAATGGGCAGAAATCATGAGTCTGGAGTAGAATCAATGGCATAGAAAAATGACAGGCAGGCCATAGAGCATGGTGGCTGCCTGCTAGCAGAAAGGAAGCCCCACAAGAAGAAATGGAGAGAGTGGCTGCGTCACACAGATGGTGGGGCACAAAGTACTGCCTTATTTCCAGAACCATCCACTGACCCCAGCCCTTCACGATGTCCCCCCCTTCTATTCTCCTCAAGATACCTGGTGGCCCCGCTGCTTGAGCTAACTTGGATGCAATGAAGACCTGAGTTCAATGAGAAAAGCCCCAAGCCACAGAGGCCATGGTGGCCACAGTTTTGCTAATGCAGAGCAAGATGTGGATGCATGCCATCAGAAGGTCTTAAATTAAAGCAAAGAACATAAACACAATAATCACTGCCAATGCCACAGGAAAAGTTGGGGCTGTGGAAAAGATGAAAGTATTTATTCATAATGTGATAACAAAACATAGGTCTTTCCTGTTGTCCGATAGGAAATGGGTCAGTTTCTCATTGATTTCTTCCTTTCTTGCCTTGACTGATCATGCCAAGAAGTGATCATGAGGAAGGCTCGCTTTTCATAGTGGCCAGACTGAGCAATGGTTACTGGCTTAGAGAGACTGAAATAGTTGTCTCTTGGATAGTAGGATCCCTTGGATCCCCGAAATTCCATGGCCAGGTAGTGTGCATTTGATAAAGGTATCCCGACATCCGCAGATCTTTGTCTGAGATTGTTGTCCTTTGTTGAGGTCATTGATACAATTTGGTTATTGCATACTGAATGCACAAAATTCAGATTTGTTATGATTCTAAGTTCTGGGGTCAACTATCAATGGGATCACCCAAGAGATCAGGAAATTTCCCAAACTCAACCATCTTGGAAAGGCTTGCTAAGATATCTGTGCTTTAGAGCACCACAGAAGAAGTTTGTAGGTCTGTCCCTGAACTGTTGACATTAATGAACTATTTTAAGACTTTTTAAAATATTAGGGTCCAGCTAATTTCTACCAGATTCATTGTACCCTCTGGATTTTCATTTTGTGCTACATAGGCTGAATTGTAATAAATAATGTTATTTATTGAACACCTACTTTGTGCCAGGTTGCATATTAATACTGGGAACGCCACATTAATCAATAATAATGCTAATCCAGTCAGGAAGTGTGGCGTAGTAGCTCAGTAGTCGCAGGACAATTAGAGGAGCTGGCATGCTCTGCGGTAAAACCACCCAGCAATTATTCTGGCTTATAGCCTATTAACTTTTACCACTTCCTTAATACAAGAGAATTTTATTACCAATTTACACAGCAAGTTAAATTAATATTTATAAGAGTCATGGAGGCTCAGAAGTACGATGAAATTTCTAGATGTGCCTTGTCAATGCTGACATTTTTTCCTTCGTCATCTTATCAGTCCTTGAGTGATCTCTCAGTGGTAATCAAAAATACTTGGTTCCTCTTTCTTCCTCCCCCCTTTATTTATTTGTTTGTTTGTTTGTTTTTAATTAGAATCAAGGGGAACCACTATTCTTGCTAAGGATTTCCCCTTGAAAAGTGGAAATCAGGAAAATCCTTAAAAAGAGCTGGGAAGAAACTTACCATTGCTTACATTTTTACGGTGGAGCCCAAATTGGCAATGTTGAGGAAAGCCCCTCAGTGCGGCCCTGGGCTGGCTCCCTGTCATAGGAAATGTATTGACTTTGACTCCAGGGCAGCCCCTGATTGTGAGGTTTTGCCTGCCTGCAGACTCACCCTTACCGACATAGCACACCCCTGCTGCCTGCCTCCAAGCCTTTGCAGACAGGCTTCTTCCTGGTTTCCTCAGCCAGGCATCTTCCTTGGACTGGGAAAGCTCTTCAAAGGCAAACTAGGGGCCAGTTCCATATTGCACACTCTCTGCTGCCAAGGAGGGGCACAGTCCCTTTAGGACAGGCAGGGAGCTGAGGGGGTGGAAACAGCCCTGGGCTTCCCAGTTATTCTGGCATCTCAGGTACTAGGCTCCTGTGACCCAGCAACAGGGTCTGTTCTGGGCCTTCTTAGCTGTGTAAATTGAACACAAAGAGGGACACATTACTGAGCCTGTTTTCTCATGGTAAAAATGGAAACGCCTGCCTCAGAGGGTTGTGCAAGGCTAATGAGATGAGAGCACATGGCACATTCTCATTACACTCTGGCTCTTTCCTCTTTGCTCTGCTCCATCCCCTCTATACTTCCCCTGCTGTTAGTGATCCAAGATGAGGAGGGACCAGGGCTGCCCAGAAGGACAGGAGGAGGCCCAGGAAGCTGAGAGAGGATGGCAGAGGAAGCAGGAGCAGGAGGAGGGAGAGGAGGGGAGGAGAGTTGGAGGGATGGGGACAGAGGCAGAAGGGGATGAGGCTGAAGAGGGGAAGGAGGAGAAGAAAGAGAGGGAGGAGAAGAGGGATGGGGGAAGAGGGAGAAATACATAGGTAGGTTGAGGCACAAAGGAATGTTTCCATAGCTCTGTTGCAGGAAAGTGGCTGGAGTTAGAATTAGATGACAGAAATGATAAACTGGTCATGCACCATGGAAGGATACAAGTTCAAGGGCAGAAAGTTGTAGCCACCAACAGGGCTGGTGGATGGATAAAACAAGAGAAATGCCCGAATGGGCCAGGTCTAAAGCAACAATATGGCACAATTGACAATAGTTTCTGTGTCCCCAAACCAAGCTCTGGCATGGATGATAATGATTATCATTTGTTGAGTGTTTTCCTTGTATATGTGCTAGTTATGCAGGGGATTTATTGAGATACTAGTCTGTGTTTTTCCTATTGTTGTTCTTCCCGTGGTTTTCTACCTTTGCCGCTCCATGTTCTGGGCTCTCTTGACTCATGTTGGAGATTGAGGGTGAGCTTTCTGCAGGGGTGCAGGACAGAATCTTTGGAGCGAGGAGAGGTGGATGTCTACGCCAAGAGTCTTGGAGAGGTCCCCCAAGGCTGGCAACAGAATAGAGGTGTGTGTGGAGGAGACCCCAAACACCATTGATGTTGAATTTCTCACCGCACAGGCAAGTTGATTTAATATGATTTAGAAAAATTCAGAAAATGGCTTTAAAAACAAATGCCATGTCTCAGAGTAAAATTCATTGCCATCAAATATATATTACCTTGTTAAAAACACACAATGATCCTACAAAGCAGGTATCACGGCCACTGCATTTTGCAGAGGATGTTAAGCCTTAATGGTTAGGTAATTTGATTATCCTAAGCTATTAAGTAGCAGAGCAGAACGTTAAGCTCAGTCCCTTCACCCCTTGGACTCACTCTGCCTCAAAGGGACACCTTCCCCCAACATTCTTTTTTTACATCTTAACTGACTATGGAATTTTCATTCTTGACTTTGGCTAAACCTTTATTTTTAAGTAGTTTTTCCTGAATTCCTTTATGAGAAATTGAATTCATCATATAGTACCCACTGGACAGCTGCATTTGCTCGGGGCCTATAGGTAGCATAGTACCCTAGTTGGGTGCAGAGGTCCTGAGGAGAACAGAGTCATGGCTGCTCCCAGCTCCCTGCCTGACACACCCTCCTGGCCTGGGTCCCCTTTGGTCCTGTGAGCTGCCTGGCACCTCCCTTCAGGGGGCACAGAGAAGCTGTTTCCCCTACAGGAATACTAAAAGGACATTTGAGGTATAAATTCATTACACACGCCCCCAAGTCCTCTTGCTCTTAGCCATATGGGGAAGGGAAATTCGAGTTCAGTGTTATTAAAAAAAACTTAAGGGGGGAAAAATGGTCAGAAAAAAAGAAACAGCCATAACAGAGTTCTTTGTAACTGTCTGGTAACCTGAACAGTAAAACCTTTGATAATCTCCCTGGGAGAGCTTAAATATTTCTCCTCTGCAGTCTCCAAGTAGAGATGGCTGAGGGTCAGCGCCGAAACAAGATGACCTACTCCACAAGCTCACTAAGCCCTAATCCTGGAGGAAGGAAGTGGAGTCTAGTTTCCACGGTTGCTTAAAAAAAAAATCAAGGCTTTGTTTCTTGGGATTGCTCTTCCAGTAATTGTAACACTCGGTTTGCGTTGGCAGGAAAGAGCCTTCTGAAGACAAAGGCTTGTTTCACAGCCCCTGGGCTCGCTCTCCTGAGCCCGCTGAGCTCGCGTGTTGTTCCGCGATGCTGCCACTGGGTGGCGCCGAAGGAGCCAAGATCGCGGTCAGGCCGCCGCTTCCAACTTGGGCGGGAGAAACTTAGGCGCGTCAGTCATTCACAGAGGAAAGGCGAAGAGGTGACTCAAGGGAAGGAGAGTAGGTTCCCAAGACCAAAGGATACAGGTTGGGGATAGCAGGAGAGAAGGCTGGGAAGAGTGTGGGATAAGTGCTCAGTGCTGGGCTAGTTTGGACCCAATCTCACAGAACCCCACTTCATGAATGGGAGGCTGACCAATGGCCACTTCTCAAGAAGGGTTCAGAGCGGTCAGCATCCCTCCCTGGGCTCCTGCAGGACATGCTGGAACCCTGTGCCCCAGTTATCTATTGCTGTGTAACAAACTGTCCGGAAGCTTAACTGAAGTAGCAGGTCATGAGATCTGCTATTTGAATAGGGCTGAGGGGGTGGGAGAAGGCTCATCTCCGCTCCACTTGGCACCAACTGGGGCAGCTCCACTGGGGATTAGAAGATCCACTTCCAAGATGGATCACTCACATAACTGGAAAGTTGGAGTTGGCTTTTGGTTGGGAGTTCATGCTGGGGCCAAGGGCCCGAAGCCTTGATTCCTGTCTCCATGGGCTTCTCTGTGATCTGCTTGGGCTTTCTTAGAGTCTAGGAGCTGAGTTGCTAACAGGGTGAAATCTTAAGAGACAGGAAGTAGAAATTGTCAATTGTTTTGGCGGAGGGGAGGAGTACTGGGGACATCCGACCATTGAGCCACACTCCCAGCCCTTTTTTTTTTTCTTTTGTATTTTATTTAGAGACAGGGTCTTGATGAATTGCTTAAGGCCTTGTTGCTGAGGCTGGCTCTGAACTCACTATCCTCCTGCTTCATCCTCCTCAGCTGCTGGGATTACAGGCATGCACTACTGTGCCCAGTGAAAATTGTCAGTTTTCCGATGCCTGGGTTGTATCCACCATGTTCTATTGGTTAAACTGTTAAAGTTCAAGTTTAAGAAGAGATACCACCTCTTGCTA
Source organism: Xerus rutilus (assembly GCA_028644305.1). Lineage (NCBI taxonomy): Eukaryota > Metazoa > Chordata > Mammalia > Rodentia > Sciuridae > Xerus > Xerus rutilus. The sequence continues at coordinate 121,751,589 of CM053403.1, forward strand.
GGGGCCACATTTAAAAACACCACACCTTCTTATTCTTTCCTCTTCTTCTTTATCCTCCTTGTTACTCTTTGTCTTCATCCTCTACAGGTTGGGACTGGGTGGGGACAGTCAGAAGAGTGGAGTCCAGAAGGTTTATGTCCCTAGCCTTATACTCGCCTTTCTCCACCCCAACCTTAGGACTCCTTCCACTTGGACGTGGTCAGGCTCACAAGAGAGAAAAAGGCAGTCAGTGACTTGATTTATTGATCCTTCCACAGGGGTGGAAAGACCAAATACCTAAGATTTAAGGAGGTTCAGGCAGCCTGACACTTCAATTTGGGGGCAAGAGAATGGTCTGAGTGCAGGGGAGGGACACCCAGAAGTGCTAGAGCTCCGAGTCAGTGTTTCTGAGAGCCCCATTCCTGTGCAGAATCCTGACCTCCTCTGTTACTCTTAAAGGTGGATCATTATTACTGAAATGATTTTTAAGTTCCTTTTTTCTAGTTCTTTCAGCTAGAAAGTAATAGGAAATCATGGTCACGAGGCCCAGCCAGCCCAGGCATTTTCCTCTGAGGTTGGTGATGAGGAAGTGAGACATGGTGCCAACTAAGGTGGACATCTGTGCAGCAGATCTTCAGTCGAAGCCACTAATTTACCTTCCAAACACTGCCAAGCAACTATCGGGGGTAATGACTCTGTCTCTTTCCAGACTCAGACCAATTTTGAGCCCTTGACCTTGAGTGACACTGTACCTCCCACAGCTATTCTATAAAGGGGAGAATGATAGCGAGTCGGTAGAGTGACTCTTTCCAATTATAAAGGTGACAAAGGACATAAATATACCAAGGACCAAGACCTGCAGGGGAGAGTGGCTCAGCGCCAACAACCACAGTGGCCTTTTACACCAATTAGGTACATTTTCCTGATATAATCTTCTGCAAACGTTGAATTAATTTCCTTTACTCGCACACACGCACGCACGCACGCTTCTGCCCCCATCAGAACAGGAGCCCAGCATGGCCTTCACCCAGGGAGAATGTATAAAGTACAGCAAGTAAGGTGAACATTTATTTTAAAAGACTTTCTACCACGAGGGACAGAGATTCTAAGATGTCACTAGATGTCAGCTCGGGATTCCGGAATTACTCCTTAGGGGGTTCTATCTCCTTTACAAAACTTGCCACTTGACCTTGTGAGAAGTCTGTCGAGGCTGTGATTTAGCTTCCTCAGAAAGATCTCAGCTGGGAGGATTTGGGAAATTTTGTGGGATTTCCAGGCAGAGTTTGATGGATGGATCAGATTTAAGTAATCGAAGAGGAGGGTGAGGGGAGTTCCAGCAAGAAGTAAGGGAGAGGGAGGAACAGGGATGCTGGGGAAGGAGTCTGCCTGCAGCAAGGAAGGGGCACAATTTTGGGGTCTGACCCCCGCTGGGTTCAGCTTTCTGCCCTCATTTTAAACACCTCTCACAAGACCCCCTTTAAAGTCTCAGGGATTGAATGACCGTTCTGCACAGTGCGCCAGTGTGAGGGGAGGGGGCGCGCTAGGCAGCTGGAGAAGATGTGAAGAACTACCAAACAGAGCTCTAGAATAATCTTTCTCTTTGTCTTTAGCACATCCATTATGGGAGGAACCAAAAGAAAGAAAATAAAAGGAAAAAATGGATAATACCTGCATCAGCAATGGTGGTGGTGAAAGGGACTCGAATGTGTTTCTTATGCTCTTATTCACTGGAAAAAATAACTTAGGAAAGCAACTTGTGAAGTTGTATTCAAAGATCTGAGCCAGTTATTGTGCAGGAATCAATTTCTGTAAGGCAGGGCTCAGCCACAAGGAATGAGGGGAATGTGAGGTAGTGGCTGGCCTGGGGGTGACGGAGCAGAGGACAGGGCAGGGTGTTAGAGCCCATGTGGGGTGATGGGGCATCTGCACAGGGAGCAGTGGAAGCAGTGGCCGGGGAAGTGGTCAGAGGCCAAGCTGTAGGGAGGGTAGGGGCAGGGGTGATGGGAGATTGGCACACAGAAAGGTATTGGTAAATAAGCAACCCTACTAGACAAAATGGGAGCCAGTTCTCTCACTATTGGAAAGAGCAGTTTCACCTATAATCCCAGCACTTAGGGAGGCTGAGACAGGAGAATCGCGAGTTCAAAGCCAGCCTCAGCAATGGCGAGGTGCTAAGCAACTCAGTGAGACCCTGTCTCTACATAAAACACAAAATAGGGCTGGGGATGTGGCTCAGTGGTCGAGTGCCCCTGAGTTCAATCTCTGGTACCGAAAAAAAAAAAAAAAAAGGAAAAAATAAAAAAAAAAGAAATGGAGAAAGCTGGATTGAAGGCTGAGCTGTGGAATTGGAAATGGAGCTACTGGCTGCTGAATTCATGGTTGCAAACTCTAGGGGTTCCTTTATTGTCTTAATTTACATTTTTATCAGATCAGTGAAGCTGCCCATTTTTTCATTTGCTTATCTTCATGTTTAGTCCCTTCTCAGAAATGCCCATTTATATCTTTTGACTTAAAGAGTTTCTGGAATTTGAGTAAACTTAGCTATTCATTCCTAGTAAGGCTCATGACTTGGCCTCATTCTTCCGTTCTATGTTATCTTATAGTCGTATTTTTGAAATGTTTTATTTGTTCAAGTCTGTCAAGATTTTCCTTGATGTTTTCTGGGTTTTATATCATACTTAGAAACAGTTTCTCAATTACTATTGAAAAAATGCACCTATGTTTATATCTTGCGTGTTTCTGATTCTCTGTGTGCTTTCAGTGTGCGTCACTTCTGGGGCTCCTGTGAGAGGCACGCCTGGTTTTCTTAGGCATAGCTGGGGCCAGTGTCCCGCCTTGAGCCAGCTCTGCAGTCAGACCTAGTTGCCCTTCCATTCTCTGAGGCTCATTTCCTTACCTGTAAATGGGGATGACAGTAGAGCCCACCTCAAAAGTGTGAGATGAGAAGTAATGGAGATGATCCAGGCCAGAGGTTAGAACTGTGCCTGGCCCAGAGTATGTACCTAATGAATATTAAATATTATCTTCCCCACCACATGCCTAGCTCATCAGGACCTTCAAGATAGTAGGCATAAATTGGGGTCCCCAGAGTTCCTCTTCCCAGCGAGTGGAGGAAGGAGATGGAGGAGGGAGATGGTCTGGATGGAGCCCCAGCAGGGTGGCCATGCGATTCCCACTGACAGCCTAGTCCAGGTGCACCAATCCAGACCTGCAGGGGCTGTGCAGGGGTTCACAACAGCCGGGGGCAAGGCTCAGGTTGTGGTGATCACGTGATCACGTGGTACCTCCATGCTAGGAGTGACTTTTGCTGCTGGAATCACATGATTGTTGACTTCACAAGCTTGTGGGCTCATCACATGAAAGCTTTCGGGGGTTTCTTCCAGCCTCTCTCAGCACTGCTGTCCCAGTAGGCTCTGTGTGCTTTTGAAGTAAAGGAAATGACCACATGCTATTACACACACACACACACACACACACACACACACACACACACAGAAAGTATTTAAATAATTAAAAAATCGAGGATTAAGGAATGAAATTTCCCGGCCTTGGCTGGATAAAAGCCAGCCACTGCAAAAAGAGCCAGTTGATGGATGGCTTCAGGGGATTGAAGGGTAGGGTCAAACAAGGCTGCAAGTCTGCTCAGTGCAGGGCTATGTGGGTGGCTGCTGAACCAAGGTCCAGTGAGGGGAGCAAGCCTCCTGTGTGATGCTCTGGCCTTCACCCTTGCTCAGTCCTCGGTGAGACCAAGGTCCAGCACCCCAGCAGGGAATCCCAGCCAACCCATGACATGGCCAGCTTCTGGTTTAATGTACGCTGGGTCTGCTGCAAGGGCCAGTGGGTGCCCTTAAACAGCATAAGGCAAACCAGCAGTTTTCAGCCTTGTTCTTCTGCAATGCAAGTTCTGTCTGAGGTGGCCAGATGGGATCCATGTTTTCAGCTAGAGCACACAGCCAGCACTTCATCCTCTGCACAGCCAGTCTTGGTCAGCCTTGAGAAGCTGCCTCTTTCCCTCTTCCCCACCTGGATTGGATGGTATGGTGCACCATCCCGGGGGGCTCTATCCCAGGGAGTTCTTCCCTAATTACCCTCTTTTCTCATCTCTCTCTGACCCTTGTTTCCTTCTACCAAGACTCCTAGAAGAACTCAGGGCTCTGCCCACTCCAGAGCCTCCACACCTGCTCACCTGGCCCCGTTTCTACTTTTTTACCAACCTGCATCTTCCCCCATTTGCAAGTGTCCACCTTCACTGAACACCCCAATCTAACGTGCTTGTCTCTGAGCAGCATCATCATTTCCATGTCCCCCCAAGCAGAAGTACCTGTATGGTTAGGGCTGGAAATAATCTACATGTCTTCACTGAGGTGACTGGGTATGTCTTTTGCATCACATTTATGAGATTGTAGATGCCTTTCTCCACAATACCTGAGGCACCCTTCCCCACTTAATCATAGAGTTTTGATCAACTCTTCTTTCAAAACCCTGTTGCAAGTAGTATGCTCTTTCAAAGGTGAATCATCCATAAGTATTGCCTTTCAAGAGCATGTTCATAGCCGGGCGTGGTGGCGCACGCCTGTAATCCCAGCACTTTGGGAGGCTGAGACAGGAGAATTGCGAGTTCAAAGCCAGCCTCAGCAATGGCGAGGCACTAAGCAACTCAATTAAGAGGTGGAGCCTTGTGACCATTAAGAGGTGGAGTCTGGTGGGGGGTTCTTAGGTAAATTGGGGACATGTCTCTACATAAAACACAAAATAGGGCTAGGGATGTGGCTCAGTGGTTGAGTGCACCTGAGTTCAATCCCCAGTACCAAAAAAAGAAAGAAAGAAAGAGTATGTTCATGACTGAGTGCAATAGGGCATGCCTGTAACTCCAGCTATTGAGGAGGTTGAGTCAGGAGGATTTGCAAGTTTGAGGCCAGCTGAATGGCTTAGAGACCTATTTCAACATAAAATAAAAAGGGCTTGGGCTGTAGTTCAGTGGTAGAGTGTTTACCTAGCATGTGCTCTAGGCTCTAGGTTCTACTACCAGACAAAAACAAAACAAGACCACAATGTTCCAATAGCCGAACTTTCTTTAAAACCTGCCCTCATGCGCTTAGACATGGTTTGACCATACTGTTTCTCTGCATTTCTTCTGAAGGTTGTACTTCTTTTTACTGTTGCATTATATTATATTGGTAATTACTGAGTTACTTTTCTGTTCCAGTTTCTAGACTCCAAGATTCCACATCTTATTTATTATCTTAATAAAAATATCTTATTGATCTTTGTATCTCCAGGACCAAATAACAGACCTTGAGATCCCTTTTATCTTTACCTCCAGAATCTTCTTATCACTTCTTATACCTAATACTGCTCCTATGTCACTTGTCTTATTCCTGGATGACTATTCATGGGAAAACAAGATTTCTTAAGGTCTCCCACAACCCATAGGTATTCTCTAGCTATTTTTATTTTTTCAATTCAAGGACACAGCTCTTTACAATAGGGATAGTAAGAATCCTTTCCAACTCTTAAACATGACTAGAAGAACAAATCAAAGAAAAATAGAAGGGAAGAAGGTCAGAAGTCCATTCCACTGTCAGCTCCACAACAGGTATTGCTGTGATGGATCCCAAAGTGGCTCCTGGCACTAGGCAATGGCTGTCATTGTCTCCATGCAGTCAAACCAGGACTAGGAGAGCTCCTGTAACCGAAGGAAGGCCTGGCTGGATGGGAGAATGGACTGGCCTAGTTACCCTAGACTGATTTAGAATTAGCCTAAGAATAATATAAATAAATGAAATTTAAAAATGACATAATGCATTTAGAACTTCTATGGTTTGCATGTTGTTTGGGACACCTGGTCCCCAGCGTGGCAATGGGAGAGCTGATGGGACCATTAAGAAGTAGAGCCTGGTGGGGGGTTCTTAGGTAAATTGGGGACATGCCCTTAGAAGAGATTGTGGGACCTAAGTCTCTCCCTGGCTTCCTCCTTCCTCTCATACACACTCTCGCGTTATCATCCACACTGATGTGACCCAGCCAAGGAGGAAAACTTGCAAGACCCAGTGCCATGCTCTGCAGACTTTCATCCTCTATAACTATGAGCTAAATGAACCTCCTTTTTAGCAAGCTGGCCTGCTTTAGTTATTTCATTGTAGTAATGGAAAATGAGCTAATGTACGAATCAAATCTAAATTATTACCTTAAGAAGAATTTCTTGTATCATAGATAGAACAAAACTGATTCATAAAGAAGAAAGAACTGACTGATCTGGAAGAATAGAGTCAGGATATGGAAAGTAGACATGGAAACAGGAAGGGCTAGCTATTTAATCTGAAGTAATGTACAGGACAAATTTTTCATGCTTCCAGTTACCCTTGGTGATCAAATGGACTTAAATACTTGTCTGTATGCTTCCTATGACTTGTCCTTTGAAACCCCATCCTTTCATAGCTTTGTGATATAGCATAATAGAAAATCCTCATTCAAGAGCCTACCCACGCAGCTGGCCTGACTCACAAAATGCCAGAATGTTCTAGACTCCCTCTGTATGTTATTATTGTTCTTCATGATGATTCTCATTTGGATAAAGTCTCTAGTTTTAGCTATCAATGTTATTGCCCTGAATATATTTTGTCTTCAAATTCAGTGCTTCATGGGAATTCTCTGTTTGCTATGAAACTGAAATAGCATTTTTAAAAACTAAAAACAAAACCAAACCAGAAAATCATACAACCACAGGGCTTGCTACCTGGTAACCCACAAAAGGTTTCCAGATGGAAAATGTGTTTTGCTTGTTTGTACAGTGTTTTGTTTGGATTTTTGCAGAGTTTTCAAAATTTTTAAATCTGGAGACTTCTTGGAAAATTCAGAATTACTGCCTTGTCTTGAAAAACTGGAAAACCTTGCATCCCTGCACCTCTCAGCCTGAATGGCAACAATTGGTGGGCACTGTCTAGGGACATGCTGACCCCTTAAGATAGGGCAGCTTATCTCCGGTTTACAGTCTTCCCTGGTCCTATTGTCTACGACAGCCTGTTAATTCATTTACACAACTAGCCTGTAATTTGTCACTGGGAGATTTTATTCAGCCCATAATTCTCTAGCTATTTTTTTTTTGTTAGGCACAAATGTCCTTCTGTAAATGCTTCTTCAATTATGGATCATAAAAGAGTACATAAGTTAGGGAAAATTAAAGGTGAAACTGGGCTCTGCTACAATTAAAATTTAATCTATAACAGAAAATCCTTTTCAAATCTATATGTCTATGAATTTAAATACTCATTCTCTCTCCATCTTATCTTTTATGTGTTTCACAACTGTATTAATATTCTTGAAAAAGGATTTTTGTTGAATTATAACATTCCTACTTGCAAATCTGAACGGTTGGAGTTAGGAGAAGGAATTTCTATATTTGAAAACAAGAATTTGGATATAGTTAATGCCTTTAGAAATTCTGTATTTGGGGCTGGGATTGTAGCTCAGCGGTAGAGCGCTTGCCTCGCATGCGTGAGGCCCTGGGTTCGATCCTCAGCACCACATACAAAGCAATAAAATAAAGGCACTGTGTCCATCTACAACTAGAAAAATATTTTTTAAAAAAAGAAATTCTGTATTTATTAGAACTTCTCTAAAAGCTACGATTTTACTATCATATTGAAATGAATTTTGGTTTTGTGAATCAGAATAGCACTAGAGTTATACTAGAGTTAAAATTCTCCATGTGATGCTTTCTCTTTCCTGAGGTGCTTTGTGAAGGAGCAGGTGTAATAAAAAAAAGTTCAAGTTTTAGTTATTCATGCCTTGCTCCTGAGCCAAGGATCCAAGAGACCCTGAAATTTCACATCAGCCATTTGGAATATGAACCCTAAATCTCTCTCTTACCTTGGAGAACAGTCATTTTTCTATCTTGAGCCACATCCAAGACAAGACTGAGCAATGTTGAAATACTACCTGAGGATTATAGAATTTACTGGGAGTGGGGGGTAGGGGAGATGGGTGCCTGAGGAGGCCAAAGCAGAAGAATACACATGTATATGGTAGGGGTAGTTTTCAACAAATCCTGGGAGGAATGCTAACAAAATTTCTCCCTTCCTTCTATCCTTTTTTCTTTATTTCCCTTTTTTTTTATTCATTCTTTGGAAGTTCAAGAGGGTCTTTTGTCAAGTCTTTTTTCCCATTGCTCTCCATAGACTAGAGATACAGGCAAGGCCAGAGTTCTCATAGCATAGTAAATCATCAAGAGTTAATTCATAAAGGCAGTAGAAAGGTCTGCAGAGCAATGCATATAGAAGACCCAAAGTGTTGGATGGGTGTGGTGGCATATGCCTATAATCCCAGCAACTTAGGAGGCTGAGGCAGGAGAATCACAAGTTTGAGGCCAGTTGGTGAGACTGTCACAAAATAAAATAAAAAACAGGACTGGAGATGTAGTTCAGAGATAGAGTGCCCCTGTTGAATCTCCAGGTTTTTTTGTTTTGTTTTGTATTGTTTTTGTACCAGAGATTGAACCCAGGCGTGCTTAACTACTGGGCCACATCCTAGTCTGTTTTTTATTTTAAGACAGAGTCTCATTAAATTGCTTAGGGTTTCACTAAGTTGATGAGGCTGGCTTTGATCCTCCTGCCTCAGCGTCCTGTTAATCCCAGTTCTACCAAAACAAAAAACAAAAACAAAAAACAAAACCAAAAAACCCACCCCCAAACAAACAAAAACCCAGAAAACAAACAAACAACAACAATAACAACAAAAACAAAAAGCAGACTTAGTGTGTCAATGAACATGATGAGAACCAATAGTCTCCTGGTCCTAAGTTATAGTCCAGGGTAACGTTATATACATGGAATTGTCTTAAAGGAGAAATTCGTTGCCACTGGGGTGAGGGCATTTGCTGTAAAACTTAGACCGGGCCAGTCCTAAATAGGAACACTGCTCCCACCTGCCTGAAGGGAGTGGGTTTTTCCTCCTGCCCAGCACAACTGGTGACTGTAAAGGAGCTCAGTAATAATGATTATTAATTGAGTGCTCATTCTGCCTCCCGTGCTGTTCTAAGGGCCTCACATGTGTTAGCTCATTGGATCCTCATCCCAACTCTATGAGATAGGTCCTACTTTAATCTGCAATCTATAGATGAGGAAAACAGGCCAAAGAAATGAAGACACCTGCCCAGGGTGATGAATCTGAAGTGCCGGAGCCTGGATCCCAGAATAGGTACTGACTTCGGGGCCTGGAACCCCAAACAGGGAGCAGGAAGGCAAGGCTTGGCGGAAGGGCTGTGGACAGAGGAGCTAGCTGTTTGATGCCACTCATAGGAATGAGGCTGGGTGGATGAGCAGTGCTGGATGGTTGGTTCCCATCCTGCTTGCAGAATTTAGACCTGTAATCCCAGCGGCTCAGGAGGCTGAGGCAGGAGGATCGCGAGTTCAAAGCCAGCCTCAGCAAAAGCGAGGCACTAAGCAACTCAGTGAGACTCTGTCTCTAAATAAAATACAAAAAAATAGGACTGGGGATGTGGCTCAGTGGCCAAGTGCCCCTGAGTTCAACTCCTAGTACCAAAAACAACAACAACAACAACAGCAAAAAAAAAAAAAAGAGAGAGAGAGAGATGCAAAGTTGCTGACTGTTCAATGATTATGAGAAGGCAAATCAAATCAATATGAAAGGGAAAAGGTCCAAGATAGGAAACTAATCCTACTCTAATGAAGCCAAGTCCACAAACATCACTGCTATCCTTCATGAGAAATGCAGATGGTTTATTGACAATCAGGTCCTTATTTTTGGTTCTCTCTCAGATGAGGGAGACATAAAGCTTAACACTGTGGGGATCTATTTTGGTCAAGACCTTTGCTCTGTAATTTATCAAAGACAAGAAAGAAACTTTTTGCTACTAAAATTAAACAACAACAACAGAATAATAGGAAAGAAGGTGAGGGAAGAAAGGGAGGAAAGGAAGGAAAGGGGCCGACCTCCATTCTCTTAGGATCCCAGCTGGATCTGAGAATTGAATTCACGTAACATAGACTAATAGGAGAAAAAAACACACTACAAGGTTTATGTGGGTTGGAAGCATTCATAAAGAAAGGACAACCCAAAGAAATAATTAGAGTCAGTTATTTATTGGTGCCAATCATAATCTCAAAAGACACAGTCTGGAGCAGCATAATCTCACATGTTGAAATCCTAAATGTTCGAAACCTCTAAAATCTGAAATCCTTCAAATTCTGCAAGATCAAAATTCTGAAATCTGACATTCCAAAACCCACAATTTCTCATGAAGAGTACATAAGAGTGATAGAGAGCTGAATTGTGGGGCAAGGATTGGCTACACAATTCAGCAATGATGTAAACTTCATTTAAAAACATGCCATTTATCTGCATTGGCATTCCTTCCCGTTGATGAATTCCAGGAGCTTTTAATGAATTAAAGCCATGTTTTCCTTTAGAAGCCAGAAAAGTTAATGACTTGAAAATAATTCTACCAAGTTTTTGGCCTATGTGTGAGCATATGCTGAATGGATTTCTCTGTTCTCAAACCAACATCAGCCAGACTTGTTGGTGCACGCCTGTGACCCCGGCAACTCAGGAGGCTGAGGCAGGAGGAAGTTGGAGGCCAGCCTCTGCAACTTAGAGAGGCCCTAAGCAACTTTGCAAGACCCTGTCTCAAAATAAAAAATAAAAAGGGCTGGAGATGTAGCTTATTGGTAGATTGCTTGACTAGCATTTGGGAGGCCCTGAACTCAACTCCAGCACCAAAAAGAAGAAAGAAAACACATTGCAAATAAATATCTTTTTTTATTATGTTTTCCAAATTTTGACCTTGTGGAATCTTAGGTTTTAGGGATTTTGATTTTTTGGATTCAACAGTTGAGAGTATAATGTTCTATAGCATAAGAAAAGTAATACTATTTTCCATATTTTGAATTTTCGTTTTTGAAGGGAGTTTTTTTCTTATTTTAGTTTCTTCTTTACTATTTTAAGTTGTCAGCCTTAGTTTTTATAGTTTGCTATGCTATATTTTCCAACTTTGTATCATTTTAAGAACTAGAGGTATAAATTGTTAAATTTAAACTACACAGGAGGTGTAAAGACTTTCAGAGAATTTTAATTCATTTTAGGCAATTTAATTCAATGCATGCATTTTTTGCAAGTTTGACTTCAAGAACGTGCACTTTCACAACACTGACTTGGTGTGTAAGAGTATACATGTACATAAAAATGTCAAAATGCTCTTAAAAGATGAAAAGATACCCTTTTTTGACATCTGCATTATGAAAAATTTCTCAAGATCTCAACTCTTTAGATGTCTCATACATGGGGGTTACTCATGGTGGTTTTTTGTTTTTTTGTTTTATACCAGGTATTGAACCTGGGGGTGCTTAACTACTGAGCCACATCCCAAACACTTTTTGATTTTTTTTTTAGCTTTAAAACAGGGTCTCACCAAGTTGTTTAGGGCCTCACTAAGTTGCTGAGACTGGCTTCAACTTGGGATTCTCCTGCCTCAGCCTTCCAAGCTACTGAGATTACAGGCATGTGCCAATGTGCCTGACTTCATGGTGATTTTTTTTTAATATTTATTTTTTAGTTGTAGGTGGACAAGATATCTTTATTTTGTTTTTATGTGGTGCTGAGGATCGAACCCAGTGCCTTCCGCGTGCTAGGCGAGCACGCTACCACTGCGCCATAACCCTAGCCCCTTCATGGTGATTTTTGATCCATCTCATCAGAAGATTTAGGTTGTCCATCATAGTATTACAGATAATCACATTTATAAAGCTGGATGTCCACAATCACCAATCATAGTGATATATGTTCATACTTTACCTTTTGATCTCTCCTTCTCTTCCTTCCTTCTCTCCCTCCCTCCCTCCTTCCTTCCTTCTTTCCTTCCTTTCTTTCACCAGGGACTGAACTCAGGGGCACTCAACCACTGAGCCACATCCCCAGCCCTATTTTGTGTTTATGTAGAGACAGGGTCTCGCTGAGTTGCTTAGCACCTCGCCGTTGCTGAGGCTGGCTTTGAACTCGCGATTCTCCTGTCTCAGCCTCCCTAAGTGCTGGGATTACAGGCGTGCGCCACTGTACCCAGCTTTGATCTATTTCTTTATCAGTACAGTTTACCTGCTCATAACTGTTATGCCTTTGTGACTGTCATTAACATGCCTGAGTGTTTAAGCTTGCAAAAATATGTATGTTGTGATCATTGCCTATTTTATTGTGTGAAGTGGCCTATGAAGTGTTTGATCCTGTTTTTATGTTTCTCAAATATATTTCCTTTTATAATTGTAGGACTGAAGATGTAGCTCATTGGAGCAGTTCCCTAACTTGCCCCAGGCCCTGAGTTCATCCCAAGCACCACAAAAAAATAAAAATAGAGATGAACATCTTTTAAAGAATTTTTTCCAGAACATATTTTTTGAGATTTTGACCTTTCAGGATTTTAGACTCTGGGGATATTGTTTTGGGGGATTATGGCTCAAACTCATGACCTATGCTCTGGATAAGATACAGAATAGTCATGAAGATGTAACTAAGTGATGTGGGGAGACCTAAAACATCAGAATTTTTAAACAAAGTCCATTCTCTCATCTTCAACTTCTCGTCCTTGACTGTGAGAATGTTGCATCTTTCCGGTGGTCTTTTGTGTGGGAATTTCACACTCTGCTGTCACAAAAAAAACACAAAGGTCAAAGTGATCTTTTTACACCTGCTGTTTTTCAGGTGTCTTTAGCTTAAATAGTCAAAATGCCAGAACAGCGTATTTTAACCTCTGCAGGAGAGAGTGAAGCAGGAAGAAAAGAAAGGAGAGAGGGAAAAGATGGATTAAATGGTTGTTTGATCTGGCAAATGGTGAGGAAGTGAAGGAAATGAGCTAATATTTAATATAGCTAAATCTAAGGTAATCCACCTGGTAAGAAATAATAATCCACAAATATATAAAAGAGAAGAGTGCTATTTAGAAACAGCCTTGCAAGAAAATAAAAAGCATGGCATCACAGTGAGTGACTGCTTGCTGTAGAATTGAACCCATAGTATTGCTGCCGAAGAAACAAGACTGATGCCATCTTGGGCTGTATATATAAAAGGATCCCTTAGAAAATAGAAGCAGCAGTAAAGCTGCTTCATAAGGCCTTTGTCTGGCAGTAATTCTCACTATCGAATGCTACTGCAAACTTGCAAAAGGGGGAATGCTATAAAAAGGATGTAAAAACAATGTTGAATGTTGAAAATAGAATAGCTGGAATTCTGCCTGTACACCACTAGGTAGAAGTTTCAATGGCTTGATAAGATCACATTTTTATTTAAAGAAGCCAAACCCAATTGGGCTCACATTTCTTTAGATATGGATCTAAAGCTGGTCTCAGTTTTCATGTTGTTTATTCTGATTTATGATAGTCTCCTCTTATCCAAGGAGGATATGTTCCAAGAACCCCAATACATACCTGGAACCATACTGTACCACCCCTTATATATACAATTTCCTATATATACATACTTATGATAAAATTTAATGTATAAGGTAGTCACAGTATGAGATTGGCAACAATAACTAATAATAAAATGGAACAATTACAATTTACTGAGCTTTTTCTCAGTACCGGAAATTGAACCCTGGGTCTTGCACATGCTAGGCTAGGGCTCTACCACTGAGCTACCTTCCCAGACCTACCTTTCTTGTGCCTGCATGATGGAGGGAGGTGAATGACTAGACATTGTGATGGAGTGTTATGCTACTGTGTAAGGTCCTACCTGACACAAGTACCAGGATACCATGATAGTCAATCTGCTAACTGACAATTACAAAGTGACTAACGGGTGGGCAGTGTATACAGGGTGGATACAATGTATAAAAGGAGGACTTGTGTCCCAGGTGGGATGCTGCAGGAAAATGTGTGATTTCAGTTAACAAAATAGAGGCTTTAAGCCAGAAAAGAAAATAAGTCAACTCAATCTTAAATATGGGGGAGACCCTTTTCAAGCTTAGTTTATCTTGCAGCCTAATTAGATTGCCAGTATATTTCAATACTATGAAAAAGAACAAAGCTGGAAGAGTGAGGTTATGGGAGTCTGAGCAGTTATGACATTAACTCAGACACAGGGAGTCAGTTCTGCCACTAATTTATCAGCCTTCTATGCCTCAATTTCCCTTCTGGAAAGAAACAAGCTGTGTGTGGCCCTTCAAGCAAAAGATGGCTCATCAAAATGATGAAACACAAAACCACCACAACAGCACTCATCTCCTGGAGGCATATGGGGTTTACTGAACCTGAACATCACATGTACTGACAGGGCCCAGGATTTAGGCTTTAGTCATTCTCAAACTTGTCTGCCCATTAGAAATTTCTGAAAGCCCCCTAATTTTGAGGGCCCAGCTCCAGAGTTTCTGATAAAGTAGATCTGGAGTAAGACCCAAGAACCTAAATTTTGAGCAAGCATCCCAGGAGATTCAGATAGTAGTGGGTCATAACTATTTGAGAAACTCTGAACCAAGCTGCTGGGCTCACCTGGCTGGTGAATAGCTGGCCACGGCCCAGTTAGTGCTATGTTCTAACCACCTGAAGAGTCCTAGTGGTTGTCCTGCAGTGTGTAAAGAACTTGGAGTGGATTTTTATTGTTTTTCTGCCCAGTTCCCATTCATCTTGCATTTCCTGTGTGGAATAGCCCCTTCCCTTGCTCAGTGCAAATGCTTCAAGTAGCTTTCATTCTCTAGGACGGGGCAGGCAGGCATCCCCTACCAGTCAGCGTCCTGGATCCCCTTGGCCACAGTGATTGTTTGGGATGAATGTGTAACCCAATTTTTTTGCTCAACACGACAAAGCTTTTTTGTTTGTTTGTTTTTAACTTATTAGCAGAATAGACAACTGAGACTTCATCTCCAATGACTGGGGCCTTGGAGAATCTGGTTTATCCTGACCCTTGCCCCCTCCACGTGTCACCTCCCTTCCAAAAAGAGTTTCCTGCGCGGGCGGGCGCAGTGGCGCACACCTCTAATCTCAGGGGCTCCGGAGGCTGATAGGAGGATCGTGAGTTCAAAGCCAGCCTCAGCAAAAAGCAAGGTGCTAAGCAACTCAGTGAGACCCTCTCTCTAAATAAAACATAAAATAGGGATGGGGATATGGCTCAGTGGTCGAGTGCCCAAGTTAAATCCCCGGTACCAAAAAAAAAAAAGGTTTACCACAGAACCTGGGAGGGGAATAGAGTGAGTGCTCCTCAAGCCACCTAATATTTTCAGAGCATTTGTTCTAGAAGTTTTCAACAGGAGCTCTCCTGGCATGTTGAGTGGGAAGGTTCTTGGTTGTGAAGGGCTGCCAGGCACATTGTGGGACATCAGCATCCCTGTACTCTACACAGTAAACGCAAGTTTGCAACAGCCCGAAGCAGGTGGCAATGCTCTGATACCTTTCCAAAGGCTCCCTAGAGGGATGGTGTTGCTCCTGGTTGGAAACCTCTGATAGTGCTGAGGAAACAAAAAAGAGTGCCTGGCTGGGCTTGTACTCTCAGCAGCTCAGTAGGCTGAGGCAGGAGGATCACGAGTTCAAAGCCAGTCTCAGCAACTTAGCGAGGCCCTGTCTCTAGATAAAATATAAAAAAAGGGCTGGGGACGTGGTTCAGTGATTAAACACCCCTGGGTTCAATCTCCAGTACCAAAAGGAAAAAAAAAAGAATGCTTAGGGCTGAAGTGGGGAAGGAACTGTCCAAGTTCCTCTGTGAAGCTGGGCTCAGGGCTTGGAGACAGCTTCCATCTATTCCAAAGTCCCTCCTACAATTGTTGAACTGTGATATACACACTTCTAGCCAAATGCTGAGGCTAAATAAGGCACTCCATAAATATTTGCTAATTAATCGTCATGTCTTGCTTAGTATTATATTCTCATTGAGACTGAAAATTTCACATCCTCTACATTGTGAAATGCCTTAGGGGGCTTAGTATAATGCCATGTTCCTGATAAGCATTCAGGAAATATTAATTGGTATTGATGAAAGAGGTGACTAATTTAGATGTAAACAACACAAAAATAGCTAAATATGCTTGGCTTTTTGCCTCTGTTGCATTTGGAGAGACTGATTAATACAGTCCTGCAGCTAATTACTTGTTCTTCCATCTTTAGCACCTGAAACTTAGGTGCATTCAGGTCACCAGGCAGTGGGTGGGTGGGTGAGAGGCTTTCTTGGGTTTCGCCAGACAGCCAGGCTATTTGCAGCACAGCTATACTTTTAGCGAATGGAAAACTTGATAAATGTGCCAAAGTAGGAGAAAGAAATCAGGCCAGGTCAGGCCAGGCCAAAAAATGGGGCATCCAAAGAGGCTAGGAGGCCATGAGGTATGTGTAGTAGACACTGGAAATTGGGAGTTACTTTAAGCTAGCAAAGGGGTTGGGGCAGGGTTGCAGCCAGTGTGGTGTGTGTCTTCCCAGCCTCCCACTCCTTGAAGCTCTAGTTCCACCTAAAAAATGTGAGCAATGTCTTGCTGAGTGCAGGCAAGATAAGATCCATGACAGGCAGCATGGATCCAAACTTCCATCATCCTTAGTAAATCAGCATCAGGGGTCTGACTCCTTGCCCAGGGGGAAATCATGATGGTTTTATTTCCCAGAATCATGACCAAAAACTGAGAAAAAAATGTCTAAGGCAGGACTAAAGTTTATAGAGAATTAAACCTACTGCCAGTTTTAAAACAAAAAATAAACTCTGATCCTCATGAGCAGTCACAGGTTTGGCTGGCTAGGCTTCATTTCTGCAGAATACCTGGGTGCCCTGGACTCATTTGCTGACTTGCAGAGCACATCACGTTTTGTTCCACTTCTGTACGAGAGACAATAACATGTGCAAATGGTTTCCACTTCCCTGATCTGACTGACTGCTCCCAGAGAATCTGGCAAGGTGAAATCTTATTTGTTTTAAATAAAAAGTCGAGGAAGTAGAGGATTGCATTTTGAGTGCAAAGTTTACCTAAAAAATAATCTTCTCGCCTTCAAATTATTTCCCCCTAAGTGCAAATGGCAATTCCTTTTTAATTAGCCAGGGGTGTTAAATAACAAAAGCAAGCTGTATTTTCTTCTTCCTTTCCAGGTGACCAGGATTTGGATCAGTAAATTTCAGCTGTTCCTCTTTTCCTGGAACCAGAGTGACAAGGACCCAAGGCAAGATCTCCACATTGATTTTAATGACTTTGCTAGAGGTCACTTTGGGGGAAGTTTCAAAGGCAGCCCACACAGCAGTGAAAGTCAACACTGATCTTCTGGGTGATGCCCCAAGCACATTAATATGCGAATGTGTATAACAGGCGCGTTCTTGGGGAAGGATATGTCAAGGCGAGCTTGTCACTACACCGAGGAATGAGGGTGCCTACCGCAGAGGACTGTCCCTCTTCTCTGACCCCTTAAATCAGTGGCTCCTCTAGATCTCCTCCTGGGAGTGTCATGCAGGTGTGTGTGAAATAACCAAGAGGATTGTGCACATATTTGCAGAAGAGAGAAATGCACAATGTCTTTAATTCAGCTTGTGTTCTTACCTGGCTCACAGGCACCATTCACAGGCTACTCTTCACTGGGGTTTTTCTAATTATTTCCTTTGAATTAAGTAGACTTGGTTTTGGGTCTTGTCTCTGCCACTTATTAGTTATGAGATCTTGGGACAGATTTATAAACTCTGAAAGTCTCTGTTTTCCCATTTATAAAATGAGAGTATGGTTATGGTTTGAATCTGGACTGGCCCCCAAAGAGTTTATGTGTAGGCAATGTTTAAATGTGAAGAGATGGGGTTGAGGGCTGTAACCTCCTCAGTGAATTAATCCATTTGATGGATTCTAAATGGACTAATAGCTGCTAACTGTAGGTAGGTGGGCATGTCCAGAGGAAGCAGGTCAGTGGGGAGGTGGCCTTGGATGCTATCTGTTCCTGGTCGCTTCCTGTCTCTGTCCCTCTGCTTCCCAACTGTCATGAGCTGAGTGGCTTTTCTCCACCATCCTCTTCCACCACAATGTTCTGCTCACCTCAGGCCCAGAGAAATGGAGTTGGCTGACCATGGACTGAACCTCTAAAACCTTGAGCCAAAATAAACTTCCTCCTCTAAGTTGTTTTTGTCAGGTCACAGCAATGAAAAATGGACTAACATCGGTATTAATGCCTACCTCATAGGAGTTGGGTGAGAATAAAGGATAATGTGCATAAAGCATCTGGTATAGGGTCTTGGCACATAATAGGGGCTCAAGACTGATAGTGAGGATTGTTCTTTCTCTCCAGCCACACCTTCTTACAAATGTGGTGCAGCTCTCACTGAAATGACATAGGGAGACATAAAAAGGAGAAGCTTCCAGAACCTGTGCAGACCATAGCTGAAGTTTAAAGCAAAGAGCAGCAGCATGATTGAGGACACTCTGGGAGAGAACAGGTTTTCTATTGCTTCACAGATTATTGGAGTCTGCTATGCCCATAGAACGAAGCATGATACTCTGACCAGAAACTGTGTCAAGGAGCAAATAAAGAAAGTATGAGAAAGATGGCCACCAATAATCCATGGAATGTGGCAGACTAAAGTAGCATAACTTATGGTTTGCTCCTTTCTTCATTTTCCCTAACCCCTGGGTGAAATTCAGGGACTGGGTTTACTCATAGCTGAATTCCTAGTGCTTGGCACTTATCTGTAGGTGCTTAATAATGGCTGGTGACTGAGTGACTGATTAACCAAATGAATTACATGGCTGGCCTCCTGAGGATCCACACTTGGATTTTCCTACCCTCTGAGTAAAGGGGGGCATCAGGTGCTCAGGACCTATTTTTCTTTGGTACTGCTTAGAATCCTTTTTGAATTCACTCAAGGTATAGGTGCTCCTCTATAAGTATAAGCAGAATAAAGAGTGGAAGATCCAAGAGATTCGATGCAACAAAATGGCTTCCTGTTTGCCTTTCATGGCAAAGTCCAAGAGTGGTTTCTCTAAAGGATGAAATGGGCCCAATGAACTTCCAGATCTCAGAAACTACCAACAAAAAGCCAACTCCTCTGCTGTCCTTGGCATGTGGAACATCCATTATTAGCATGTGTTCTTCCACATACAAGCTTTTCCTTTAGCCTTTATCTTATTGTGCTGATGGAAGACTGAGTAATTTTGAATCATGGCTTCAAAATCATGATCTGGTTGCTTCCTCTCCACTAAAAATGGGTCTTGATTCTTCTTTTTTTTTTTTTTTTTTTTTTCTTCCCAGACTCATCAAAAATATGGATGGAACCAGAGCATTAGCCACAAAAGACTCCACTGGAATACAGGATGATTGCAACCAGTTATCTTTTAGAGATTACCCAACTTACTTTAAATCATCCTTTGTGATCATACATTTATACCTTAAGGAACTGTTGGTCAGGCACTTGCCAGTATTTCAAAAGCAGAATCATAAATAAGCTTCAAAAATAACTTATCTGTGAGAGCATATGGTGGAGTTTTCCCTTGAATTCGTCTTCTGTTGTCCACAGTGGACAAGCCAGACAGTCCCCTCAGGTGTTTGTTGGGGGCTGAGGAGTTTCCCAGGGAGGAACTTGGCTTGCGTAACTACTGGAGACAAGGTTTGATTGACAGAATTGGGCAGCTCTTCATAGAGAGACCATCCATAGGGAAGAAGCTGCTGAGCATGAAGAGGCTGTGACTGCTATGAGGGGGAGGTGAGGCGGTCACTTCAGTCTGTGCCTGGCCCAGTCTGCTGGCACACAGACATATCTGTCTAGAAAGAAAGAGGGAAGGCCATCAGCAAAGGCTGAAAAACTGGGCTGGGATGGTAGCTCAGCGGTAGAGCGCTTGCCTCGCATGCGTGAGGCCCTGGGTTCGATCCTCAGCACCACATACAAAGCAATAAAATAAAGACATTGTGTCCATCTACAACTAAAAAAATATTTAAAAAAAAAAAAAGGCTGAAAAACTCTGTTTTAAAACACTTGATAAAATTTGGGGGCTGAAGCAATAATGCTCTGGGACCATAAAAGAACTCAGCAATAGCACTTAACAGGGAACAACTGTATCCAGGGAACAAACAAGAGGCACGGTTCCTGGTGGCACCACCAGTAGGAAGTCCTGCAGTTGGCTGGGCACTGCAGACACTTCCTGAGCATGTCCAGACGTTCTTGGGTGGAATTTCAGAGGGGTAGCGTTCCTGTGTTAGCAGGAAGCCAGGGTCAGAAAATTGAGTAATTCCTCTTAATACTACTTCCCTGAAACATTGCTGAGACCTAGGAAAACTGGGTTCCATCACGTATTTGGCAATCATCTGAGGCCCTAGAAATAATATTATCAATAGTGGTTAGGTTTCCAAGCAAGAAAAGAAGGAAGAAAGAAAGTGAAGGATTGTGGGGGGGGAATGGGGGATGTGTATGTAAAGGCGGGCAGGTTGGTCAGAGAGTCTGCAGCCTGCCTGAACAATTTCTTCCCCCACCCAAGTCTATATATTTAAAACATTTTTTATTTGTTCTTTTTAGATATACATGACAGTAGCATGTATTTTGACATGTTATTCATATTATTTGGAGTATAACTTTCTAATTAGGATCCCATTCTTGTGTGTATACATGCTGTGGAGTTTCACTGTGGTATATTCATATATGAACATAGGGAATTTATGTCTGTTTTATTCTGCTCTCTTTCCTGTTCCCATCCCTTCTCCCTTCCCTTCATTCTACTTTGTCTAATCCAGTGAACTTCCATTCTTCCCTCCCCTTCCCTTAATTGTGCGTCAGCATCCACACATCAGAGAGAACATTCAGCCTTTGATTTTTGAGGCTTGGCTTATTTCACTTAGCATGATAGTCTCCAGATGCCTGGACAATTTCTTCCCTAGTTTGGTATATACTGGCTAAACACTATATATTTCTTATTTAAAAAGAAAGTAGAATTTTATTTTTTAACTGATAAATACACTTAAGATACCAAAGTACTTTTCAATCAGATAACTGGCCTGGGCACCTTCATGCAGTCAGCCAAGCTGCTCACCCTAATCAAACTGGCAGAACTCAGAGCTTACTCAGGGCTATGACTATTCCTCAGTCCCTGAAATAAACCCGTGAAACCCTGGATGGGAGTGGGTGGGATGGGAATGAGGAATTCCAACCTGTAAGGAACATCACCCACAGGAATGTCTGGACACAACTGGTAAGGACCATCATCTAGAGATAGATGGAGCAATGCTTGAGTGTGAGAAAAATCTCACTCAAGGACATGACCACCTTTGAACTGTATTTAAACCCTTTGTCCTGCCACATCACAGAGCTTGCTCCAAGGACATCGACAAGACTGGCCACCTTGCTGTCCATCCCTAGATGGACTCCATCATTCCCTGACATCAAACTGGGAGCTGGAGAGAAGTGCCAGACAACTATAACGTTTGCTCTTCAGCTTAAGAGAAGTCGTGGAGCATCAGAGGTACATTGGGACTCGTGGTTGCCCTGGGATTGTGTGATGTGCTTGCTGTGTTTAGTATGAATTGAGTTAACTGTTTGTATTTGATGATTGGTGTGATCGGATATATGCTTGCATTCAAAGACTATCCACCTCCGAATAATTATTAAAAGCACCACTCACAACACAACCCCAAGGAAGGGAGGCATGCAGAAGGAGGCAGGGAAGAGCTAAAGTCTACTGGGCTCCTTTTATGCACCAGGCACATTTAAAGGCAGATCTCATTTATCAAGTGCACATTATAAGCCTATCACATAAGGACACTTTATAACCTGTTTCATTTGATCCTTCAAATATTCTCATCTAGGAAAAAAAGATAAACAAGAAAGTGAGACTCAGACAAGTTAAACAAATTGCAAAAGTCACAAATATAGCTGCAGGGTATTCAGATTCACAGACCATAAAAATGGCACAAAGATCCCAAGGTCCCAAGGTCCCAGCCCACAGGGCCAAGGTGCAGTCGAGGGGAAGCAGAAGGAAGGAAGGAAGGTGCTGGGACAGATGGGGTGGAGGTGGGCGGGCCCAGCTAGCAGAAGTCACAGAGGGGGTAGCGATGTCAAAGTGGGAGTGGGTGGGGGTGCCACTGTGGTGAGGAAGGAGAGAGGCAGGTGGATAATTCTCATCGAGCCACAGCGTTTTGGGACGGGGGGGGGGGGTGCAGGGGAGAAAGAAGAAAATGGAATCACGGAGAACATCCTCAGTTCATAGATGCAGAAATGGGAGCAGCCAATGGAAACAGGTGGAGGCTGAGATTTGGTGGGGTGTGGTGAGGCGCAAGGGCGTTTCCACTGCTGGTTTTGCAGAGAGAAGAAAGGCAGGTGGGACTTGCCATCACATTGGGTCCCCAGACAAGTCCTTGCCTCTACTAATGAGTTTGGTCAAAGGTTCTACTTTTATTACCTTAAAGGAAAAAAAAAAAAAAGAACCTACTGAATGTTTAAAAGCCCAAGTCTCCAGGCCAATACCAATTATCTTAATTGTTCTGAAAGGATTAATTGCCTGAGTGGTTCAGTTTTTATTTTATAGAGAGAAGATGCATTTTCCTTTTCCCTTTACAAACTATTCAGCACCGGAGACCAGTGTCTTAAGGACTACCCATTCCCTGTAGGGTCCTGAGTACCTGGAGCTAGTGTTAAAAAGATCATTAAGCACTGAGCATCTCTTCCTTCCCTGGAGCTCTGCTAATTTGTGTTTAAAGACCTCAGCTCGAGTAGAGTTAATATTTACAGCGAGGTAATATATTATTTACATGGGCTCCAGACACCAAAACATCTATAAATTCACACATAGTTAACCTCCTTCTGCTCCTTCCTTATTTACTTATTAAGTTAATTCAGGACCTGGCCTATTATCCGATATAAAGATCTTTCAATAATTTCACCCACAATCCCTTTAGGAGAAAAGCACAAAGTAAAGGACTTGCCAAATTCTTATTTAACATGAGATTCCTGTGCAGACTTCAGAGGAAATAGTTCTGGGTAAGGTGATAAAATGGGTAAATGATAAAAACGTGAAGAAAAAATAAATTATTGGCTTTTTGTCCTTTGGAGTTATGTGCAAATTACAGAGGAGGATATTGATTCCAAGGGGTGAAATCTTTTCCAGAATATAACAAGTTATTCTGGAAGATTTTCAGGGATAAGAGAATGCGCATATGAACAAAGCTAATCTACAAGGCAAATTATACTGTTTAACAATATGTGAGTTCATTTGCATGAGTTGGCAAAGCACATATTGCACAAGAATTCTTAAGCAATGGTTCGCAAAGAACTAATGAAATTGTGTATCCACTGTGGCTTTTTCTGTGTGGCTGACTGAGTGTCCAGGTGTCTGGAGCCACTTAAGATTTCACCCCAGGTTTAGCTCAGGCTACACAATTCACTTCCCTTTCAGGGACAGGAACCAAGAGAAATCCACTTTAGCATACAGCATTGAGGGCCTGCCACTGGGTGGCAAATGGGGAGGGGGCTGTTGGGATCAAAGCAGCAATCCAGTGTAAATGCTGGAGTCAACATAAGAATCTGTACATGAGTGTTCATACCATCATTATTAATAAATGCCAAAAAGTGCCAGCAACTCGAATGTCCCATCAATTGATAAATGGATAAAGAAAATACGTGTTCATACAATGAAACTGTATTCAACAATAAAAAGATAAGAAGTACTGAAAATGCAGGAATGAATAGAAATGACAAATGTCAAGAATGAAACAGGGGTTATAATTAAAGATCCTACAAATATCAAAGCATCACAGAGAAGTATTAGGAACGACTTTATGCCAATGAATCCAATAATTTAGATGAAATTGGAAAAACTCCTTGAATAACTTAGAAAAATTGGTACAAGGTAAAACAGGAAATCCAAATAGATTTTTATTTATTAAGAAAGTTGAGGGGCCGGGGTTTTGGTTCAGAGAGAGTGCTTGTCTAGCACATGTGAGGCACTGGGTTCGATCCTCAGCATCACATTAAAAAATAATAATAAACAAATTTTAAAAAGTTATAAAAAAAGAGAAAGTTTAATTTACCAAAAACCTCACAACAAAACTCCATGCTTATTTTTATTTCTCTGCTGGCTTCTATCAAATATAATTTTTTAAAAGTTAACTTTCTAAAAAATAGAGTAGAGAGTAGTTCCAACTCATTATAGGAGGCCAGAAGAGCCCAAATACCCAAATTTGACAAAACATTACAAAAAAATTATAGGCCAATCATGAATATAGGCACAAAAACTTCAAGAAACCTTTAGCTAATCAAATCCAGCAATATATAAAAGAACAAATATCACAAATAAAAAATTTTAAAAAATGAATAAATATGACCAAGTAGGTTTTATACCAGGAGTACAAAGTTGATTTAACATTCAACAATCTGTCACATTTGCAAAATAAGAGAAATACCACAATTATTTCAATGGGTAAGGAAAAAGTATTTGGAAAAAAATTCAAAACTCAAAAAAACAAACAAAAACATTCAAAACTCATTTGTGATTTAAAAAAATCACAACAAAAGCAACAAAGCAAAAGCAAAACAAAGCCTCAAAATGATCAGCCAAATAAGAGAGAAGAGAACCTGACGGGGCCTTCTACAAAAAACCTGAAGCTAACATAATACTTAATGTTAAAATATTGAACAGTTTCCCCCAAAGATCAGGAACAAAGTAAGAATGCCCAGTTTCTCCATTTCTATTCAAGATCTTGCACTTGCAGTAAGGTAAGAAAAAGAAAAACAAAAAACCAAAAAAAAAAAACCAAAAAAAAAAACCCCAAAAACAAAGACCAGAAAGTATACTGGCTGTCTTTTCAGATGTAAATGATAGCAGAGTTTAAAATAATCCATGTGAACTGAAGGTTAGCCTTTGCGGAAGCTTCTAGACAAGAGGCTAGTGTTGCAGCATTGAAGGTGTCAGTAATAATTTTGCATGGAGGCCCTGTTATCTCAGGGTGGCTGCATTTATATGGGTATTACATTTGTTCTTTTTCTTTGTTTTAGGCTCTCTTTTTCAGAAAGAATTTCAACTTGATATTTATGCTGATTCATTTTATGTGTCAACTTGATTGGGCTACAGTGCCCAGATATCAAACATTATTCTAGATGTCTCAGTGAGGGTATTTTTATGAGATTTTTAGTGATGTTTGAGGAGAGCTGATTTCCCTCTGTAGCGTTGGCAGGCCTTATCCCCCAGCAAGAGGAAATTCTCCAGCTGACAGCCTTTAGAGTTCATTTGTGAACTTGGATCTTCCTGGTTTTTTGACAGACTGCCTTTTGGACTTCTCTGTAATGTCAACTTATCCCTGGGTCTCCAACCTACTACATCACCTAGCCCACTCTGCAGATTTTGGACTTGTCAATTGCCACAATTACACGAGTCAGTTCCTTAAAAGAAATCTCCACCCTTCTGCGTGCGCGCGTGCACACACACACACACACACACACACACACACACACACACTCACTCACTGTCGGTTGGTTTCTCTGGAGAATCTTGACTAATATAGCTTCTTTTTATAGTATCTAGTTCTCATCTGAGATTTACCATCTTTTCATTTTTTGTAAACATTCTCTGTGAGCATAGCTATAAAATCTTTGCTAATTTTGGTATCTTAGTTATTTCAAGGTGAGTTTTTCTTTTGAAAATAAAATTTTCATGATTTTTGGTATGTTGAGCTTGGTATTTTGGTATGTTGATATTAGATTGTCTCCGACATTGTGTTACACTGTAAAGATTCTGGGTTCTGTTAAGGTATCTCTCAAGAGTGTTGATTTTGATGTTGCTATTGTATTAGGCAGTAATTAACTTTTTTTGGATTCAGACTCAAAGTTCTGTCTCTGGAGGAGCAACTGGAATCTCAGTTCTTTTTTTAAAATCTTTAAGCTGGGTTGCTTTAAGTCTGCTTCTAGCGTATGTGGTTCAGAAGTTAGCAAGAGATTTAGGCAGTTGTACACCAAAAAATAAAGCTCCCTCTTACTGACATTCCCCTTTCTAGCCTTCAGTTTTAATTTTCCAGTGGCTACAATTGTTCCAAAGTCTATTGTCTCCTTAGGCTAGGAAAACTCCTATTTTCTGTTAGAACTTCAGTAGACTAGCAATTATTCTGGTTTGCCTAGAATTGAGGGATTTCTTGGAGCATGAGACTTTCAGTGCTAAAACTGGGACATCCCTGGAAAAGCTGGGCTGGTTAGTCACACCTCAGTGTTAGCCTCTCTGAAGGCTGCAGAGTCTGACCTGCCCAGTAGAAGACATGAGAACAAAGCTCACCTAATGCCATTCTTTTCTTCCAGAGGTTGCCTTCTTTTGGTCACTGTCTTTGAGCTTTTTTGTTTTGTTTTGTTTTATTCTTTGCTTTTTTTTGTCCTCTAAAGTTCTCAGTTGTTGTCTGTGGCTGAGCTGGTCCACTAGGAGTTTCCCAGTCACTATCAGAAATAAATCTCCCTTCAGTCACTCTTACCCAATGTCCTGCAGACCCTTTTCCATGTTCTGTTCAGTCTCTATCAGGCTGATTTCATCCTCCTCTGCTATGGGAGCTATACAGTTTCCATGTGGTTTGTCTCCCAAGGGGTCACACATTCAAGGTGTGGTCTTCAGTTTGATAGTATAGGGGTGGTAAGGAATCTTTAAGAGGAAACCTAGACAGTGGTCCTTAGGTCATCGGAGGCACCGACCTTAGAAGGGATAGTCAGTTCTTGTGTGATCCCCGAGCTCTCATGAGAACAAGTTGTTATAAGAGCCAGCCTGATCTCTGTACCATTCTTTAGCTGGTTTCTTCTTTCCACATGTGTTCCTATCTTTTTTTGACATTGTCCACTGTGGGGTCCTTATTTTCTTCTTTCCACATGTGCTCCTATCCTTTTGACAATGTCCACTGTGGGGTCTGTATAAGAGTGGAGCCTATGCTGGTGCTTTGCACATGAATCACTAGGATCATGAATGAAATAATTTTTTCTTTATAAAGTTACCAAGCCTCAGGTATTTCATTATAGTAATGAAAAGTGGGCTAAAACAAGTGCTCCTTTCTCTTTTTTTCCTGAGCCATCTTTCAAGTCCCCTGTCTTACGAATGTGCCTCTCCCAGATGCTTCCTGAAATCTCTACCCCATAAGGCAGAGTCAGTGTAGATCAGTAACTGAAACCAGTTGACGTTAGGAAGCAACATCAGGAAGCACACAATGCTTGGGCTCTGTTCCATTCATGATCTCAACTGACCCTTTTCCCAGCTTTGCAAGGGAGGCATTATCCTCTTCGTAGTACAGAGAGGAAGTTAATAGTCAAAAAGTTATTATCCAGGATCACAAAACTGGCAAATGGAGGAAGCATAAAACAAATCTTGTCTAGCTTAGAGTTCCTCCTTTGGTTGATTCCTATGACCCATGGGAATCCACAGCTACTTGTGAATTCTTGACATCCTGAGGTTTTTACTACCCCCCCACCCCGCCCCTTGGAGTAGTGAGGAAATTGAACGCAGCAGGGCTCTATCCCCAGCCTGCACTACATTCCCAGCCCTTTTAAATTTTTGATTTTGAGACAGGGCCTCACTAAATTGCCCAGGCTGGCCTTGAACTAGTGATTTTCCTCCCTTAGTCTCCCAAGTAGCTGGGATCATGGGCATGCACCACCATACCCGGTGACATCCTGAGTTTTATCTCAATTGGTACTTGCTTTCCTGATTGTCACCTCAATTTCTGGAACTAATTTCTTCTCATTCTGCACATGAGGACTTTTATATCAAAAGTGAAAAAACTGGCAATTCAGTGACTGGGCCCTTCTGGGTGATGGTTCCGTAACCATCCTCCAAGAGACCGACTCTTAGGGAACGCAGAGCCAAACGCTTCAGCAACAATTTCCAACATCCACCATGTATATGACTGTGTACTAGGAAAAGCCCCCCACCCCGCCCCAATGCAGCCAGTTAAATGACATTACCTACATTAAGGAAAGGAGGGACATTGCTGGGGAGAAGTTTACCAGTCAGAGTTAGAAAAAGAAGATATTTTACTTTGAAAGTCTTTCTTGTGGAATACCATGCTGCTTTCTTCTCAGAGGCAAGTTGAATATGTTCAGAGGGATCTTGAGACTATGCCCCAAGGAAAAGAGATAATGTGGAACGGGTACATAGAAAAGAAAAGAAAAGAGCCACCACTGAAACAGCTCCATGGGAGCTAATTCTGACTTACAGATTCCAATTCAGATCACGTTCACTTAATCTAGTCCCTCCCTCTCCCCAACATTTTATTATAAACATTTTCAAATGTACAGAAAAGGTGAAAGAAATCTATAGTTAATGCACACACATACCCACCACCCTGGTCCTATCATTAGCATTTGACTGTATTTGTTTTATCATATATTCATCTATATACAGCTGCATCCGTCTATTATCAGTTCACCCTTTTATGCAATTTAAAGTAAATTGCAAACATTGGTGCTCTGTTAAGTTTTCTCTTTGGGACACATAGCCTGTAAATCTTTTCATTTGTTTAATTTCTGCTTTCTTTTCTCTAAGAGCTTGCTTTTCTTATAAAGAGGTTCCTCTGGGCTCCTCCTTTTTTGGCTCCCCTTCATCAGATCTTTTTTACCTGTGGACCTGTGGCAATGTCCATCACTCCCTCGAGCATGCCCAGGGTAGGGAAGCATGCTCTGGGTATGCCCAGGGTAGCTAGCATGCTCTGCAGGAGGGGCTTACTCTTCCAGGAAGTCACTTGCCAGCATATGACTACAATACCAACCAAAATACATGTACCATCGCACACACCAGCCCCACCAGCCCCTGCAGTGTTGAAGAGCTGGAAGCTGCCCACAGTGTGTAACTTTCAGGATTCCCCCAAAGAAATTTCTGACACTGGAGTTGGCTTCTCTTCCATCATTAGTGGTGAGAGAGAAACCAACAGAAATATTTTATTAATAAGGATATTCTTCTGATGTGCGTACTGAACATAGTCATCAAAAAGAAAACTGAACCAAGAATTGCAATGTGCTATGAAATATCTTTCTTTTAGACTTTATCAGTTGATTTTTATTTCCAATGGATTCTGTTTCATTTCTCTTACCATATTGGAGTCTTTGCTAATTGAAGAGCTGTGAAAACTTACATATTCCCACTTCACCCTTTCTCTCATTTTCTCTGGCTCTATTATTCTTTCTAATTCTTCTCCATGGGCTCTTCTGCTCCATCTCTTCAGGGGCTTTGATTCCATCATTTATCCCCCAAGAGTTCTTTTATTGTATTCATCTTATTTCTGAAATATTCACTGCTCATGTGTCTCACACTTCTTAAAATCCCCCAAAGCCTTTATAACCAATAGTCCCTCTCTCCCCTCCCCTCCTTTGGGAGCCAGGAATATCTTTCCTACAGGCCTTGCTTGGAGCTCAAGGTAGAACTGACAGCTCCTGATGCTTGATTGGTTTTCTATCTGCTAGGCGGATCATTTACCTGGATGATTTTATATTTCAGCTCTGAAAAGATAAGCATGGCCAGCACTTTTAAAGCAGAATTCTTTTTCAGAAATAGCTTTTTTCTTTTTCTTCTAGAGAGATTTGCCAGAAGATAGCAGTTTCTTTAAAGGAAAATGTAAAGAATAATCTAGTGAGACAGAAAACCCCACTTCTATTTGGGGTTTCACCCATCTCTAGTTCTCATTCATTTCCTGCGGGTTAGGATGGTGTGTTCAATCTCTCTTTGATTATGGGAAAATATCAATTAGAAAAAGGATAAATCATCCCTTAATATTCAATAGTAGTTAAAAAGCATGTAACTTTATTCTATTCCAGACAAGTTTTGATGGTTTCATGGGTTAATGAAGCTTCTTATTGAATTATTGAGTGAAAGCTTTAAATAAAAACATCAAAGGATCCTTTATCTTATCCTTCCTCAACCACAAGACAACCAACCTTGCAGCCCACTCTCTGCAGAATACTAACAACACCTGGTTTCTTTGCCAAGCACGCTCATCAAACTCTCTCAGCAGGGGTGGCCTCTCAGCCTTGTCCTTCCCTTCACACCAACAAGGCTTCCCTGGGGAGTCATGGGTCCTTTTTCTAGCCCTGAACCCGGATGCTATTAGCTTTTTTACAGTTCATTGACTACAGTTCTTTCATTGTATTTTAATGCTCCACTGAGAGAATCCAAAATCCAGCAAATGCTTTGGTTTATAAACAAGTGTAAATATTTTCTAAATCTTCAGCAATCCCCCATAAAATGTAAAAAGCATGAAACTTTATTCTACTCTTGACATGTTTTGATGGTTCTATGGGTTAATGGATTCTCTTATTGAACTACTTACTAAACCTTGCATAAATAGTAGCAACTCCTTTTCAGAGATGTTAGGTACAGTGGGAGTTTAGCAGCTGTCTGTAAGGTAGGGCTGTGTAGACTGCTAACTTGGAAAAAATTCAGTTCTCAACTCTGTTTCTCCTTAGTTGTATTCTAGGCCAGTTAATGGAAGCTAAGGCAGTTCAGGGACTGAAGTGGCTTTGATTATTTTGAGATCTAACTTTTGAAGTAACAGCATAATTAACGACATCTAATATCTGTGTTTGTTCCTGAAAGGTTGAGTGCGAATTTGATTTTGGTCATTGGATAATTTTCTCATTTACTTACACAATGAATTCCAGGATACTTGATCTTGGCACCTAATTATCTTTCAACAGTAGTTATTTCCAACATTTCTCTTTCTGTTTTTCTGCTTGTAGGCTTCTGATAAGTAGTTATTATAGGTACCCTCTAAATGAATGCTTGCAAAAGCCTTGGAAGCTGCATTTGGAATAAGACAATGCTTTTATAGGCCTTAATTTATTTCTTTAAAATTATATTTCTTATGATGGAGTTTCTTTAAGCAGCGTATATCTATGTTGGGCAGCATTGGTAAGTCTGATTCCACAATGGCTACCTGAGTTTTTCCTTGTTCCTGTTATTGCTTGCTGTTTAACAACTACTACAAAATTTAGTGGCTCCACTCAATGCTGTATATTTATTTTCCAAGGTTCAGTGGCCTGATGGGGTTTAGTTATGTGATTCTCTTCTGGGATCTCTAATGCATTGCAATCAGATACTGGCTGGGGCCAGAGTCACCACAAGCTGTGACTGAGCTGGGTGTCACATATCTTGTGCCTAGGCTGGCATGACTTGACCTGGGCACCTTCTCTTCATGAAGCATCTCTGTTTGGCTAGCTTGAGTCTCCTCACGGTAAATGGGTCTTGGGTAGAAGAATTTCTTTCTGACAATGGCTTCCCCAGTAGAGAACTAGCCAACAGAGTACAGCAGACATTGCAAGGTTTCTTCTGACCTAGTTTTAGAAGTCCCCCAGTGCCACCTAAGTCCCATTCTGTTGGCGGTTATCAGCGAGTTATCAGCCAAACCAGATTCAAAGGATGAAGCCATACAAAGGTATGGATATCAGGAGCTGTAGTTTATTGGAGTTCTATCTTTGGAGTTTAGTTGCCATATTCTGGCTATATGCCTATTAGCACATGTTTTCTTGAATTTTAAAGTGGCTAATTAGAGGAAAGCTACTTCTTCCAGTTGTCTTCCTGGGAACATGTAATAGTAATAATAAGAGCATTGTCATTCATGGAACTATCTCGCTGTCTCCTACTGGAGATGGAGCTGTGCAGAAACAAACATTCCTGGTCTCGTGAACTTGTATTCCAGTGGGGTAGGAAGGTGATATGGTAAAAAGAAATGGCACAGAATATCTTATGGTGATCAGTGGTATGGAGAAAGAGGAATGCAGGGAAGAGGATTAGGAAATGCATGTGCAGAAGCGATTTTAAATAGGTCGATTAGAGATAAGGTGACGTTTGAACAGAGACCAGAAGGAGGTAAAGGTGTGAGATGTGGCTTTTGGGCAAAGAGCATCATAGTAAAGAGACCGTGTGGCTGGGACTCAGTCAAGGGGCTGTGACAGGTGAGGAGATAGAGTTGAAGTGCTGGAAGGAAGTTTAGGGGGCGCTGTGAGGACTACATAGAGCCGTTTACTTACATGAGACTTTTACTCTGCATGTAAAGGGAAAGCTGTTGAAAGACTTAGAGCAGAGGACTACATCTTTCTGTTGAAAATGAGCAAGGGTGCAAGCAGGGAAACCAAGTCAGAGAGCTGCTGCAATGATCCAGGCAAAGGATGGAGGTTGTTCAGAATTGGGTACTGGCAGCGGAAGTAGTGGGTAGTGACATGTCATATAAAGAGTTGCATTTTGCAGGAAAAACCAATGGTACTTGATTACAGATTGGATTTGGAGACAGGTTCTAGAGAAAACTCTGTTGAGCTATATTGTGATAAGTCTCAAGAGGGAGTGGAGAATTGAGGTAGAGACTAGGAGAGAAATGTGGTTTTCTAATTTTTTTTTTAATAGCAAGAATGCAAGCTGGTGGGAATAAATCCAATAAAAAGAGAGAAGCTGGAGATGTAAGAAAGAAAAGGGCTAATTGTTGGCCTGATGTCCTTGAACAGTGAGAAGAGTGGGTCTGCGGTAGACATGAGGGGTTGGCCTTAGATAGGATAGGCTCCAGCTCCCCAAAGTAAGGGGCAGACTTACTGGGAGGCGGGTAGATGTGGAGCACACTTAGGAAACTTCTCTTTGTGTCTATCAGAACCTCAGAAGAGGTCCTGGGGTCTGGGATGGGGATTATTTGCCAAACAGCCATCCAACTGAGATGGGAGTAAACCGAGGGGACAAGAGGCAGGATCCCAGGGCAACACCTAGGCCTCCTAGAGGTTCCTGGTCGGGCTTCACAGGAGCCCGGCGGGCTTTTTTCCTCCACTCCACCGCTTGGATCCTGGAGTGTTGGCGAAAGGGAGGGCCCGGGATAGGCCGTGGCCGGGTAAGTTCAAAGAAAGAAAGAGGAAAGCAAGGGTGCTGGGAATATCCAAGGAGAGCCATGCCAGGCTCTCTGCTAGTCAGTGGGGTAGGGGTCATGAACCGGTAGGAGCCAAGGTCGAGGCCATCAACGCGATTTCCCAGGGAGGACAGTGGGTATTTCAGATCACACAAGCCCTTCTAAATTGTCCAAAAATATCTTCGGGACCAAACAGAAGCCAATTCACTGAACAGTCAAATATGTTCAATAATAGGCCCCCAAACCAACCAACAGAGACACCAAACACGTAGGGTCTCCTTTGTTGGGCGCCCTCACTCTGCCCCGGGAACCTGCCTTGGTGACTGGGCGCCCACAGATCCGCCGCCCGGCGTGTGGGCGCCACCTGTCGGCCGGGCGATGCCCTGCGGCCGCTCCCCTTGTCCACAGCGTGGCGTGGCGCTCGGCTGGACGGGACGCCGACCTTAGCCGCTGGGGGCCATTCTTTGCCTCCTGGGACCGCGGGATGGGGCCTGGGCCACACAGCCCTCTTGGCCAGTCGCTGAGCATTTTCCCTGCCAACGCCTGGCCACCCTGGCTGATCTCAGCTTTCAGCCTTCAGCCTTGCTCCTGGAGGGCTGTCCCCCACCCCTAATCTGTGTTGAGGGTAGTGGCATCTTGACTTCCTGCTTCCTGCTACAGTTCTTACTGTTTATTTCTCAGCACCATCCACATGACCTTAAAATATCAAGACAAGGTTTCTATCCCTTTTGTTCACGACGCTATCTATGGACAGTGCTTTAAACAACTGCTAGAACACACCTGGGCTCACAAAAATTGTTGGGTAAAGGATAGCACCCGTCTATCCTGTAAATATGCATTATCTACCCTACTTCCCCTGCCAGATGAGAACTTGGTAAGGCCAACTTGTTCAAAGGCGCACACCAAGTAAGTTCCAGGCTTACCAGCTGCCCGAGGTCCGGCATCCTGCCATTGCATTACTGTCGGGTGCTGGGGGAGGAGGCTTCCAAATGCGCCATCAAAAATCAATTAGCAAACTTTTAAGGAGGACTTTGCTCTCCTATTTCAGTACTCCAGGGCAAATTTCAAGTCCAAACTGCACTTGTAGTATTGGCTTCCCACATCTGATGTGTATTCTGACCTCTTGTGACAGAGAGCAAAGAATATGGATATTGACTTTGGATGGGATTTGAGGGAAAGCGACAGACAGGATTGGTTTTAAACAATTGTAGGAGCTAGCTGGCTATCATCAGCTTGCTGATTGTGTGATTTTATTCCTACTGTACATGTGCCTGGAGGAGTTAACATTTTTAAAGTCTAAAAATAAAAGTCAATAAACAAAATAATGGGGTACCTTGCCCATGATTGCGTCTTTTCTGAATTCCAACAATTTGTTTCCAACACAGACAACATACATTGGAGCCATGGTTTGATTTGTCCCTTGTCTTCACCCTCGGAGCTGGCCGGACTGGCAGTCTGTGTTCTGCCCATCAGTCAGCAGAGCCATTATTAACCACTTGCCAGGATTCAGTTTATCTTTGCATTGATTTTCTCTGAGCTTGGGCAGGCATGCTGTGTGGTTCCTGTACAGACAAAGACCCAAATATTTCCTGTTGAGGGAGAGCACTAACCACCCAATCATCCATGAAACATTCATTTACGAAAACACATGGAAAATACGATAATACAGGAACTATATTGAAACTAATTAAAAACTTGAGACACTGCCCTTCAAATACGACTGAGAGTTCCAGTTATCAGGCCTGCTTAGGATGCCCTCTGTA
Organism: Xerus rutilus; assembly: GCA_028644305.1. Classification (NCBI taxonomy): domain Eukaryota; kingdom Metazoa; phylum Chordata; class Mammalia; order Rodentia; family Sciuridae; genus Xerus; species Xerus rutilus. The sequence goes on from CM053403.1 coordinate 121,786,081, forward strand.
TTTTCTCACTGGGCCTTATCGCTAAGGATTTCTTGCATTGGAAGAACAAAGCTCTATTATAATTAAATCAAAGGATGATATTATTCTCCCACTGAAGTGTAAAAATTGAAGAAAGGGTATGGTAAAAACCCTTCCACACTATCAGAGGATGATTCCCTTTGGTGGCAGGCCTTGGGGTCAGGGTCAAATTTCCTGTTCTGTATAGTTTCTTGGTGGAGTCTCTGGAGATCTGGCCACTTCTCAGTTCGTCACTGAGCTATGTACTAGGAAGGGGGAAGGACAGATCAAGAGCAGAAGAGAGAGCAAGAAGAGGAAGAGAAAGAAAAGGAGGAAGGATTGATACTGTGAGCAAGATGAAATTCACTCTGTTCCCAAGGCTTTGATTCCTCTGCTAATTATACTGCCCCAGAGCATGCACATTGTCTAGCCAGAGCACGCACAGAAGTTCCATTCTTCTGGTGTCTCAGCATAAAGGAGACAAGTTGGCATTTTTAAAAGGGCATTGGTAAAAAAAAAAAAAAGCAAAAAAGAAACAGTTTCAGAAAAATATAGGTAGTATAAAAAGGTATGTTTCCCAAAGAAAGATTTCTGACCTACCCTGATGTTCTTCTCACCCTATAGCACAGTGTGACCCCACCTGCACAGTGACTGTCCACATGGAATGGGTTCTATCTTAATTCAGATCAGCCATCCAATCATCTCCTCTTAGATCCTAAGGAAAACTCTGCTTCCTCCTCCCTCTTGCAGGAGGAGCTCCACCTGAGGGATTCACCTCATACCTTGATTATTGATATAATGAACAGTTTATCTTTTTTTTTTTTTGTGGTTCAGTGAAATATTTATTTCTTTTCCAACTTGTAAAAATGAGAAAGAGGCTTAAAGTGCACCCTACTCAAGGAAAAAAAAGCATATACTTGGAAGAAATGATATGCACAAGATTAAAATGAAGTACTGTTGTTCACTCTACTTTACTAAATGCATAATGACTCTACTAAATTGCATAATGACAGATAGGAAAAACTAAACATATAGAAAAAAACCTTTAATTTGGTTAGAAATTTTAGCACCAGTGATACTAAATTTTGGAACATAATACAAAAGGCTAAGGTAAAGAAGGGAAAATGCCTCCTGCTTCACTCTTCTTGCTAAGGATTGCTTTGGCTATTCTGGGTCTCCTATTCTTTCAAATGAATTTCATGATTGCTTTTTCTAACTTTATGATAAATGTCATTGGGATTTTAATAGGAATTGCATTAAATCTGTATAGCCCTTTGGCAGTATGGCCATTTTTTTTTTTTAATATTTTTTAGTTGTTGATGGACACAATGTCTTTATTTTATTGCTTTGTACGTGGTGCTGAGGATCGAACCCAGGGCCTCATGCATGCGAGGCAAGCGCTCTACCGCTAAGCTACAATCCCAGCCCCGGCAGTATGGCCATTTTGACAATATTAATTCTGCCTATCGAAGAGCGTGGGAAATCTTTCCATTTTCTAAGGTCTTCATTTTCTTTCTTTAGTATGAACGGTTTATCTTTTGTTGGAACCTACCACTCTCATCAAGTGGAATATGGTTTTCCAAGTTTACAGGTTTGTTAATGCCACAATAGCTGAAATAGATAATAATTTATGATCATCATATAATTATAAATATACCTGTTCTGAACTCTCAGAAGTAATGTGTGTGTAGTGGGATATTGTTTGGGAAGACTAGGGCTATAGCAGCCCCACAAGGGTGGAAAGAAGTGTGAGAGCTGCATGCCACAGACCAGAGCAAAGCCAAAGAGGTGTGGGCAAAGGCAGAGATAAGGGAGCAACTTCAACGTCTGAACAATTTCCTGGAGGTGTGATGTTTAAGCATTCCTTTAGGAAATTATGCAATTAACATTTTGAAATCAAACACACATGAAGGTAGGGTTGCTAAGTGTCTTCTTACAAATGAAGAGGACAATAGAAAAGTAACCAGAAAAATCACATGAATAGCTGCTCTGAATGCACCATGAGAAACAACTTTGGCCTTTGGGATTGTCCAGAAAGATGAAACAGCATGAGTTCACATGTTGCCTGTAGGCACAGGAGTATGCGGAAACATAAAAATTTCTGAGGGAACATAATAGCTAAGATGTAACAAGAGTCTTTTAAAAAGTGCATTTCCTCTTAAAATGCCCTGTACTTTCCCCATGAAAATACTAATAACAATCTAATTCCTTTTCTAATACCTAAATTTCCCACCACACTAGAAAATCTTGGAGAGACTGAGTTCATTTGACCACTGCTCCACTGCCAGTGTCACTCAGAGCTGAGTGTTAGAAAATGCTCAAGAATTACTGAGGGCCCGGCGCGGTGGCACACGCCTGTAATCCCAGCACTTAGGGAGGCTGAGACAAGAGAATCGCGAGTTCAAAGCCAGCCTCAGCAATGGTGAGGTGCTAAGCAACTCAGTGAGACCCTGTCTCTACATAAAACACAAAATAGGGCTGGGGATGTGGCTCGGTGATTGAGTGCCCCTGAGTTCAATTCCCAGTGCCGAAGGGGGAAAAAAAAAAGAAGTACTGAGGACTGGGCATGTAGCTCAGTGAAAGAGTGCTTGCCTAGCATGCTTAAGGCCCAGGGGTTCCATCTCCAGCACCAGGAAAGAAAAAATATCAACTCTGACACCCTTCTAAAATGTATCAGCAGGAAACAATTGTCCAAGGGTGCAAAAACATTAATAAGAAGTCAGGTCATTTGTCTCCTCATATATGACTTCATGGCTTCTGAATGTTTAAAAATAAGAGGTTTGTTAAATGAATTATGGAAATCTGAAATGGAATAGTATGTAAGCATTTAAAATGATATTCCATATTTACTGACAAAGATTCACAAAATAGACCTACAGAAAACTATAGGGCATGTTGGATAAAGCTGTGCTATGACCTCGTTTAATCCTTTTATTTTTTTGAAGATGAAAACATTACTTTTAGTATAGTACAAAGTTGATGCTATAGAATATGATTTAATCTAGAAGTTTTTGAGATCATTTTTTAAAATGACTTTTGTTGTAGATTATAATATTACACAGTGTGGGATTCATTAAACATGCACAATTTGTGTACAAACATGTACACAATATAATTTAGTTAGCTTCATTCTCCTATACCTCTCTTTCTCTTCCCTCCTCTCTTCCCCTGGTCCTTTTCCTCTACTCTTTCTATTTTCATGAGATTCCTCATCCCAAACACACACACCTCTTTTTTTTTTTTTCTTTTTTCTCTCTAACTTCCATAGATGAGAAAACACAAAAGACCACTGACCTTCTGAATTTGGCTTATTTCACTTACCATAATGCTCTCATGTTCCATCCATTTTCCTGCAAATGACATAACTTCATTCTTCTTTATGGATGAATATAACTCCATTGTATAGCTATACCACATTTTCTTTATCCATTCATCAGTTGGTGGACACCTAGGCTAGTTCCATAATTTGGCTGTTGTGAATGGTACTGCTATAAATTTGGGTGTGCATGTGTCACTATAATATGCTAACTTTAATCTTTTAATGACCTCATTTAATCTCAATTGCCTTTTTAAAGACCCAATTTCCAAATATAGTTACAATGGGGTTTAGGGCTTCAACATATCCATTCTAGGAGTGGGCCACAATTCGGTCCACAACAGGGGCTGCAGGTTTAATTTGGTGCCCAATGAAAACTCAGACTAGCAAATCTGGAAATAATGAATAGTAAGTTTTCTTTTATTCTCCTTTTTCCTCTTTTTCTTTATTTCCACATGTAATTATACATCATTGTAAACGAGCATCAGCTGCCTGGATGCTCCTGGGGTCCTCTGCAATACCTTCCTCCCTTAATATCCAAATGAACTTGCTTGAAGCTCTGTACCATGCTGCAGATATAGAAAGTTGATGGCCTTGTCAAGATTTCTGATGACCGTCCATATCTGGGGCTTAGATACCCACAGTCTTCTCTTGCTACAAAACCCTGCATTTTCTCAATCCTGGTGACCTGCCCACCTTGATCGTTTCCAGGCCTCCACTGCTTTCTTCACCCAAACCTGGCCCTCTCTCGCCATTTCCCAAAGCACCTCAGAGCACAGGGATTTCCTGAAAGCGTAGGGCTGGAGGGGAGCGTTACAACGCCACTCAGAACAGGCGACCACTTGTAATCCAATATCAGATTCCACGGACTCGAACCCTGCCCAGGTCTTAAGCTGGCTGTCCTTGTGACTGTGCCACCTCCCACCTCTTATTTTCTAGACTCTTCCCCTTCCATGTTTCCTCTTCTTTTCATCTTCCAGGCCCCAGATAATTTTTCCTCTAGAACTGCTAGGGGACAGTACGTGAATTCTCATTACTTTATTAAACTGAGCAATTCTGTTCTCTCTCCCTCCCCCCACCCACATTTGCCTAATTCTACCCAGCTAGACTGGGCAGGGCCTTTATCTTTTTTGACCAAAAAGGCCCATGAATGTTTTCTCAAACCTACGTGCTGCCTGTTTTTTCCCCCCTAGCATGTAAAAATTCTCTAGTGACCTACTTTGTTTTTAAAGTAGTAGCCTCCCCTTCTCATTAACTGTATACAAATACCAGATTTTGGAAGCACCTGAGTATGTTGATATTGGCTATATTTGTGTATTTCTGTATACACGTGATTATGCCTATATAAACCCAATTAGTTTTTTAAATAAATAAAAACTGGTTTGTTCTTGAAGAATCTGTTCCCGTTTCTGTTGTACAAGCTTCAGAGGAAGGGAACCAAAACATGAACATATGGAGAAGATATTTTGGGGTATGACACAGACATTTTTCAAGCAATTTCAAAGCATCTCTGTCCCAAAGTATGTTTGCGGAGTAGAGTCTAGAACCATGGAAACCAAGAGTTCCTGTGTTGATGGAGGGGTGGCCACTCAGGGTCTTCTGAGGAGCACAGTCTGAAAGGCTTCACCCCTGCTATTCCTTGCAGATGGTCCCTTGGAGGTGCTCCACTCAGCTGCACTTCCTCATTGAACTCTGGTAGAGTAAACACCCTTGAGACCCCACCCTACCCCGCTCAGAAGAAAGATGATAACCTGAGAAATGGCCCCAGGATGTCCAGGTATGATTTCTCCGCAGCTTATACAAAGCTTTGAGTAATTTAGGGCTGCATTTCAGCCCCTAGCCTCCACTGACTATTTAACACATCTCTGCTTGCCCTGCAGCTTCTGCCTTTGATTACCCTGGAAACATTTAATAAAACATCTGGCAATGAGTTTGTGCCTAAGCATTCGAGAATCACTACTGAAACTACCCAAGCCCATGCATGCGCATTGACGGGAGCCAGCATAAAAACTGTCTCCAAGTTATGTCCAGGAAGCAAGATGGACTTCCTATGGGTATCCACATTCTAGAGGGACATTTATAGCAACAATGAAAAGGCCAGATAATGGCCCCATTTAGAACAGCCATTTAGTACCATAAATATGTTTCCTCAAATAAATCTGCTGATTACTCTTGCTCTGGCTTGGCAGCTCAGCCAAGTGGTTTGTGCTGAATGTTGCAAAAGGCCTAGCCATGTGTCCATCCATATCAGGCACCTCAGATGAAAACATACAATTGATGAGCCTTTTCTGGAAATAACTACACAAAATGAGGAAAGAAATGGGGGCAGGGAATCTCACAGGAGCGAGCGTTTACTATCTTGCTAGTTGCACATAGGGAATCATAACTACTGCTTCAGGAAAAATTAGCCACAATTCAAGTCCCAGACACGTGTTCCTGCAATTATTTTTGAAATGACAAAAGAAAACAAACCAGATTTTTTTTTTAGATGTGTGATAAGGAAGGGACAATGGGATGCTGGTTTTTCAACCCTTCAAGGGGCCAGGTTGTTGAAACTCTTCAGGGTCTTCCCTTGGCTTTTAGAATGAAGTTCAAACTCCTTAGCATGGCAGACTTATCCTGGTTTGGCTGCACCTTTTCTGCCCCAGTGACTTTTTCATGATCTACTCTAGCCTTATAGAACCATTAGCAAATGTCTCTGCTCTCCAGAATTTTCTGTCCTTTCTCATTCCTACCTTTTTTTGCCAAATGAAAGCTGCTCTGTACTTAAGAGTTCAGTTTACCACCCAGACTAGTTGGATGTTCAGGCACCTTGCTCTCACGGACTCCCAGGTCTGCTCTGGTTATCTTGTATGGTTTTCTTGTCAATCTTCCAAATTAGAGAAGGGGCCATATCCATAGTACTGGATCATACTAGGGAATTAATGAACATTTCTCTTTTTTTCTTTTTTCTTTTTTTGGTACCGGGGATTGGACTCAGGGGTACTCAACCACTGAGCCATATCCTCAGCCCTATTTTGTGTTTTTATTTTAGAGACAGGGTCTCACTGAGTTGCTTAGTGCATTGAGGCTGGCTTTGAACTCATGATTCTCCTGGCTCAGCCTCTCAAAGTGCTGGGATTACAGCACTTACAGTTAAACATTATGGTTAAACATTTTTTGACTAATAAGAGAACATTCATTTAGTTCCTACCACGTGCCAAGTACTGTTCTTAAACCCTCTGCACATCTTACCTCCTTGGTACTCCCAAAGCTTTTGGGCGTGAGGACTAATAGTAACCTCATTTGACAGGTGAGGAAACTAAGGCGTAAAAATTCTGAGCAACATTTCCAAGGTCAGGCATACAAGTACTAAGCATGTGATTGGTCTCACCCAGGGAGTTGGACTCCTGAGTCTGTGTTTATAAATAGCATGCTTGGCTGAGTGAATAAATGGATGAACAGATACAAGATGGGGAAACTTTTCTCTTATTTTTTTAAAATATTTATTTTTTAGTTGTAGGTGGACAGAATATCTTTATTTTGTTCTTATGTAGTGCTGAGGATCGAACCCAGTGCCTCACGCGTGCTAGGTGGGCACGCTACCACTGCGCCATAACCTCAACCCCGGAAACTTTTCTCTTGATGCTCTTTTTTTCTTTTCTATTGGTACTAGGGATCGAACCCAAGGGTGCTTAGCCACTGAACAACATTCCCAGCCATTTTTATATTTTTTTAAGAGGGTCTCACTAAGTTGCTTAGGGCTTCCTAAGTTGCTGAGGCTGCCTTTGAACTCATGATTCTCCTGCCTCAGCCTTCTAAGCCGCTGGTATTACAGGTGTGCGCTATTGTGCCTGACTTCTTGATGTTACTGCTTGGGAATAGAGAGGAGTCTGAGTTCTGTTGTCTCGCACGCACATTAGAGAGTCTGGTCCCTTGCTCAAGTGAGCCTAATGCCAATCCATGGTACCTGAAGGGCAGGCTGGGCTCAGGCGTGGGTGGGATGCAGGGAGTGACGGCTCCTCTCCTTTGATCTCTTGCTCATTGAGTTCTTGTCCATTCATTTCCTTTGAGGTAAATAGTTGTAGATTATAAGGCTAGGTTTTAGATTATTCACCGTCTTAAATTATAAATAATAAGTCCCCTTGTCCTCCTAACTGCTACTCCAACATTTTAGAAAAAATGCTTCCTCCTCCCAGTCTAGACATTCTGCAGTGACACATGCTACAGATGCCTCCCACAGGCATTGGTGTCTCAGCCATAAATCATCCAAATCAGTGGTTCTAGAACTGTCAACTTCCAGGATCTGAGGACTCAGGTCCAGGTGAGGATGGAGTGAGAGGTGACAAAGATGAATGACAGAATGGTGGAACCAACTCATGAGGTGACTGACCCGGCAACGAGTTCTAGCAGGGAACCAGATTCCAGGGCTTTTGTTTGGTCTTTCCCCAGAGATAAAAGCTGCTGAACACCATCTCTGGAAAAGGGCAGCAGGGTCAACCCACAAGCCGTTAGCTCTGTCTAGTGCCTCAAAACAGTGGTTGGGGCTCAGTAGGTTCTTGGTGAACATTTATTTGTCTGTGGAAGGGAAGAGAGGAAGGGAGGCAGAAAGACAGGGAAAAAGGGAGGGAGGGAGGCATGACTAGGAGGATGCACAGATCTGGGGATTGAAGGGGCAAAGGTTGGCCATGAGAAAAAAGGAACCATGGCTACTGATGAACTCAGGGTGGACTCATATTTGAGGCTAGTCTTCACAGTAGTAGGTTTTCTTTTCCATGTTTTCTTTTTTTGGTACTGGGGATTAAATTCAGGGGCACTCAACCACTGAGCCACATCCTCAGCCCTATTTTGTATTTTATTTAGAGACAGGGTCTCACTGAGTTGCTTAGCACCTCGCTTTGCTGAGGCTGACTTTGAACTCATGATCCCCCTATCTCAGCCTCCCCAGCTACTGGGATTACAAGCGTGAGCTACTGTGCCTGGCTTCTTTTCCATTTTTGTTTCTACATCTCTTTCCCACAGCTTGATTCTTTTGGGTCTTGGATGCATCCTAATTTTCTTATCTGTAGGACTCTGATTTTGTGAATATGCAAATTAACTCACTGAGATTTTAAAGAGACTTCCCAGGTCTGTGGTAGTGCAGAGGAAGACCATCTTTACTTTAGTCCCAACTTTTCCCTCTACTCTTTAGTCCCACAATTCTGTTTTGGCTCAGAATTGATCATGATGTACACATTTTAATTTTAGGCATAACTGCTCTTTAAATAGTGGAGAATGTTCTGAGACTGCAGAACAGGTTATGGAATTGTTTCATTATAATTCAGTTCCCACAAGTTTATCTCAGGGGCCTCCTAATGAGATTAAATCTAAGCATTACACAGTTGCCCGTTTATTATGTTTCCTGTCTGTCCAGATAGATGGTGATGATGAACCTGAACTCTGCTTATTTTATCATGATGAGGTCAGCTCATTGAGAGAGCTCATGGCTGAGACCCAGAAAATATCATAACTCACTCAAGCTAAGGGCAATGTCACAGAGTAAATCACAAACTCTATAGTTAAAACAATCCTCCTATATAAACTGATGTCCGTTTTCAGCCATGCTATTAATCAGTTCTTCCAAACAATGCATTCTCTATCTGAAGGGTTTGCTGCTTTCATCTCACACAATAATAGCCATTCACTTACCCAAGCCAGCAGCCGCCTTCTTCTCGCTACTAAAATTCCCTAATTGGAATCACCAGGTCATTGACCTACACCATTCATTACAGGGAATTTCAGACAAGCTCTCGATAACCCTGGAGTAGAGGTGGCACTGTTTTCCTCTCATTTAAGATGCTTTTCCACTCCAGAAAGCTCTATACATCGCTCAGAAAGGAGATTTCTTTTCTTCCCACATTCACAATGAACAGCTTTGCATTTGGGAACAAAACCTGGGACCACTGGATCTTTGGGGTTCCTTATTTACCGGATGAGGTTGCTTAGACCTGGTGCTGGGCATGGGTATGCTCTGCCCCTGACTGTAAGTTGATAGGATATTGCCAGAGAGCAATTTTATACTATGTATTAAAAGCTCTAGAATGAAGTCATTAGTAAATCATTAATCAATGGTTGAATGATTATCAACTGATATTAACCATGAATATGAAACACTTTATTAATAATTTAAATTATTTGTAGAAATACATGTATTTTTAGAAATTTATCTTAAATGATCCTGTCTCTATCAAGTGATCTGACTATAGGTATGCTCATCGAGACATTGTTTATAGAAGTGAAAAATTGGAACCACTTGTTTTTAAATGCAAAATTTTAAAAATTGGTTAACTGAGGGTAGAGCTGAGTGGTAAGAACCCTTGCCTAGCAGGTGTGAGGTCCTGGGTTCAATCCCATTACATTCACTAATGCATTATAAATAAATTGGTGATGGCATACCACACAACGAATTAGAGTGTGGCTTAAGCATAATGGTGGAAAAGGACATCTAAGGCATAGTAGTAGTTAAGGCCAGAACCACAAGAAACAAAACAATAACTTGGGCAAGCAACAGCAAAGCTGTGACAACCTTTGGCCCAAAGGGACATGGAGTATGAGAGATGACCAGAACTTGTAACAAGAGAGAGTTATGCAAAGGCAGGAAGGGAGAGATAACCAGCAGCCAAAGGACAAAGCCAGCCCCAGGGATCTGTGGTATAGAGTCCAAGGGCCACCTGCTGGAGGCTGGAAAAGGTAAGGACCGAACCCTCCCAACCCCCGGAGCCTCCAGAGGGAACACAGCCCCGATGACACTTTACTTTTGAATTCTGACCCCTAGAACTGGAAGAGACTAAATCCCTATTATTTTAAGCTACTGTTTGTGATAATTTAAAAGCAGCCTTAGGAAATGAATACACCTTGTCTTGTCTGTATAGCCCAGTCTGGGACCCCTTAGGACTAAGGGATACAAACTCTAAGGGGAATTACAATAGCCAAGCCAGCTCTCAATCTTATAGGGTGAACAGCCATGTCAGAAAATTAGGACTTAAAAAGTGGACTGGTGTTCGAGGCCGTGGGAGTGAGACACCAACAGACAGGAGGCTGAGATGTCAGCTCAGCTTCTGAGAGTCTGTGGTCAGTAGGTCTGCCAGTGGAAGCCAGGCAAAGCAGGGTCTGCCTAATTCTGAAAATGATAGATGATAAGGGCAAGTGCCGAGTGGTGAGGGGCCAACACATGGGTCACTGAGGTGACCCACAGTTACATTTACCTTATTAGCACAGTGAGATGCACATCCCTGGGGGGAGATTCAAGGTAACCATGAGACCTGTGACACACGAGCGCAGGCACAACCAAGACCCCATCTCTACCCCTGATGGCATCAAGAGACATGGTTTCAAACTCCACATCATGTACAACCACAAGAATGGGATCCTAATTAGAATAAGTTATACTCCATGTGTATATAATGTGTCAAAATGCACTCTACTAGCCGGGCATGGTGGCACACCCCTGTCATCCCATCCCAGTATTTTGGGAGGCTGAGACAGGAGAATTGCGAGTTCAAAGCCAGCCTCAGCAACAGCAAGGCACTAAGCAACTCAGTGAGACTCCGTCTCTACATAAAACACAAAATAGGGCTGGGGATGTGGCTCAGTGGTAGAGCACCCCTGAGTTCAATCCCTGGTACCAAAAAAAAAAAAAAAAAAAAAGCATTCTACTGTCATGTATATATAAAAAGAACAAGCAAAATTTTAAATTAAAGAAACATTGAGTTCCTGCCTTCCCTATAGATACTATAAAAGCTATTGCCCTTTACGGTTTGCTGGACTTAGCCTGGGATGTCTACTGTCACCCATGTGCTGTCTCTCTTTGGTTCAAGCAGAAGTCCCTAATAATGCTTTGCCTGGGTTGAAGTTCTTTCTTGATCCAGCTTTCATTTCTACAACTCTGGATCCAAGCACCTGAGTTTTAGTATCATTTACATATTATCCATCTTTGTTATTACCATGGTCACCTGGTAACCCTGGAAGCAGTTAGTTGATATTGGACTATCATTCCAGAATACACTTTCCCATTAAAGTACTGTGGCTATTTTGGAATGCATGTTCTTACAACATTTGCCTTTTTACTATTTTTTAGTAAAAAATTTGCCTTTTTACTATTTTTTACTTCTGTTTCGGAATCTCAGTTTTTTCCTCATTCTCATTCTGAGCACTTTCCAAGTTCTGGTGCCTTCGGACTTTTGACCTTTGGAGAACTTCCCAAACAGCAAAGAAGATCTGGGGCCAGACACTGGACTTCTGATCTGCCCAGCTACCCGGAGGCACTGCTTTCACCTGTGACCCTGTGATTGGCCTCCTCTTCCACATTTGACCCTTTCTCTTGGAATCCAAGTGAGTACTGTGTTATTTTCCTGACTATTCTGATGATCACCTTCTTCCAATTAAGCCTCTTCCTCCTAATTATGAAGCAATAAATCCAAGACTAACCCCTGAATTTTAGGACTCCTGGTCCTGTGCCATTGGCACCAAGAATAGAGCATATTTCAGATCATCTCATGCTAGAAGCAAGTCATATAGGAGATGTGATTAAAAGCTCAGTAAATGACAGAAAATTCAGCTAATACTAGACATTGAAATCTTTAATCCATTTTGAGTTATTTTTGTATATAGTGTAAAACAAAGGTTCAATTTCACTCTTTTGTAAGTCAATATCCAATTTTCTCCACACCATTTCCCCATTGTGTGTTCTTGGTGAGCAAAGATTAGATGATCTTAATGGGTTTATTTTTAGTCTTTCTATTCAGGTGAAGCCAAGCCCTTCTCCCAGAGCAGCTGAGTGGCAGCCCGGGAGGGCTGGAGCACAGGCAGTGAGCAGAGCCCACTATGCCTGTGTGGGCTGAGGCAGGGATCCAGGGCTGAGGCAAGCCAGGGCCTACAGACCTGTCATCCCATGGAGGCCACCTGGCCTGTGTAGACACCCACACCACACAGTGCTCCAGCCCAAACCTCCAGTATACACGATAGAGACATCGACCTCCGCTTCCTGAACAACAGCAAGAGAAAATGGAAGTGGGGCAGACCTGAACGGAAGTTCAGACTCAAGGGTTAACCAATAGTGTTAGTGCTTTTCCAAAGCCTGATGAGCCTAATTTGAAACAATAGAGTTGACCCAAGTGTGCTATAAACCCCTAGATGAGCACAGTCAGGTGGCAACCCCCATGGGGTCACCTCTTGCCCTTGCAGGAGTTCTATTTGTATTCTTCACACTTGAATAAATCCTACTCCTTTCACTCCTGTGAGAAAAGAGCACAGAAAGAAATTGGAGATGGGCTGCTGGGGTCTGTTCCAACACTGGAGAGCATGGCTTCCCTTTAGAGCTGCAACATGCCATTGATAGAGAAGACTGTGGCTTTGCTGTCTGTAACCCTTGGAGCTGTTGCCAGTTGGCATCCCTTGCTGTGATTAGCTGCTAACAGTAAGAAGGGCTTTCTTGGGTGCAGAAAGCTGTAGCTTACACAGACTGTACCCATCAACAGAAGCAGAGAACCAAGTTTCATCTCATATTCTGGTTTCACAGGTTCTAGGTCTGTGTGTCTATTTTTATGGCAATACCATACTGTTTTGATTACTGTAGCTTTGTAATATAGTTTGAAATCAGGGTGCATAAGGCCTCTAGCTTTTATATCTCTAGATTGCTTTGGCTATTTGGGGTCTTTTATGGTTCCATACAAATAGCATATTAATATGAAATGGATTCAAGATTTTTTTTATTTTAAATATTTATTTTTTAGTTGTAGGTGGACAGAATACCTTTATTTTCTTATTTTTATGTGGTGCTGAGGATCGAACCCAGTGCCTCACATGTGCTAGGCGAGCACGCTACCACTGAGCCACAACCCCAGCCCCAAATGGATTCAAGATTAAATGTAAGGTCAGAAACTATAAAACCCCTAGAAGGAAACGGGGCAGGGGAGGCTCAGTGAAATTGCTGCTGGCAATGATTTTTTTGGATATGACTCCCAAAGAATGGGTGACAAAAGCAAATATAAACAAGTGGGACTACATCAAACTCAACACTTCTGCACAGTAGAGCAAACAATTGGCAAAAGGAAGGGGCAACCTATGAATAGGATGGGCAAAGATATTTGCAAACTATATATCTGCTTAGGAGTCAATATCCAAAATATGTAAAGCATGCACAACTTAAGAGCAAGGAAACAAATTCTGATTCTGATTTTAAAACAGGCCAAGTGCCTGAATAGGCATTTTTCCAAATAAAATATGCAAATGACCCACAGGTCTATGAAAAACTGCTCAATATCATATGGAGATTCTATTTTTAATTTTTTGAGAAACCAGCATGCTGTGTTCCATAATGGCTGTACCAATTTCCGTTCCCACCACCAGCGTACACACTGTTAGCTTTTGTAATGGTTTGCTCATCTCCACACCCTCCCTGCCACTTTCCTCTTCTCTTGTGTTAATAGCCATCCTAACCCGTACAAGGTGATATGTTGCTGTGATTTTAATTTGCATTTCCCTGATAATGAGACATCCTTTCACATTCCTCTTGGCACTTGATGCCAGAGGTGGGGGAAGAATTGCTGGAGGGGATGGGATCTAATGCTGGGGCTGGGGGTTGGCTAAGAAGGGGCAGCGACAGTCTCGACATGCCCACAGGAGGGAACAGCACAGATGCTGTCTGTTTCCAGAAGCCGGACAGGGATGCACAGGAGTGGGTGAGTGTGGTGCTGGCATTTGTACAAGTTCTCTTCCCATTGCTCCTGTTACTCTGTCGCAGTAGGAAGCACAGTCATGTGAGTTTTTTGCAGCAGAAAGGATGGATGCGGCAGGTGAGAGGACTAGAGAGGTAAAACGACTTCCTCAAAGTCGTATCATTAGGAAAGAGCCGAATTAGAGTTCAGATTTTCAGATTCTTCGTAGAAAGGTTTTCACATGGTACGATCCACTTTGTCCCTCATGAAAAAGTTAATCAGTCTGCTCTGCCACAGCCCGCTAGCCCTGTCACTCAACACTCCAGTCCTACCTAAAACCTGCCCTGGATGCCCGGGGGCTGCTCTCTGGCGCTTTGCGGGCCACCAGAGGAGTTGTACACTTGTCTGGAGTCAGTGATGTTTGTTTTCACACCTGCTTATTTCATTGTTCTTTGGTCTTGATTTGTAATTTAGATAAATACTACCCAGACCAATTAAATATGAGTGGAAACAAAGAGTTGTTTATATGGAAGTGCATTTGAATGCTTTAGAAAAACTAGATAAAGGTGAGTATCTTAAAATCGCTCTCACATGAGGCATTGGTGAGACCAGGAGAAAGGAGGAAGTAAAAATCATCAGAATGTTGACTTATTCTGCTTTAGGGCCCTCAGTTTTTCCTCTGCTTTAAAGAAGCCTAGAATAGGAGTGGCAGATGCTGTGTTCAGGTGTGTTTGCTGCACAAAAGACAGCAATGTCTGAGAACCCATCCTCCAAGGACAGGCCTGGCCTTATATCACAAGGTTAGTGGGCAAAGGTAGATTTATGTCTTGGAAAATAAAACAGGATGAGTAAGGTGTACATGTGTTATTTTTCACGACTCCCCAAAGGAAGAGACTGTTTCCATTAAATAACTACCACTGCTGATCCTGTCTGATAAGAGGGCTTCTCTTCTACTCAGCAAGTTATTCATCCCTTGCGTCTGCCTACATGAGCATTTGCAATAAGCTCACACACGTCCCTTCTGACTGTCCTTGGCTGCTCTGTGTCTTGGAGTCAGACCCACATGATTTTTGATGTTGAAATCACAAACTTAGATAATCACAGGGCCAGGCAAGTAACAGGGATGAGTGAATGAGTTAGAGAAAGAAAATGCACTTCAGACACACTTGACTTCCACTTTCATTGTGTAGGAATACTCCCAACGCTTACAAATAAATATACCTTTTTTTTTTATGTTTTGCTTTATTTTTTAATAAAAAAAAATGCTTCTCCCATTTATCTTTGGTTTTTATGCTTTGGTTCAAACATGAGAGCCAAGCAGAGATAGATCCAGGCTTTGGGGGGGCTTTGAAGCAGGCACACTTTAGGAGTCTACTTTAAGCAAAGAAATGCAGTATTAAGCCACACTCGTGAACAATGCTTAAGTTTGAAATTGCTTTGTTGTCTTGCAGTGCACAGATGTGAAATCAAATAACTCTTCTGTGAGTACACTCCATTGACTTGTGAATGAATATGTGCCGTTTTGTCACTGGAAATCTTTGTTTCTTCAGGTTATTTCACCGTGTTTACTACAATTTTGCAGTCTGTTTTATCTGGAACTGCCAGACTTCATCAGGACAAAAGATGCATCAGATATGCCAAAACTTGATACGATACTTTAGACACCTAGATGATGCAACTTCATGTATTTAGAAGCGCTGCTAGAGATTTGTTTCCTCAAAACCATGAATTTTGATAAATTCTATTTCACTATATTTCTATAAAAAATATGGTGCATTTACAACAATGTACTACAATTATGAATGATATTTCAAACACTAGAGACCTTTCCTTTGACAAGATGTTAATGAGAACTGAATCCTCTGCTTGTGATTTTGTGTATGTGAAGACTGGAAGGATTTTCCACAGAGCAGCTTCTGACATAGACATTTCCCGCCTTGTTTCTCCTCACACTGTCTGCATATTCCTGGTGCCACTCCCATAGGTCATTCATCTTGCCACTGGACCTCTGGCCCTGCATCTTCAGGCCATGATGGAGTCAAGGAGGAGTCAGCTCATTGGGTTACTGAGGATCCCAAGGTGACTTGTACGCTGTAGTAACTATCAATATCCTAACACATGAAAATAGCAGAACTGCACATACATCCCCACTAACCTTAAGCAAATGTTGCCCAACTCAATTTCTCTGTAGTCAAACCCCCGAAAGGAGATACTCTGATACTGAACACCCTGAGAGGGAGGGTAACGAAGGGACCAGTAGAGAGGGAAGCGGCTGTGGTCTTGGTCCACTGCAGTGTAGGTAACTTATCCATGCATATTTTACAAAATAGCATGGGCCATGTGAACAAATTATGAGGGCCCCTCCTGGGCTTTGGAATGGGCTTAGAAAGCTTAATCATATTCGCATCAAAAAGTTGTTCCTGGCCAGGCACGGTGGCACACGCCTATAATCCCAGCAGCTCGGGAGGCTGAGGCAGGAAAATTGTGAGTTCAAAGCCAGCTTCAGCAACTTAGCAAGGCCCTAAGCAACTCAGCGAGACCTTGTCTCAAAATAAAAAAATAAAAAAGGACTGGGGCTGTGGCTCAGTGGTTAAGTGCCCCTGAGTTCAATCTCTTATACCAAAAAAAAAATTTTTTTTTTTGGTACTGGGGATTGAACTCAGGGGCATTCGACCACTGAGCCACATCTCCAGCCCTATTTTTGTGTTTTATGTAGAGATAGGGTCTCACTGAATTGCTTAGCACCTTGCCGTTCCCAAGGCTGGCTTTGAACTCGTGATTCTCCTGTCTCAGCCTCCCAAAGTGCTGAGATTACAAGCGTGAGCCACCACACCCGGCTCAAAAATAATTTTTTTTAAAATAAAAAAATAATAGATTGTTGCTCATTCACTTCCTTGTGTATGACTCCTTTACATTCTGGCACAGCAAATGCCAGGCAGCCAGAGGAGAGGAGGACATCTTTCATTCTAAATCAAACAGAGATTTTCTTCGTCCCTCTTGTCAATTCTGCCGGGCACCATGCAAAGCAGAATCGAACCAGGCTTCTTCCTTTGCATTAGGCTGCTCAGAGCAAAGAAGAGCGTTCATTCTGTCTGGGGGTGGGTGGGTGTACAAACGTGACCTGACAGAGACAGGTGACATCGCAAGCAGATATTCAGATAGCAGCCATCCCTGGCCATGTCCACAGGGCTCCTTTGGTTTGGCTCACTGTCCTAAAATAGACACACATCTGCTTTTTCCAAGTGTGCTGTGCAAATGATGAACTTGAACAACTCTACCAAGAAAGGATCCAATGAAGGTTAACGTGCCATGTTTATAGAGTCCTTGCATACTTTTGAAAAATAGTTATACTCCGCAGGTGCGAGCTGCTTTAGCATTCTATTATTCTTTAAAACATTCAGAGCTCCTTGTAATGAGATCATCCATGTACTAGTCATTTGTAATTACCATAAAGTATTTCATGTTACTCCATAATTTACTTAGCCATTTTCCCTATTGTGTGTCTGGTTCCTTTTCAGCTTTATACTGTGTTAAATTGGTACTTATTAGGTTTTTTTTTCTTCAAAATTATTTTCTCATAGCATTTCCCAAAGTAGAACCACTCAGCCAAATGGTTCTGGAATTCTTGTTACCTATCATCTGATTTTTCTCAAGAAAGAAAGATCACTATAAAGAGCAAGCAGCTGCATATGAAGGTGCTTATTTCCTTAAAGTCCTGCTAATATTACACTTTTCATTTACTTTTAAAGGTGTGTTAGCTTAATAGGTGGGAGATGATGACGATGATGATGATGACGACGACGACGGTAATGACGATTATTATTTTTTGGTGCTGAGGATTGAACTCAGGGGCACTCGACCACTGAGCCACATCCCCAGCCCTATTTTGTGTTTTATGTAGAGACAGGGTCTTACTGAGTTGCTTAGCACCTCACCATTGCTGAGGCTGGCTTTGAACTTGCGATTCTCCAGTCTCAGCCTCCCAAAGTGCTGGGATGACAGGTGTGCACCACCACACCCAGCTGGTGGGAGATTATTTTAAGTGACATTTCTGTTGTTGTGGGGGATTCTTTGGGAAACCACACAGGGACCGGGAGCTTGGCTCTGCTCCTGCTTATCCTCACTTGCAAAGAGAAATGTCCACTTGGCACGTGTGCTGAGGCTAAGTCCCCAGTGCCTCCAATGGCAGCTCCCCTATGGCCAACAGTTACTGCCTACCCCACCTGCAGACACCCTGGAGATGCTGGAGTCCAGGAGGTCTGTGCAGATGGAGGTTTATTTAACCATGAGTACTTCCAGTTGGGTGGCCCCAGACAGGAGACCACTTCAGGTCTGCAGCATGGTCTTGACAGCTAGACACCCAGGCGTTAGCCTCAGGCTATCCTCACTGGAGCGCTGCAGATTCCCAGGAGTGTTCTTGCCTCTCAGCCTCCAGGCCTACTGCCTCTTCTGCCGGAATGTCCCCTCCATCTCACTCTTCTTGCTACAACCTGTAATTTCAATATTTATCTATTCCAAGAAGCTCATTCCTGACCTCCCTTGCTGGGTCAGATTTCTTGGTATCTTCCAATAAAGGGCATGGTGTGTGGCTCAATTTGCTTAAAGAACAGATGGATATACGTGAGAAAGAAAGGGTGAGTTAATTAACCCTGGTACTTGCTGTGGCCACCAAGGCATGTGTTTTGTAGGAATCCAGGGCTGAACCAGGTGTTTGTGAGATATCTAGGACAGGACAGCCCTTGGGTTGTTTTATTTCAGAGAGATACATGAGGCTGACTCAAGTGGGGGAAAAGAAAAAAAAAATGTTCTGGGATCTGGCAGGCAACCAGCTCTACAGTTATCTTTCAGCTTTAGTAAAACTAGAATCATTTCTTCCAAACCTATTTTTTCAGGTTTTCTAGTCTTTTGTTCCAGTGACCTCAGGATCCCTTTATGCAATGAAGCTAGAAGCAAAATGATCTGTCAGAACTTTGTTGTAAGAAAGGAAATTTAAATCTAAATTTAAATTTAAATTAATGAGAACAGATAAATTGATCAAACTAAAATTCTTGCAATAAGGTTTTGCAGAGTTTATAATTGCCTTAGCCAACTTCAGATTCCCTCGAGGAGTAGGTTGTGAGATATAAATGATAAATTAAAAGTAAAAATGGAAGACTTTGATTTATTGTTTTTCTCTACCACAAAGTTTACAATTAAAATATTTTTCAGTATGTCACATAATTAAAGATGACAGCAACTACTCTTTTTTCAGTGATGAGAAATCCTTTTTAATTTTCATTTTCTAAAACAAGAAGCTTCTCATACTAAGAATCAGAGATATCTAGACATCTGCAAGGTTTTAATTTTGTATTTTTATTTTAGCAACAATTCTTTTTAAAGTAACAATTGTAAAAAGAAGTTACAGTGGTAATTAACACTTGGTATTCTCATTAAAAACTTCAAATTTCTTGAATATTTTCTCATACTGGGATTCCAAGCATATCCTGAAAGGACTAAAAAATGATTTCCCTATAAGTTCTTGTTTAAGAAACACTTCTCTAATACATACACTTACAGTTCAAAGTCCATTCTTTTCTGGTTCTTTTGACCTTCAAACTACTGACACATTAACACTTAATCTCATTTTTTGGTAATATCTTCAAACTACTGACACATTAACACTTAATCTCATTTTTTGGTAATATCTCCTTGACCTTAAATTAAATTCCTGGTTCCTACATATCTTTTTCTTATTTCTTTTAAAACATTTTTCTTTTTCTACAGTGGGCATTACAATTTGCCAAGAAAGTTTTCTTCTCCTCCTCTTCCTCTTCCTCCTATAGAAAACTATAGTTTTCTCCATTGTTATGAAGGATTCAATTAGTGGTTGCATGAATTCCACAGGCGAAATAAAATATATTTACCTTTTCCTTATTACAAGGATGATGGAAGGGTTTGAAAGTTTCACAGTGCCACTGTTGCAAAACTAAATTTAGAATTATGCAAGGGGTCACAGTTGCTTTCCCAGTCCAATCAAACCCTGAAGACATGTGAGATTAAATTCATACAAGGAAGGCTTACTCACAGTGCAGGAGAGTTTGAGCTAGACCTTTAATAAAGAAAATCAAGGGGTAAGGCAAAGAATTCTCAACTGGAATCATTCTCTACCGGCAAGACATAAACCACTGAAAAATAATTTTATTCAAATCCTGCCAACTTTGTGAGCTGAACCCAAATGCTACTTGGTCTATGAGATTTCTCCTCTTTCTCCAAGTCAGTCTATTTCTTCCATGCCCATAGCTGGCTCTCCCTTCCCTTTGGTGTGTCTCCTCTAATCTGCCCCTGGCCTAAGCCATCTACCATCTTCAGTTATATGCCATTTTGTGTACTGAGTGGATGTCTTGTCTTTCCCTATGTTTGTACTGTCTTTAAAAAAGAGGTCACATTCCACTGTCCAGAATATTCACAGCTCTTATTACACATGTATTAAAACTAATTAGAAGTGTAACTTGTGGGCCATACCCCAAAATCAAGGGGATCGTATCTGTCCATCTTTGTGAGATCATCTACAATGCCTTTCATCTAGTAAGTTTTTGGTAATGATCAACTGAATGAATGGATAAAAGGAAACATAAAGTCATCATACAAATTCTGAAAGAACTCCAACTCCTCACCTCAAAATCCCTTTCCAAAGTCTAAAATCCTTAGTGCAGTAAGACTCATTCAGTCAACAAACATTTAGAGATTTGTTTTGGAGGCTCTGGAGATGAGTTGAAAGGAGAGACACAGCCCTGCCCATAGAGAGCTCATATTTTAGTAGAGAGAGAAGGTCAATGACCCAAATACATCAATGATCTGGTTTTGGGTTGTGGGGAGAGGGAAAGAGAGATGGAGGAGGCAGGGCAGGGGGACCTAAGCAGGCAAGGGGTAGGCATTTATTCAGGAGCTCCAAGAAAGGGGTTTGGGAAATGGGGAGACAATTACATTTTCTAATAATTTTGAACTGAAATTTAGAATTTATTTAATTATGTATGTGGGCATTGAACCACAGTGGTAGTACAGGTAGTTTGACATCATATTAAATTGCAGTTATTGCTGATATCTTAAAATATTTACACTTATCACCACTAAGAAACTACAGTACTTGGAGACTCAGCTCCATCTTGTCATTTAACGTGTTAATAGAAAAGACATTGATTAACCTTGTATGGTATTGTGAGCCTGTAATACTAGCTGCTTGGGAGGCTGAAGCAGGAGGATCTCAAGTTCGAGGCCAGCCTGAGCAGTTTAGCAAGATCCTGTCTAAAAATAAAAAAAGAATGGTTAGGGATGTTACTCAGTAGTAGTATGCCCCTGGGTGCAATCCTCAGTACTGTGGGGCGGGGGGAAGTATTCATTACTGTTTATAAAATATTTTGATAACTTATTTCAATGTAATTGTTTTCCTCCTGTGTATTTTATTTGTCTTATTCATTTAAAAACATTATTCTGAAAAAAGGATCCACAGCATCACACAGTTGCACAAGGGGTCAATGGATCAAAAAAGGTGAAGAAGCCCTAAGCCTAGACCTGCCCTTGTGGCTGCCGCCAGCCTCACCCGGAAATCTCCTGGTCTTCAGGCCTCACATGTGCTGTTCCTGTTGTGTGGCTTGCTCATCCCTTCCTCTCTGCCTCACTGTGCTTTGCAGAGACTTGAACCACCACACGCCCATGAGGCCTCGCTAGCTGTACTTCCTGAGACACCTGCTCTCCCTTGGTGTGCAGTCCCCCCTCCTCACACTATCACACTGTATTGTAATTGCCTCTTTGCTTGTATCCCTGAATGGTCTGTGAGCAACTTATTTATTTATTTATTTATTTATTTGGTTCTGGGGATTGAACTCAGGGACACTCGACCACTGAGCCACATCCCCAGCCCTATTTTGTGTTTTATGGAGACACAGGGTCTCACTGAGTTGCTTAGCACCTCACCCTTGCTGAGGCTAGCTTTGAACTTGTGATTCTCCTGTCTCAGCCTCCCAAAGTGCTGGGATTACAGGCGGACGCCACTGCGCCCAGCTGTCTGTGAGCAACTTGACAGTGAGGATCTCTCTTCTTTTTCTCTAATCACTGTGCCACATGTGTCTGACATACATATTATAGGAGTACTCTCATCCAAAGGCTTGGGACCAGAAGTGTTTTGCACTTTGAATTTCTTTGGATTTTGGGATATTTGCTGTGCATACCATGGGGATGGGACCCAGGTCTATATATGAAATTCTCTTATGTTTTATTTTGCACTTAGCTTGAAGGTAATTTTATACAATATTTTTATTGCAACTGCATTTTGACTATGACTTGTCACATGAGGTCAGGTTTTGGAGCATTTTGTGTTTCAGATTTCTGGATTAGGAATGCTCAGCTTGTATAGGTACTCCACACAGGGACACCTTAATGCAGGAAGGGATGGATGGATAGATGCATGGATGGGTGAAAAGATTCAGCAGCGGGTGCAAAGCATTTTGCATTTGAAATCTCTTTAATGGATTTTTCTCCTCTTAGAAATGTAATTTTCCTTCTGGTGAAGGCTGATGGAAATCTTTGTCTTGATAATATCTACAGCTCTTCTCCCACAGCAGGATCTGAAGGAAACTTGGCAAGAAACGCTGATTCTGGATCCAGCCTCCAATCAGCAGCCCCAGGTTGAACAGGTGTGCCGGTGTCCACAGGAACCACGGTGGATGGCCAGGGTATCTGATCCTCTTCGTCTGAAGGCCAGTGACACAGCAGCACAAAACTGCCATGGATGCCACAGAGTGAGGGAGGAGCAGCCTGCGGTTGGGGTGGGGGGAGCCATTCACTCGTGTCTGAGGAGAGAGGATGGGTTTCACCCGCAGATAGCAGAGCCAAGCCTGTCCGCCAAGCCCTTCCAATGGCACAAACCCCAATTTTAACTTTAGAAGAATCCAGTGTTACAAGACTTTGGAAAGGGGCATCTCATTCAGCCAGGCACAATAATAAAAAACCGCAGGAGCAAGGCAGTTTCACATCCTCTGAAGGGGGATTTGAATGACAAAACACAAAATGAGAATAGGAACCTATTTATTAAGAGTCTGCTATGTGCTGTGAGATTTCCAATGTTCCCCAGGCTTCTCAGTCAGCTTGTGAATGTTGATGCATTGTTATTACCTCTATTTTATAGACCAGAAAGTAGGAAGTTCAGTTGCTGAAGGTCACATAGGTGTTAAGTAGCAGAGGTAGAATTTGAACCCAGGTCTTTTTGATCCTAGAGCCCAACCTTGTTCACGTCCCTTTGAATCAATTTTTGATTTAGGAAAAGTCTCATCCTCTTGAGTGTAGGAGGAGGAGCCATGCATTCATTCTGAAATAAGACCATTTTGGGGGTATTAATGGGGGCCCTCCTATATTAAATGGGTGGAATAGTGTGCCCTTTGGACAACTTTGTCCTGTGGACAGGACACAGCTGGGTGGGCCTGCCGCTCCCTCTCCTCCCTGTAGTCAGGAGGTGTGTGGTTGTGGGTAATAGCCTCTGAGCCGGAAGCAGGTGAGTCACAGACGACAAGAGGTTTATGAGGGAGAAGGCCCTGATAAAAAGCACCACTGGTGCCACAAGTGTCCTTTGCAGGGGACTGACTGTAGGAGAAAGACTTCCCTCGGACCTCCTTGGCACACTGTTTTCAGCAATGGAACAACCTGTTGAGAGAACAAAGAGCCCTTGTGTTCACAGACACAAGCGCACCTGGCAGCAGCTGGTGCTCTATGGTGGGGGGACCCAGGGCCCCCTCCCCTATCCGGCCCTTTGGCCATCTGAACTCCAGCCAGGCATTGCTTTGCGGGGAACTCCACATCCTTGCAAGCCCTTGGCTGGCTCTAAAACCTCTGGGACACAAAGTGCTTAGATGGGTGCCCAAGAAGGCTCTGGAAATGTGTCTAAGTGCATGATCTGAGCTCCTCCACCAGGTTCCAGGTCCTTTGTGGGCTCAGGTGTGAAGGAAGCAGAGCTTCTACTACTTGGGCTCAAGAGTTCCCTCCTCTGCCTCCAGGGGACACCCACCAATGTCTCAGTATAGTGACCCCACCAGGCTGGGAGAACTGGCACCCAGAACTCCAGGATGGACATGGATGCTTATAGGTACTCACTTTCTTTCTTTCCCATAGATGGTTTCCTTTGGGCATTGAATATGTATTTCCATCCAAAGCCTCTCAGACTCCTTGCTCCACCAAGGCAAGCACCACGACTGCTTTGTTAACTGTTGTATGCTCAGCACCTTACCCCTGATGCTCAAGAAGCACTTGTTGAATGAGTAACTGATTTCAGTCAGATTTTCTGTAGTTGATCTTTTGGTTCAAAGAGGAAGAACAGCATTGACAAGTCCTTGGGGCTGCCCAGTTCTAGGTGGTAGCATTTCCATTGCAATCTATGTAAGTGCTACTCCCTAGAGAACCTGGTGGTGGATCCAACCGCCCAGTGCAAACTTAACATGGGCAATGGTGCAAATTCCAAATTTACTTTGAGTTCCCAGAAAATCTTCAGTTCTTAACTGGTAGATGCTGTCATGTTCCAAGTCCTTAGGCCAATGTTTTCTTTCATCCGTTCTGGAAAGCAAGACCAGAGATCTCCTTGTGAGGAATCTAGGCTTCCCTACAGTGGTCCTAGATTGGACACCAGCCATGGCTCTGCCTTTGCTCCTGTCCTTGCCATCTGTGGTTACGTGCTCCCACCTCACCTCGTCCCCTTTTCCCCGCTGCCAGCGTAGTTTCCAGTATGTGGCAGGTGCTTGGCTAATGTTTGCTTGGGATTTAATTTCCCTCTTGGGGCAAAGAACAAGTCTGTTGATGGCTGGGGCTGTGGATGTCTGCCAAAACCCAGCCTCCTGAAAGAGTGCAAGGAGCCTTGGATTCTGAGTCCCTCGGCCAGGGCTCAGCTTTGACAGCAGTCAAGACCTCAGCTTCCTAGAGAACGAAGTCACAGGGATGTCTGCAATGTCCACTGCTTCTGGGATCCCAGCGGTCTCTAGACACCCACCTCCTCAAGAATGCGTGCCAAACGCTATCACTATAGCCTTGCTTGTGATGATTTTCCCAACTGTTAACTGGAAATTAACTTAGCCAGAGTGATGGGAGATTAGATTAATATTTAGAAAGGATTTACAAAGAAAAGAACCTAGCTAATCCTGAGAGAGAGAGAGGGCTTGTCATTTCTATTTATGTAGTGGGTGGAGACTGTGTCCCTAGCTTAGACAATTCTCATAACACTTTCCCTAAAGCCCTTTTGCTGTTGCAGCTTCTAACTTAACAACCACAAATCCAGCACAGGCTTTCCTCGATGCCAGCAGCCACCACTGAGGGTTCTGACTCTGTCCAAGGAGGAATCACTGCAATGAATAAATGCCGAGGGTCAGCAAGTAAAACTTCAAGACAAAACAGAGAGGCAATTGCTTATTATAACATAAAAGATGAAGGTCCAGGCTTTAGTATGTGATAGGCCTGGCTTGCTTCTCTGCTCTATCATTCGGCAAGCTAATTGGCTTATTTAGCCTCAGATTCCTTATCTGTTCAATGGAGGTAATGATAGTGCCTACCTGACAGCATTCTTGTGAGGATAGATAAGATAACACACCTAAAGCTCTTAACCTAATGCCCAGCCAACACTAAGTGCTCAATTAATATTGGCTCTTAATTATTATGCTTTGTTCCATCTCTCCATCCTTTAGTGACACGCAACAGGATGTTCCCTTCACTATCTGAAGTTGCCGTCTCCCATTATTTCTTAAGCATTCGTCCTTTCAAAGTTTGGAATAAATCTCAGCTGAGGCCTCAGGAGACAGAAGCCTCCATCGCTGGGAACACCCCACGCCCACACACCCACCTAAGGCACAGGGCTTTCCCACCTGCTGCTGGGATCCATGATCACATGCAAGGAGGATGCAGTGACATTGACTAGGGTTCACCTTCCTCCTATATGCCATCTCCTGAATCGCCCTGGCACCCTTGGAGTCACTCATAGCAGAGTAACTGTGTGTGGGCAACACACCCTGGGGTGCCCATTCAGATACCCACCCTCTGTGCAGGGAGCTGGAGGCAGCAACAGTGAAGCCTTCCAGAAAGGCCCACACGCTCCTCCCCAGAGACTCTGTGAGCTGAATCCCTCCTCTCATTCCTGCTCTCTGTTCACCCCTGGGATGTCCTGAGCAAAACACGTCAGACTAATGGGAGTAACTCCCTGGTGGGCCTCTCCAAAGCTCTTCTGCTGTAGGAAGC
This sequence comes from Xerus rutilus, assembly GCA_028644305.1. Lineage (NCBI taxonomy): Eukaryota > Metazoa > Chordata > Mammalia > Rodentia > Sciuridae > Xerus > Xerus rutilus. The sequence continues at coordinate 121,812,307 of CM053403.1, forward strand.
TACTGGCTGCAAAATTAAAGACCTAGACCTGTGTGTGAGTCTGCAGAGCAATATTAGGTCATGTATTTTTTCCTTATAGTTTCTCGATCTTGTATGTTATATTTTTATATTATATATTTTTTATTATACTACTACTATTTCGGTACTGGAGATTGAACTCAGGGATGCTTTCATCCCCAGTCCTTTTTTTATTTTTTAATTTTGAGACAGGGACTTGCTTAAGTTGCCAAGGCTGGCCTCAAATTTGTAATCCTCCTGCCTCAGCTTCCCAAATCACTGGGATTACAGACATATGCCACCATGCCCAGCTTATTTTTTTCTTCTTCAATAGGCATGATCTGGGTCTTTTCCTTTTTCTCTCTCCAAAACTCTTTGATGAAAGCTTTGGGGACACTTAACTAATAGACTGGCAATTATAAAAAATCAAACTAATCAATTCAAGTAATTGATAAATGCTATGAATTTTAAAACTCACTCTGTGTGTGTGTGTGTAAATTTCCCCCCCTTTACTATCAATGTCCTAACCTTTTGAGGCAAATTGGTCGTATTTGAAGGACTGTAACAGAAACCCCTAAGGGATCACATCTGCCTATGTGCTTTGGGTAAGTCTAAAGCAAAACAGCAAAAATCAAGAGGTTGGCAAGGAATTGGCAAAATGCAGTCGAGCCAGTCCTCCACCTCCACAGGCTGAGCTTCAGTGCTGGTACTGGGTTGGTGAGGGTCCTACGGGCCTCTGATCCGAGCTCCAGGCAGGGAAGCCAAAGGGCCTGATTCTCCAAGGTCCAGCTTCAGCGTGTTTGAGAATTACTGGAGGAGTGTGGCAACCTGGCCCATGCTGCCCCCAGCTCCCTGGAGACATGATGAGTTGGAGTGCCTGGGCTTGTCACAGTGCTGTGCTGGAGCTGTCACAGATGGCCTTGGAAATCCTGAGGGTCAATTGTTTGACAGGTATCATTAAAAATTCAATTATATGAACTTATAATTAAATAATATTAAAAACCAACATATTTATTAATACTCAAAACTTATTACTTCCTAATTATTGTTGCTTCATCTTGCTATGATCCAGGCTTGGGAAATTATTTATATCCACCATATCTATGTGACCAGAGTACTGCACGCCTCATCCGAACTCCACCTTCAGTGGCTTCCCACTGGTGGTCTGAAATTGGCTATGGCAGGGTGTTTACACCATGAAAACTGGCAAAGGCTATTACCCAGGGCTCTCACAACCTGGGAGCTTCTGCTAAACATTTGCTAGCTCATCACACCAGGCAGAGCCCTAAAGACAAGCTAGAATGAGCTCTTCAGGTGGTCCCAACCCAGAGACTGTTCTTAAGACAGCTAAGAGCTGAGTCAGGGGCCAGGGCAGGCAGCTCTGTGCTCCAGGAGGGTAGGCTGACTCTGAAGGCCAGCAAATGCCTCTGCAACCTGGTGCAAGTACTTCGCCCTCTGTGCTTTGGTCCTACCTATAAAATGGGGACCAGTACTAGAGGCTGATCCATGCGAAAGGCCTCAGAACTGCCCAGCTCTGAGGAGGCAGCACAGGACCATTGTTGTCTGTCATTATCTGACAAAAGAAAGTTTAGTCCAGCAGATTGGCTCTTTTCTGTTTGCTTAAGAGAATCCTACACTCTATGTAGAAAAATTAGAAAATTTAATCAGAATGAAGAAACAGAACCCATCCCCAGACCCCTGTGAACACTTTCCTGTGCTGTTAGCCTTCCAATGTTTTCCTGAAACCCCAAAGATGTCTATGTTGACCCCCTTGTGGACTAGAATGCTCTTGTTTGCCAACTTGAGAGCTTCCATGATATTCCCTACCCAGCTACAGGCAGGTGGTTGACTTCACCTCTGCCAGGAGTTCACTAGTCATGTGCAGACACACAGGATGGTTGTATAATCACTGTTACGACAGGCAACTGGCCAGGGGCACTGCATCTATAGTGTTGGCATTCTACGTTCGCTTTCATTATCATTTTGAAGGATTCATCTGATCATTTACTACATAAATATTTGTTGAACACAAGTAAGGAGCAAGACTTTGGGCCTTAGGGGTTGAGAAGGTAACAAGGTATTGTGTCCTTATTAATGAACTGAGTAGTGGGAGTTACTTTTTAGCAGGATAAGAAATATTTAACCAAATAAATGGTGAGTTTCCTTTTTTTTTTTTTTTTTTGGAGACAGTATCTCGGTGTTGCTTAGGCAGACCTCGAACACCTGGGTTTAAGTGATCCTCTTGCCGCAGCTTCTTGAACTGTAAGTTTCCTTTTAATCAAATTAAATTGTGTTTGGCAGCAGAGCAGAATCCCTTTGCCTCTCCTGATATGCCAAAGTGACAGGGAGGCCTTAACCCTGTTAGGAGAAAGGGTGGACCCTGCTGGTGGCACATGCCCAGAGCACTCGTCAGGGGTTGGCAGGAGAGGTGGCTCTTTCCCGGGATGTTGTTCCCAGTGCCCTCTCACAGCTGATTCCACTGCCATATGATTCGGTGGCTCTCCATCCTGCAAGATCCAAACCAAGCCAAAAACTTCATTTTGTGCTGAGAACACATACTGGCAACCTGGCCTGTTTGTGGAGGAAACACCAGTGGTGCTTAGCTCATGGAAAAAGATATGTATTGGTTTCTGATGCTTAACGGCTTTTGAAAGGCTAATGTGGACAATAGAGGATGTGTGCCTTTCCACTGACCTTAGAATCTAAAGCTCTCTGATGACATCTGCTGCTCCAGCCCCAGTGCTATTCAATCCCTCTCTTCCTGTGTGCCTGTTCCTGCAGCAGGTCCCAAGGCCCTGGGCCACATTTGCCAGCTGTGGAGGTGTGGGTCTGTGTAGGGCCCCTGCCACTTTCAGCAGCAGTCAAGACATGGTTTGGCTGCAGGTGGCCTGTGTGGTTTTTGGATCTTGGATGATACAAAGAAGGTCATCACTGGAACCAGCAGTCAGGTTTCTAAAATGCACAAATGATATCACATGCTTGCTTATAATCCTTCAAAGGTTCTCTTTTGGGGGTGGATACCTGGGATTGAACTCTGGGGTACTTGACCACTGAGCCACATCCCCAGCCCTATTTTGTGTTTTATGTAGAGACAAGGTCTCACTGAGTTGCTTAGCGCCTCACCATTGCTGAGGCTGGCTTTGAACTCGTTATTCTCCAGTCTCAGCCTCCCAAAGTGCTGGGATTACAGGCGTGCGCCACCGTGCCTGGCTCAAAGGTTCTTAATTATCTGTATTTTTAATTCCATATGATTTGGCATTAATATCATGTCTCACCATCAAGTCTCATGTTCTGTGGGTCCTCTTGCTCTCCCCCCAGGCTCCAGCTGTTGGAACAGTTTCCCACTGCTAAAGGTAGGATCTAAAAGTTCCCAAAGGCTTGTGGTAAAAGGCTTGGTCTCTAGCCTGTGATGCTATTGGGAAGTGGTGGGACCTTTAGAGGTGGAGCCTAGTGGGAGGTCTCAGGCCATTGAGGGTGTGACCTTGAAGGATACCTTGGGACCTTTGTAAGCTGCTTCTGTCACTTTTTCTTCCAGCATGAGGTGGGACTTTCTCTGCCATGTGTTCTCACAATGATGTGTTGCTTTGGCAAAAGAGCAATGAGTCAACTGAACAAAACTGTAAACTAAAATAAACCTTTCCTCTTTTTAAGAATTTGCTATGTTTTTAGTTGTAGATGGACACAATACCTATATTTTATTTATTTATTTTTATGTAGTGCTGAGGGTTGAACCCAGTGCCTTACATGTGCTAGGCAAGTGCTCCACCACTGAGCTACAACCTCAGCCCAAACCTTTCATCTTTTTATGCCCATTATCATAGATGTTTTGTTACAATAACAGAAAACTGACTAACATACCCACCTACCATCTCTCTGGAGCAAACTTTTCTTTTTGCCTCTCTCTCCTAGAATAGTCACTCCTCCCTTAACACCATCTCTGTTGGAATATTTAACACACCGTCTTCTTTTTCTTGCTTGAGAACACATCTTTGCACCTCTAGCTCTAGCATGGTCACTTGCAGCAAAGAAACCAGACGATGTCAGACTGGAGGAATGGAACAGCCAGGGATGTCTTTCTCTGCATCAGCCCTGGACTATCAGGAAGGGCACAATAGGAAGCTGAGGGTTGGTGGTGGCAGGATGTACCAAATCTGTCAAGGTCTGCACAGCCAGACAGTTTGGTGGCATCCCCAAACTTAGTCTTGAGTATAAAAACTTAAAACCATGAAGATAAAGACTACCTGTCTATGTAAGACTTATCATGCATCTCCTTGAATGTAGATTTGGTCAACAGCTTCAATAACAGGTCACTCTGATTTACTTTTCACAACAGATTTATTTTCCAACAATGGCTGCAAAATAATTCCAGTCCCACCAACCAGCTCTTGTAGGACCTTGCTGCTCCTCCATCAAGAGATGGCACTTATGTTCCCTCCACCTGGACCAGAGAGCCCATGTGACCACCTCTTTGATAAGTATGGTAGAGTTGTTATATCTGAAGGCAGGCCACAAAAGGGGACACAGCTATTGCTTCACCTTCTTGGGGGGCTGGCCCTTGCCCATGTTGTGAAGAAGCACATGGAATGGCAGGATCCTTGCCCTGCCAAGTCCTGGCTCACAGCCAGCTATGCATGTGCCATCTTGGAAGTGGATTCTCCAGTTCTCCATCAGTTGTGAAAATAAATGGAAACAATTGTTTTCCCTGATTATATAAACTTCAGTCTATCAATATGCTGTGAACTCTTGGGTTCCTTATATGATATATAACATCACCAAGAGATGGTTGTTTATATGATGTATAGATTAAGGATCCTGAGACAGAGGGAATGCAGCCCTCCACATTGAACAATGGGTAGTAATATCTGTCTTTTGGCTGGATTTCACTCCTACCTCTACCATGGGGGCAATATGGCCTCAGTAGTGAATCCACAAACTGAAATGTGGAGATGGGAACCTTTTCAGGTCAGATCTAGGGGCTGCCTTTCTGCTTCCCAGCTCCTCCACCAAGCAGACTCTTGCTTTAGGACTGGTTCTCCTGTCTGGGGCACACACACTCAGTTCTTTGTTTCTTATTTCAGAAAAATAAGAGAATTTCTCTGAATTCTCTTATTTATTTACTTGTTTAGGAATGGTCTTTGCCCCTGGAATGTGCGCCTCACAGGTCAGGGGTAGAGACTGCATCCATCTTTAGCATTCAGTGCCTAGTTAGTAGGAGATGCTAAAAAATATATTGTTTTAAATTCTTCCCAAATAAATGATTTGGGAAGGTGTTTAGAGGTTCTCCAGGTCCAGTTCCCATCATGGTAGATATTTCCTTCATGACAACCCAGGCATATGATAATTGCCCTTGCCTTAAACATCTCCAGGATGGAGCTCACTATCTCAGAGAGCAGCCTGTTCCATTACATTAAAAAAAAAAAGTTTCCAAGTAATAGTAATGATCTTTGCCTCATCCATCTTAGTAACTATGCTCCAGAACTTTCATCATCTTGATTGCCTCTGGAAGGGAAGCTTGAGCTCACCATGACCCCACCTTTTGGTGATGAGGCTCCAGACCAACCTCCATCACTTTCTGGACCCATATATTTTTTTTTAAAGTTGATTTGATGTATTTATTTATTTATTTATGTATTTATTTTTTTGTGGTGCTTGGGATCAGACCCAGGGGGATCAGACCCAGATCCTTGTACCTACTTGTCAAGTGTTCTACCACTGAGCCATACTACATCCTCTCCAAGGACAAAATACCTTTAGTTGGTTTATTTATTTTTATGTGGTGCTGAGGATTGAACCCAGTGCCTCACATGTGCTAGGCAAGCACTCTACCACTGAACCACAACCCCAGCCCCTGGATCCATATATCTTTATGTGCACTGATGGTCTTATTCCTGTACACTGAGGTCATCAATACATCATCCTAAGGGAGTCTGAAAAATTGTAAAAATTATGGAAGACTAATTTTGTGGTGGTAGAGATTGAACCCTGGGCCTTGAGCATGCTAGACAAGCACATTACCACTGAGCCATTTCAAGATGGCAGAATAGAGGAGGTTGCTTTCTGGGCTGTTCTATGGGATGAAACCAAGAAAGCAGATAGGGAGCTCTCAGCAAGGTGGGTGAAAAAAACAAAAGGAGCTTTACTGGGAATTAATACTGCATGTTAAAAGCAGATCAGGGGCTAAGGAGGTTGGATATAATAAGGAAGAAATCTCTAGCGCCACTGCAACCTCCCACCCCTGTGAACAAAGTGGAGGGATAAGGAAATTAAAGGAACCCACATTTTAAGGAGGTTTGTGACACGTCTGGGTATAGAGAGCTCAGAGATCAAAGACAGTGTTGAACTAACCTGGAAGGAGTGCTGCACAATATTCTTGTGCAGAAAAGAAGCTGAATCTCACCTAGTTGCCCATGGAAGACAGAAGAAGGAGCCATTTTGCAGCCACAGTGTGGGGGCTGGCAGCTGGGGGAGCCAATTCCTAGAAAACCTGAGCTGAGCCCAAAATACTGGCCTGGCAAACCCACACTACAAGAGACATAGTGATCAGGAGAGAATCAAATGTGGAGAGGGGTTTACACAAGGGAATACAGGTTGTAGAAACCCACACAGCTCCTCTACCCTTTGAGTCCTGTGGCTTACAGGATTGGCTGGCAGGGACTGGGAGGGACTTGCCCAGCTGGGAATTTGAAAGAGCGGGGGTGGTAGTGATTGAGTTTGGAGACTGAACTCCAGAGACCAGGAAACACAGAGTCTGTGGGTGATGGAGAGAACTAAGGATTGGCTCCTCCACTGCATGCGTGGAACCCAAGGGAGATCCCTGTGTGGATCAGCAACTGCTGGGCCCTGGAGGTGCACTGATTTAAAAACCTTTAGACCAATTACCATTCCACAATGAACTCTGAGACTATGTAAGCCTAAGCCCTGTCTCCAGGAGCTCCGCCTACAGGATTTCCTCTCATATTCCAGCGGCCACCAAGAGGATGGAGCAGACATCATGTTCCATCCCACCCCTCCAAACACTGCTGAGAAGAGAAGCTGAGAATATTTTGAACTCCAGTGGAAACAATTCTTTATCTTTCCACTGAAATTATTTTTTCTGTTTGTGACCTCAATTGTTCATGGATACTTATACACATACATATTTATTTTTTTTCTCAGTTTTAGCACTTTTTGAAGGCAGTTATTTTTCATGGATCAGTACTTTGAGGACTAGAATGTTTAATTAGTATACTTCAATTTTGTTTTGTATTCTTTTATTTTTAAAATTTATATATATATATATATATATATTCTCACTGATCTGTTTCCCTTCTTTCTCTTTTCTTCTGCTAACAGCTGAACTCTATTATTCTCTTTTGCACTCTATAATTTTTTACTTCCACTTTCTCTCCTCCTTCCTCATAATTATCATATCCTACATCACTTCTGTTCTCTCCCTCTTCACAATTTGAAATTGTAAACCCTTTTGCAAACTTACTGTTTTTACTGTGGGCAATAACTGATCATATCATTTCTGTTTATTGTGTGTGCTATAGATGTCATAGCAGGAAACATTTGGTTTAAAGCTGTATATTGTTTGCATTGGTTGTTGTTATTATTTGTCTCCCCCAAACTTTGAGGTACTGGAAACCCTCAGGGACACTATAAGTCCACAGGGTAGAAACTCTGCTGCCTCAGAACCATACTGTTAGATGGGTAGACACACAAACAACATGAAAAAACAAGGGAATAAACTGTCCTAAACAAACCAAAATACTTCAATAACAGAATCCACAGACACCACAGTGGAAGAAATGTCTGAGGAGGAGTTTAGAATGTACATAGTTAAACTGATGTCTGAGGTAAAGGATGATATAGAGAGTGAAATCAGAGAGAAAATACAGGAAGTGAAAGATCACTTCAATAAAGACAGAGATATTCTGTAAAGAAACCAGACATAAATCCTTGAAATGAAGGAATAAATAAGCCAAATTAAATATTCAATGGAAAGCATCACCAACAGATTAGACCACCTGGAAGACAGAGTTTCAGGCAATGAAGATGAAATATATAATCTTGAAAACAAAACTGACCATGGAGAAAAGATGTTAAGAGACCATGACTAGAACTTCCAAGAACTATGGGATAACCTGAAAATACCAAATTTAAGATTTACTGGGATAGATGAAGGCTCAGAGATACAAACTGAAGGAATGCACAATCTTTTCAATGAAATATCAGAAAATTTCCCAAACCTTAAGAATGAAATGAAAAATCAAATACAGGAGGCTTACAGGACCGCAAATATGCAAATTACAACAGATCTACTCCAAAGCACATTTTTATGAAAATCATTAACATACAGAATATAGAATTTTAAAGACTGCCAGAGAAAAATGATCAGTCACATTTAGAGGGAAACCAATCTGGATCTCAGCTCATTTCTCAACCCAGACCCTCAAAGTTAGAAGGTCTTGGAATCATATACACCAAGCTCTGAAAGAAGATGGATGCTAGCCAAGAATACTTACTATACCCAGTAAAATTAAGCTTCAGGACTGACGATGAAATAAAATCCTTCCATGATAAACAAAAGTTAAAAGAATTTAGAACCAGAAAGCCTGCACTACAAAACATACCTCAATAAAATACTTCATGAAAAACTGAAAATCAGCAAAGGGAGGAACTACATTAGAAGAATAGTCAATCAAAGGAAAAACTATTTCAAATTAAAAACTAGAAATAAATAAAAATGACAGGAAAAATCATTTCTCAATAATGACATTGAATGCAAATGGCCTAAATGCATCAATCAAAAGAAACACTGGCAGGTTGGATTAAAATATAAGACCCAACAATAAGCTGTCTCCAAAAGCTTATTACATCTCACCCTATAGGCAGAGATATCCACAGATTGAAGGTAAAAGGATGGTAAAAAACATATCATTCACATGGATCTTGTAAATGAGCAGGGGTTTCTGTTCTCATATCAGATAAAGTGAACTTCAAACCAAAGTTAATCAGAAGGGATATTTCACACCACGTAAGTGAATTATACATCAATAAGATATAGCAATCATAAATATTTATGCCCCAAACAATGGGGCATCTACATATATCAAACAGACCCTTCTCAATTTTACGAATCAAATAGACCACAACACAATAATACTTTATCACACCTCTCACTGGATAGATCCTCTAAACAGAAACTAAAGAAGCAATAGAACTAAAAAATACAATCAATAATTTAGACTTACATTAACAGACATATATAGAATATTTCATCCATCAATGACTGAATACACTTTCTTCTCAGCAGCACACAAATCATTCTCTAAAATAGACTCTCTTAGGCCACAAAGCAACTCTTAGCAAATACAAAAAAATAGAGATAATACTTTGCATTCTATCAGATCATATTGAAATAAAATTAGAAATCAATGACAAAATAAAAAATAGAAACTAACACCTGGAGACTAAATAATACACTATTGATTGATCAATGGATAGCAGAAAAAATCAGGGATAGAATCAAAAAATACTTAGAGGTAAATGAGAATAGCAATACAACATATCACATCTCTGGGACACTATGAAGGTGATTCTAAGAGAAAATTTAATTGCATTGAGCTCATTCATTAAAAGGATAGAAAGCCATCACATAAATAACCTAACATTACATCTCAAAGCCCTAGAAAAAGAACAAATCAACACCAAAAGCAATAGAAGACAGGAAATAATTAAAATCAGAGTAAAAATAAATGAAATTAAAACATCAACAACAAAAAAATTGGAAAAACCAACAAAACAAAAAGTTGGTTCTATGAAAAAATAAGTAAAATTGATAAACCCTTAGCCAAGCTAACCAAGAGGGAAAAACCTCAAATTACTAAAAATTTGTAATAAAACAGGAAATATCACAATGGACACTACTGAAATACAGATAACCAGAAGCTATTTTGAAAATTTATACTCCAATAAAATAGAAAACCTTGAAGACACTGACAAATTTTTAGAGATATATCACCTATCCACATTGAATCGGGAAGACACAGAAAATTTAAACATCAATTTCAAGCAATGAAATTGAAGATGCCATCAAAAGCCTACCAACAAAGAAAAGCCCAGGACCAGACAGATTCTTAGCTGAGCTCTATCATAGCTTCAAAGAAGAACTAACATCAATTCTCCTCAAATTTTTCATGAAAGAGAAAAGCAGGGAACCCTTCCAACTCATTCGATGAAGCTAGTATTACCCCGATACCAAAACCAAAGACACATCAATGAAAGAAAACTTCAGACCAATATCCTTCATGAACATAGATGCCTAAATTCTTTTTAAAAAATCAATAAATTGCATACAAAAACATATTAAAAAAGTAGTGCACCATGATCAAGTGGGGTTCATTCCAGGGATGCAAGCCTGGTTCAACATATGCAAATCAATAAATGTAATTCATCACATCAACAGTCTTAAAGACAAGATTTACACAATTGTCTCAGTAGATGCAGAAAAAAAATGGACAAAATACAGCATCCTTTCATGTTCAAAACACTAGAAAAACTAAGGATAGTAGGAATATACCTCATCATTGTAAAAGCTACATATGCTAAACCCAAGGCCAACATCATTATAAATGGAGAAAAACTCAAAATGTTCCCTCTAAAAACTGGAACAAGATAGGGATGCCCTCTTTCACCACTTCTATTCAACATAATCCTTGAAAGTCTAGCCAGAGCAATTAGGCAAATGAAAGAAATCAAAGGGATATGAATGAAAAAGAAGAGCTCAAACTATCCCTATTTGCCAATGTGATCCTGTATTTAGAAGACTCAAAAACTCCACCAGAAAATTTCTAAAAATCATAAATGAATTCAGCAACATAGCAGGATATAAAATTAACACCTGTAAATCAATTGTATTTCTATACACCAATGATGAATCAGCTGACAGAGAAATTAGGAAAACTATCCCATTCACAATAGTCTCAAAAAAAAAAAAAAAACTTTGGGAATCAGTCTAACAAAAAAGGGAAAAGACCTCTATAATGAAAACTAAATAACTCTAAAGAAAAAAGTTGAAGAAGACTTCAGAAGATGGAAAGATTTCCTATGTTCTTTGATAGGCAGAATTAATATTGTTAAAATGGCCATACTACCAAAAATGCTATATAGATTTAATGCAATTCCTATTAAAATTCCAATGATGTTCTTCATAGAAATAGGAAAAGCAATCATGAAATTCAATTGGAAAAATAAGAGGCCCAGAATAGCCAAAGCAATCCTTAGTGAGAAAAGTGAAGCAAGAGATATCACAATACCAGACCTTAAATTATACTGCAGAGCTACAGTAACAAAAGCACCATGGTATTGGTACCAAAATAGATATGAAGACCAATGGAACAGAAGACAGAGACAAACCCACACAAATAGTTATGCTAGACAAAGGCACCATAAACATACATTAGAGGATAGCCTCTTCAACAAACAGTGCTAGGAAAATTGGAAATCCACATGTAGCAGAATGAAATTTAATCCCTGTCTCTCATCCTGCACAAAACTCAATTCAAAGTGGACAAGGACCTAGGCATTGGATCACAGACCCTGCGCCTACTAGAAGATAATGTAGGCCCAACATTCCATCATGTTGGCTTAGGAACCAACTTCTTTAACAAGACTCCTAAAGTACAAGAAGTAAAATCAGGAACCAACAAATGGCATGGCATCAAACTAAAAAGCTTCTTCACAGCAAAAGAAACAATCAAGAACATGAAGAGAGAGCCTACAGGATGGGAGAAAACCTTTGCCATCTGTGCCTCAGATGTACCATTAATCTCCAGGATATATAAAGAATTAAAAAACTTAACACACATACACACACAAACACACACACACAGACACCTGATCAATAAATGGGCAAAGGAACTGTACAGGCACTTCACAGAATAAGAAATAGGATTGGTCAACAAATATATGAAAAAATGTTCAACTTCTGTAGCAACTAGAGAAATGCAAATTAATACTACACTGATATTCCATCTCACTCCATTCAGAATGGCAATTATCAAAAATATAAGTAACAATAAATGTTGGTGAGGATGTGGGAAAAAGGTTCGCTCATATATTGCTGGTGGGACTGCAAATTGGTGCAACTACTCTAGAATGCAATATGGAGATTCCTCAGAAAACTTGGAATGCAACCACCATTTGACCCAGTTATAACACTCCTCCATATACACCCAACGGACTTAAAATCAGCATACTACAGTGATGCAGCCACATCAGAATTTATAGCAGCTCAATTCACAGTAGTTAAACTATGGAACCAACCTAGATGCCCTTCAACAGATAAATGGATAAAGAAAATGTGGTATATATACACAATGGAATACTATTCAGCCATAACAAAGAATGGCATTATGACTTTTGTCAAAAATGGACAGATCTGGAGTCTCCAGATCATGCCAAGTGAAATAAGCCAATCTCAAAAAACCAAAGGCTGAATGTTCTCTGATATGCAGATGCTAACAAACAATAAGGGGAAGGGAGGGAAGAATAGAAGTTCATTGGATTAGTCAAAGGGGAATGAAGGGAACGGTGGGGGTTGGGAATAGGAAAGACAGTAGAATGAACTGGACATACTTTCCTATGTTCATGTATGAATACATCACCAGTGAAACTCCACATCATGTACCACACACTCTACTGTCATGTATATTTAAAAAGAATTTTAAAAGAAAATTAGAATCTATTTAGAAAGAAAAAGATGAAGGGAAAAGACTAAGTACCACCCCTTACTCTAACTCAATTCTTATGCTTAGTTTGGGTACTTCAGGGTCTAGTATATGTCCCTTTGATCTCCTACTCAGCAACATCATAAAAGATCTCTGACTTTGGACTAAACTCAACTGGTTGCAACACGATGGGCAGAGCTTCTGCTTTACATGGCTAGAATGTTCCAGGGTAGGGGCTTCACTTTAGAATGTGCATGTCCTCTCAGCCCATTAGATCTTGTCTTCTCAGTGTGGGGCCTTCAGAGAGGAGTTGGGCTATGCCAGAGTTGGACAATCTGGAGCATATGGCCCTTCCCCCTGTCCAGGAGGCCTTGTGTTCTCTGAGGGTCACATTCTGCAGAGGTATGCTCTCAAGGTGTGGACTAAACCCAAACACAAGAAATAGGCTCAAAGGTGAGCTCCACTGTGAATATTGTTTCCATACCAGAGATTTCTGTCTTGGAAGAGGCAGGAGTCTTGCTGCCTGGAGGTGCTCTGCCTTTGCAGCTAAAACGAAGAGGACACTTGGCTCTGGACAAAACACACCTCCCTGGGTACCAAGACGGCTTCACCTGGAGTCCTTAATGAAGACAAAGTGGTAGGATAAAAACTGGAGCTTCCCAAGATTCTCCCTTCCCCATTTAGCACCTCTGGACATCAGCTTCAGTTTTTTCCATTTTAATTAATCCAGTGAACCAGCCTCTACCTTTCAAAGGAATCCAAGGGAAATCTTTCTGCCAAGTCCCAACCGAGTCCCTGTGACACTCAAGAACATGGGCCAGGCTCTTGTGTAGGTTAAGGAAGTTGGAGAAGAATGAAGATTATAGGGAAACAGTCTACCTTTCTTTACAAGGCCTTGTTTTGCATCCCTGGAATCTCAGATTCAGCTACTACAATGAAGTCCTGTTGTAGAAAGAGCTGGCCCTTTATCACCACTTAAAATCTAATTAATCCATATTGAAGCACAAAGATTTCTGTTGTACTTTAGGGTGAGGGGTCATAGAGCCCTCTTTGTTCATCCTTAGACTTATAATCATCAAGCATTGAGGATATAATTTTACCAAGCAAATTGGAAGGTAACAGATCAAATCCTTATCGGAAAGCCTAACTCATAGTTTTAACAGAGTCCTTCGTCCTTTACATGAAACATTATATTCGAGAGGAACAAAAACACACTTCAGAGAGCCCAAAGAGTTAATGACCAAAGTTTATATTCCAGGCGGCATAGAAGCAAGATTGTCACACTACTGTCCACCACAAAGGACAGCAGATCCTATAGGGTGGCAAAGTTGCAAGATTTGTTGCAATGGCTTTAGCCTTTAGAATAGCAACACAATCTGTTGGGCTTTCATTATCTTTGCTGGGATGGGTTTTATCCATTATTGCAACTTACTTGCCACACTGGAAGAACCTCAACCTGGACTTAAATGAAATGGAAAATTGGACCATGGGTCTCTGGAAAACCTGCGTCATCCAAGAGGAAGTGGGGAGGCAATGCAAGGACTTTGATTCCTTCCTGGCTCTGCCGGCTGAACTCAGAATCTCCCGGATTTTAATGTTTCTGTCGAACGGGCTGGGGTTCCTGGGCCTGTTGGTCTCTGGGTTTGGCCTGGACTGTTTGAGAATTGGAGACAGACAGCAAGATCTCAAGA
>CM053403.1:121827207-121996275 GCA_028644305.1 Xerus rutilus
CGGGAGTCACAGCCCTCATTCCAGTCTCCTGGGTTGCCTACCTGACAGTTCAGGAGTTCTGGGACGAGACCATCCCAGAGATTGTTCCCAGGTGGGAGTTTGGGGAAGCCCTTTTTATTGGCTGGTCTGCTGGCTTTTCTCTTCTTCTAGGAGGGTGTCTGCTTCACTGTGCAGCCTGTTGCACCCCAGCTCCTGGAGCTTCTGGCCACTATGCAGTGGCAGAAATTCAAGATCACCGTCAACAACTGGAGATGAAAAATATCAATCTGAAAATCTAAGCCAGGTGGGAAATGTGGTGTCTACTCTTCCAGGAGACGCTTGCTCAGCTCTGGACTTGGTAGGATCTCCTGCTACACAGTCACCAACTCATTATGCTTTTGATTATCTAAAATGTATTTTTTCCCTTGTGACTATTAAGTTTCTTAAAAAACAGTTTCTTTGTAAGACTGGTTATCCACATTTATTTTCTACTTGGACCAAAAACCAATCAAGACCTAATAGTAATCACATTCATTTCTGTATAAAAAAGTTTTCTCAATTTTAAAACAGGCTCAGTGATTGCATAAAACTGGTAAATGAAATAGTATTTTAGTAGCTATATATCTTTGAAGGTATTATTCATACAGAGATGAATCATTTTGGCAATTGGAAACATTACTGCTAATCATTTACATCCTTCAGGTTTTTAGGATAACCTATAATGAAACTAAGATCTCGCTGCATATTTATTTAAAATGCATGACACCTGATTACACTAAAAAATTGCTGGCTATTTAAAGGGTTTGAATCGTCTTTTTCAATCAGGGGCTTCCGTGCCTCTTTGGAGCCTGTTCCAGAAGTGGAGTTACATTCATTCATATCCTCAAGCAGAGGAGGGCAATCTTGTGTTTTGGAAGATTCATGTAGAATCTGCCATACAAACGTGCTTCTGCTTCTGTGTCCTACGCTCACTTTATGGTCAACCTTCCTACCCTCCCCTGGCTCTGAGCAGCCACAGTGGGCATGGCAGGTCCAGAATGGCATATGTGGGCAGAAGGCATACTGCCAGCATAGGTATGCAATGCCAGAGCACGTACTCGGGAGCCCTTCATTTCCCTTGCATAATGAAGATGCTCTATCTTCCTTCTTCTTCATTTTAAAATCAGCAATACATATAGTCAGTCCAAACAAGAGCTACTCACAGCAAACTTCTGGCTTGGGGAATTCTTTGTGGAACATTTTATATTGCTTGATCATGGTTCAAGTAAACTCTTGTGTTTGTGCCAACCAGGGAAATTAACTGAACAATAAGCAACACTACAATAAAGTATTAAGCAATACGTCTTTGTTTAAAAAAAAAAATTGAATTTTTTCCCATCTGCAAACACATGGAAAGTGCAGAAACCAAAGTTAATCTATGTGATGTATTTGCAAACTTTGACAAACAGGACAAATTAAAGCAGGAACATATTCAGAATTTATCCTGATTAAATATTTAGTTCAGTCCTGAGCTTTTGATATTTAATACAATATAAAGCCATAGGGAAAAAAAAAAGCCTTTAAATTTATTTGATTTGCATGCTACAGAGATTCAGCTAAACTTTGTTCATTTGGCTAGTAATATTCCTTTGTACCTGTAACACTTAAGATTCTGATATACAAAATTGTAATAACATACTGATAATTCTAAATTGAGAACTAAATATTACATTCTTTTTACCCTGTGCAGAATAAATTCTACCTTTTTAAAATAGTATTTATATTAAAATTCATATTTGTCCCCATATGATTTTGTGATTAAAGTTAGTAAAATGTTTTGTCACTGTGAATCTTTTGGGTTAGTACAAATATGACAAGAGTATTAAAAGCTGCCTATAAATACATAACACTATTGCTGATTTTTAAAGTGTGGAAAAGGATTATATTAAAATAAGTTTGCCTCTTATGTTAGAATAAGCAAATTTTGTAAAATAAAACCAAAAGTCTCTTGGTCACACTGTTAACTACCAGCCTGAGACAGATTTTATTCTTTAATACTTGTCTGAAACTTTTTGTATTACAAAAAGTTAACAGTTAATCTGGTGAAGTTTATAAAGCTGTAAATACTCCAATATAGCCTCTTCTATGTCAAACATTTAAAATGGCCAGAACCAAACTATATATTAAACAGAACATAAATAAGACCGTAAATAAATAAATGAAGAAAATAAAATCGTACGGCACAACTACACAAGTTCTATAAACATTTTCATGGTCAAACTAAGAAGCTGAAAACAGCTGACCTTCATTTAACTCTACATTAAATAAACTTCTTTCACATTTGACCTCAGCAAGGATGAATGGTATTCTATTTCTAGTTCACCTTAGTCATTTGACACTAGACTGGGCAGCCTGGACTGGACTATAGAGTCAGTCCGTCACCAGGCTGGGTGTTGCTCAAGGTGGGTGTCACATCCAGTTTTATCTTCTAAGAAATTTGCATATCATGGAATATTTAGGAAAAAAAGAGAAACTTTTAGGCTCAGAAACTGCTGAAGGGCTTTGATTCTGATAAAATAAACTTTGCAAAATATGTATAATTAATTTCAAGAAAATAAAAATTTTTGCCAGTGAGATTCTAGTATAAGAACAAAACTTTTTCTTCTTTAAAATAACTTTGCATTTTTTAAAAAAACTTTTTTGACTTAGTTTTCTATATAAGATGGCGGCTAACCAAAAACCCCAAAACTGCTTCTTCCAGTATAACAGACTGAATAATAAGTATGGCTTAAATTGCCTAAAGACTATATATTGTAAAAGTCTTTTGGTGGCAAAGCTATACTGAGGACTTATTTCTTTAAAGAAGTGCCTGGGTTGTGTAAGCTGAAGTTCTACACTGGAGAACAGTATGCTTTAGTTAGTTTATATGCCAAACTTGTACATCCTAAATAGTTTTTTGTTTTGTTTTGTTTTGTTTTTGCTGTTGTTTTCTTTCCTTCTCTTTAAACAAATGATTTGCCTTATAGTCCAAATTAATAATTCCCTCCCAGGCACTCTTTCTGTTGCTTCCCAACTACTTACCACAAATTATAGACAGAATCCCTTAAAAATGAGAGCTGCAAAGTAATTTCTAGTAAATGTTAGAAATCTGTTTGATAAACAATGCATTTTTGGCAACTTCAATTCAATTAAGACACACCCTTTCCTCTGTTCTTGGCTTCACCAAATGAGTGCGGGATGTGTCCCCTCCACCTCTCAGTGCTGTCTGTCCCCAGAACCCAGACCTCCACCTGCTCCTCGCTGGCACCATCCTCATGTCTAGGACAACGCACTGGTGCAGGCCAGAAACTCACACTGGAACACTTGCAAATTCAGGTGGAGTTAGAAGCAGCAGCTGCTCATTTGATGAGCTCCTGTAGTGTCTTTCCGGGTTTCTGGTGTGCTTCTCTCTTCTCCCTCGCCCTCAATGCCTAAGATCTTTAGGGCAGTAACGAGTATTGCTCCTTTGCACTCTTAATATCCTTACATTCAGTATAGCTGCTTAAAGACAACTATAAAAAGGACAGAGAGGAAGCTGTTTTGAGGAAGTGTTCTGCCATGGGTAATGGGAATGAGCAGGGCACCTGCTTCAGGGGGACTCAGCTCTGTGCTCACTTCCAACAGGAAGAGTTACTCTCTAGCTCAGAAACACCGCATGGCACCGCTGCCATCTTCACAGTCTCCTCACAAGGAAACCAAGAAAAGCCCAAAACATGGCTGACACAAGCTGCTTCCCAGCAGTCAGCTCAGGGGTAGACACTGGTACTTATTGCCTCTCGTCCATGTAAGCGATAGAGCCCGCTGGAGACACACATGCATGAACATTTGTGTGCCAGATTATCCCATTTTTGTTATCAGATGGTTTTTCTTTCTTAAACACATAAGAATTACATTCAAGGTACTTTACAAATTAACATGTTGAAAACCTGGTATAAAATCAAAGTTCTTCAAGAGTTGACAATTATGTTACAAAAACAAACAAAAAACAGGAAAAAAAAAAGGAAATGTTCAGTCTTTTGCCCTCCCTAAGAAAGTAAACAGGTGAGAAACAATTTGTTAAGCCATGAAATCAGACGTCATCAGCCGGCAGGGACGGGATGCTTATCTTTGCTCTGGTGAAGTAGGCAATCTTCTCCCTAGAGGACAAGAACACTGACTTCAGCTAGATGCTCGAAATGGTCGACATCCTTAGCAACCAGGGAAATGCCAATCAAAAGGACACTGAGATTCATTTCATTCCAGTTAGAATGGCAAATGTCAAGAATGTAAACAATTGCTGGTGAGGGTGTAAGGGGGAAAAGTACATTTTTGCTTTGTCGGTGGGACTGCAAATTAACATACTGAAAAGCAGTATGAAGATTTCTCAAAAGACTAGGAATGGAATCATCTTATGACCCAACTATTCCACTCCTTGTTGTTTACCCAAAAGAACTAAAACCAGCATAGTAAAGTGATATGTGAATACCAAAGTTTATAGCTGTGCAATTCACAATGGCCAATTTCTAGAACCAGGCTAGGTGTCTACTAACAGACAAATGGATGGAACTAGAAAACACTATGCTAAGTGAAATAAGTCAGACTCAGGAAGTGAAAGATAGAATGTTTTTTCTCATATGTGGAAGCTAGAGAGAATAAAGAAAAAATAGAAGAAAAAGGGATCTCATGAAAAGAGAAGGGAGATCAATAGTGTAGAGGAAGGAGTCTGAGAGGGAGGGAGTTGAGGAGGGCATGGGGAAGTACTGGGGAATGATAGCTACCAAATTATGCTCTGTCCATGTATGAATATCCCACAGCGAATCACACTTTTATATATAAATGCACTGACTAAAATAATAACAGTAGAAGGGAGATCAGTGGAGTAGAGCAGGTGGATTGGGGGGTGGGAAGATGGGAGGTAAAGGGGAACGAGACTGACCAGACTATGTTATGTGCGTGTACAAGTAAGGCACAATAAACCCCACTGTTATGTATACTTATAATACACCCATAAAAAATAAATCCTGCATTAAAATAGTTCTAAGAATTCAGCAGTGTTCCCACAAGCCCAGATGGGAGATCTTTTCCTCAGGTAGAACTTCATTTACAATCAAGAGAGTCTTTGCCTTTTAAAGGTAGGACAAGAAAAAGAAGATCCCTGACTATAATAAATCACCTATAGACCAAACCAGTTCCCTTTGGGGATTTCCAAGATAAGACCATTTTTAATCCAGGTG
This sequence comes from Xerus rutilus, assembly GCA_028644305.1. Lineage (NCBI taxonomy): Eukaryota > Metazoa > Chordata > Mammalia > Rodentia > Sciuridae > Xerus > Xerus rutilus. Next base: position 121,832,418 of record CM053403.1, read on the forward strand.
TTTCTAAATAAGATAGTAGAGGATTCAAAAGGGCCAAAATTCTGCACGGAAACTTCCCAGTGACCTCACAGAAGAGTCCATAATATCAGGGAAATTCTTTAAGTTAGCACCATGCTAACTAAGGCAGGGGCAACCTGGTGAGTGCTACCATGACTCAAATGGAGAGAGATGAGACACCTGATTATCTTAGAGGGAAAAACTGCCCTGTATCACAAAGCAGGGATAAGAACAAGCGACTTGCAAGAGAGAAGCTGAGAAGGACCAGACAGATGGTTTTCATGTTAGGAGAAGGCTAGAAAAAACAAGATTTTAGGATTATACAGTTAGTTATCAAAGATAAGAGCAATCTGTCTTTTTACAAAACCTCACACCATACATAGCATTCCTTAAACATAGTTCTGGGGCACAGGAAGGTCATGCTGGTAGCTGTAAAGGATGGAACACTGGCCCCACCTGAGGAACAGACTGACTCCACGGCAGAGGGAGAGTGGGGCTAGAAACAAAAGCCGAGGCGGACATTCTGAAGACTGAGGAAAGGCAGGAAAGAAAAGGAAGAGTAAAAACACTGAGGACACTGGATGACAGTGGTTTTTGTGGTGCAATGTCCTGTAGATTAGTTCAGTTCCATGAGAGATGGATAAGAATCTCAAAAGGCAAGAGAGCGTGGGCATGGTGTTGGTGGAGGCCTTGAGGTGCTCTTGAAAACTGGGGTGTTTTAAAATACCTGAATTAGTTGCCAGTGTCTACATTTGAAATAGGACCCATAAAATCCTCAATTTCTGATATTAGTATTCACTGCACTCTGAGGTGAATTCTATAGAATCAGACTACTGGGAAAATCCAAAAACTGTCCCTGGGCAGGGCCACTCACCTGAAGGACTGCACCTGCCGAGGCACCTTCCGGCTCTGTTCCCGAAGTCGACACACATCCTTGGAGACTTGCCTCATCAATTTCTCTGCATTCAAATCCTGCTTCTGTTCTTCTTTTGACTGTTCAGCCTGGGAAAGGAAATAAAAACACAAGAAACCCACAGGACATTAGTTAGAAATCCCTGCTACATGCTGCATGGCTTGAGAGATGGGGGGCTATCCAGGCAGATAAACCAGGCAGCCAATGGTGTCTCTTTTCATCAATCAGGGGAGAACCCCATGTTCCACTTATACTGAGGGAAGCAGGTACTGATTCAGAGGCAAGTTTATTTTAACTGCATTTAAACACTTCATTACATATAAAACAATTTTCTAACACCTGGAAAACCTAAGAAACCCCTCAAAAAAGAAACTGAAAACCACCACTGTTTGTAAGACATGTCTACTATTAACATTTTGGTGAACATACCTTCAAATTCTTATTCATCATTTCAATCCTTTTTTCCCTCCCATGTTAGCCACCGAAGAAACTGTTCATTGAAGTAGAATTTACCTATTGGACAAGTGTACATGGAAGTGTATATCCAAGATCTTTACACCTGGAACACACTCATGTAACCTGCAGCAGAAGATGAAACAGAAAGAACTTCCCAGTTCCCAGAAGCCTCCTTCCAGTCATCACCCCGAGTGCTACCAGCAGTCCGACCTGGGACAGCACAGGCTCCTGCCTATGTATGAATCCAAATTCTGTTTCTGTCACTAATTATGTGAATTTGTGCAAGCTGTTGTGACCTCCCTGTGCCTTGGTTTCTTCATTTGTAAATTTGGAATAAGTAATTCAAAGGGTTGTTGTAAATTTAAATGAGTAAATATAAGTAAAGCACTTAGAGCAGTAGCCAAGGCATAATTAAACCCACTATTTCAATGCTCAGTTATTAGTGTTATTTTTACTATTGGCTAGGCACCGGGAAGTAGGAATAGAGTTCTCCCCCACAACTCTAGCACAAGAGGAAATACAATAAAAAAGAATAGAACTTGTTTCATCATCATTAATAATATGTTAATGTTTCTGCAGATTAACAGGTCTTTCTCACCATAACATTTTTAAAAAACAGAGAGCTTTTTAAGGCTGACAGCCAAATGGAGCAGAAAGTAGAATTTCCATACACTCCTGGCCCCGCATATGACCAACTTCTCTCACTACCAACATCCCCCACCAGAACAGCACATCTGTTTCAGTCAACGAGCCTACACTGGAGCATCATCACCACCCTTCCATGGTTTACATCAGGCTTCGCTCTTGGTGCTGTGTATTCTACCAGTTTGGGCGAATGTACAATGACATGTATCCACCATTTAGTATGTAAGGAAGAGTTTCACTGCCCTAAAATTCCCCTGTGCTCTGATTCCTGCCTATCTCCCCACTAAACTCTGGCAACCACTCATCTTTTTACTCTTTCCAGAATTTTGTTTTTTCCAAACGGTCACATAGTTGGATTGATATAATACGAAGTCTTTCCAGGTTGGCTTCCTTCACTTAGTAACGTGCATTAAGTTTCCTCCATGTGTTTCCATAGGTTGACAGCTCAATTCTTTTCAGGGCTGAATAATATGCCATTGTTTGGATGTTTCACAGTTTATCCATTCATCTAGTGAAGGCCATCTCGATTGCTTCTAAGTTTAGTAGTTATGAAGAAAGCTGCTATTTTACAGGGACTGAGGCTTTCAACTCATTTGGGTAAAATACCAAGGACTGTAGCTGCTACATTTTATGTAAGAATATGTTATATTTTGTAAGAAACTGCCATGATGTCTTACAAAGGGCTGTACCATTTTGTATTCCTACCAGCAATATATGAGAGCTCCTGTTGCTCCACATCCCTGCCAGCATTTGATGTTGTCAGTGTTCGGGGTTTTGCTATTCTAACAGGCATACAGTGGTCTCTCCTAACTTGAATCCTTTAATGACATATGGTGTTGAATATCTTTTCATGTGCTTACTTTCCATCTATATATCTTCTTTAGTTCAGGTCCTTTGCCAATTTTTTAATTGGTTGGTTGTTTCATAGTACTGAATTTTGAGCTCTTTGGCATTTTGGATAACATCTATCATATATTCTTTTGCAAATCTTTGTTTGTAGGTTGTCTTTTGTTTTCTCTTGAAAATGGCTTGTGTGGTACAGAAATTTAGATTTTAAGTATTTCATTTTCTGGATGCTAATATAAATGGTACTGTGTTCTTAATTCAAATTTCACTTGCACTTTGATGGTATATGGGAAAATAATTGACTTTTGTATATTAATCGTGTATACTGCAACTTTGATATAATCATTTGTTAGTTCTGAAAGAGTTTTTTTAGGGAAGGGGGTCCATTCTTTCATATTTTCTACAGATAATCATTTTAATTTCCTTCCTAAACTGTATGCCCTTTCTTTTCTTGTGTTACTGCATTAGCTAAGACTTCCAGTGTGATACAGAAAAGGAAGAGTGCTATGGGACATCATCTTTCTGCTCCTGATCTTAGAGGAAAAGCTTTTTGTTTCTCACCATTAAGTTCCCCTCTACTCTGAGGTTGCTTAGAGCTTTTACCATGAATGGGTGTTAAATTCTGACAAATGCTTTTTTAAAAAAGCATCTACTGATTTGATTTTGATTTTTTCTTTATTAGTTTATTCATGTGACAGATTATATTAATTGACTTCAAATGTTGAACCAGTGTTGTATACCTGGGATAAACCTCCTGTGGTCATGGTAATTTCTTTCATACACTGCTAGATTTGATCTGCTAATATCTTAAGGATTTTTATATCTGTGTTTTTGAGAGATAATGGTATATATGTATATATGAATTAATTAACTAATTTTATAAGCTCTTCCTATGTTGCCCAGGCTGGTCTTAAACTTCTGTACTTAAATGATCTTCTAGCATCCAAATCCCAAATAGCTGGGACTACAGCCTGGCTATAACTTTTCTGAAATGCCTTTGCCTAGTTTCAGTACTAGGGTAATGTTGGCCTCATAGGAAAAAGTTAGCAGGTATCTCTTCTGATTCTATCCTCTGTAAAACACTGTGGAGAATATAGATCTTTCCTTAAATGTTTTGGTAGAACTACCAGTAAACCCATCTAGGGATGGTGCTTTCTGTTTTGAAAGGTTTTTAATTACTAGTTTAATTTCCTTAGTAGATACAGACCTGTTCTGGTTGTCTATTTCCTCTTGCATGAGTTTTGGCACATGCGTCAAATTCAAGAAATTGGTCCATTTCATCTAGGTTACCAAATTAGTGGGCAGAATTGTTTATACTATTCATTATCCTTCTAATGTCCATGAGATCTGTAGTGATATTCCTTCTTTAATTTCTGATATTACCTACTGAAATTGTCTTCTCCCTTTTTTCTCAGTCCGATTAGTAGTTTATGAACGTTATCCATCTTCTGAAACAACCAACTTTTGGTTTCACTGATTTTCTCTACTGATTTCCTATCTTCAATTTAATTCATTTCTGCTCTGATTTTTGTGACTTCATTTCTTATGTTTACTTTGAAGTTGTTTCTTCTTCTTTTTCTGGTTTCCTAAGGTGGAAGTTTAGATTATTGATTTCAGATCTTTCTTCTTTTCTAGTACATGCACTGAATTCTGTGCATTTTTCCTCTAAACACTGCTTTTACTCTATTCCATAAATTTGGACGTGTGGATTTTCATTTTCATTTAGTTAAAAATCTCTTTTGAGATTTCACCTTTGATCATGTATTTAGCAATGTGTTGTTTAATCTCTAAATGTTTTGGAATTTCCCAGTTATATTTCTGTTACTGATTTCTAGTTTAATTCTGTATTCTATAAAGAGACACCGTATTATTTGTTAATGTGTGTTTAGAGCCTGGGATGTGGCCTGTCTTGGTGAATGCTCCACGTGAGCCTGAGAAAAATGTGCAACCTGCTGTTTTTGGTTTTTTGATGTCAATTATACCCAGTTGATTGATAGAACTGTTGAGCTCAATTATGTCTACGGGTTTTCTGCCTGCGGGATCTGCCAGCTCTGAGAGAGGCGTACCGAAGTTTCCAAATGCAATGGTGGATTCTTTCCTTGTAGTTCTGTCAGCTTTTGCCTCTCAGATTTTGACTGTTAGGCACATACGTGTTAAGGACTGTTATGTCTTCTCGGAGAATTTACCCCTTTATTATTATGAAATGCCCTTCTTTATTCTTCACTTTTCTTGCTCCGAGGTCTGTTCCATCTGAAATTAATATAGCTACTTCTTTTTTTAGCCTTTTCTATCCATTTACTTTTAGTCTGCATGTGTTTCTTGTAGACAAAATATAGATGAATTTATAAATAAAAATACGCAATAAGATTTTTTTTCCAGCCATTTCTCCCGACACGCTCTGATGGACGAGGGATTTGGTCCGAGGGTGCACATTCCAATAAAGCCTTGCCGAGTGGCTTAATTCAAAAAAAAAAAAAAAAAAAGATTTTTTTTCTGGAAATTTTCTATTTAACGTTTCAAACTATGGTCAACCATGGTAAATGAAACCATGGAAAGTGAAATTGTGGACAAAGCGGACTACTGTATATGAGTTGGTGTTTAGAACGGTTTTTTTGGAAAGCTGCTTTAAGAGAAAAGAATTCTAAGCAAAATTTTAGTGCCATTGCAAGGTAACTTCCCCCTTCCATTCCCCTCCTTTTTCTTCCCAATTTTTGCCAGGACACTGGGGAAACTTACTTAACCAAGCAGTGCTCTGGGAGGCTGCCACATGCTGTAACTGACACTCTGCTCCTCTATGTAACAGAAACCACTGTCATTTTTATCCCTGGCAAGGTAGACTGTGACTTGGCTAATTCAAATCTGCTTCTCAGATCCTTTTGTACACTTACTGAGTATCAGACATTTTCACAGGAACCAGAGATTTTTTTTTTTTAAAAAAGGAGTTCTGACCCTGCCTTGCTTTTCTACAAAGTACTTTCATTTACAGAACTTACACACTATCTCCCTCCCTCACAGAATGACAGTGCCTGGGGGACAGGTGCATTGCTGCCTCCCCTCCACAGAGTGTCCACAGAGCTTCTACAGGTAGCACACAGTAGATACTCAATAAATACATGTTGGATAAAGAAACAGGCAGGTTTGTGGGAAAGCCAAATTTTTAGATGATGAACTTTGAATGCAAAAGGTGTTCAAAAGACAAATGGTAGAATGCATCTCAAATAACAAGTACATAAAGAGAAATTTCAATGGGGAAAAAGACAACAGAAGAAAGGACATAGGTTATGACTAGGCAAATCATAAAACACATGAATGGCACGTAAACATGAAAGGCCATTCACTCTTACAATAAAAAAGTGATACTTTCTTACAGATTTTAATACAATAAAAAAGTGATACTTTCTTACAGATTTTAACCATTTTACAGGACTGAAGGCACATGTCCCAGTCCCTAGCTCTCCACAGAGGTGAGATAACTGTGTTCTCTGCTCCCCAAAGGAGGCATTCTGAGTCACAGTTGTGGCCCTCTTAGCCAGAGGTGGTGTGTGTCAGGAAGTGGACACTTAATAATTTGAGTCAGAGGCTGGGAAGACTCATCTGTGAGTCTCATCTGTGAGGACTCCGTCAGCAGCGATCAGCCTCTCTCACTGTGGCCTCAGAGATGGTGTATCACAATGACAGAACGGGGACATGTGCCATTGCTGAGTGAGGCCAATGGCTATGGTGATGACAGCTAGAGTTCTAGAGAAAGCGGTCAGGAATATTTAGAATATGGCTGTTTGCTGTATTTTGCAGCTTTGCGCCAATTCTCATAAGAGTGACTAGTTCAGGTCAGAACTAAGCTGTCGGCACAGAAATGGAAGGAAAAATAGCTCTGCCAAGAGTGAGAATCTGTGGTTGCAATCTAAACTGATGGACAATCCCATAATTGGGATCCTTTTGGGGCTAAAAAGCCCACTCCTTCTGTGATAACTTAAGCAGCTATAAACTTCAAAAGGAGATAAGAGTGGTTCTGGCAAAAAGGGAATTAAGGGTTTTGTCTTTCCACTGTTTCAGATGCCTTCAAAGTCAGGAAATCAAGGAACAAGGACCCCAGGTTTAAAAGACATGACAAAGCTGGTGTGGGGCGCACACCTGTAATCCCAGTGGCTCGGGAAGCTGAGGCAGGAGGACGGCAAGTATGAGGTCAGCTTCAGCAACTTAAAAGGACAGCTTCCAGACATGTTTTACTGCTCCTCCTTTTCTTTCCCCCTTTGAAAGATTTTTGAAGATTTTTTGCCCCTTTGAAAGCAGCCTATATTTGTTAAGTAAGAATTCTCCCCAGATTACTTTGCAATTGATGGAATAGTTTCTTGGAGCTGGTGAATTTATGTAATTCAAGTTTGAAGGGTATTTCAACTGTTGTACTTTTGTTACTTTGTAAAGTCCTATCTTTAGTAGACCCATGATTCTTCATTAAGTCCCAGGTAAGGAAGTACTGGCTTAGAACACAAAGAAATGACTCCTACCATGTGGTGGGATATTAAATTACTAAATTAGTAATTATAATGAAATACTGCGGCTATTTTAATTCTTGGTAAATTACTGCAAGAATACAATGATCTTAAAACAGTCATTTGCTGACTAACTCAAACTAATTAGATCAGGAAACATCAGAGAAGGAACATATGTGCTGAATTATATTCAGGTAAGAACATCTGACTCTTTTTTTTTAATTCCGAAGTTGTACTTTATCAGATCAGAAATATAATAGGTGCCAGCATCCTGCTCTTGGTCTTGTATTGCCTTCCAGACAAAGGAGTATGAAGTTAATCTCATTCCTTGTAGAGCACAAATTTCAACTGTTCCTCTAAGTAGCCTAATGGCTGATGACAGTTTCGACTACCAGCACTTTTGTGGTGACCACAAAATTACTTTGAAACTTGGCAGTGTTTTGCACAAAAATAAGATTGATCATGGAACACACGAAGATATTCCATTCCCTACTGAATAAGAACACACTTTATAGAAGACTGTTTCTGTACTTACATATCAGTATCTACATCTATATTTCCCTCCAACATTCTAGGTGATAAAATGTATCTCAGAATTTTTGTTAGCCATTAATCAATAGTAATCAATGTTGCAGGCAGTTAAATCTCAATGCTGAATACTTCATTGTAATTAAGATTTATTTTGTTAAGGTATAGTACCATTTCTGACATAATTTTTTAGTAGATTCTAACTTTTGAAAGTGTTAACACCTATATTACTTTAAGCTTTTAAAATGTCTAGTACCACAGACATTTGGCATCTTTGGCATTCTGACAGGGAAACACTGAGGGAGGACATGGGCTCGTAAGTAACACAGGCTCCTTTGGAAGAGTATCAGTCCTCTCTCTACATACCTCCCTTTCTCACCCCAAGTTTTAATAAGCTGTCTGATTCATGAGGACTGGAAGCCACTTCTTATGCCCCCAGATTCCAGAAGGGGATGCTTAAACTTCAGTTTACATGCTTAAAGCCTGACCTGCACAAAGGTCAGTGATTTACCTATAGTCATGTTAAGAGGCCTAATCTAGTCTTAATTTCCAGTCCTCAGCTTCTTGTTCTGCTTCCTAAGGGGTCTGTACAATAAACGAGAACCCTAACTAAGATTCAGTTTTTATTGCAAGCTACAAAAAAGACTTTCAACCACAAAGGAGGAAGGTTATGGAGACCTGACAGCTTTCCCTGACAAGGAAGGAGACCCAGGATCTGCTGCTGGCTTCTATTCACTGCTTTTCTGGGAGCCATATGTATATATATATTTTATGACAATTGGCAGGCGTTTTGCTCATCGTTAGGCACTTTATGATCATCCTGCTGAAAATCTCACGAATCCCCAACACTATGGGGAAATGGGGGAATGAAAGGGCAATGTGTGAGTGTGTGCGCGTGGTGTTGTGCCCATGTGTACGTTGACGAGTGGACGTGGGAGTGACAAGGAAGGAGAGGTAAGCCAATGGCTATTACCAACTTCCACAGCCACAATGAAAGGCACACAACTAAAATAGTCTTCATTTTTACAGAGCTGGTTATTACAAATTTTAGTGATAACAAAGAAAAGTACATGACAAATAATGCAAACATTCACATAATTGGTAATAAAAACTTGGCTCAGGGAATCAAAACATTTTAAAAGCAGCGTATAAGCGTATTGTTTTGTGAGCTTTTCCTTCACTACTGCTTGATGTAAAACTGCCATGAAGCAGAAGGAAGCAAAGATGGAGGGGCAGCAGGCTCGGCATCTGCTGTGGTTTGAATGTCTGCCTCCTCCAAAACTCATGCTGCACTTTAATTGCCATTGTAACAATATTAAGAGGTGGGACTTTTGGAGGTGAATGGCCTCATGGGTGGCTTTAGGGCCTTAGAGCTTGGAAAATGGGCCCTCTCTTGCCCTTCATTCTCTGCCATAGGGTGATGTCTTTATCTCAGGCTCTGCCATAATTACAGGAGAAAGCTCTGGGGGCTCTCCTCCCTCCCTATCTGGATGTACAGAATGATTCTGAAACCAACCAAGTGCTGCTGGCTCCTCAGATAACACAGATAAGAAACCCTCTATTGAGATAAAACTAAATTTCTAATCAATGCATCCTATGTGAGGATGATTATAATCATCATTAGAAGCTTATTATGAGGTCAGAATGTTAGGCATCATTTAGTGACTAAATAAAATAAAGTACTGTTTTACAAAATCAAATTCTAAAATGTCACTCCTAAACTGGGATGGGACCTGTTTATATCCTGAATTGGACAAGACAAAAGATGATCTTAGTCCTTGAATATCCATAGTTCTTAAACCAAACTGAAAAGGCCTGGAATCTTCAAAATATTTCTGGGCAGTTCTGAGCTCTAGCAACCAGTTTTTGCCTTACATTAGTGAGGTCCTGTGAGTGATATAAGACTGGTTATGTGAGCGAAATACGTTCAATGTGACATTAAGATAACTTTACTGGCAAAGGCAACCACAACTGGCTTTGAAGAGAATTGTGCTGGGTTGTGTTGAGATTTTAAAGAACCAAAACCCCATATAGCTATGGCACCACCTTTATGGAGAAACTGGTTGAGGTAGGCACCAGGGGTGATAGCACCAATCAGCTATTTTAGATAGCACTTATGATACAGTAACCTGTGCTGTAGACATTCAGGAGATGAAAGGGGGAAACACCACCCATGTCACACAAAAGGTTGTATCAAATGATAGAGATGACAGTTTTCAAGGAGGTCACTTCCAAGGGATGTAGTTCAACGTCCTATTATGTTTGGGAAGTCTGCCTGATATGGTTATTATTATTTCTATCATTAATCCATTAAGTTCCAAGTTTTCAATTTTGTGATTATTTCCACAAAATCGATACAGGTGCACTAGAATAGGTTGGAAATCATAATCTATAGCTTATCGCTATTATATTAACATTATTTTAATTATATTCTTATAAGTATATTATATACCATATATTTTTATAGGTGTTCCTCCTGTGGGATTATGAGACAAAATGGGTTAAGAACAGCATGATAGATGGTAAGGTAGGCATGAATAACATGGGGCCTCTGGGATCTTGGCACCTTGGAAGAGTGAACTGCCCACATTCATCCTAACATCACCATTATTTTTCCAGATTACTACCACAGCATCACGTGAGATGCTAGTAACAACAGCTTAAAATCCTTATTTCAGAAGTCAGAAGAGTCAAGGTTCAAGTACAAAATTGAATCTTACACAAGGTCCTAAGAAATACTAGCTGATTTATCTAATACTCCTACAGTTTGTCCCAGAGCCACAGGCTGGACCAAGGGTGCCAACACCATGGCTTTGCCTAGGTGCCCGGGTATTCTGGGGCCACCAGGCAGCTTCTCAGTGTTCTGTATGTTGCATCTGCCTAATCACCAGTGAATCAAGGTGACACTCTTCAGCCTAGAGGTGGGCAGGGGCAGACAAAATGAAAACAGGATCAAATCAGGGCTAATGAACAAGATCCGTAGCTTCAGGGAGTCCGAGCAGCCCTTGGCCAGGGCTGGGTGGCACATCTACTACAAAGCGCTGGAAAGACGCAGAGGAGGCCTTGTTGTGCCCCTGGAAACTGACACCAGGGGTCCAGAGAAGGACCTGGATTAAGAGGTTTATTTTTTTGTTTTTTTTTTTTTTTTTTTGTTTTAACAGAGAAAACTTCTGCTCAATTTGCCAAGTTTTATATTCCTTTTACTTTCCATCTAAAATCCAAGAGTTTCTTCAGTGTAAAAGGAAAACAAAAATCACAGTAATAAATCCTAATTATTGAATCCCACATCAACAGCAGCAAAAATCCTAACAGTTTCCTACAATGAAATGCAACTTAAAAACACAGGAAAATAGTGTATTATGATACTTTTATTTTTGAAAAAATGTCTTAATCTTGTTTTTCAACCAGTATTAGACACATTGCTTGAGTCTGCTGAAGGCCCTCTAACTTTATTTCATAGGAAAACATGAAACCCTGGGGACTTGGAAGGAGTCCACTTTGTTCATCTGTCACACACATCGCTGACACACTACCCCTCCAAAGAGCACCTCTCCAGAAAACCTCAGTGACTCCCCATTACACAGGTATTCAAGGTTCCCAACAATTTTGCCCCAATCTATCTTACCTCCAACTAGGTAGGACACAGAGTGGGCACCTAGTATGGAAATAAACAAAATATGGAAAGAAACATTCCCCGTTTCTTATTTTGAGTTTTTAGCTTTCATTTTTGACTTTGAAAGTCCATAATCTACCTGAAGATGGTTTTTGTATATTAGGCAGGGATTCAATACTACTGTTTTCCATATGAATAATCTTGACCAGTTTTTTTTGGGGGGGTGGGGGGTGCTAGGGATTGAACCAAAGGCCTCATGCATTCCAGGCAACAGCCCCACCACTGAGCTGAACTCCAGCCCATTCCAGCTTTCTTTATTTAATGCTTCCTCTGCCCACTATCTCCTGTGCCACCCACAGCAGACTGCAACACTGCACATACGTCCACCTGCTTCTGGGCTTGTTTACACCTTGGTTATTCTCCTGATTCCTATTAATTCTATACCATGAAACCACTTTAGCAGTTTAATAAGTCCTGGTTTCTTATAGGGCAAGTCCTCCTCCTTGTTTTTCCCCTTCAAAATTATCTACACTATTCTTGGTCTTTTATTCTTCTACTAATTGTATGAATATACATGAAAAATCATATAGATATTTTTCTTGGAATTGGATTGTATGGTATAGTTTTAGGAAGAACTGCTCATGTCCACAATATTAATTCTTCCTCTTTAAACCGTTTATTTACATCTTCTTTACAGTTGCTTTTGGGGTACAATGGCTGTGTTGAGTAGTAGCAACTGAGACAGTAAGGATCCAAAAGCCAAAAGTATTTAGTATGCTGACCCTTGCTCTATATGAATGTAGTACATTTCACCACAAATTTAGGTGTTTTTACATTTCTCCTCATAAAGTTTTGTTATTTTCCCTACACCACATATCAAATTCATTACTTGATCCTTGAATACTCTTCGATACTGTTGTGAGTATTAATTAGTAAATTCTGTGTTGTTTCTGGTTAGTATATAGAAAAAATTCAATAGGTTTTTATGTATCCTTCTTCTATTTACCCATCTTGATAAAGTCTTATTATTTGAAATGACCCAGATATTTTAGTGTGAGCAACCATATTATCTGCCAATAATGACAACTTTATTTCCTTCTTTGCAATCTTTCTGCTTCTACTTTTCTTTATTGCTTTACAGCACTGACTAGAACTCCTAGCACAATGTTGAACGCTGTTAAATGTCTTTCACATCTTCAAGGAACAATTTCAATGTTTATCTATACAGGATCACATTTGCTTTATGTTATTCTTTATCAGGTTAAGGATTTCTCCTCTCTTACTGAGTTTTAAACATGAATAAATATGATATTGACTCTAATCAATATTTTCTTGCATCGAGTTGATCAAATACTTTTTCTTAATCTATTTAAGTGGTTAATTATATTAGTAGAGTTTTATAATATTAAAAAATCTTTTCACAGTTCAACATGGTCAAAATGTACTTTTTAAAAATATACTGTTGGATTATATTCACTGACACTTTAGATAGAATTTTTATATCTATATTCAGAAATGAAACCAGCTGTTGGTTTTCTGTTTTGATAATACCTTTGTTTACTTTTAGAATCAGGGATGTTGGCCACAGAAAATGTGTGTGGCATGTTCCCTCTTTTTAAGTGTTTAAAATTGAGATAATCCTGTTCTCTCTGATTAGAGGATGCTGATACATAAGGGAGGTGGGAATGGGGAACATAGGAGAAATGGAGGAACTCTGGATGGGGCAGGGGGGAAGAGGGGGGAGGAAAAAGGGAAGGAGTGTAGTAAAGATGGTTGAATGAGATGGTCATCACTACCCTAGGTGCATGAATGAAGACACAAATGGTGTGACTATCTGGTTTGCAACCAGAGAAATGGAAACATTGAGCTCTATATATGTACTATGACTTGAAATGCATTTAAATAAATTAATTTTTTAAAAAATTGAGATAATCCTTTTTTTCCCTTTTCTTTTTCAGTACTAGGGGTTGAACCCGGAGGCACTCTACCACTGAGCTACATCCCAACTCTTTTTATTTTGAAACAGGATCTAGGTTACCACGGCTGGCCTTGAATTTTCAATCGTCCTGCCTTGGCCTTCCAGGTAACTGGGATCATAGGCGTGCATCACTATACCTAACTGAGATAATTTTTTCTCTGTAAATTTGGGGGGACATGTCTATGAAATATGTAGACCTTATGTTTTCTTTGTGGATAGATTTTAATCACTGCTGCCAATTCTTTGAGTTATAGGATTTTTAACCTTTTCCCACTTTCTTTCATCAGTTCTTGTATATTTTCCTTGATATTTGTCTAAATTATGGATACATATGTTGATGGCATTCAATTATCTTTTAAATCTCAAATGATTTATAGTTCTGCTCCTCTTTACTTTTATAATACCCTCTTCTTTTATCTTCTCTTCCTCAATCTTGCCAGAGATTTATCTATTTTTTAAATTTTTTCAAAGAGCTAACATTTTGCTTTATTGAGCTTTTCTCTATACAATGGAGATTAGCAATCAAAAGAAATCAACTGCAATAATAGGCAATTTGTGGAAGAATCTTAGCATGATAGTATTAAGTGAAAAACATAAGTCTCAAAGTTTTTATGACTGATATCTACGGATCTAGAATTTCATATCATAACAAATCAGAAACAAGCAAACAAAAAAACCCCCAAATAGTCTAAGTTCTGTGCAGTAGCAAAACTCCAAATTCATTTTGAAAGTCTTTGACCCAACAAAAGACTATAAGATTTCTCTGTGATATTAAAGTTGGTCAGAGTCAATCAAGAATTTGAAGCTACTGCTGATGCTGAATTAAAAGACCTGGAAGGGTAAAGTCATGGCTATTACTACTAAGCTACAAACATGAGAGTCAGTCACTTCAGCTTTTAACTCAGTCTTCCATTTTGTGAAGTGACAGCTACTGTGGAACCCACTCTCAAGTTTTTAGCTGGAGCTTTACTAGAACATCCCCGGCCTTCTGGGCCTCACTGGCCCCAAGGGATGAAGTATCACTACCTGCTCTCAAACCCACTTTACGTGCTGCTTCCTCCACGAAACCTCTCTTGGACAACCAGAAAGAGATCTTTCTTGTGGACCCTATGTGCCTGGCACATCTTCTTTTTCACCACAGTGTCTAACTGTTCTCTATTCACTGCCGTGTCAAACATAAGGCCTACGATTCAACTCTATGCAAAAGAAACTATTTCTTGAGGTCCTATTATGTATGAAGGTTCCTCCCTGTGAGGTGGGGTAGAACAGAAGTAGATAACACTTTTTTTGTGGTGCTTAGGATTAAACCCAGGGCCTTGTGTATGCAAGGCAAGCACTCTACCAACTGAGCTATATCCCCAGCCCCACATAACACATTTTGTTGCTTAGACTTTCTTTAAAAATTATTGATATCAGTTTGATTCTTGAGATTTCATTCATTAGGTTTCTGAGTTCCACTTACAATGAGTAGTACTAATCAGCTAAACGATTTAAACTTTTCCTATAGTACCACAACTGCAGGATTAAAAAACGACTTTGGGCACCTCCTCCCCCGCAAATTTATATTATGGACAATATTTTTTTGTTAATTCAAGGAAGTGTCTATTTCAGATTCCTACCCAAAGGATATAGAAGAAAATAATGTTTTAGCATTCTTCATATTTTAGCTACATGAAAAATTCTATTGGTAGATTACATATAGATGTGAGTGAATATACACTGCTATGCCAAAATATAAATTCTAACCTTGAGAGAACAAATCAATATCATATTCATGCAGATTCTTGAAAATTTCGGTAATATTTAGGTGGCAGAACAACAGAAATAGTCTCTTTAAAATATTCTACTTTTTAATCAGTGATTTTACCTTGCATAGATTTTGTAAGGTAAAAGGCAAAGAAGAATGCCAGTAAGTAAAGTGTAATCTTTTTTGAATATAGGAAAGAATAAAAATTTAGAAGCATTAAAATTAGCAACGTACTACAACAATGTGGCTAATGAATCTTAAAGATTCTATTCATAGAAAATTTGAACAAAATATATCATTTGTTGATAGAGAAAATGCTTAGAAGAAATTATCAGGACCATTTTCCCCTGCTGTCACCCTCCCTTCCTGTCAGGTGACCAGTGGCCACCAAAGCTGCAAATATGTGTGGGGAGGAAGGGGGCCTCTTATCCACAGCGTTGGGGGTGGCAGTACCACTATTTTAGCAATATTCTGGATTTAAAAAAACATCCTATAACAGTGGGGAAAGATGTTTCATTCCTAGAAAAAGTCTGAAGACTAAGCCAAATGGAGGTGGAAGTCGGGAGCCTCCTACCCAGGCTTTAACAAGAATGAACCTGTGTTGGCCCCACTGTGGGATGTGTGACACTTGGATTTGTACCTGTTTCTCAGCTTGTTTCAGGAGCTTCTGGAATCGCTCATCCTCCAGCACCCCTGGTGGAAGATCAGTCTCTCCCTGAGCTTTCAGTTCTTCCAGCTTTTGCCGCAGGCCCCTCAGGGCCTGTAGCTCATCATTGAGGCGACTCTGGCGGGTAAGAGAGGCCTGAAGGTCCAGTTCTAGGTCTAGAGATGTGCGTACTGGGCATTCCTGGGCTGTCCTTCTGAGAATCGGCTGGCACACCGTCTGCAGAGTTAGAAAACACAGTAACAAAACACCCTGTTGCATGTGTAGTCATTATTCTGCTTGTCATTCTCCTGGCACATGATGGGATTGTACTTTCTTGCTCCTTGGAAGTGAGGGTATAACTGAACAAGCAATTTGCTTTGGCCAAAGAAAGGTGAGTGGGAGGGATGTGTACCACTTCCAGGCAGAAGTCTGTGGAGCACTACGCAGCTAAACGATTTTGTGGCAAAACCAGTGTGAAATTTGAATTTTTCTATCTCCTGCTAGAGGGACTACAAAGACCCAGAGACAGAGGATCCATTAGCTTGGGTCTTAAGTAAGAACAGCGGGCAGGTCCTCCAGCCAATCTTCAAAGAACTGGCAGCTAAGAAAGAAGTAAACCTTTATTATTTTAAGCCACAGAGATTTTTAGAGTTGTTACAGGGTAGCCAAGCTTACCCTGCCCTATGGAAAAAAACAAATGTTAGAAGTAACATATAGTTCCTCCATTTTAGTACACAAGATCATCTGGGTGTTCACTCCCTTGTTATCCATCACCTCCGAGTGTGGTCCAGAATGCAAGTGGTTGACAGGGCTACTCCTTTCTCTATTTCCCATTGTGCACTATCCACTTTCACCACTCAATCACCATTGTTTTCCCAAGGGCCAACCTTACCCATTTATTAAGGATAATGATTGAATATGTATGAATAAATGTCTGTTGGGGGATGGGAGGCAGGACATTAAGACATGACACAACCTCTGACGCTGAGGACTTCGAATGGAGAACAGTACGTGGCAGTAAGCAACAGTAAACTGTGAATTAGGGTCTTAAATTCCACAGAAAGTCATACAAGGGACAGATCGTTCAGGGCTGGGTCAGACTCATTTGAGGTAAGGAACTTAAACTAGGCTGTGTATGATGGTATAAGCAGAAAGTACAAGGAGTGCATTTCTTGCCTAAATGGCTGGCAGCACGAATGGAAAACAGGAGATTCCTAATAAGAACTGGCACCATGTGCTACCAGAGAGGAGGGCCTCAAACTTGACAAGTGCTCTAGCTGGAACGTCTGGAACAACGGTGGTGCTCGTAACAGATGGAAGGGAAAGAGCCTGTCTGTGGCTCTTCTTATCTCAGGGCCTTAGTCTAAGTTGGGATAGCTTTGATCGTCTCCTCGTATTCTCTCTCCTCTGTCCAACACATGTCATATACTGAGGTGCCAGGCTTCTGTAGTACATTTTTTAAAAACTGTTTCCTATTCAACCTCTGCTCTCTTCAAAAATACATTACATGGGGGGCTGGGATTGTGGCTCAGTGGTAGAGCACTTGCCTCGCACGTGTAGGGCACTGGGTTTGATCCTAAGCACCACATAAAAATAAATAAATAAAAGTATTGTGTCCATCTACAATGAAAAAATATTTTTAAAAAATACATTACATGGTAAGAATCACCTAGATCCGTATGCTTTTGACTGTATTACTTGTTTTTCAGAATCAGAAATCTTTCTTAGTTCTTGTGAACATGGAGCCTAAGGACTCCAGTGTGCACTAGTGTGCAGGTAAATGTTTATTAACATCTGGCTCTCTGGAGGGAGGAGGAGGCACTGATTTGTAGGCTGTGCTGCTTTCTATGGTATAACTACTACCACTGTAACTTTTTAAGGTGTCCATGTGATGTCACTGAATTGGGTAGAGACATGCACCATTGGCTCCTCTGAGTCAATATGAGGAGGGTCTGGCACACCACTGACCTCTGACCTCATGACTCACATGCCTGTCACTCTGCTTTTCCAGTTGGGTAAATCCTTTGCTAGTCTTTGCAGATGCTTTGCTCTCTTAGACCTCTACATACTTTTCATGCTGGAATTCCTAATCAGAATATCATTCTCTACTTGTTTCTTTTGAACCATATCTGCTTCCTTAAAAACCATTTTAAAAATCATCTCTTACACAATGTTTTAGGATTAACCTCTGTCTGGTTCAAATAGATCTAATAACTAAGTTTTTGAGTAATCCAACTGTTTTTTAGCTCAACTCAACTCAACTCACAAACACTTTTGGTCAAAATTTCTCTGACGTGTGCTACTATCCTCTAAAAGTACATTCTGCTTCAGAAAGCAGAGTAACTTGGAAAGGAGATGAAAAAAATTTTCTTTCTAGATTATGGAAATTTAGAAACTTCCAAAGCTCCTAAATGACCAAAAAAAAAAAGGTAATCTGAAAGAGCTACACCTCAAAATTTCCTAAAAATGTTGAATGCTAAATAAAAGTGGACACATCAGTTTTTAGACAAAAGAAACATGTTCTTCCTTCCTTTGAGTAATAGAAAATTGAACCAAGGGAATCAAAAAGTTCTCCATTCATACTTTGCACATAGTGCTATGAAACCACAGCAGCACTGATGACAATGAGGACTCTTAACTCACCTTGCTAGCCTCCCAGCCCCCACTTCCCATCCATAGTGCTGTGGCTTTGGCTGAACTCACCACGCCTCATCCCCTGTGTTTTTCTGCTCCTGTGTCACTTCATATCATGTACTGACATCACCTAGTATGCATCATTCTCCTGTACCAACACCCCCACCACCACTTGCCCCATTTCTATCATTTCCTTTGAATTCAGGCCTCAAAGCCACAAACCTGCTCCAAGAAGCCTTCTGCAGAGGAGCTCATTCCCTCTTCTCTAGCTTCTAATGTCCCATGTGTGCATCTGAGTCCCTTCTCTAAGCTTCAGATTCCTAAAGACAGCGAACTCACCACTGACACCAAACACAATGCTCTGTTCTTACTAAATAGCACATTTCTTGGGGGGTGGGGGTATACCAAGGACTGAACTCAGGGGCACTTGCCCACTGAGCCACATTCCCAGCCCTATTTTGTAGTTTACTTAGAGACAGGGTCTCACTGAGTTGCTTAGCACTTCACTTTTGCTGAAGTGGCTTTGAACTCAAGATCTTCCTGTCTCAGCCTCCCAAGCTGCTGGGATTACAGGCGTGTACCACCTCGCCCGGCTAAATAGCACACTTTAAACTGAAATGATAATAGAAAGTTAAACAGGAATTTTTGATCTACTTAGATAGTCCAACCTTCTAATTTACCTAAATATTCTCTGAGACCTACCCTTAAAGTTTATCCAGAGATCGATGGCATCTAGGAAAACAACCTGAAAAGTCTCACCCAGATTAATTTTAACTTTCTAAAAAAAACTGCTTTAAGGAAGTTATAAAATTGTGTGCATAAACAATAAAACAATGTTTTCAAGCATATCCTTTCTGGCTCTCTAACTGATATAACACCTACATCCCTGTGTGATTACCACGACTTCATTCAACAGCCTGTGAGCATGAAGCACTGACACTCAACACTTCGGAAATTCATGCTTTGCAATTCATGAATCTGGATTGGTCTAGGGCAGTGGGACGTGACTGAGGGAGTACATACCCGTTTGACCCGCAAACTGCGCCGCTCACTGGAGTTTCTCACAAACAGTGATTTTTTAGCCAAGGTTGAACTGTCACTGTCACTCCGATTTAACTGGTGACAAAAGATTAAAAAAAAAATCACTATATAACAAACAGAGCTAGTGGAAATTAGAACTGAGAAGTTTACCAACTAAAGCAGGTAGTGACAATATAACCAACAAATTAGTTTAAGAAAACCCTGCCCAAACAAGTTCTTCCCTTTTCTATGGTTTTCGTAACTTGATTTTCTTAAATACTTTAAATAACTGTCTTTTGTAGCAGTCAAGTCATACATTAATATAATTACACATCTTTTGAAATAAAATAATCCTTTATATTTTGAGCTAACATGTGGTATCTGTTTCTTTGAAGAAAGATTTCCATGAAGTACAGAGCTCAAGGTCAGAGTTAAGACACAGTCTAAAGTATCTAGAGCACTCCTGGCCCAAGCAGCCCATGCTAAGCCCACCTCACCTGCTTCAGGTCTCTGCAGAACGAAGCCTACTCGGGACCCTGCTTCCCACTCCCAACCCCCCTACCTTGCTCTATTGCTTCCCACAGCACCAATCCCACCCACGCCCCAAGGCACTTCCCAGTTTATTCATTCATAATTATTGTTTATGGCCGAGGTCTCTTTTGCTTCTGGATGAATCTCAAGTATCTAGGAAAGTACTTAATAAAAGTATTTCTTTTTAACTTGAATGAATAAATTTAGAATTTTAGAAGTATTTCTAACCCATTTTATAATATTAAACCTACTTTATTATACATTATAAATACTTCTAGAAGTACCAATTGGTAAATGGATATAAATCTCACAATTTTCTTCTTAGAGCTATAAATCCCATAGTGTCCAGAGGCATTATTAAGAGATGCTTTTTGTTCTAAAATCCAATTCAGTTTTCAGTCCAGCAAGATTAGCACAGTTTGAAGCAAGTATGATACAGAGTAGAAATATGTAAAATATATACCTTGAAAGTCACTTATGTTTCTAAACACAGATGGAAGTCAAAAAATTCTTAGCATCTAGATCTTTAAAATTCACTTACTTGCCAACTAAATCACATTAGAACCAGTGAGACATTAAATTTGTGGGAAAACTAACTACAAAGAACCTTTCAGTATTTGTAGTCAGAATTTGCAGTTTCTTGTCATTAATGGGGAATGCACTCACTGGCAGGAGGGGAAGCCACAGTCCCTGGTGCCTCATCGCACACACTGTCATCTTACCCTGCAGATGTACTGGCTTCGCTCGCCTGGAGAAAAGGTCTGTGAGCGCACTATCACGCTGCTCCTCACGAAGGGATGCTGTCGAGAGCTCAGGCCGCTGCGGTCTTTGGGGCGAACTGCCACACTGTCATTAACTGCGTCATCAGTATTTGTCTCTTTGTCAACCTACAAGAAAAGTTGGAGATTTATCAAGAGCTCATCAATGTGTGTACATTTATTCTCCATTTTTCTAAGGAAAAAAAATATATCTAATGCCAAATAGATTCATGTAGCACTTGAGTCACTCCTTAGAGGAATGCTTGCATTACAGAACACAGTACTTCTCAAGGGAAAGTAGGGAGAATGGACTTCCACCAGGTTCTTAGGAAGTTACCACAGCAGGTAGGATCTGTCCAAAAAGGTTATCCAAAAATAGAAGTGCCACCTTTAACAGGTTAGAATAAAAATGAAGGTTGGGGCTGGGGTTGTGGCTCAGTGGTACAGCGCTTGACTAGCACGTGTGAGGCACTGGGTTCAATCCTCCGCACCACATAAATATAAATAAATAAAATAAAGGTTAAAAATAACCAACACTTTAAAAAAAATGAAAGTTTTGATTTAAAGATGTAATATGAAGAATTCTATTTTGAAATATATCATCGTTAAACATTATCTAACTTTCTGATTATTTTTTTCAAAATAGTTATAATACAAGAAAATAAAAATATGCCACAAACTTATAGATTTAAATGGAAAATAAAATGTTATGTATATATGTAAAATAATAACTGTTATGAAGCCCATTTGGATTTTTACTGGATCTTTGGCAATGTAACAAAAATAAAATTTAAGTTAAAATGGAACTGTCTCAAAATACAAACTTTTAGACATAGACAGATGTCTGTCTTTTATCTTACAGGAATAGAACTTGATTCCAGACCTGCCTCGTGATGAAAGTTTGCTTCTTTGTAACAGGAAATCCTTAGTCAGGGTATAATACTATTTTCTCAGAAATAAAGAATTCAAAATTTTCTAAACTTCATTACCAATATTCCAAGTGTGCAGCACTCTTGAACCTTAAAAAGACCCATTTGGGGATAGTGGTGGTCTCAACACATCTCTCACTTAACTACCAAAGCTTCCTGTTTAACTTGGTTGGCATCTGTGCCTAAACCTAGTCTTCTGTCACCTTTCTAGAGAAGGTTTCAGTCAGAACACCATTTAACTAAAATGAGCTTCAAATGTTTGCTTCATGTTTGACATTGAAATAAACTTTGAAATTTGACATAATTAAGTAGTCACCCTGTTATCCAAGAAATTCAGAAAATACTTCTAATAAATATTCACAGAATACTTATAGAGTACTATTCCTCTTACATCAAATTTAAGCAAAGAATTAGTATTTTGGCCCATTTAAAATTTTTAAAGCATTTACAATCTGTCTTTTAGAAGCCTTTCATGATCAGCTTTTAGATCAAAATCTTAACATGGAGTTAAACCCAAAGAGATAAATAAGCATTTCCTATGTCTACATGGTGCTGTGAGGCATGTGTTTCGGGAGAGCACAGCTGAATATTCACCAGGGTTGGTGCTCCAGTGGGTGGCTGATGTCTGCAGTCTTTGGCATGCTCATTTTCTTTCCTCCACCCGCCTTCATCCATCTCAGGCACATCAGTGCATGAATGCAAGTCTTCCATACAGCTATTGCCCTCTGCCAATTTAAGCTCCGCTTCTTTTTCAGCCACAATTTCATCAGAGGCCTCTCTTAGCATTGTTAACCTGTGGTGAAATAAAACAAAATGAAAACAAGACACACTTTAAGTCAACTGGTCATGCTCTATAAATTGTGCAACCTAGGCATGTTAACCTGTTATTTGGGAAATAAACAACAGACTTAAACAAAATGATTCAAGCTACTGTCTGGATGGAACTTTTAACTAAATAGTTCATAAAAAATAAAATTCTCACTTTATTATTTAACAATATACTGCAAAATCTCCATAGTGTAGTATACAAAATTAAATTTATAAAATTTGATCTAACTTCCAGATATTAAAGTAGAAATATTCTAAAATCATATATAAATTTTAATACCAGCATTTAAAAATATTGACATTCTAACTGAAGCAACTTGGTATTAGTTATTCATTTATTACAGCATTAATTATAGGAGAAAAATGGGGATACTCTCAGCTAAGAGTGAATAAAAATGTAAGGATTAAAAACACCCATTACTGACTGCTCATAAGAACATGTTCTTAGAATGGAATTTTTTTTCCACTGATAACTGAACACTGAGCTTTAACTGCAACTGGTAACATACTGACAAAGTGGCACAGATTAGTTATTGAATGTGTAGCCAGGAAATGAACAAAAGGAGGAACCAGCAATGATTGCTATGAGTTATAAATTCCTTTATTTATGTACTAAGTGAACTTTTAAAAAAATATGTGTGATGTGAATTGTATTTTATAAACGTGAGAAAAGCTTGGTATTTAAAGATACTATAATAAACCTTATTATTATTCTCATATTTATTTGTTCTGCAGTGCTCTGATTTTTATTCACTACTAAGGAATTTTGGTAAGCACAAAGTGCCTCTACCTTTTTACATCACTGTCAAAGGTCTTCCTTCCAAGTGGTCTATGATTGTTATTTATGATTTACCTTGTCACTGAGTTTTTAAAAAGTTTAATATATACATACATACACATAAATACATACTATGCATGTTTATGCATATATGAGTTAACAGTAGTTCAAACATAACAGTGTAAGCAACCATATAAAACATTAATCCAAATGGCCGGGCATGGTGGCGCACGCCTGTAATCCTAGCACTTTGGGAGGCTGAGACAAGAGAATTGCAAGTTCAAAGCCAGCTTCAGTAATGGTGAGGCGCTAAGTAACTCAGTGAGACCCTGTCTCTACATAAAACACAAAATAGGGCTGGGGATGTGGCTCAGTGGTGGAGTACTCCTGAGTTCAATCCCTGGTGCCAAAAAAAAAAAAATTCATTCAAATGAATTTTTATATATAGTACATACACATACTGTTGCATTCGCTAAAATTTGTTTTTAAACAATACAAACCAGAAAGATAGCTCTTTACAGATATATGAATCTGGACATCCCTTTCTAAAGGATAGGGTGTGGATACAAAGAAGGAAACAAGAAAAAGAAGGTGAATATAGTAACAGAGAAATAGCTACTCAGAAACTTTTTTGCTATCTGCTTTGTCTTACCACAGCCTAAATGGCACTCCTTGTAGTTTAAAGAAAAAGGGGACAAGTTTTTAATTTATCTATGACTCTACAATAACCTATCATATCTTTCAAAATTGAGTTTATAGATTTAACCAAAAAAAATAAAAGCTTAGCTGGGCATGGTGAAACACGCCTGTAATCCCAGTGACTCAGGAGGCTGAGTCAGGAAGATGTCAAATTCAAGACCCCACCAACTTAATATGGTCCTAAGCAACTTAGTGAGGCACTATCTCAAAACAAAAAATAAAAAGGGCTGGGGATGTAGCTCAGTGGTAGAGCAACCCTGGTACCCCCCGGCCCCTACAAAAAAAAACCCTTAGAAATTAATGCCAAAAATTATTTGAAGCAAGAATTAAAAATCTGGCTAATGTGTTAACTTTGCCCACAATCTTTATGTTACCTCCTTTAACTCTCTAATGGCCAAGAAGAGAACTCTTTAGCCTTATCTTCCTGAAGCTACACTGTTTTCTGTAATTCCAAAAGATATGAATCTGCAAAGGTTTCACTGGAAGTTTCTTATGAGAAGTTAAATACCTTCCCAGCAAGTTCTTACTGCAAAAGGAAATGACTGCTGTTTACCAATCTCCTTCTGGGCCCCTCTGTTCTTCTGGCCCCATTTCTTCTCCTTCTTCTTCTTTTTCTTCTTCTTCTTCTTCTTCTTCTTCTTCTTCTTGTGCTAATTCTTGTTCCACAGCCAACAGCTCAGCTGAGGTTCTTGCAAGTAAGGCTGATACTGCATCCTGAAGAATGTGAAACATATGGCAATTTACATCCTATAGATCAAGAAATGATTTAAAAACTCATCAGATGCAGACTTACACTTTCAGCTGTGAAGAAGCAGCTTGTATCAAACTCAACTCTCCCATTGAGAACAAAGATGAAAGCTAAATAAATGAAGTGAAAAAACAATAAAAGTCCCAGATGTTTTAAAGTAGTGAAGAGTACCAGAGGATATCAGGACTAGAGGGCCAAGATCCCAGGGAGAAGAGAAATACAAGAAGGTGAAGCAATCATCACTGCCACTATCTCCCCTTGAGAGTGTTCATCAATTCTAGGTACTGACAAGCAGGATAAGCAGACTGACTGGCTCGAACTGTGGCTGTGGAGTTAGGAGGATGCGAAGATCACCGAGTGCAGGACTACCAAGACAGTCAGCATATGAGGGTCAGAGAAAATGAAGTGTGTGGTGGGCCCAATATTATACATGATATTCCTGTTACAGCATGTGCCATTTCCAAGCTGCATACGTACAGAGCAAGAAGCTGAGAAGCAAGGCAAAGAACCAATGCAAGGAGGCTCAAACAGCAAGTGGATATTTCAGTTGTCTCCTAGAGTTCCGGGAAGAGAAACATGAAATTCAAGTCTCCAGGGAGCGGGGGTTCAGATATTCTTCTCACATGGTAATTTGCCTTTCAGAAGAATACCAAATCCTCCCTGGAAGAATATGTCAGCTACAGCCTCCACAATCCCTCACACACAATAGCCAGCATTCATTCCATCAAGACCTAATGACCAGCTAGGCATGGTGGCACATGGGTTCAATCACCAGAACAACTACAACAGACAACCCCTCGGCCCCACCAAAAGACCTACTGACCCAAAGCTAAAACAAACAAACAAAGAGGCAGATTCACACAATGCAGGTGATTAGAGAAGGAATTTCAATTTTTACAAATCATTTCAAAAAACTGATAAAATGATGAACAATTTCAAAAGAAAACCACATTAGCATATGAAAGTGAAGATGCTTAAAACCAAAGCAAGACAAAATCTTACAGAAAGAAAACAGGATGCATTAATTTTTAGGAATCAAAATTTGGACTACTCTCTAGCAATTCAACAGAATCAATGGAACAAGATCACAAAAAGTGGTACCTGTAACATATTAAAAGAAATAACTAACCAACTAGAATTCTGAGTATGTGACCAAAAACTGTCTTTCATAAATGTAGTTGAAATATACACCAAGACACCTGTTCTAAGAGACACAGTAAATATTAAATGAATTCTTCAGTAGGAAAATGACCCAAATAGAAATAAAATAATACAGAAAGAAATAAAATACACTCTAAATGGTAAAGATGTAAAGAAATCTAACTATTGATTGTCAATAAAACAATAATAATAATGTTTAGTGGGATTCACACTATATGTAACTAAAAAATGTAACAGTAATCATCCAAAAGGAAGAAAAGACAAAATGGAATTAAAGTCTTTTAAAACCATTGAATTGTCTGAGAAAAAGAAAAGGCATTAATGGAAGGTGGTTTCTAGTAAGTTAAGGATTCATGTTGTACTCATCAAGGAAAAAACAAAACAAATAAAAGACTATAGTAGTCCCCTCTTTATCTACGGTTTTGCATTTTATAGTTTCAGTTACCCTTGGTCAACTGCTGTCCAAAAATATTAAATGGAAAATTCAAAAATAAACAACTTATGAGTTTTACATATATGCTATTCTGAGTAGCATGATAAAATGTCTTGCTCTCTCCACCCTGTCCTGGGAAAGGAATCATCTTCTTGTCTAGTGTATCTATGCTGTACATGCTACCTTTTCAAAAGTTGCTCAGCCATCTCAGTTAGCAGGATCGACAGTCATGGTACCACAGTGCTTGTATTCAAGAACTCCCTTGTTTTATTTAATAATGGCCCCAAAGTAGAAGAGTAGCAATGCTGGCAATATGTATACACCAAAGAGAAGCTTTAAATACCTTAAGTGAAAAGGTCAAAGTTCTTGACTATTTAATAAGGGAAGAAAAGAAAAAGATATGAAGTTGATAAGATGTATGGGAAGAAGGAACATTCTGTGAAATTGTAAATAAAAAAAGAAATTCATGCTAATTTTTCTATCACATCTCAAATTGCAAAATTTATAGAGTACCTGATACATGCTTAGTTAAGACAAAAGATATTAAATCTGTGTGTGGATAAGAAAAGATATAGTATATGTAGGGCTCTGTGTTAAGTTAGCTTTTGCTGCTGTGACCAAAATACTGAGCAAGAACAATTTAGAGGACAAAAATTTTATTTTGGCACATGGTTTCAGAGTTTAGAGCACAGTCAGCTGGTTCTATTGCTCTGGGCCCAAGCTGAGGTGGAACATCATGGCTGAAGGGTGCAAAGGAAGAAAGATACCTTATAACTGGGAAGCAGAAGGGTCGGGCGGGAAGGGGTTGCTGGGAAGATGCATCCTTCCAGGGCATACCATCAGTGATCTGCTTCCTTTAGCCATGCCCTGCCTACCTATAGTTACTATGCAGTTAGGCCATTCAAACTAGGATGGATTGATCAGGTCATAGCTCTCACAATCCAATCATTTTACCTCTGAATATTCCTGCATTAACAGAGAAGCTTTTGAGGGATACCTCATATCCCAAACATAACAGGCATAGTAATATCTGCAATTTTAGGCACTCCTTGGATGGGTGGGTCTCAGAATGCATCCTCTATGGATAAGGATGGTAGGGCAGGGGCCGGGTACAACTGTTACTGATAATATACAGAAGAAAAGGAAATTTAAAAAAAAAATGTGATTAATCCAAAATGAGAAAAAAAAACTGTAACAAAGATGAGACTAAAAGAAAATAAACAGTAAGATGATAGGTTCAAACCCAAGTATATCAATACCATTAAATGTAAATGAACTAAATATTTAAATTAAAAGATAAAGATTTTAAGACTACATAGTATCAATACCAACTATATATACTGTTTACAAGTGGTACACTTTTAAGAATTTGCAGAGTCAGAAAGTAAAAATAATGGAAAAAAATAAGAAACTATTAATAGTAAGAAAGGCTTACATAGCTTTACCAATACCAGACAAAATAGATTTTAAAACAAGAGGTATTACTAGAGATAAAGAGAGATATTTCATAACAACAGAAGGCTCAGTTGAACAGAAAGATACAATGCTGAGTTTATATTCACCTAATAACAGACTAAAAAAGCAAGGACTACCAGAACTAAAAGGAGAAATACACTTATGTTGCAGTCATAAATTAGTTATATTTTAAATTACCTTTAATTACTTGGTAGCACTAGCAAACTGAAAAAGTTGGAGACATAGAAAATTTGAGAAGCAAAATTACAAACTTGACCAGCAGAACACAGATTCTTTTCAAAAGTAATGGAAGAGCCCCTGAGGCCAGTGGGAATTAGTACAAATCACAGGAGTGAGTGCCTATATTAGTGATCTTGGGTTGATGGTAGTAACTGATGACAGAAGACTTTCTAGAACTTGGACCATGTCTTCCTTCCTCTGAGAAACTAGACACATTCTCAGCCTTCCTCCTATATCCTACTCATCCCCTGGAAATGCTTGCCTCTGTATAATCAGTCAGAAGTCCTCCTAGAAATGGTTACCTTCCTTGAACCCAGCACATCTGGATTTAAACTTCTGGTCTCTCTGGCTTTCTGTGCTTTAATATACTTGTCTCTTGTTGTACTGCCTAAAATCCATTTGTGTCTTTGGACCAAAAATATTTTAGTTTATGTGGTTAAGACCAGCAGTGGTTCTTTAGAAATAAAATATGGATCATCAGTAAACTTATCTCTAGTGAGAAAATTCTACAGGAAAATGCTATAGAAAAATTTCAAGGTTGTGAAGTCACTTCCTTAAGTGTTGGGATTGGGAGCTATCAGTCTCCTAACCTGACCCAGGGAGCCAACGAAACATCTGACTTCCAAACAGCTGGGAAGTTGTCTAGTCTGTGTGTGCGCAAGGGATGGTGCATGGACACTCTGCTGCTTCCTCTTTTGAGGCGTGACTTTGCACCATCTTGAACTTCAGATTATGAGGAAAGGGGAAGCATTTGGTGGAGGCAGTGGCTTTCTTAACTTTGGCTCCTTCGATCCTCTTCCTACAGGCAGGAGTCTTAACCACTTTAATCAAGTCTCTCCATTTCCCACTGAGGTTTTAAACTTGGTCTCACCCAAGGCGTAGAGGCTCAGGCAAAGAGCCTTGCTCTCCTCTAGCCAGACTTCTCATGAAGTTCCTGGAAAATATACACATAAGAGCACCTAACTAAACTGGAAGTCCCTGCTTTCATTTTCTTTCTCATTCTATAGATTTGGGAGCAGGTCAAGGAATAGCATTCTCTGGGTCCTTTATGAAGGACCATGTAATGAACAGTTGATATTTTTGAGCCCTACTACTGTTTCTTATGCCCCTGGATGAGCTGAAAAGCTTGTTTGCTGGAGCAGCTCAATAGAACACAAAAACACACATGCTATCAGAACTGTGTGTGCCAATTACCAACAGATAAAATAGGCAAACCCGAAATACCCAAGGGCCTTGGCAGAATCTCCCCTCTCCCAACATGGTGCTGCCAATGTCTGAGACTAGAGCTAATCAACCGTGACTCTGGAAGGCAGAGGGAAACTTCTAAAGGGATCTATTATATTAGTAAGGTTTTCCCTCTTTCATCAACCACTAAACACCTTATGAGGAATTAAGCAATTCCATAAAGTAGTTGGCAGTGGAACCCTGGGCCACTTTACTCGACCTTATACCAAGTCAGAATAATTTGGGCCACAGTTGGGATCAGATTTTCCTGTCAGATTTTCCTGTCAAGACTCTGCCTTTCACCTTTCTGCTGAATAGTAAGTACTGTAGTTTATAATGTCTATCAGTTTAGCATAGGGTCATTGATTCAGTTCCCTCAATTCCACTGTGAAGCAGGTCTATTGAGTATGCAACTCAGTTAAGATCTAGCAATAACTTCAAGGCTCTCTTTCCTTTCTCTGCTGAGCCCTCAACTCTCCTACCTCCCAACTTTCTCCTAGAAAGGAACTGAAAAGAATGTACTGATGGCTGGTTAGTGACCTCAGTCAGAATCAGAACTGATGTCACTGATGTGGTTTTAAAGATAAGAACTTGCCTTTAAATCTCTTATCTTTTGGTGAAGGTTTCCACTGGGGGAAAAAGATGTCAAACAACCAATTTGGTTTTGTATTGTCTTTATTATTACACCAAATAAAAGTTGGGAGTTCTAACTCATTCCAGTTCATATTTAACCCAGGTAAAAAACTTCGTATTTTATCCTTGAGTCTTCCCTCTTGTCCTTCATGGATCTTTGGTCTTAATTATCACAGCAACATCTAATTCTTCCAATTATTCTGTGGCTTTTGCTGTGATTGCTGAGATTTCAGTTGAGACTTGTTTTAAAAGACCTTGACAGCTGACTTGTTCAAATAATACCTTGGAATAGTTGGATCCAAACTAGTAAGAATAAGCTGTACAGGAATTAGTGTTCTCAAAAAAAAAAAAGAAAAGAAAAGAAAAAAAAAAGTAATGGAAGATTTACCAAAAACCTACCACAATCTAAGGCATAAAGCAAGTCTCAATATATGATGGAATAACATGTATTCTCTGAAAACAGTGAAATAAAACTAGAAATCTATAATGAAAAGAGAACAATGTTTGGTAATTAGGTAAATGTACTCATAAATCTTATAGATTAAAAAATCACAATGGAAATAATAAAATGTTTCTGATTCAATGATTATTTCATAAGGTCATATCACACTTGTGAAAAGCAGCCAAAGCTGTACTCAAAGAGAATTAGTTAGCCCTCAAAGCATATATTGGAAAAGAAGACTATACAACAATTATGTAAGCATCCATTTCAAGTTGTATTAAAAAAACAGCAAGTTAAACCCAAAGAAAGTAGAAGTAAATAAATAATAAAGAGCAGAAATTAGCAAAATAGTGAACAAATGTATAAAAGAAAAAATCAAAAGTTAGTTCTCTAAAGAAAATGAAAAATTTGATGATACACATCCTTTTTATCAGCACATGAAACTTTCTCCAAAATACACCATACATTAGGCCACAAAGCAAGCATTACAAAGTGAAAATCAGTAGAAGGAAAAAGATACAAAATCAGAGTAGAAATAAATGAATAGAAATCAATGGTGCAAAGAATTAGTTCTTTGAAAAGATGAACAAAATTGACACACCTGTAGCTAAATTAACCAAAAGAAAGAGAAGACCCAAATCAATAAAATTAGAACTAAAAGAGGAGTCATTACAACAGACAATAACTGTAAAAATCTAGAAGAAATAGACTAATTTCCAGATTCCTATAACCTACCAAAATTGAATCAAGAGGACATAAAACATCTAAGCAGATAATTGAAGCAATTATAAAGATCTCTCAACCAAGAAAAGTCCAGGACATAATGGATCAATTGCTGAATTTTATCAGATTTTTTAAAAAAAGAACTAACACCAATGTTACCCACACTAGTTCATAAAATAGGAAAGTAAGGAACCCTTCCAAACTCATTGTATGAAGACAGTATTGAATAATACACTCTTACCCTATTACCAAAACCTGACAAGTGCATACACACACAAAGGAAACTATACACCAACATTCCTGATGAATATAAATGCAAAAATCCTCAGTGATATACGTGTAAGTCAAATTCATCAGCACATTAAAAAGATCATATACTCACCGGGCATGGTGGCACACACCTGTAATCCTAGTGGCTCAGGAGGCTGAGGCAGAAGGATCGCGAGTTCAAGGCCAGCCTCAGCAAAAGCAAAGTACTAAGCAACTCAGTGAGAATCTATCTCTACAAAATAGAATGGGGATGTGGCTCAGTGGTTGAGAGCCCCTGAGTTCAATCCCTGGTGCCCCCCAAAAAAGGTAAAGATCGTATACTCTAATAAAGTTGGTTTCATTCCAGGGATGCAAGGATTGTTCAACATATGCAAACCAAGCCGGGCACGGTGGCTCACGTTTGTAATCCCAGTACTTAGGGAGGCTGAGACAGGAGAATCGCCAGTTCAAAGCCAGCCTCAGCAATGGCGAGGCGCTAAGCAACTCAGTGAGATCCTGTCTCTACATAAAACACAAAATAGGGCTGGGGATGTGGCTCAGTGGTCAAGTACCCCTGAGTTCAATCCCCGGTACCAAAAAAAAAAAAAAATATGCAAATCAATAAATAAAATACAGTATACAAACAGAGTCAAGGATAAAAATCACATGATCATCTTAATAAATGCAGGGAAAGCCTTTAATAAAATTCAACATCCCTTCATGAAAAAGTCCCAAATAAATTAGGTATAGAAGGATCATACCTCAACATAATCTTTGTCAGCTACTTACCTGACAGAGAACTAATACTGAGAATAGATAAAGAAGTAAAAAAATTTCACAAGAACAAATAATCCAATCAAAATGGGCAAATAATCTAAGCAGACACTTCTCAAAAGAAGTACAACTGGCCTATGAATATGTGAAAAGTGCTTAACATCTTTAGCTATCAGGAAAATGCAAATCAAAACTTCATCGTGATTCCACACCACTGCACTCAGAATAGTAATTACAAAAAATAAAAAAAACAACGAAGACAAAACACAAAACCTCTAAATTACAAACAGTGGTGAGAACATGGAGAAAAAAGATCCCCTTATACACTTGGTGGGAATATAAATTAGTACAGCCACTATGGAAAAGAACATGGAGGTTCCTCAGAATACTAAAAATACAACTACCATATGATCCACCTATTCCACTCCTGGGAATACACCCGAAGGGAATAAATTCCGTATACAAAAGGTACCTACAAGCTGGGTGCGATGGTGCACGCCTGTAATCCCAGCACTTAGGGAGGCTGAGACAGGAGAATTGCGAGTTCAAAGCCAGCCTCAGCAATGGCGAGGCGCTAAGCAACTCAGTGAGACCCTGTCTCTACATAAAACACAAAATAAGGCTGGGATGTGGCTCAGTGGTTGAGTGCCCGAGTTCAATCTCCAGTACCAGAAAAAAAAAAAAAAAGATAATATACCTATGTTTTATAGCCAAATTATGTAAACAGCCTACATGCTGGTTAGTAGATGAAAAGATAAAGAAAATATGTGCGCGTGCGCGCACACACACACACACACACACACGGGAGAATTATTGGCTATAAAGAATAATGAAATAGGGGCTGGGGTTGTGGCTCAGCGGTTGAGCGCTTGCCTCGCATGTTTGAGGCACTGGGTTCGATCCTCAGCACCACATAAAATAAATAAAGATATTTAAAAAAAAAAGAATAATGAAATCCTGTCACTTGCAGGAAAGTGGATGGAACTGGAGGACATTATGTTGAGTAAAGCAAATCAGATGTAGAAAGACAAAGCCCCTTGTGGAAACTTAAAACAAAGGAGCATTAGAGGGACTGTTAGGGATGGGGAAGGGGAGGAACAAGTGGGGAGAGTAGATGAAGGCAGAAGTAAGGGTGGGCATGAATATGATCAGTGCAGAATATATGTATGTATGCAAATGCCACATTGAAACCCAGTAATTTGTACAATTAATGCAAATTATAATAATAAAGTTGGGTGCAGTGGTGCATGCCTGTAATCCCAGCAGCTTGGGAGGCTGAGACAGGAGAATCACAAGTTCAAAGCCAGCCTCAGCAACTTAGCAAGGTCCTAAGCAACTCAGCAAGACCTGTCTCCAAATGAAATATAAAAAAGGGCCAGGGATGTAACTCAGTGGTTAAGTGTCCCTGTGTTCAATCCTCAGTACCAAAAAAAAAAAAAAAATACATATATATATATATATGTTTATTTATATAAAATAATAAAAAGTAAAACAAATCAGTAAAACAATAAACAAATATATAATAGAGATAAATCAACACTGTCAAAAGTTAGTTCTTTAGAGAAAGTAAAAAAAATTTAACATGTCCCTGCTAAAACTGAGGGGAAAATAGGCAGAATACACCAATATAAGGAATGCAATGGAATACAGTAAAGTTCTAACATACATGAAAAGATAATAAGAGAATGGATAACTTTATGACAAATTTTGATAATTTACATTAAATTGACAGGACTGGAGGTATAGCTCAGGAGTAGAATACTTGCATAACATATGTGAGGTGTTGGGTTTGATCCCCAGCATTGTCATAATAAATAAGTTGATTAATTAATTAAAATAAGATACTCATCTTATAAAAACTCTTGGCAATAGTAAACATATTATGAAGACAGCAAAACTTTGATGCCAAAAAGTCACAATGACACCATGACATCACAAGAAAATTAAAGATTAGTATCTCTGTGAACATAAATGAAAAAAACAAGCAAAGTCAATAAAATCCAATAACATATGTAAAAACTATAATAAAACAAAGTCTGTTTTATTCCAAGACTCCAAGGGCAGTTTAACATTTGAATCTTAATGTGTAATGCATCACACTAAGAGAAAAAAAGAGACCAAAAATATAATCATCTTAAAAGATACAGTAAAAATATCTGATAAAGTTCAATATTCATATATAATAAAAACTCCAGTAAATTAGAAAGGAAACTTTCTTAATCTGATAATGGTTATCTATGACCACCCTCCTAATCATTTTAAATGATGAATTATTAAAAGCCTTCACTTTGAAAAGGTACAGTATTGTCACAAAGATAGAAAATGAAACATGACAGAAAATTCAGGAACAGGCACACACACAGAGGTCACCTTAATCATGACAAAGGTGACAATGCAGTATAGGTAGGAAAGATGGTCTTTTCAATAAATAATGCTAGATTAATCAGATGCCATAAGGATAAAAAGGAACTTTGACCCTTACCTCATATTTGATGCAAAATTAATTTCAGATGGACTGTGGGTTTAAATGTGAAAGACAAAATAATAAAGCTTTTTTAAAAAAAATATTTTCTTAGTTGTCAATGGACCTTTATTATTTATTTATTTACATGTGGTGCTGAGGATCGAACCCAGTGCCTCCCACATGCTAGGCAAGTGCTCTACCACTGAGCCACACCCCAGCCCAAAATAATATAGCTTTTATAGGACAATATAGGAAAACATCTCTGTGACCCAGGCAGGGGCAAATAATTCTTAAGTAGAAGGGAAATGAATAAGTAAGACTTCATTAAAACTGAGTATTTCCATTCACCAAGCGACACCACTAAGAAAATAAAAAGGCAAGCCATAGAATGGGAAAAAAAATTTGTGATAAATTAATTTGAAAATACTCATATCAAAAATTACAAGAACTCCTTCCAAACTATAAATAATACTATTAAAAAATGGATAAAATTCTGAACAGATACTTCAGAAAAGATGATATTCATTTAGCAATTAAGCATATTATAATCAGGGAATACAAATTAAAAATACAAGATACACCTACCAAAATAACTAAAATAAAATAGTATTTTTACCAAAAGATATGTAAAAGAATGCTACAGCATTATTAAAAATAACCCCTCAATTATTAACAATTCAAATGTCCATCAGTAGTAGGAGGGATAAAAAATATTGATATAATTATATAATAAAATATCAACTAAGAATGGGCATGAATGAACAATAGTTATACAGAACAACACAGATAACTCTCAGAAACACACTGTTAAGTACAAGATGCCATATAAAAGAATATACATCGGATAACAACAGGCAAAACTAATATCTGGTGTGACAATTCAGAATAGAGATTACCTTAAGAGGAAGGTGATAATGTCTGGGATGGAATACAAGAAAGAATTCTGGAGTGTTGTCAATATACTATAATTATTTGGGGTAGTAACTACATAGATGTGTTTGCTTTGTGAAAATTCATTAGACTATTCATGTAAGATTTGTGCACCTTGTGACCAACCTCTTCATTGTCTTTTTTCACAAAAGAAACATGTCAGAGAATGAGATAAGAATAGAATAAAAAGTACAATAAAATGTATTTATATTACAGGACTAATCAACTAAACCTAACAAAACGTCTATAGAACACTCCACCTAACAACAGCAGAATAAATATTTTTCTCAAGTGCACATGAAAACTTCCCCGGAATATACTAGGCCATAAAACGAAGTTTAATAAATTTAAAAGGATTTAAATCATACCAATTATGCTTTTTCTGGCCATACTGGAGTGAAATTAAAAATTAATAATGAAAGAAAACAGGAGAACTTAACAAATGTGTGGAAACTAACACATTCCTAAACCACCAAAAGATCAAAGAATAAATAACAAAGAAAATTAGAAAACATCTTGAGATGAATGAAAACAAATATATCACACCAGAACTTATGAAATACTGCTAAAGCAGTGCTTAGAGGTAAATTTATAGCTCTAAGAATTTATACTAAAAAAGAAGGAAGTCATCAAATCAATAACTTAACTTTTCACCTTAAGAAAATGCAAAAAGAAGAGCAATATAAACCTAAAGCAATCAGAAGAAAGGAAACAACAAAGATTAGAGTGGAAATTCGTTTAATTGAGAACAAAATTAGAGAAAATAAACAAAACCAAAGCTGGTTCTTTGAAAAGATCCAAAAAATTAGTAAACCATTAGCTGGACTGACCAAAAAACACAGAGAAAAATGCTTACATTATTGAAATTCAAAATGAAAGATGAGAAAATACTATGAACAACTGTGTACCAAGAAATTAAATAATCTAGCTGAAATGGACAAATTCCACAAAAGACCCAAGTACTGAAACTTGACTCAAGAACAAAAGTATGAGAGACTTATAAGAGGAGCTAGAATTTCAACACTAACAAGAAAAACTTCCTACAAAGGAAAAGTCCCAGCCCAGATAGCTTCACTAGTAAGTTTTATTGAACACTTAAAGAGGAATACCAATTCTTCTCAAGAAGAATTAACACCAACTCTTCTCAAACCCCTCCAACAGCAGAAAAGAAAGGAACACTTCTTAATCCATTTCATTTTGCCAGAACCATGATATTAAAACCACATATATCACAAAAAAACTATGAATACAGACAAAAAGTCCTCAACAAAATATTTAAAAACCGAATCTAATAACATAAAAAGGATCCATCCATACAATGACCCAGTGGGATTTATCCTAAAGATGCAAGATAAATTTAACACTAATTTAACACATTAATTTAATACAATTTAAATTAAGTAATAAGTCATACCAAATGAATGAAGGACAAGAACCACACATGACCATCTTAATAGACACAGAAAAAGCATTTGATAAGTCCAATAGACTTTAATGATAAAAACACTCAACAAACTAGGGAAAGAAGTCTTCCTCAGTGATAAAGGGCATCAATGAAAAACCTACAGCAAAAAGATCATACTTAAGATGAAAGCCTCCTTCTAAAATCAGGAACAAGACAAGGATCTGTTTTCATCACTTCTTTCAATACCATGGTGGAAAAATAGGCAAGAAAAGGAAATAAAATGTACATAATTGGAAAGGAAGCAGTAAAATCACCTCTAGTTGCAGAAAATATGATCTTACATATAGAAAATTCTAAGAAACTCACTATAAAACTATTAGAACTAATACATGAGTTCAGCAAGGTTGTAGAATATAAGATAAAGATCAGTTGTGCAATGAGTAATCTGAAAACGCAATTAAGAGTTCCATTTATAACAGTATCTAAAAGAATAAAAATACTTAGAAATAAATTTAACAAGAGAAATTCAAAAAACTGGACTCTTAAAAACTAAAAAACATTGTTGAAAGACACTAAGGAAGATTTAAATAATTGTAAAGATAATCCAAATGCATGGATCTCAAGACCTAAAATTTAAGATGACAATACCCCTAAATTGACTTACATAGTTAATGCTGACTCTATCAAAATCTAGTCTTTTTTGTTTTGTTTACAGAAATTCATAAGCTGATACTAGAATTCATATGGAAATGCAAGGGACCCTAAATAGCCCAATCTTTTTTATGTTATATATTTCTTCCAAAACAAACTTGAAAAAGGTAAATATTGGAAGAGTCACAATTCCTATTTTCAAAATGACTGTAAAGCTACAGTAATCAAGGAAGTGTGGTCCTGGCTTATATAAAGATTACTGGAACAGAATTGAGATTCCAGATATGTAGGTCCCCACGATTATGATCAACTGATTTCCCACAAGGGTATCAAGATAATTCAATGGGGAAAGAATAGTTTTTATCAATAAATGATGCTGGAAAAACTATGCATCCACATACAAAAGAATGAAATAGAACCCTTTCCTCATATCACACATAAACAAGTAGAACTAAATCAAGACCTACATAAAAGTCTTTAAAACTCTTAGAAGACACAGGAGAAATCCTTGTGATGTTAGGTTAGGAAAAGCCTTCTTTGATAGAGTACCAACAGGACAAGCAGGGAAAAAAAAATATGCTCAACTGCATGCACTTTCATCAAAATTAAAAACATTGTGCTGGTAATGAAACCATCAAGGAGAGTGAAAAGACATTCAGAATAAAAGGAAATATCTGCAAATAATTTATCTGATTAAGGACTTGTGTCAAGACAAGAATGCATAATTGCCTGAAATCCTGAGTTTGATGGAAAGGGAAAGGGAAATGGAAAGGAAAAGAAAGGAAAGAAGAAAGAAAGGAAGAAAGAATATGTATGGAATTTGCATAACTCAATAGTAAAAAGATAAATAATCCAGTCTATCAAGAAAACAGCTTGCACTCCCACAAAATATTAAACACAGAGTTACTATACAATCCAGCAATTCTATTTCCACATATATGCCCAATAGAAATGAAAACATGTCCACCCAAACACTTGTATATGAATGTTTCTAGCAGCATCATTTGTAATAGTCAAAAAAAGTGGAAAAAACCCAAATGCACATCAGTCGATGAATAGTAAACAAATCATGGAAGATCTGCAACAAAATATTATTTGGAGATGAAAAAAAATGAAATACTAACATATATACTTTGAAAATATGCTAAATGAAAGAAATCAGTTACAAAAACAAATAGGGTATTATTTCATTTATGTGAAATGTCCAGAATAAGCGAATTTATAGAGAAAGAATATGGTTATCTTGGGAGAAAGGGGTTCAGGAGAACTGGGAATGACTGCTCATGGGTATGGGACTTCTGTTTGAGATGATGACAATGTAGTAATATTAGATTGTACATATGGTTGTACAACTGTGAATACAGTAAAAAAAAATTAGTTTTGTGCTTTAAGTGGGTGAATTGTACACGTTAATTGGGTGAACTGTACAGTATATGAATTACATATTATTCTGTTTTCAAAAACTTACATAAAGAAGATAAAAAATCATTTTATATACTTAGTGTCTACAAACCTGGGCATGTAATATACACTCTACACCACGTCTGTTTCTCTTTTACCACCTACCACAATGTCCACTAGTTTCTCACACATAGTAGAGATCAATAAGTACTTGCTTAATTATTTGATTTTTACTTAGCAAATTCTTTCTTTATAGGTAATCTAAAATAAACTTGAACTCAGTAACAATATCCACAAATGCCAAATTAGTGATGAATGGCCTCACAAAATATCCCTTTATAAATTTTTGAAGTATTAAGATATGACTATTAGGTTCAACAAACTTTTTGATACAAAAATAGAGATATTATATTATAAATGGAAAATTAACACACTGTTTCAGATTAACAATTTAAAATTTGCAAAATATATGAGTGTCAAATGTATAAGCTGACAGAGGAAACAAGAATGTAAACACTATATACAAAGTACTAACAAATCCAAAAGTTTTCCACAATCATTTGAAACAATAAAGCCTCTACATCAGTTAATTTTTATGGAAGGAGATGTGATCCTTTCATAAACAGTGCTTCAAACAAAGCTGGACATTATTTTTCTTTCTTTTTAGGAAGCTTTGAGAAAAGGGTGGAATCATGAAAGGAGAAAAGGACCATGAGAGTGAGTAAAACCCTGCTGGTCTTGCATTCTACATTTCACATTACTTTATTGCATTTAATGACTCTTTAATTTTGACTCACCAAGTCTACTGAATCTACTAATGGCTGGTTTGGTTGAAATAGAGAGTCATTGTTTTCTTCTTCATTCTTTTTGCAAGGCATTTGCTTGGAAGGAAGCAAATTATACCACAGAGTGAAAATCTCATTGGAAAATGGTAAGTCTGCCAGGCTTATCTGAGTTCCAGCCTAAGAGAAATGGAAAAAAAAAAAAGAAAAAAGGG
The DNA here is from genome assembly GCA_028644305.1 of Xerus rutilus. NCBI lineage: Eukaryota > Metazoa > Chordata > Mammalia > Rodentia > Sciuridae > Xerus > Xerus rutilus. The sequence goes on from CM053403.1 coordinate 121,872,384, forward strand.
AAGGGGAATGAGGGAGAAAATAACATGCTTAAATTAGTATATGCTCCTCAAATATGATAAAATTATGGGGTGAGCTTGTCTTAGTTAAAAAAAAAAAGCAATACTCATAATGTTGGGTTTTTAAAAATCTAAAAATGATTTGTGATAATAATACCTAATCTAAAAGTCCATCCTGCTGGGTGCGGTGGCTCACACTTGTAATGCCAGCAGCTTGGGAGGCTGAGACAGGAAGATCGTGAGTTCAAAGCCAGACTCAGCAATAGCAAGGTGCTAAGCAAATCAGTGATACCCTGTCTCTAAATAAAATACAAAATAGGACTGAAGACGTGGCTCAGTGGTTGAGTGCCCATGAGTTCAATCCCCGGTACCAAAACAAAAAACAAAAAACAAAAAAAAAAAATCCTGGGATTATGTTGTAAGACATGATTTTGCAAACACCTAATGACTAAGCATGTAATTTCTGTAAATATGGAATTATGTGCAAATAAAGAGTTTCAAATAAATAAATAAATCTAAACCATGGTACTTCTTATAATACATCATAAGAGTGACTTCATTATTACTCACAACAAAACTATCCACTGAAAAATCAGAAAATGAGCAAAAGTTCCACATTGGTTCTTAAATGAGAAATCGGTAAAAAATTTCTTTGGATGTATAAAAGTTAGTAGAATGTCAAAATACACACATACACACACATACACAAAAAAAAAACGATAAAGGTTAATGGTTTTCATGTTCTACCAAATCACAAATTGCCACTATCTAAATCCAACTATATTATTTTTTAAAAGGCTATCCATTCACATATTTATTAACTTATTAGAGTTTCTGACATATATTAAATATGACATTATACCAAAGCCTTTCTGATAGCCTAACATATCTGTCTTTGCTTTATTGCTAGACAATATCATTAAACATTTTTTTCAAGTAAAAATTAAGAAGAAACCTATCATCCTTAACTTTGTTCATCACGGAATGTGTGTGCTTCTTATTATACCACAGAGAAAAGCTCAGCTGTACATTCTCATAGTTTTTGACCACACAGGCCTATCTGTAAATGCCTCCCTTAGCAGTAAGTGATAGTCTTATAGGTTCTATGCACAGCAAAGTATTAAACTTACTATTAGTTAAATATGGAATCTTCTGCTATACCATTTAAACATTTTGTTCTAAACAGTGATACTTTTTCTATAGAAGCTCTAATATCATAGCAGGGGAAACTGAGCTGAATAAAAGAACTATACATTCAGTGTCTTGTTTAACTTGCATTTGTAACAGTGAATTATGTGTGAGCTGTCTCTTTGATATCTGGCTCTATCATTCACTAGGTGTGCAACCCTCTCTAAGCAACTCTTTATCTGAAAATAGGGGATGATCACACCTTCCATAATCGATCTTTCCTAAGACTGTCATGGGGATTAAAAGAGATAACAGCATTCAGCACAGAACTTGGCATTGGGACTAACAAGCATACGTATGTAGTAAGTTATGGTCATAACAGGTAAAAGTTTTTGTTTATTCAAAAGGTAGAAATGGAAAGTAGAGCTTTACAGAAAATCATAATCGATAAGCAGATTTTAAGGGTCTGGAATAAAGGAAAGAACAAAAATCAATACTTCAGGAAAAAAAATGGAACAACCACTGGACATGTCCCAAGGTGTTAGACAGGTCTGCAGTGGTTTTAGAGCTGGCAGAACAGCAACTAGAAAGCATATTCTAAGAATATCTGATCGTGTTAGTTGGTAATGGTAATTATTAAGAATCCTACCAAGCATTCTTCTCTGTGGTGTTTGCTGACAGAGCAAAGATCGACTCTGAGTGTCTTCTGTTGCAAAGCTGTTTGGGAAATGGCCACTCTGAACACATCATTGAACAGCACAGATTCTGTGGGTGGATGGACTTTTGTTCGAAATAGACAGCTGACATCAGTTGAGGAAGGAAGAAGAGCAACCCTAAAATACCTGCAAAGAACAAGAGTAAAATGAAATTCATAGGTACTTCGATTACAGTAGATTCACAGCTATCATTTGCAATTATCTGCAAAACAGAGAAAATGAGGGAACATGGAGTTCATTATCAACCAAGTGCTGCTGCCATAATGGGTCTGTGCTCAGCTGCAAAGACATTCTGTTCTTAACCCACGTGCCAACTGTGCCCTGGAGCATGCAAAGGCCCAGCCTGCCACTCACTGCAGGACTGCAAAAATGCACGTGATAGAAAAGTGAAGAGGAAGAAAGTCCTAGGAGCAGATGAATTTAACATCCCATCTGTACAGCCAATTCCAAAATAAGTTATTTCTGAGCCTGGGAAGGTTGGAACACACTAAGTAGATACTGGTGACTTTACCCCAAACAATCCTCATCCTGAGTATTAAACAAGAAATGCTGATGCTGACTTCCCAGGAATGAAATATATTATCCTACTAGACCAAAAAAAAAAAAAAAAAAAAAAAGGTTAAGTAGCATACTGTTACCAAAATTTAAAGCAGATGAAATAGCAGTTCAAAAATATCACTATCTAGCATCTCTGAAGCCACAGATATGACAAACTCTTTTAAAAGAGTCTCATGCTTTGTAAAATTCAAAGGAAGAGTTATAGAAAAAACAGTAACTTCTAATGTTACTTTACAGTGAATTTTCTGAGCACAGGGTCTGCAACTCTTGGAAACAGCATGAGATATTTTCCTTTTAATCCAGAAAGAGAATATCTACTAAATCTTCCTCTGTCCCCATTTCTAGGCTTGTCTAATTCATATTCTAAAACATGCCTTTCTCTAATTAAAAAAAATGTAAATTCAAATGCAGAACTAAGGAATGTCATATTATTTTTATTTTATATCAACATTAATTATGGAAATTCAGCATTAAAGATCTTGTGAGTCTTGAGCCACTGCTGTTGAGTTAAGGCCTAAGATACAACTCATCCTCACTGGGAGGTTGGAGGTTCAGCAGAAGTAGTATTTTTTTCCTGCCTCCATGGAAAAACAATAGAGGCTAGTATATTACAGAGTTAGAATGGAGGGAAGGGATTTTTCTGTTTATCTAGTCTTCAAGTTTTCTGTACCAATGGCCTAACCACTTAACTCATCTTAAAATGTTTCCACAGTCAGCAAGAATGATTTTATGTGGTCTGGACATGAAGCCATGGGGAAAACAGGCAGAGGTGCTTTTCCCCTAATTCTGCTGTAGGGAAGGTCTTGCCAAACCAAAGCCAAGCAAATCATGACTGACTCATGGAAACATCGTGGCTGTTGTCAACATGCTGAAGCAACAACTCTTCTTGTCATAATTAATAATTAAAAATTAATTCTGAAGTTGAGAGAAAAAGAACATTTAAGGATATTTAAAACTAACTGTCATTTTTAGCAGTGTCATTATTTAGGCTAAGCTTCTTATATATGGGTTTAAGAAAATGCTGCTATGTATCTGAGGAAAGCTCAGACCAATCAAAGTACCTTCTATACTCACCAGTTGGATGATTACTACTAATGCCCTGAATGATTGGCCCCAGGTCATCACACCTCCAGAAAGCACTTTTTGACTTCCTCCAAGGTGAGAATGACTGTGATTGGTCTAGATGAGCTCAAGCATTTGAGTAGATGCACCCTCACAATATAAATTTAAAGAAAGTTTAAACAATGTAAGTTTAAAGAAAGTACATATTCTTGGGCATTCTGTACTTTTCTCCTGGACTTGTGAATTGGTGCTATTTGAAGTCCATCTCTGGTAGAGCTGTCTTCTCCCTGATCTGCCTAAAGACCACCAATAGCACACCCCAAGATATGAAACACATATATTGGAAGGGAGAAGTCAAAATTATCAAGCCAGTCTTCCCTGAAAACTCTTGACTGGTACTTTTAACCTCAGGCCTGGGCAACAGGCCCAGGTGGTAATCTACATAGCCAGTGTTAGATTATGCTATCTCTCTTGACTGATCTGGCTAATGATGTTGGTCCCCTATGCCTTGATTTCAGGAAGTCCTCTGAGCCTCCCCTCCTGAATCCTCTGCAGCTTTGATGACTGTCCATAGATAACCTCTCATTCTATTCTTTTGCTGCCTACTAAATAACCTCAACCTAGCTCTTTTTTTTCCTCTTAGATATAGTTTGTTTTCTTTAGCAATTCTTAAACATGAGTATGTGAGCCTAAAAGGAAACCTGTAGGGAAAATATCCAGAACTCTCATACTCACTCTGTTAAAAGTCCTCCTCATAAGCAATATATGCTATTATTAAGTATAACATTCCTTAGCTGGGTAGAGTCTTTTTAAAATTTTCTACAACAGCCTTTTTTTGTTTTCTCCAAGCCCTTGTACTGCCTTGTTCAAAATAATACTAAAAGTCACATCCTGCAAGAAGTTTAAAGGTAAGGTGGACATACATGTTCTGTATTCTAAATCAGAGAGCCCTTAAGAGAGCCACTGAGACTATAACTCTATAAAGTGTGAATGGTGGTAGAGACTGCTAGAAAAATCTGTTAGAAAACAGTCCTGAAGTAGTGAGCTAGGTAACATTACATCATCACTTTGTTAAGATTCTTAGTTTGATGAAATAACTTTAAGAAAGTACTGGTCTAAGAGAAATGAATGTTGTATGATAAAAACATACTCTACCATGTAATATGATAAATGTGTTTGGGGCAATGTTGTACTAGAATAAATAAAATTTAATCACTAAATTTTCAAATAAATTATCAGAAAAATCCTCCAAACCAATAGTAGTAACTATTACACAATTATAAAAATTTTAATCATATTTCAAATAACCAGCCCTCAATATGCATAACACAGAATTTCTGCTCAAAAAGGAAATAAAAAGTATTGATTCCTATTCTTTTTTTTTTTAAAGATTTTTACCTCTTAATTTTTTTTAAAATATTTTTTTAGTTGTTGATGGACACAATGTCTTTATTTTATTGCTTTGTATGTGGTGCTGAAGATCGAACCCAGGGCCCCATGCATGCGAGGCAAGCGCTCTACCACTGAGCTACAATCCCAGCCCCTTGATTCCTATTCTTGATGATGAATTGGTTGAATAAAGACCAAAACTCCATTTGACTTTCTCACATTTTCCTTTTCACATTTGTCTGCTGTTGATTTAGACATGACCAGTCCTGCTGTCTTTCCCATATCCTCATTTTGATGAATTGACTGATCACAATGTAAAATGATCAAAATGTAGAAGTTCCTAAGCTTCTCGGTTTGTTTTTCACTGACTTTACTTACACCTTCGAAGTATGAGGTATCAAGAAGGCATGAAGATGTCGAAGTTGTGCTATAATCACCATGAAACTTGAACTTTTTGCATCATATCTGTCAAAAGAGAAGATGAATGAAATAAGGAGTAACCACAGACCACTTGTCCCTGCACAGACTTCTAGAACTGCCCTTCCCCCATGCACACAGTTTTACCTGAGTCCTATCTGCACCTGGGCTGTCTCCACAGTGGCAACATCCTCTTCACTGTATGTAACATCTTCAATTTCACTAGGCCTAAGGATGGGAAGAAGGTGAGCAGTAAATTAGTGGAGCAGTTGATTGTTATGGTTGTTATTTGCCTCTCCATAATTCTGAATGAAAACCCCAAGAGTGGTACCTCTCCAGTGGAACTGCTCCCAGCTTACTATTTCTGAGGCTTTCTTTACTTCAAGAAGAGTCTGCCTCTGAACTTAGGGTACATATGTGCTGATATCTCACTTTTCTGAGCCCTTCTACCTACACCACACCCCACATAAACGTCCCAGGTTTTCAGAAATCCACATGAGAAGCTTCACATGTTAAATTGGCACTGACCAATCACTCCAACATTCCTACTAAAATCAAGCTTTTTCGGTCTCATATAAGGTCAGGTACCTCTAAGTATACCAATCTGTCTCCCATTCCTGTGGCTGAAGGGATGTTTCTGATACATTGGAATTTTCAGGCACACCATTTCTTCTTCTTCTTCTTTTTTTTTTTGGTACCAGGGTTGAACACAGGGTCACTTAACCACTAAGCAACAACCTCAACTCCCTTTTATGTTTTATTTTGAGACAGGGTCTCAATAAGTCCCTAGGGCCTTGCTAAATTGCTGAGGTTGGTCTCAAACTTGCAATCCTCCTGCCTCAGCGTCCTGAGCCACAGGGATTACAGGTGTGCGCCACCATGCCTGGCCAGCACACCATTTCTCTAATGGCTAAAGTCCATACTGCTCTGAAGGGTGAACTAATGGTGGCAACATATTTGCAATTTGGAATACACAGGCTCTGCTACAGAGGAGTCGTGGAGAAGCCAGAAAGCACTCCTGCTAGGTCCTTACTGTTTCATGGAGGCCTCGTAGACCCCGCTGTCTCCAGCCACAGACTCATCAGACACAGCCGCCGACACACAAGCAGTTTTCTCCCCAGGCAAGTGAATTACTCTTCTTTTTGGTAATGATTTTTCTACATCTAAGGAGGGGAGATTTCTTATTAGAAAATTAGGACTTTTTATTAGGAAAAATCAAATACAAAATACACATGCACTTTGATCATGATAAGTCCAACATATAATATCCTTCTGAAAGTCAAGGATGTTTCCCTTCAAATCAACAGATGTGGATGAGTCAAAGCACTGTGACTCATGAGATTTCGGCAACGCCAGTTACTTCAGTTGCATTTGGAAATGAATATGGTCTTTTTTTTTTTTTTTTGTCCTGAAATATTTTTTTTTTTGGTACTGGGGATTGAACTCAAGGGTACTCGACCACTGAGCCACATCCTCAGCCCTATTTTGTGTTTTATGTAGAGACAGGGTCTCACTGAGTTGCTTAGCGCCTCGCCATTGCTAAGGCTGGCTTTGAACTTATGATTCTCCTGTCTCAGCCTCCCAAAGTGCTAGGATTACAGGCGTGCACCACCGTGCCCAGCTGTCCTGAAATATTTTAAGGTACACATATTCTCACTGGTCTCCAACCTCTTTCTTCCAGCATTCACAAATTACATTATGCTTAGGATAAGAAGCTCTGTGCCTCCTTCAAGTATTGGAGATATTTCTATTTGGAGAGCTTCTAGCTACTCAGTGGAAAGAAACGTTTCCACCTCTTTGCTCTCCTCTCCACATGCCATATTCTCTGTCTCCTATGTTACTATTCTAACAGAAATTAAAGAGAAGACATCTTTGACTTATAGGAATTCCTCACCAGCTAATACCATTAAAAAACTTTTTGTGCTACTGAATCTTCAGCACCAACTACCACTTAACTTTTATCTCTAACTCACATTCATACAGCAGCATCCTGCAGCGAGCAAGGAACATTCATTTAAAGCTGTGTTCTGTACTGTAATAAGCTGCCAGCCTGCAGAGTTCTTTCATCCTCCAGTGAGCAAGCCAGTGGATCCATATTGGTATGCATTTCGACCCCCTTCTGAGTCGTGACTTTACATCTTGTTAAGATGTTTAAGTTTTAAGGCTTCAGATTACAGGATTGATTGCTGCATTTCCCCTTTTATTTCTGGCAGTGGGAATGCTCTTTCCTTGATGATGAAGTGCCTTCTCTCCGCCCACCCCCCTTTGTGAGGGGTGAAGGTGATGACATGATTTATTGATTACCCCCAGGAATAACCACAGCAGCCTGAAATTGACTTTGACAATGACAGAGACTGACTGTGGAAAGACTTCATAGTTATTCCAACTTGGTTTCTGTCATCCAGCAGGGATTGGTGCTGGGGAGCAAAGTTTACATAAAAGGGACTCGACTTCACCTGCATAAAACTCCAGAGCACAGGAGATGATCAGTGTCCCTTTCAAGGAGTCACCCACCCTCAAGAGAAGGGTAGATGTCCTCTGAATAGACCAAGCACTGATGACCTCAAGAGAAACAGTCTTTACAGTTATATATATTCTTTTAGTTGTTTTCAGACATGAAACTAAATATTATCTGCAAAGGTCTTGGGTGTTTTTTTTTTTTTTTTAATGGTGCTGGGATCAAACCCAGGGTCTTGCACAGGCTGGGCAAGCACTCTGCCACTGAGCTACATCCCTACCCTATGGTGACTGGTTTTTTTTGGCGCGGGGTGGGGGTGGGTGGGTGGTGGTTACCAGGGATTGAACTCAGGGGCACTCGACCACTGAGCCACATCCCCAGCCCTATTTTGTATTTTATTTAGAGACAGGGTCTCACTGAGTTGCTTAGCACTTTTAGCTTTTGCTGAGGCTGGCTTTGAATTTGCAATCCTCCTATCTCAACCTCCCAAGCCCGCTGGAATTACAGGTGTGTGATACTGCACCCAGCCCTATGGTGATTTCTTAACCACAGTTTTCAACATTTAAAATTAAAAAAAAAATTATCAGACACCCATTGCCAGCCACAAGACCACTGACAGTCACAGCTGCAGACACAACGGCCAGGAGCAAGGCACCAGCCAAACAGAGAGTCTGCAGGTCTGGTACCTGGGGACTCAAGATCAATAGGGGGTAACGATCTTTGGGGAATTTCTTCCCAATCCCTCCCCTTCTCCAGCATCCAGCTTCACATAAAGCGCCCTCCACTTGACATGTTGAGAAGTGGTCACTCCAAATACATGAAGGGCAAAGTCAGCCTAAGATGCTCAAGACGTGTAAGACCCTAGAAGTCTAAAGCAAGAAGAATGGCACAAAGAGTGCTGGGGCTCTCCTCCTCCTCTGTCTTCCTCTCTTAACTTGCAATGGTTTGTGGTAGGAACTGGTTTGACAGGCATTGGTGTTACTTATCACCATCACACGGTTATAAGACATGCTAGGATGTTTTCTATGCATCGTGGCATTAATCTTGAATGCCACAAGTATAACTGTATCATCCCAACTTTGCAGATAAGGAAGAGAACTGAGAGACAAGGCAATGCGCTCACCAAAATACAGCCAAAGTGTGAGTACAGGCATGGGACAGAATGTAGCCCGCCATCCACTGCACTCCTTCACAGAGGCAGGATGAGGCCCATGGTGGCCTTCTGCTTTTGTGGAGCCATTATGCACACATCACGCCTGTTCTTGTTTTCCTTTGTGGCTGATTATTTCTGTATCGTTACTTGCAACTCTGATGCCTTTCTAAGAGAGGCACACAAACCACAAGAATGTCGCACCTCTGCCCAGGCTACTGGCAGGAAATAGCATTTCAATCTAGTCTTTAAACATGTGAACTGTCCAATTAATTAATACTTAGAATTCCCAGGACCATATACACAAATAAAAATGCTTCTTGAAACAGCAAGAAAACAGTTGTTCAGAGGCCTGTCCTCTTCTGTGTGGTGGGGCACAGCAACTCACATCAGTCTGACCAGGATGCCCATGGAGAAGCACCCGAGCTTTGATTTCCCATTTTGCCTCAAGATAGCTCTAGAACAGAGCATCCTTCTTGGACCACGATAGTGATCATGTGCCAACAAAGGCACTAACTGTATCTAACATATTAAAAACTTCTATCACATAGAGAAAAACAATCAACAAAATGAGATTCTCTTTGTTGGTCTCTTTGAGTACACAGGCAGGAGTCTACTTCTTGCAGCCTCTTCCTTGGGCTGCAACTTTCACAGTAGCCAGAAGATGGCAGGGTAATACCATCTACTAGAGATTGCTTCTTCAAATTACCTTTCAGCAGAAAGGGAGAGTCTGGCATAAAACAAAATTGTATTTATATAGAATTCCCTGAGCAATCTAAATAGTGAACCTTGGTACTAATTAGCTTGTATGCTAATTGACTTGATTTTAATCTGTTTTAGGCCAAATATTAAAAGAAATCCCTCTTCTTTGCCTTATTATTTTAGAACTGGCACCCATTTGCAAGTATAAAGCATGTTTACAAAATATGTTCTAGCCACGTACCACACACGGAGGGTCTCTGGACCACAAAACAAGCACCTAATGATTAAATCTATTAAATAGAGAAGACAATTTGATAAATAAAAAGTCTGGGTACATAAACATCCCTTCTTAAATAAAGCTGAAACGCATACTCAGGAGAAAAATAAGGGGCACTATACCATTTGTCTATGTGGAAAAAGTAACCTTCCAACCATTGTCCTTAAAACAGCTCAGAGGGAATGCATGAAAACAAAGGTTTCCATTTACCTGTAGTTCCTTCATATAATGGCTCCCCAGCACAGTCATTAAGGTCTTTATCCTCTAAAAGAGACTGGGATGCTCCTACTGAATCTGAGTCCAGCAGTATCGGATTTTCACCAAGGCTGATGTCTGCAAAATGGCTACTCAATTCACAGTCTTCAAAGTCAGCAGTGAACTGATGAAGAGAGGTGTCATGAGAAGACATGGGAAACGTGCCTTCCAAGACCAAAGGAGAGCCAGGAGGCGACAAGGAAGAAAGGGAGGACCTTGAGGACAGGGATGTCACAGACTTGGGGGCCTCAGTCAGGGTGGGAGTGTGGCCAGTTGCTGCAGCTGCCACCCCACAGAGTCCACTTGGGCCAGGCTGACTGGGGGACTTGGCCACTTCATTTTCATGGATGGTAGTGATGGGTCCGGAAGGAATGTAACCACCCTTCTCTTGGAGAAGGAAGTCCAGTTTATACTGATAATCCACATCTATCTGATCACCCTGACTGCTGTAGTAGAGCTCACTGGAACTAAGGGAGTTGAGAGACCCTCTGCTGGAGGTGTTCAGCGAGCCTCGACTGGATGCCAAGGAACCTAGGCTGCTCCCAGACGACATGGACAACGTGCTGGCAGAGAGGCTGAAAGAAGAAGCGCACACTGTAAAACCTGTCACTATGCGGAATGCCCAATTACAATCCCTACTAATGACTTCAGGCCCCAAACTGGAAGGAAACAGCTGGTGCCAAGAATGGAATATATGAACAGGGCCAAGGACTACGCCATCATAGCATTTCACTGCTCATTCATTAATAATTTCTAACTTGCTCTCCAAATATCTTTAAGCAACAATTCTTAGAAAAAATTTTCCTCATTTTGAAAAAGTTTTTAAAAAAATCAAATACTTTTTGGAAGTCTCCTTGCATAGGTATACAGAAGCAATTATGTAATTAAAATATACGGAGGGTGGGGAATGACCAGGACAAAGTATTAATATAACTACGCTGATGGGTTTTTTAAAACTTATTTTTGGAGAAAAAGAAGGCAAGCTTATAAAATTTAAGAGGTTACACAAAAGGTCCCTCAGCCAGGCTTGGTGGTACAACACCTGTAATCCCAATGGCTTTGGGAGACTGAAACAAGTTTGAAACAAGCCCCAGCAACATAGTAAGGTCCTAAGGAACTCAGCAAGACCATGTCACAAAATAAAAGAGTGAAAAGGGCTGGGATGAAGCTCAGTGGTTTAAAAAAAAAAAAAAAAAAAAAAGCAAGTCTCTGGGTTCATTTGCCTTTCCCATTTTCTGTGGGTAAATGTATTTTTTCTAACCAATATAAGAAAATCTATGGCAATTTTAAGGTAAATCTCTCCCACCCTCATTTGTTAAAAGATGGGATAACAGAAGAAATGTACCATTTTCCTAAGTTTTCATTGAGGGCTAAAACATATCTTCTTCCTAGAACATACATCAAACGTATGCCAAATATGACCTTGAGATTCATGAAACAAAATCTATGTGACTTTAAATTTGGCCACTCAAACATTAATTGTATTCATGTAACTATTTACTTTTAAATAGCCAAAAATAAAGTATAAACTAACCAAAGATGAACCAGAATGTGTCTAAGAGAAAAAATTTCCCTTTGAGGATCTAATAGGCTTACCTTTTAAGTTGTGAATGCAAGTAAGTAGTTAATTTAGTAGTTTCTTCAAGTTTCTGTAGCAGTTCTTTTCTTCTCTCTTCCAATTTCAATCTAGAAAAAATTATAGAAATTAATTTATTTTCAAATGATTATGATGAAATATAAAAACTAAAAGAAAGTTTCTTACAACACAAATATTACCTATCAAGAGGGGGAAATCTGAATGAACTTGACAGAGAAAAAACAGGATGCTGCACACAGCCACATTAAATGATGGGGGAGATTTTTTTTCTTTTTTCTTTGTACTGGGGATTGAACATAGGGTGCTTAACCATTGAGCCACATCCCCAGGCCTTTTTAGTTTTTATTTTGAGATAAGGCTCTCTAAATTGCTTACAGCCTCACTAAATTGCTGAGGAGAGAGGAGATTTATGCCCTATCTCCAATACTATTGAGAAAAAAATGTCAAATTTTTTTAAGTGGGTAAATAATATAGCCCTATGAGTTGGGGAAGAATTTTGAGGAGAAAAATTTTATGTATATATAAATGCCACAAAATCCTTACACAAGTCTATAACTTGGCTTCACATTACTAACACATTTGTCAGTAATAATAAAGAATTATAAGTCATCCTAAATATTGAATTTAGCAAGGATTGTTCCAAAATTATATTTGATGATGAATATTCTAATCCTAATGTGATGAGAATTTTAACAATTAAAAAAAATAGTCTCTTGCCGTGTGGACTAATTTGGGCTGCTTAAAAGCAAGAAGACCTCAAAGTGACTTCCTTTCCTAGTGACATCATATCGCATCATCTGTACCAGATTATCATAATATAGTCACATCCAACGCAAAAGTTAGTTTGTTTTTTTTTTAAATTAGAGTATTACAGAATTGTATATTGAAACATAACTCACTTTTTAAAAACATATTAAGCACCCTGGGTCTTATGCAACTGAGAGCTGCACAAGTAAAGTCTGTGTTATGTGAGGGTTTTTAGATATCTTAGAAATAAGCCAGTTCAGTATAGTCAAGTAAGTTATAAAATGAGAATCAGAAAAAAACACACTGTGGTTCCCAGCCTGGATTTGGTGCTTACTAGGGGCGGATCCTTTGGCGAGTCATTGAATCAAGGTTCTCACCTTTCTCATCTGTAAAATGGTGATTGTAATCCTCCTGTGTCTACCTGATAAGGCAGTTAAAGGGATCAAATGGAATAATGTATGTCAAAGTGTTCTATAGCTGAAAAAAACAAATCATACTTGTTCAAAGCCTCAGCATGCCCTGCAAGGTGGTGATATAAAAATTAGCTACTTTTGTTTGGAAAGAAAGAAAATTTCCCTGATTTCCAGCCTCTTTGAAATATTATGTATGTCTTGGATAGTGAAGAAATACATTCATAGTTTATTTATAGGTATCTATCCCTTTGATGTGTCAATTAACACAATTTCATTACATGTTAAAATAAAAAAGTAATTCTTGCCATATTCTTTAATACTTCAAGGCGTGATAAATTCTTAATTCACAGCTTTCATAAGTTCATTTTAAAAAAGAAGATAGTCTTTACTTTTTTAATCTTACAAATACAAATAATAGCTCAAAAAGGGAAAGATTTAAAATGAAGAATATTAACTGAATTAGAAGGTATACAAAGGTCTGGAGAAAGCCCCAAACACTTCTAAAATCCATGTCTTCAGAAATAAGAGAAGCTTTTGAAGTAAGTTTTAAGTCTAAATATTGCTTTTAATAAAATGAAGGCTTTTCCTGTTTTAAGGATACGTCAGCATCACATTAGAATTTAATACTGAAATATCTGATTCACCCTGAAGATTCAAATACAAAGCTTTTTCTTTCCCAGTCACAAGAGATGGCCCACCCTCTGCCCTCTTCTAGGTGATGTCCAGAAACTGCTCTGCTAGCTCTTTTAGTATGATTCTGAATTACTGGAACATGGCTTCTGTGTTCGTATTTGCATGTTTCTCGATATAATACTAAGGTCCTAGAAGGCAGCCAGAGCTCTTCCTCTTCTACCCAGGCATCAGCATGATGAAGGCACTGACAGGAGTCACAGAAACCTTCTAGTAGGGCAGCTGTCTCTGCCTCTCATGTAAACACCAAGACTTCCAGTGGCAGCCAGAGTCTTCCTCAGATTCCAAGTATCTTTCATAGGAGACGACTTCCTCAACTTCCTCTGAATGGCTGGCAATTGCCTTCTCAAGAGAATATCTGTGCCCCTGATTTTTCTCCAACTTCTGCCTTTTCACAGGTGAGAAAGGGTCTTTTCATCCTGGCCCCTAAAAGATTCTCCCCCTGGCCTGCTGTTCCACACTCTCCTTTCCACTGCCCTTTGCAAAGTGTAGGGTCTTCACACTCTCCTTCTTCTGCCTCAGTGCCCTGAGACAGAGAGACTCTACAGGGTCATTCCTAAACTCAGAACTTTCCACCTAGGGAACATTTCACATCATCCACAGAAAAAAGCAATTTATTTTCCACTGAAAATAAGTGACACCCATGCCCTTTACCCACTTGCTTTAACAATTTTTCAGAAGCATTGATAAAAACATTAAAATAATTAGGAAATGATTAAGACATGTTGGCAATTACAAGGTGAAGCCCCCAAAATTTGTGAGAAAATAAGGAGCAATGTTAGGACTTTTCTTACTAGTTATAGAAAAGCACAGAGCTTAAGTAATGTCAATAACTGTATGGTGAGAATAGGAAGTGTGAATGGAAAGGCCTGCTTCCTTTCTTTTGAAAGCAACTTCTCTCTCAAAAGTGGTTCTCACTTTTCCCAATGCACTTCACCACCACTAGGTGGCAAGCTCAGTCACTGCTGAAGGGCTAAGTAGGTGACACTGCCATTCAGTAGGGGCAGGAACAGGGCTAGGAGACCCTAAGGTCACACACAATGTCTGAAAATTCATGTGAGTTTAGCTCCTTCATAGTCTACAATCCATTAATGATTCAGAATACTGCCTGAGGTCACCACTGAAATAATGAGGAATCCACAACATAAATAGAAAATAGGAAAATTTGGGTCATTGCAGCAAGTAGCTTCCATTGTAGTTATGGAGGTACCAAGAAGAAATTGAGGAATTCGGTATTGGTGGAGCACAATTTGTTCTATAATGAAACAAAATTTTACAAAGTGAAATAGAATGTTATTCCCTATTAGTATCTGAAGAAATGGTATTCTCTTACCCAGTTTTTGGTTCAACAGTGGCAAAAAGCAAAACAGAAATAAATACATATGGTATGAAGAAACAACAAAAAAAAGAGGGGGTAAAGAATAAGAAACAGTGACAGAGTAACAGAGTATGAGGGAAAAAAGTAAAACAATGAACAGCAACAAGAAGACCCAAAGACCCCTACTATGCTGGGTCTATTTGAGAAATAAAGGACTCAGTGCTCACTGCAGTAGTACATCCTGTTTTTGGGGACATGTGCAACACTGAGCCTTGAACAACCATTGGTGGCAGTGAGAAGATCTTAAGTCGATCAAACAAGCAAATATGAGCCCCTCAACCTTTCACTGCAACATAATTATAGTATTTGCCTTTGGCCACAGACACTAGAAAGGAAATTAGTATTCATTTATTTGGAATACTAAACTACTTGACTTACAAATGACTCAAAAAGTCAACATATTACAAATGCAAAATATACACATTTTCTTTCCCACTAACAGCCAAACATGGGAAACAAGTCTATGGAGATATAGATTAGTAGGACTATCTATGCTGCTTATTCCCCATTGGACATAACCCCAAGGCTGGATCAGACTAAATAGATCATTATTTTATTAAACTATTTTATACCTTCTCCACTTGATGAATTCTAGTCCTTTGTTGCTACTGGAATTTTGATAGTTACTATGTGTGTGCAAACACAAGTATGAAAGTCAACGTTTTAGTAATCAGGGAAAAAACCCATACCTTCTATATTACTTCATTCACCATTTTGGAGAGGTTCTCTTCCTAATAAAAAGATAAGCCAGCAGAGTGCAGTGGCACATGCCTGTAATCCCAGCAGCTCAGAAGGCTGAGACAGGAGGATTGCAAGTTCAAAGCCAGCCTCAGCAATGGCGAGGCACTAAGCAACTCAGTGAGACCCTGTCTCTAAATAAAATACAAAAATAGGGCTGGGGATGTGGCTCAGTGGTCGAGTGCCCCTGAGTTCAATCCCCGTACCCCACCCCATGCTGCCCGCCCCAAAAGACAAGCCAGACACCATACCTGTAAATGCTGATTAAAACAAATAAGCACATTTCTCTCTCTCCTAGTACAAATCTAACAGCTGCCTAAAGAACCTTCCCAGATTCATCTACTACAAACGGTCAGGATAAACAATGCACATCAGCCATGTAAGATTAGGCTCTCCATGCCCCTGAGTTCCATGTTCACAGATTCAACCAATAGCACATCAAAAATATTCAGAGCAAAAAAAACTACATTTGTACTGAACAGGTACTGACCTTTTTTCCTGTCTATTTTATTCCTTCAACAATACAGTATAACAACTATTTACTCACCATTTGTGTTGTATTAGGTACTATAAGTAACCTAGAAATGATTCAAAGAATATAGGAGGATGTGCATAGATGATAAGCAAATACTACACCATTTTCTATAAGGGACTTGAGTGAGCACACATTTTGGCACATGGGGAGGATTCCTGGAACCAATACCTCCATGGATATGGAGGAATGACTGTATATAACATCTATTTTTTTAAAATATTTTTTTAGTTGTAGATGGACACAATATCTTTATTTTATTTATTTATTTATTTATTTATATGTGGTGCTGAGGATCGAACCCAGTGACTCACCCGTGCAAGGCAAGCGATCTACCACTGAGCTACAGCCTCAGCCCCTATAACATCTATTAAGTATTACATGATACATCAGATATCACTGGTGTTTTCACAAGGACCACACAAAACTATCAATTTCATTCTATTTACTGAAGACTATTAAAACTTGGTTTTTAAACGAATATATAGACAAAGATAATTCAGGAAAAACAATTTAATTCAGCCTTGCTTTCTCATCATTACTTTTTGTTTCTGTTGGTCTTTGTTAGATGGGTACTTATTTAGCCAGACTGGCTCACACCTACCTTAAACTGATCTTACTGTCAGTCAGCCCCGTAAGACACAAGTCAGAGCAAGCAGGAAAGACAAGAAGGGAAACAGGGGCAATGAGAATTATTTAAGATAGTAGAATACAGTCTTTAGAGGTTTTTCCTCTTGATACTTGTTCATGTACCCTAAAGCTACAAAGCCATAGCCACATATTACCTTGATCGACATTTTAAGTCATAAAAGTCAAATGTCCCGAATAGTTAAAATTGAACTGGAAGGTGGAGGACAAAGGAGGGAGAAGGAGGAAGGGGAGGGGTGGAAGAGGAGGAAGAGGAGGAGGAGGAGGAGGAGGAGGAGGAGGAGGAGGAGGAGTCACCGTCATCAAGCGCAGTGGTGCACACTTGTAATCCTAGCAACTCAGGAGCTGAGGCGAGAGAATCACAAGTTCGAGGCCAGCCTGGGCAACATAGCAAGACCTTGTCTCAAAATAATAAAAAGGGCTGGGTATGTAGCTGATTGGTAGAGTGCTGTGGGTTCAATTCCCAGTATGGAGGTGGAGAGAAAAAAAATAAATTAGATTATGGCTGTGTGTTTTAAACTTATATGTAGGTAACTTGAGATAATACCAGTGTGTCACTCCTGCTGCTGTGAGGCAGGCACTGCTCCCTACTGTTGGCCTAAAGGATGCATATACAGTGGTTTTGAAAAGTTACAGAGTCTGACCTGAAACAGGGATCCCACCACAGCAGCCAGCAAGGCCTGGACATAGGGCTCTGACACAGATGTGTTCTTATCAAACTGACACACAGAGGTTCCCTTGCTTACTACTCCAGCTGACCTGTTTACAGAACTGAGTTTTTTAGATAAAATAATCAACTCACACTTTCCCATAAAAAGATTTAAAAAACTATTTTCCTTTATATTTCAGCTGTTTCAGAGGAGGGTTTCAAGTCACAAGCAAAATCCAAGCAACTTTTCTGTGAACTATTAGGATACCAAAGGGAGCAAGTTGTCTCTTCTTTTCCTTGTGAAATTAAGAGCAATAAACTTTTGCATTCTTACAAGAAATAAACCCAGAATAGGGAGCTGCTGTCCCTGTGATAATCTGGACCATCTTCCTTATCAGAGCGCAACACTTTATAGTTACCAGACTCAGTCAGTGATGGACTGCATTCATAGTTTCATGTCCACAATCCTTAGTTACTCAAAATCTGTCACAGGCATTTTCAGTCATAACAGACACAGTAATGGATGTTGAGGGGAATTAGGTAGGTGTGTTTTATCACTCTACAGAAAGGAAGTTCTAGTGTACCATCCTCCGTCCAGTAAGAACAGATACAACTGAGATTTCCAAACCCAGGGAAAATGTCATCAGTTAAGATTTTTTAGTTGCCCTATTCTCAGCAGGAAAACATACCTCTCGGCCAGAGCCCGGCTCGGTGCACCCCGCACAGACAGCAGCTCTTCCTCTAGTCTCTGCCTTTCAGCTTCCAGATGTTCCAATTCATCTTGTGTGCGTTTTTGCGGAGTGACGAACTGCAGTTCTTTCAAAAGTTCTTCTTTTTCATTAATCAGCATCAGTTTCTCCTTCTCAATATCTAGTGCCCCAGGCCAGGCCTCACTATCCAACTTTGACAGTTCAATTTTTAAGTTGGCCATACTAAAAATAAAGAGAAGAAGCATGCCCATGTTTAGGACTCCTGAGAAAGGCAAACACAACCAGCTAAGTCTGGGGTAGAACTACCATCCAGACCTTCCCAACTGGAGCTTACCAGAAAGCAGGCAGCAGCTCTGTACTCCAGGCTGAGGCCTGACTTCACACTCAGCTGTCCTCTGCTTCATTCCCCATCTTTACAATGTGAGTGAGCACATCTCCCTATCTGACAACAGTGTGAAAGTCAAGTACACAGACACTTCGAAAGCAAAGTACTCTGGGGCCCAAGAGCAGGCAGCCCTGATGTTTGTGTGTGTGGTGTGACAGGAGAGGCACCTGGAGGCTTTTCTTTTAAAAAAAAAAAAAAAAAACCAAACCAAACAGAAACAAAAAAAATGATATCGGCACTGCAATGATCCCCAAAATGCCATTTTTGTAGATATTTTTGTTCCTCTGGGTAGCAATGCTGTGCACAGAATCTTTTCCAGTAAAATGGTAATCCCCAGGGCAGACTGGTGGAGACTAGGGTACTAGAAAGTCAGGGAAAAGGAGGAGAAAAGAGAACAGTGGCTTGGCCAACTCATATTAGAACAAAGTCAGTCCATCAAGTCTCCATCAAGGAAAAGGGGGCAGGCCATGGCCTCCTTTCACCCCACATTCTCCTTAAGCTTCCTGATGTGAACTCTCCTCTCCTTAGGCTCTGATTGGTGTATGTACCATCCACACGCACTGCACTAGCACCTTATATCCGCTACCGCGTTGGATCTAAGTTCCTCTGTACAGTTATTTGGCTATTCAGGAGTACACAGTGGACCTTCCCCAGCACAGGAAGCTGGCTTGGCACCACTGGAGTGACAACAGGTGCTGAAGTGAGGGAGATAGGAATGGGGGAGGAAGAAAAAGCACCAAAGACAAATTCAGTATGCCTAGAGCTCCATGATAAATGATTAAGTTAACAATTCAATTTCAATATGAATGTCTTGGACAACCTGAATCAAGAACTTGCTCTGTGGCACTGTGAAGACAATCAGGACTTTTTACAAGGTAAATAGCAACATGGCTCTTCTGCCCCTAAAGCCCAAGATCCAGGTAAACTATGAATACAACTGATGTTTGCACAAGGAATCTGACTCTATAAAAAAAAAAAAAGTTGGATGATTGCTTTAGGTATTGTTACAACTCATATCATAACTGGGAAAACAGAAAAGGGAGGGTTTTTTTTCTTTTTCAATGGAAGACATTGTAAAAGGAATGAAAAAAAGGTAAACAAAAAACATAATCAAGAACAAAGATGGAAATAAATCCATATCTTTGTGCCATAAGTTTCTTGTTTTAGTTAGAAATACAAGTGCATTCTGAAACTGGCACTGCAGATGTAGTG
This sequence comes from Xerus rutilus, assembly GCA_028644305.1. Classification (NCBI taxonomy): domain Eukaryota; kingdom Metazoa; phylum Chordata; class Mammalia; order Rodentia; family Sciuridae; genus Xerus; species Xerus rutilus. The sequence continues at coordinate 121,892,192 of CM053403.1, forward strand.
TACTTCTGATTTCACCCACTGTCTGCACTTATGATAGATGTAACATCAGCTACTCTTTAGCTTTAATCACAAAACCATAAACAACTGTCTCAACGTACTGGAAAATTAATCATCAAAATGCTAAATAAGCATGATATTATTAGCTTCATTAAGCACATAAAACAAAGACTGGAGGAGAAAAACAGGTTTCAGAGAAACACAACCCACCTCTTTACTTATTCAGAATTGAGGAGGAAAATGCATTTTCAACATATGCATAAACCCTTGAGAGTTATATTCTCATCAGCACCACTAGTAACTTTAAACAAAACCCCAAATAGTACAGCAATGCAACCAAATGGTAAAGAACCAATGTCTTAAGTTCTGATGTGACTAAATTAACCAGTTGAGCTGGGAACAACAATGTGATGGAGTAAAGAAAGGCTCCTCTTTATAACTGTGATCAGGCGTTAGGGAGGTCTCCCATTTTATTTTAGAAAGAGGAGTATGAAGGAGACTTCCAGGAACACCTAGGAAGAGAAGTGCTATGTAAGCTCCAGACTCCAGATGGAATTAACTGTTAGCAGTCACAGTAAAGCAGAAGCTCCAGCTGATCCAAAGGAAGCAGAGTCAAGCCTGTAAGAACCCAGGGGGATAAGGCCTCATTCTCCAAGATTAGTTTTGAGTTATAGCCACTCTCCTTCAGAAAACCAGACACACTTCCTGGACTTTGTCCATATCAGAATCAAGGAGTTCTGGTGGCTGAAGGGCTGGCCTACACACAGCAAGAGGATCACGACAGCATCCACCAGCAGCGTGCACATCACAGGCCCCAACTGCAAATCAGTTTTCTGAAAATTTACTGACACCAAAGCCCTAGTCTAGACCCTGAGAAGGAGGTAATAAAGTATAACATTTCTTATCAATTTTAAGATATTTAAATTTTACTGGGAAAAATTTAAAGGCATTAACATTAGCTAAGTAAATTGCTATTCAGAAGGACTCACTCATTTGCTCAAGCTCACACAGTTAATAATTTGGAGAATGAAGCTTAGGTTTCTTTGCAGGAAACTGACAAACCAAGTGATACTAGAAACACAGGTTACAAACAGTAAACTAAATATAGCACTTATTTTGCTTATTTAAAGCCAGATAACCTGTAAGAACTATAGTCAATTACTTTAAAATTTTCACCGTCATCAGTAATTATAGACATACTTCAATATCTGATGGGTTTCCTTATGGTAGGAAACCATGACTCCCTAGCAGGTTCTCAGTGGAGTTTTTCATGCTCATGGAAAGGAACATGATAAATTCCTTTGTCTCCTGCATGGTAACAATGCCCCTTTTCCCAATGTCTCCTAAATAATAAGCCAATTGCACTTTTAAGCTCTTAAAAGGAAAATATGAAATCAACAATATGACCTCTCTCCAAACAAACAAGGCATGCTATATTATTTAACCATGTGACTCTCTGCTAGATAAGGACAGTGAGGTCTACTCAGCCTCTCACCCTAACAGAGTCACAAAAGTAAGAAAAAGAAAGCACAGGGGTTATTAAGAGTTTATAAGGTAAAGGACAGAAATAAGAGTATCTCTTCCTTCTCCCTGACATAAATTAGCTGGAACAAACACCTCAGCACCCTCAAGGACATTAGCAGTAAGGCATCCCTTCAAAGCAGAGGACCATGCTCAAAGGTGTCCAGCTCTGAGGTGGCGCATGCCTGTAATCTCAGCACTTTGAGAGGCTGAGACAGGAGAATCAGGAGTTCAAAGCCAGCCTCAGCAATGGTGAGGCACTAAGCAACTGGGTGAGACCCTGTCTCTACATAAAACACAAAATAGGGCTGGGGATGTGGCTCAGTGGTCGAGTGCCCCTGAGTTCAATCTCGAGTACAAAAAAAAAAAGGTGTCCAGCTCAGATCCCCTCAGCATCTGTCAAGTCTTGTGCCTAAGCCACTATATCACATTTCTAACCCAGGAGCCAATCTTCTCACTTTCAACTCAAAGTCCTATAGAAGTTCAAAGCTTCTTTTTCCAGAAGAGAAGGGGACAATTGTATTCCCACACTTTTCATTAATTCTCCTTATCTTCACCTTCAGGGAGAGGAGGATAGGGAGGAGAGAGAGGAGAGGAGAAGCAACTCTTCAGATGCTACAAACCAAAGATGGTAAGAGTATGTGGAGAGTGCCCAGCAGATGTCACCATAGGAGTAAAGATTCAAGATTAACTCTGGAAAAGAAAATGATGTTTGGGTCCATCAACCACAAAAAAAATTGCTCCCTGTCCTTACCTTCTTTTGGCTTCTTCATACTGTAGGCTTAGTCTGACCTTTTCAGCTAAATTCGATCTACTTCTCACTCCGATCTAGTAAAACAAAAGGAAAAAAAGTCAATTAACTCTGCTAATGAATGAAGAAAACTGCTTTTGTTCTTAAGAAGTACAAATAATTGAAAAGCTCCACAAAATGGTACTGAAATGGGAAAGCACCAGTTTAAAAAGGCACTTACTTTATATTCTCAGTAGGGGCAAAACACTTCTTTCAATTCAAGCTTGTTTGTTTTTCAAAGACTTTCACATCACTTTTTCCACACATTAAATAAAAGACTAAAATGTCAGGTAAATGTGTCTGGTATCTTAAGAGTTTATGAAAGTATATGGGTCAATAAAATTTATGAACTGGAACTGATTTCTTTGCTTTTATGAGCCCAAATTTCCATCATTTAGCTTTCAACTGTACAAAATATAAACTAAATAACCTCAAAAATTAATTTTTAAACAGGTAAGTCTACTGTTGATATCTACCTATTTAACTTTCATAGCACATACTTCAAAGAAGTATAAGGGAGTACAAAAATGACTTCCAACATATATAAAAGTAAATACCTGCTAATGGCATTCTAAAAGTGAAAAGGCAAAGTAGTTAATATTCAAGTCATATTAAACATTTCCAAAGTCAGCTATAAATCATATATTAATCACTTTAAGGTAATCAACTTCCAATTTATAAAAACATGTTTTCAAGGTAGTTAAAAAAGGTATATATTTCTGTTTCTCTTTGGCCTTAATGTTCATTTGAAATGACCTAAATTTCCAAGGTTCTAAACTTACTAGGAAAAAGTTCAATTTTCATGTATCTCTAGGCTTTCACCAGTGTCACTAAAGAAATGCAGTCTGAAAAAGTTTGAACAAAGCTACTCATATGGACAAATCTTGATATGCTTGGCACCTCAACAGAAAAGATAACAATTTTTTTAAACCAATATTAGAAGAATGAAATACTGAATGCACCCACTTGGAATGTAAACCACATGTCTAGCTCTTGCTCCAATCTAACATCTATACTTGTTACTAAAGTCCATCAAGGATGACACTGGGACAACCAATGCCACAGGTAACTTACATCTCCAGAAATGCTTGTTTGTGACCCAGCATCAAGGGTCTGTCTGGAGAGAGATAAATGAGAATTCACAGGACTGGATCTCAAATCTGGCTCTGATCTGCCGATATGCTGATTCAAATGAAATCGCTCCTGCAGCTTAGCAAGACTCTGTCCAAAAAACACAAAGTATTTTATAAAGCTTAACATGCAAAAAGGCAACCTTTCCCCACCAGGTAAAATTAAATGGAGAGAGCTAATGTCAGTGGAAAGAAAAAGTTACTTTATTTTAGGTCCTTTAACCACTTATTATTATTTTACAAATAAGAGTAAAATGTAATTTTGCATACACACACACATAACTTTGGAAGTATGTGAGCAAATACCAAACAGACACTCTTACTTTTCCCAAGACAGCATTTCCCTGTAGATAATAGTATCTCTACATCTAACACATGCATTTCCTATGTTTAAACTTTATTTAGAAGTCTTTATTTCAATAGGAACTTGCTATCATTTGGATATGGCTTCAGTGTGTCCCCCAAAAGTTCATATACTGGAAGTTTGGGCCTCAGCAGGACAATGTTCACAAGTGGAGGAACCTTTAAGAGGTGAGGCTAAAAAAAAGGTATTTAGGTCACTGGGGGTATCATCTTTGTAAGAGATTAATATACTTCTTTTAAGGTATCCTTGTTAGTCCCAAAAAGGATGGATTGTAAAAGGAGAATGTCTGCCCCCTCAATCTCTCTCACAGTCTTGTCAGATGATCTCTTCTTCCTGTAATGAGGCCTTTACCTGAAGCCCAACTGATGGGGCTGCACAATCTTGGATTTTCAGCTCCAAACTGTGAGCTAAAATAAGTCTTTTTTTTTTCCTTATAAAGTCTCCAGTCACTGGTGGTTTGTTATAGCAATAGTAAGCAAACTTAGATAGAATCACTCAAAGTAACAAATTATGGAAAAAGAATATTTACAATGCAATCTTTCATTTCTGATATAGTAAGATAACTTCTGTCTTAGAAGACTTCTACAATTATGCCATTTTTATATCTAGAAAGGACTCAAGAGATTATTCAGTTTACATTAATGTTAGAGATTAGAAAACTGAAGCCTAGAAATTGCTAAGGAGTGGCTCAGGCCTAAGCTGAGCCCATCTACATGTCTACTGTACGGTACTGCCTATGATGGTAAAGGCTGGTTTACTAAATGAATAATCAAAAGTGAATGTGCTTGCTATGGTACTCAGGTTTAACATACTGAGTTTACTTCAGAGGGAGGATATATATAAGTAAAAGTACTAAAAAGGAAAATCTTAATTTGCTTTTTTAAAAACCTACAGCTAAACACTAATAAAATGGTAAGAAACTACTATTATCAACTTCAAGAGCCAACACTTAATCCTGATACAAACATTTTCATAAGGACAGAAATACCAGAGATCTGGTACCTAACTTTTTCAATTTTCTTTTCAAGGGATATTTATACAAAATGTATATTTAAGAGGGATAGAACTTACATGGACCCATCAAATAATACATTAGAGAAAAGAACAAAGAAACTTTTTAGCTTGGGCAAGTCTTTCCTATTTTTCCATCTGTAAACTGAAAACATTAGTGTTTTTCAATCTTATCTGTGATAACAATATACTCAATCAACATAGTCACAATCACTACAATGTGACTAATGTTTTTTAGTGAAACAAAAGATAGCAGAAATTAAAATCAGAGTACATCACCAGTATTGAGAGGCATATTTCTGCGAAATTTGTTTTAAGTATGATCATGTCTGTAGTGATAGGTACACTCCCTTGAATGTCACTGGGTTTTGATGTAAAATATATTTCTTACTGTACTCACAGAATTTGAAAGTCACGAAAGGTATCTACTATCCTTCCAGCTCTATTGCTGATCTCTGTATCTACTAATTAATTATTCTGTATTCTTTAGCAATTGAAAAGAATTTAATCCTTTTATTTAATCTGGTCTGTGTATGAATCCAAAGTTGACAAGAAAAAAATCAAAGATGACTTAAAATTGTTCGGTTATAAGGTTCCAATGTAAATTTGTTCAAGTTCCATTAACTTCTCTTTAAAAAGGAACCAATGTGCACATTTCTGAAACTACTAATTTAATCAGTAGCATAATTATGGAACAAAAACAAAATATAAACAAGTCAAATCTTACATGTTATACGTGTTTTGAAATCATATATTCTGGACAAGACTGCTCAGAACCCCAGTCCTACCACTTACCAGTTATATAACTTTAAGTAACTTATTTAATTTTTCTGTGCTACAGTTTCCTTGTCCTTAAACTGATTGTAATGAGTTGTTGTGAAGATTAAGTGAATTATTTACATGCAAGGCAGTGAGAAGAGCATACAGCATAAATTCAGCATTTTTAAGTATTTGTCATTATCACCATTATCTTTTTTATTAGATCACCTGCAAGTTATTTCAAGATTCCCCAAATGCAAAACTATAGGGATCCAAGAATATTTATTTATATTCAACTAACACTTTGAAAACCAAAATGATGTTGACTGTAGTATTTAAATGTAGAGGTTGTATTAAGAATGCAAATACCACCACCGACTCTAACATTTTTCCAAAGACAAAGACTAAATTCTTTCTTGTCTAGGTAAAGAATTCCCAAGTTCTTAGTGTTTGTAATAATTATGGGATAGATGGAAAAAAAAAGAGGAGGAAGAGAGACATCCTTAGGAAAAAACTTGACCATACCTCATAAGTATAGATATTCTGAATATTGATCACTGAATTACTGTTTTGATTTTACTACACAATGAGGTTGGATCATTGGGAGTTGAAAACTATAGGCTGAAAACTATACAGAAACAACAAGAGGATCTACTACCAGTAGCAGCTTTCCTGGGGTAACTATATTGGTATCTCCTAGATGGGAGAACATCCCCCACCCAAACCTGGGTTGGAAAGAAGTTATTTTAAGCTGCTCACACAGGCCCACCTGAAAAGGCATGACAGGTGACATACCCTTTATGTATCCTGACTAAGGATCACTGGTTCAGAGAATTCTGCTCATTTGGGTCTCACATGAAGTTTTCAGTGAGTTTCAGGGTGCTAATCACCTCAAATGGGCTCTAGGTTCCACCCCACTGTCTGAAAGGATATTCAAGACCTGACTTCAATTAAGCATGTAAGAAGTTTAGAAGCAACCTGCTGTCCTCCACAGCAACTAGGTTGCCTCAAAGTCTGCAAAAACCTCCCACAGGGCCCCATTCAGTACAGAAGGGGTGGACGTGATGGACGGTCATCCAGACTCTGCCTTGCTGAGTTCCTCAGAAGGTACAGATTGACTTAAAATGTTGTAACATACCTGCATCAGATCTTGTTTTTCTTTTTCTCCTGAGCTAATTGCCTTTCTGATAGATTTCAGTTCAGTTAGAATGGCTTTGGCTTCACTAAGTTCATACCCACTCTGGCCTCCAGACATTTTTTTATCGATTCTGTTAAAAGGGAAAAAAAAAGAATGCCAAGAAAAGAGAAAAATTCAAACGACATGGTACAAGTTAAATGACCAGTAGGAGTCAGTTTTGGATTTTGGTTGGCTAGCAATTTTACTTCAGGATTCTCGTACAATGGAACCATCTTTTCAAGTTGATCATGTCTCCTCCATTCCCTTTAATCATGTTCAATTAAGATTTCTCCCATTCCCCACCTCATATCTAGTCCGTTTCTAATTATTTTGGGGCTCAAACAAATACATGTATTTGTATTTGCAGTCTGGATGATCCCACTGCTGGCTAAACTCAAACTCTTATCATACACTGATCCTGATCTGCACCCTGAGGGTAAAGGACAGAGGTACATGTCATAGCAGAAGACAGAAACACCAATAAATGGCCACCTAAATTACATACCATAATATCTATGCAAAACCTAGCACAGTACCAGCAGTTTGGAAGGCTTTTAATAAATACTTATTTATACCAGTGAGTATCCTATAATATTTGGATTATATTAAAAGTATTCTATTTTTCCCAAAGTTATGAGTTGAGAAAAATTGTATGCTTTGCTGAATGAGTTCAAATTTAGGAATAAGACAGAAGGATAGATGTGTTCATCTGTCAACTCATATTGAATAAACCAGCTCTTTAATGAGCTAATTTATTATCCCTGAAGATCTGCTTATCAAGTATTTTACAGTCTATATCATCATCATCCTAGGCTAGAGGATTTCATGAAATCTAATTCTTTGTGTTTGGAGGGCACAACCAGAGTACCCAATTCTCTTAAAAAATAGTTGAACATTCTCTTTATGACCACTCTTCCTGTTCTGCCTCAGCTAAAATGTTGTCCTTGATTTGTTAAAAATATAACTTGAGTTTTATTTGTGGGGCTATGCCTTTGCCCATCAGCCATCAGGTCTATACATGTTCTCAAACATGCTCTTGGTCTTATCCATGAACTCTCCAGAGAAACAGCACATACTAAATCAGAGAAAATGGATTCTGGGCTCATTTGGTTTAAAATATTTAATCATTAATATATACTTTCAATGTGGAAAAAAAAAAAAAGCTATCTTAATCATTATGCCAAACAAAGTTTATTAAACAAAAGCAGTTTGTAGATGGAGCATATTTCTCCAAGTCCTACTTTAGTAAATATTTTATGCTACTGAACAAGCAACAGAAGTCTTTAAAAATCTAATAAAATAAACTTGATCATGAAGTCATTTCATAATGAAGTACAACAAATGAAGTCATAGAATTAAATATACAAATCCACTCAAGGTGTTTAGAGTGGGAAGGGACCTTAGAGATACCCTTGTCAAACATGCCAAATGAAGAAACTGAGACCAGAAATTTTATGTAAATTTAGCCCCTAAACTGCATAAACACTTAGCTTATAGGGCACCAATTCTGAAAGGAAAGACACTAGCTTGAGACTCTTATGACTATTACCTCTAGAATATTTGATGAGAACAGTGAAGTATTTTAAATATTAGTTAATTCCATTTACTTGGGTTGGAGCATATCAGTGAAAGTTCTGGCTCCTCTAAGTATAATAATGTCCACAAACTTAGATGAGGCAAAAGATTATTAAATAAAATTTCAAGCATAGTACTTTTTAAACTAAAAATAAACAAAACCCAGAAACTCTGAGATTTCATGAAAAAGCTAGAAATATAAGTTATCTGAAACTATCAAGGTGAATTTCCAAAGCCCAAATAACGTCTTCCTACTTGTGTAAAATCCTTCAAATGTAATGGTAATACACATCTTTAATTCAGAAATAAATTTTCTCATTTCAAAATAAAAGCAGGTAAGTTGTTTTTAGAAATAAACTATAACTTAAGAATTAAAGCAAAACTAATTCAGACTGCTCATTTAAATTTCTGAGAGATTTAAACGATGGAAATTTCTTGGTTGTCAATTGCTCCACAGATTGGTAAATGTGAAGAACAGGCTATCTCATTTGGCATTCCTGATGGAGCCTTTGGTCTTCCTCTTCCTTTCTTTTGCCTCCTGGAACCTCTCTGTTTTACTTCAACTGTTGTTTTACTCCATTTCCTTGCTTCTCTTTTTTCTCCTCTACTTTTCATTTCCCACCTTTCTTTCTTTTGACCTGACTGTAAAATAAAATAAAATGTGAGCATGATTTGCTGGCCTTTTTATTTTTCCTCTCTTCTTTTCCTTTTTCAGTGCTGGGGACTAAATCCATGGTCTTGTACAAGTTAGGCAAGTGCTCTACCACTGAGCTACACCCCCAGCCCTTAGCTGGATTTTAACACAAAATGCTATTCTCTTTTGTTCTTAATTTAAGAAGAATCTTTTTTTTTTTTTAGGTTTGTGTGTAAAATTCATTTTTACTCTATATCTGAGTCTTTTCTGAGATAGAAGAGATTTTCCTTTGTATGCCTTCTCTGGAACATGAATATACTCAGAGTCAAATTTAATAGAATTGGGGCTGGGGATATAGTTCGGTTGGTAGAGTGCTTGCCTAGCATGCAAAAGGCCCTTCATTCGATCCTCAATACCACCTCCCCCGCCCAAAAAAAAGAAAGAAAAGGAAAAAAAATTCATAGAATCCATACATGCTTTTTGCTTGCTGAGTGCTTTATCACTTCCTATTTTCCAATTCAGAATGCACATGAGCTGGCAAAATATATGCATCTTCCTGGTATCTTTCTACATATAAGCTACACTGCCAAAGTCAAATTTCAGGCAACAAAATGAATGAGTAACACACAGAATAAAACAAGTATTTATTCATCCAGCATAAAGCTACTGTTACAAGTAAAATGAAAGCATAAGTTTACATTCTAATTCCAAATTTAATAAAAATATTCCATTTTATTGTGAATAAGTGAAAAATTATAGAAGCCTGAAATGGAAATCTACTTAAATCTTTTCCTGAAATGTATCTTCATCACAGTCACAAATAAAAAAGTCCCTTTCTAAGTATCAGGAACATGGTTTCTTAAAAAGTTTGGTCTCTAAGTTCAATCAATTATCATTCAATGTTTTAGTAGTATGGTGGTTAACATCTGAATGAGAACAGCTTTATTATGTCTACAGTTAACATCAACAGGAGAAGTCTCTGATGTTAGATATCATATCTTTCTGCTTTTGGTTCAAGGGATTAGAATCATTCCAAAGAATGGCTGAATTTCTACAACAAATGTCTATTGTTTTCTTGTGGAATGTTATTGACAGATTCTTAAACATGCCTTAGATTCCTCTAAAAATTGCTTGCAAGCAAACTGCTTTGAAACAATACAGCATTGTCACGTCAATATAACAAAAACAGCAAGTTTGGCTAACCTTTAATCCTGAGTGGTCACATGAGTTATAATTTTATATCTTAAAAATGTTTAACTTATAGCTGAACATTTTGTGGCATTCTTCAAAGTTTGTTTTCTCTTCTTACTATACCACAAAGTACTGCTTTATGTTGCTACACAACTACTAAGTAACACATTTATGTCATTCTAGGTCTGCTGAGTTTTTAGGGGAGCTCTGCAGCCAGCCCTAGGTCCCTAAAACATGGCTATTCTTGAGAATGACTCATATTTTGAGATCTCACAAAATATACCTGGGATGGAGATAGAAACAGGTATTTCTTAAGAGCTCCCCAGATTATTCTAACATGCAGTCAGGTCTGAGAAACACTAGGACAGAAGCATCTGAATGAATATCAGTATCTTGACTATATGAGGCAAGTGGGCAAACAAGAGCCATAAAACCTAACATCTCCAACTAAAGTCATGTGCCTAGCTGGTGGTCAAGAGTAGTCACTAGGCATCCCAATACACAACTCGCCAAACATATAGAATAATCAGCATGTGTTTGGCCAGTAACGTGTGATCCTTGATGGGAGTAATGCCTTGCTGTCCAGGACTGTCCCAAATTTCCTAAGAGCAGAAAGCAGAGTAGAAATTCATAGTCAAAAGGAACAGAGCTGAGTATCCACAGAGATGGCTCCTAAGAGCAGCTTTGCATTCCTGAGGTGCGGCTGAGGGAGATGCTTGAAAGAACATGAAACGTGCTGGAACATGAACATGACCAAGTTAATATCTAGAAATACGGTACCACAACTGGGGGCACCAAACTTGTGTCATGTAGGAGAGACATAAAAAGCTGCTCTATGTCTTTCAGGCTTTTTTCCTTTCAAGAGAGACTGCTGGGATGGGGCAGAGGGGAAAGAGACCACTTCAGGTGTGCCTGTCATGGTTAGTTTGGGGCTCATTAGCAGGGAAAACAGGGGCTTCCAGTGGCTGGGAATGTGGTAGGCATTTCCAGACCTTGTTATCCTCTCCCATTAACATTTTCTTTTAACCTGACCCATCCTAAAACTTTTCTGATGGCCTATCAGATTTCAGAATTGGAACAGAAAAGACAGAAGGAAGCAGGAAATGAGCAACTTTGAGCTCTCTGCAAAAACCTAACTTGTTCTTGCTCCCTTGTCATCGGTCAGGGTTAGACTAGGTCATCTGTGGGCAGCTACAGGCAGAGAGGGAGTCAAGTAGGGCCCACCCAATTCATTCTCTAGTGCAGAACATTAAAAGGTGCTTTTGTGCCTATTTTCTTATCTTCTTGGAGGCTGGCAGGGGTCCAGGAGACAAAGTTAAGTTTCACTTTGGTTTTTTGTATCTCCAATGATTAATAAAAACTTTAGACGTTTTCAAAGTGTATAGATTTTTCCCAAGTTTTTTGTTGTTAGTTGATTGGGGTTTTTTTTGTATTTTTGGTGCAGAGCTTTGAGCATTTTACTTTGTTTCTTTGAAAAATCTCTTAAAAGTAATCTGTACTTCTATTTTCTTTGTATTAGTTAGGGAGTTTGAATTATTGTAAAGTCAATTTCAGTATTTTTTTTATACTCACTGTTGCAATGTTTCAAAGCCTTGTTCTTTATAGAGCAGTTCTTGCTTCATCTGTGAGAGTTCTCTCTTCAGCTTTTTCACCTTTTATGAGAAATCAATGTAAATTTTAGTGTTCATAAATAATTAGCAACATAGCACATTATTTTTAAAGATAATACATTAGTAAACTATTAAACACAGTCATTATTTTAAGTAACATTCACTTTCCCAGTTTTTCCTCCACATAAATTATATGTAAGGTAGATTATTAATATGTTTAAATTGTCAATGATGTATACAATTACTGCTTTACTGTCATTATCAAAAAGCGGCATTCCAACAGGCGAGGCATTATTATGGTCTTTGATCTGTGGTACAGAGCCAATAAGGGACAGAGTCAGAACTTTCAGCAATGGGATCTCCTACTTTTACCATTCCCCTCCCTTTACTTCCTTCATTCCCTGTACTTGGGAACCACTGGCCACTCTGCTTCTCAAACGTTGCCAGTAAGGCTCCTGTGGATGGTATCCCCTCTGCCTCGAAGGCTCTGCCCCAAGCTTCCAATGGCTGACGCCATCTTGTCACTTCAAAGTTAGTTCAAACATTACCTTTTCATTAGGATTTCAATAACTATCCTAGCCATGCTATTACTCTTATTTACTTCAAAGTATTTTCAACAGCTAAAATTTTCAGTGTACTTATTTGTTTTCTGTCCTTCGTGGTAATGTTTCAGTTGAGAGAGAAGGTTAGGAGGGTTCTCTGGTGGGGAACACAACTCAGCAAATCTCTGCAATTTTTAAAGAATGTTATAGTTGCTAGATGATAGAAGGGAGGGGTGGCATGAGATGAGACTGTAGAAGGCCTCATTATATATAACTTGAAGCATGTTAAATATTTCAAAAATCTTATCCTAAGAATAATAAGGGATTTTAAAGCATGGTCTGCTTAATTATTTTTAAATGATGACTGTGATAACTCTGTAATGATTGGACTAGGGGCCAAAAGGGGCTATGGTACCTGCACTACGGGTTGGCATGTGGGGAAAAACTACAGAAAGCCAAGACCAGAGGAGGCAGAAATCCATAGGACTTGGTAATGAACTTGTTGTGGAGGGGGAAGGAAAAGTGGTATCAAAGATCACTTTCAGGATTCTGGATTGGCACTTGGGTAGGTGAAAGTTGCTTTCCTGGAGTGGGACCAAATCTGAGCAGACTTCAAAGACAATTGGAGCTGGGCACAGTGGCCAAGCCTGTAATCCCAGCAGCTTGGGAGACTGAGGCAGGAGGATCCCAAGTTCTAAGTCAGTGTAAGCAACTTAGCAAGACCCTGTCTGAAATGGAAGGAATGAAGGAGGAGAGGAAGGGAGGGAGGGAAGCAAGAAAATAGGACTGGGGGTGTAGGTCAGTGGTTAAGTGCTCCTGGGTTTGATCTCTAGTATCCAAAGTTGGGGGAGGGGTTGCAAGTGGAATGTGTGCGATTTGAGGTTCAGAAGCAGCATCTGAACTAAAGACATAAAATCAAGACTCATTGACATTGAGATGGTATTTCAGAAGAATGAGAATAAATGAGATCATCTAGACAGAGTATGTATTGAAAAAGAAGAGAGCTTAGGAACAAGCCCAAACACTTTCATTATTCAGAAGTCTGTTAGAAGAAGAGACAATCTGTGAAGGAGTGGCAAGAGTAGTAGGAAGCAAATAAGAGAGCATCACAGAATATAAGGGAAAAGGAGACTAGGCACCATGAGGAAAAAATGAGAAGAACAAGAGCTGTGTAATGCTTGTGTTTGCATGCCTTAAGGCACAGAACTTTGGATAAAGTAGATATTCAATAACTGAATATTAACAACAATCTGCTGTGTTTATCTGAATGTTTAACAGTTTGCGCCCTGGGGCATTTATAATTTATTTGGGAAAAGAAAACAAATAATTATATTTCAAGGTTCAACTTAAAAATACAAAGAGAAGCATAAACAATGGTATTGGAATTCAAAGGAGGAAGGGGTTACTTATGGCTTAAGGATGATGGCTGACCTCATGGAGAAGAGGGTGTCTAAACTAGACTTTGAAGATGCTACCATTATAACAATGATGAAGAGCAATGAGCTCATTCAGAGTACATCATAAAAATATTTCAGCTTTTAACATTAGATTATTATCATGTCAAAAGAGCTATCGGCAATCAATAGCTCATTCCATATGTACTTCTATTTCTGATGGCATTCTCAAGTGCTTTTTGTTAAAGACTATAATATTTTTAACTTAAAAATAAAAGTTAATCCAACAATCAATAGCAACTCAAATAGCTGGGCTGAAACCTTTTAATACCTCTGAAAACAGAATTGATATAAAACAATGGTGATATTGGAACCACTTAGAAACCAAATTACAACAATTAGTATATCTCATTGACATAAAGGAGCATTCTACTTAAAATCATTTGGATTGTAATGACAGAGTAATTTATATTTTTTAAAAAAATTATTTAAAACATTCTATATCTTGAAGAGATACAGCACTCCCATGTTCACAGCAGCATGATCTACAAGAGTCAAGATATAAAAATAACCTAAATGGCCACTGACAGATGAATAATGAAAATATAACCACAATGAAATATTATGTGGCTTTTATTTAAAAAATAAAAAAGAAAGAGGAGGAAACACTGTAATATGGGACCACATGGATGAGACCAGAGGACATTACATTAAGTGAAATAAGCCAATCACAGAAAGACAAATAATGCATGCTTCCACTTATATAAAATACCTAAAACAGTCATGACAGATACAGAATGTAGAATGGTTTGCGAGGGGCTGGGAGGTGGGACAGTGAAGAGCTGCTGTTGAATGAGCAACAAGTTCCACTTACATAAGATGATTGAGTTCTAGAGATGTGCTGAGCAATATTCTGCAATACAATGCAATATAATACAATACGGTATTGTATTATACACTTAAGAAGGTGAATCTTTTTAAGTGATCTTGCCATAATAAAATAAGAATTAAAATTTTTTAAACATCTAAAGTTAACTTTTGACAAACTTAAAACTCTCCTCAGTTCAAGTGATGTAGAATAGTACTGTACCTTGGGTGACAATGACAGAAAGCTAAACTGTGCTCTCTTTTCTTTGACATTATTCAGTTTACCTAAAGTTGGCTGTAAGCTACCATTTTTATTTTGGGACATCTTCTTAGTGTTTTTCCTGAATGGTTCTTAGCTGTCAAATATTAATGCTGCATTTAAATTTTGTTAACTATAAAAAATTATTCCCATTATACTAACAAGTGTAAACATATTATTTCTAGCTAACCATTATTTCTAATTGGTTTGGTTTTGAGAGGTATCTCTGGAACCATGTGATATCCTATTAGAGGATCAATGCTTCCACTCTTCCATTCTTGGATCCACTTTCATGTAGGACACAGAATATAAAAACAAATGTCCTTAGATCACAGCTACAAAACTGATTAAACTAATGCTGCCCTGCAAACTTAACACGATACAGGCTCTACTAGGAACCAATAATGAGAAGAAAATTCATGAGCAGTTTTATGTATTCTAGGCATTGTGCAAAATATAAATAACTTTTTCTTCAATCTTCACAACTACTCTGTTAGTTAGATACAGTTTTAATTCTTATTTTATATGTAAGGAATCAGGGACCTAAAGAGAAAAAGGAGGTAGCCTGCTAAAGGTGACATTGTCACTAAGCAGCAAACACCAGTCTAGAACCCAGGAGATTTTTGGATTTCTTTAATGTTTTAGCTATTAATGCCATGACAATACAGGTAATATGAAAGACAAACCAAAATTGTGGCAAAATGACCTACATAAAATCTATAACCTTTAGAAGTGACATTATTCCTGTATCCCACCAGAACTGAAGACATGAACAGCCTACAAGCTCTAGAGCCTGTGTTTTCTCTTATGTACTAAGCTTTCTACAGCTGTAGCCAACCATTTAATTTTATAGATCTATCACTATGAAATCAAATCTCACAACCCAGAGTACTAAATTGGAAGCAAGAGACCCGTGACTTTTGCACATATCCTGCTTCCTATACTGACCATGCTAAAGCAACTGACATTTTAAATTGATTTCAAAGTTATTTCTGTTAAGTTAGGAAGATGCTGTGATTAAATGTGGTAAGTATGGCTAGAAATCACAGAGCTTCTTACCATCTCATACAATCTGAGTGCAACAAGTTTTATTTCAAAAGAAGGAGAAAGAAGAATATGACAAGGAAGAAAAGTAAATTTCAAAACCTGTAGACCTTAGAGAGATCACAAGACAGGCAGGTTTCTTAAGTTTGCCCTTAAAGGGAACTTTGCAACATTAAACATATAATGAGCAAAATGGTATTTTACTAATGACTACCTTCTCTTTTCACCATTACTCCATTACATTGCAGGGAGCTCCTTTTGCAAGCCAATAAAGGGCAACTGTCAACCTGCTCCTGCTGGAAATCTTTCTCCAAATACAATGTCCACCCTTCTAAAATCCTCACCATTCTGCCTTATCACTACAGTCACCTTAAAGTACAATGAGATCAACTCCAGATAGTCACAGGATTAAGAATAAAATGCTTTTTAACTTATCTTAAAAACAGAGAAAAACAGAACCATTTATGATGGTTCAAAATGCTAGAACCATTTATGATGACTAATAAGTGGATTCTGTCATCAGAAACAAGACAGTTGGAAAAAAATTTTATAACTTTAGCAAAAATGAAGTAAGAGCCAATGAGAAAAACTATAGGAAACATTTCTGAAATATACTATCTCAAGATACAAATAATAGACAAAAATGTGGAAGATCAATGCTAGATCTCCATAAAAACATAAAATAAACCAGCAAGTTACCATGTGACCCATCAATTCTATTCCTGCGAAAATACCCAGAAAGCAATGAAAATGTATATATGTATGTTCATAGCATTACTCAAAGGAGCCAAAAGATAAAAGCAATTAAAATACTCAGACACTGAAAGGATAAAGGTAGTATATTTGCAAGCTGGAATGCTCATTCAGCTAAAAAGCAACACAGATGAACCTTGGAAACACTATGCTAAGTAAAAGAGGCCAGTCACTAAAGAACATATATTGTATGATGCCATTTACATGAAAAAAGCTAGAACAGACAAATCTAGAGAGACAGGAAATAAAATAGTGGTTGCTTGGAGTTCCAGGGGTAGAGAAGGGAGGTGCAGGGAATGAAGAATAACTGTTAATGAATTCAGGGTCCCTCAGGGAAGCACTAGTGTTTAAAAATTAGATGGTGTGATGGATGTCTAATCATGAATATACTAAAATCCATTAAATTACACATTTTACATAGGCAAATTATACAAAAAATGAATTATTTCTCAATAAAGATGTTAAATTAAAAAATAAAAGAGCAAATGGAATGGAAAAAGGAGATTACAAAAAATAAAACAATCACCTCCCAAAGAAGACAAATTGAAAACCATATATCATTCTTTATCAAACTTAGAAAAATAAATATATATGACAAAAACATTTGGTCAAATGGCCTCCATTACAGATAAGCATCCAGCGTCTTCACAGTGCTCTGCAAGGCCTGCGTGCTATCTTCATTTCATTGCCTAGAGCAACTTTCCAATCTCTTCCCTCCCCTTTTCGCCCTCTGTCTGTGATTTGACTTCATATTGTTTCTTGAAGATCAGACCCATACTTGTCCCATGTCAAGACCTATCCCATCTTTCCCATCGGACTAGCTTTTTCGCCACCTCTGTTCAGTATTTTTGTAGATTACACCTTCTCAATGATGCTTACTCTGAATATCCTATTCAAAACTGTGACCAAGTCTCCTTTGTTCCCTATACCCCAGTATATAGCACTTATTCCAATTTGGATTGAGTTTTTTAAAAAAATTTTATCAAAATGCTTTCTCTGTATCTGTTGAAATTATTAGTTCTCTTTATAATATTTTCAATTTTTAAACTACATTCTTAGGATTAACCAAACTTTGTCATAATACATTATTTGTAAATGTTGCCATATTTAGTTTACCAGTATCTTATTTAAAATTTTTGCTTCTTTGTTTATGTGGCTGGTTCATGTACTTTAATATACATAAAAATCTTATCAGAATTTGGTTTCTGTTATGCTAGCTTAATCTTGACAGTTTCTCTGCAATTTCATTGATTGGTTTATTCAGACATTTTTCCTTCACCTTGAATCATTTTTGATCAATGATATTTTATTTTATTTGGATTTTTTTTCATTTCATCTGGAAATTTATTTTATTTTATTTTTTTGGTGGTAGTGGGAATTGAACCCAGGACCAGGCAAGCACTCTACCACTGAGCCACATTCCCAGCCCTTCTGGCATACATTTTTTCATAATGCTCTCTAAGCATCTGTAGTTTTGTCTCTTTTTTCATTTCTTGTACTTATTAGTTCTTTTTCTCTCATTTTTGAGTCAACCTGACAGACATCTGTCAATTAATTTTATTATTCTTTCAAAAAACCAAATTTTGCTATGTTGATCCTATCCATTACACTCTTGTTTTGTATTTCAATAATTTCTACTCTTCACATGACTTCCCTTCTTATAGTCTTTGGATCTGGATTTACTCTGTTGTTTATATGTTAAATGCATTGCTCATTAGGACTTTCTTGTTTTCTAGTCTATGCATTTAGGGCTTCAAGGTTTTTCTGTAACTCTCTACACTATTAACACTATTCACTAAACTATAGACTTTTTGGACTTCCCCAGTTTTTTCACTATTGTCTTTTTTTCCCTGCATGATATCAGGTTGTATTTAGTTGTCAAGCCTCCTTAGGCTCTTCCAATCTGTGACAGTTTCTCAATCTTTTCCTGTCTTTAATGACATTCATTTTTGAAAAGCATTGCTTGAATATTTGTAAACAGTGCCTCAATTTGGGTTTGTTTGATACTCTTTCATAATTAGACTGAGATTAAGGATTTAGGGAAAGAATAGCACAGAGGTGTTGTGCCCTTCTCATCAAATATTAGAGTGCATGCTGTCAACATATTGCTGGTGATGTGAACCTTAATTGTTTATAGTAGGAATTGCTAGGTTTCTTCTCTGTAGTTTACTGTTTTTTCCTTTCTAAACTCTTTCATCAGCAAGTAACCACTGAGTCCAGCCCACACTCAAGAACAGAAAAAAAAAAATCAAAAAATTAGTGAACATGTTAAAATCACTGGAGTTTAATAATACATGTCTGAGGAGGTATACTTTGAGGCCATGGAAATATTTTGTTTTTCAAAATTTATTTAGTAATTTTAGCAAAGAGCATTCATGTTTCTTTGATCCATTATTATTTATAACTGTGTTTCTGGACTTCCAAATTCAGTAGTTTTTAAACTTAGAAGTATAACAAACACACTGGAACGAAAACACCTCAAGTATACCATTCAATGAATGACCCCAAAGTTAAACATGTAA
Organism: Xerus rutilus; assembly: GCA_028644305.1. Lineage (NCBI taxonomy): Eukaryota > Metazoa > Chordata > Mammalia > Rodentia > Sciuridae > Xerus > Xerus rutilus. Next base: position 121,911,332 of record CM053403.1, read on the forward strand.
TGGTCAAGAGTTGAAGAAATAATACATCATCAAAATCCCAGTAGGCCATTCTTGTGCCCCTCTAAATTATCTTTCCTTTTAACCAAAAGGTAAGCATCACTATAACATTTAACCCTAGGTGCAGTTTTATCTTTTTTGAACTATAAATGGAGTCACATTCAGTTTCCATTCACGTGTATCTCTTGGTAGCTAGCCACATTCACTCAACATCTGCTACTGGCATGCAATTGTGTTTACTTATTTTTACTGCTGTATAAAGTTCTACTAAATAACCAAACAAAATTCTGTTATTGACAGACATTTCAAGTTTTAGGTATTACCATAAACATTCTATTCACTGGGGTAGAGCAGTTTGGCTATTAGATGTGCACCAGGATTCAACTTTACTACAACAGGACAGTTTTCCAAAGTGATTGTGCCACTTTATTCCCACCAGCAACAAAGAGTTCCTGTTACTCCACATCCCTGACAATCCTTTGTACTGCTGATCTTTTTTACTTCGGTTCTTTTGAAAGTTGTGAAAATGACCAGGGTTTTATTTATTTTTTTAATGCATTTCTTAAAAGTTCACTATGATCAGGGAAAGTAGTCTGCCTAATTTTTTGAAATTTATTCAAACTAGTCTAATGGCTTAATATGTGGTCAGCTTTCATGAATGTTCTAAGTGTGCTTAAAACAAGTACTCCCCACTTTTGGCATAGACTGCAATATATGTTAATTAGATTAGGTTTATCGACTATATTATTCAACTATTCTATACTATTACTATTTTTTATCTGCTTGAGCCCTCAATGAGTTATACTGAAGTCTTCTACTATGATGTATTTGTTATTTCTCTTTTGATTTTGTGACAGTTTTTGCTTTATATATTTTGGGCCCATATTTTAATGAAGCACTACAAGTTCATGGCCCTCTTTTTTTTCTAGTAAAGCATTTGCCTTCAAATCTATCCACTGACACTTCTATTTTTGTGTCAATATCACACTGTTGTAACTACTATAGATCAGTATATTTTAAAGATTTATATACTACTGCCAATCCAATTGCAATAAATTCTCCTGCATATAAATTATGGTCCTCTACACCCCATATTTCACTTAAAAAAATCAGTTTCTTAGAGAAATATTTGATTTCAGGTCTAGTGGAAAAGGTCAAGGCCATCTTTTCAGACCACAGTGAAAGAAAACTATCAGAATACTAGAATAAAAGGCCTCAGGAGTCAATGTAAAGAGGCTCCTAAAGGTATATGATAGGACAATTTGAGGATCAATGAGCATTAAAATTATCAATCTAAAACTATCAATTATATTTAAATTGTGAGCACATATTTTGCAATACTTAGTGAAATATAGACTCTAGACGATTATTGAGAATGACTGTTAAAATTTTAAAAAAGGAAAAATGAGACACCTGCCTCCTGGTGGAGGTACATAACATTTCCCATAACAAATTTCTCCCCCATGTCCCCAAAAACACCTTGATCTCACAATCCTCTACCTCTAATTATTATTTTAAAGAAAATAAAGAGGGAAACCAACTAAATTTTTTCATGTACACAATATGAAAGTAAAATACAAAAATTAGACAGGGAAGACCTCTAAAAATGGCCTGATTATTTTGAACAGTTACAAAGAAAACAGTCACTAAAATAGAAGTCAAAAATATATTTTGAACAGTTAAAAAGAAAATAGTCACTAAAACAGAAGTCAAAAATATATTTATCAACTACAATCTATAGACCATATTTGGGCCCTGGCTCAAATAAACCTACAACAACAACAATAACAGAAGATTATGACACAAATAGGAAAAACAAAAATTGACAAAGAATTTGGATGGTAGAAAGAATTCTTAATATTTTAAAAAGTAATAATGAAAGGGATAAGAGTGGTGCTTTTTAAAGCTCCCTAGTTTATAGAAATATATGCTGCAATATTTATAGACAAAAAGATATATTGTCTCTAATCATCATCAAAATAATTCAGCAGGGTGTAAGGTAAAAGAACAAAACTTCTGAGGCATGTGATGGAAATATGAAAGATAATTATTCTATTTGTGTGTAGTGTTTAATATTTTCCACAACAAGATATTCTTAAGCTAATTGCCCCTAGTTTACTTTTATTTTTCAGTTTTCCCTATCCCTGCTTAGACTTTTGTCCAGGCTTTATAAAATTATTTAAAATTGATCATTTATGAATGATCATTTTCAAGTCAATCTTGTCTACAGATAGTATATTCTCTCCTAGGAGAAGTTAACTGCATTTATTTTGGAAAATCCTGTGAATATGATGGATATAAAAGGTGTTTAAGCACTAAGATGGAAAGTTTGATATGGTGGCTTATACAGGAGAGGAGAAACTAAATATCTCTTCAATAAGAGCCAATGTAAATGAAGGATTTCTTTTAAGCATTTATTATTTAGCCCATAGTACAGCTCCCTTTTTTTTAATATATATATATATATTTTTAGTTGTTGATGGACACAGTGCCTTTATTTTATTGTTTTGTATGTGGTGCTGAGGATCGAACCCAGGGCCTCACGCATGCGAGGCAAGCGCTCTATCGCTGAGCTACAATCCCAGCCCCAGTACAGCTCCCTTTGATGTCAGAAAGAGGCAAAATCATTAAAGAGAAAAACAAAATATAGTGAAATCCATAACTGTGATTAAGCTTTATAGTTTCACTCACTTCAAGGTCAGAGTATGCTTTCTGAAAAAAGACAGTACAATGCTATGAAACTTATTTGAAGTTACTAGCATAGCATAATAGACAATATATAAATTCCTATATTAAATAGAATATCGCACTCTCATCTTCTGAAATTTTCCTTTTTAGTGAATGAGTCAAGTCTTATCATTTCTAATTTCATCAAAATTCACTAAGTTGTACTATTTTCTAATCAAATACCAGTTACAACACAAATTGATTTCTAAACTTCTTAAGAATAAACCAGGGGCTGGAGTTGTGGCTCTGTGGTGGAGTGCTTGCCTCGCACATGTGAGGCACTGGGTTCGATCCTCAGCACCACATAAAAATAAATAAATAAAATAAAGATATTATGTTCATCTACAACTAAAAAAAATTTTTTTAAAAAAAGAATAAACCATATCTATTGCAAACCTTTTTGTCACAAAATTAACATTGTTCTCTCTCCTTCAACACCTTGAGATAAGGGAGGTTACAAATGAAAGAACTCAGAATGTAAGCTAAGTTTTAAATAAAGTGTGAGCATAAAGAAATCTTTCATGTCTAGTCAAGCAACAATCCTTACTTGTGGTAACTTATATTCTGAGACGCCATATTTCTTTTCATTGGAAGCACACTGATATGACTTTTGCTATATTAGATCACTGGTTAAAGTGTTACATTTTGATGTACACATAAATTAATTACTTTAACTCTATTCACTTACAAACCAAATCTTAAATTCAACTGCCATTCTTTTAAATATATGCCCAAGATTACAAAGAGGTGAGATTGTGGCTGACTTTTCTAAGTTCATTACCACTGTTAAAAATAATTAAAAATGACTGCGTTTGAACAATGTGTTAAGTAGATACTGAGAAAAAAAAGATAGTACACTGTTACTAATAGCACTGTCCATTAACTAGTTATGTTAGGAGTACAAAAAAATTTAATCAAAGGGGCATTAATTTACCTATTTTACAAAATCATAAGGTATATATGTTGTGCAGCTTAATAAACTTTTTAAATGCATTTGTCTTTCTGAAGATTTTCTTTCACATTTTCAACATTCTATTTTAGTTTAATAAACAGTAAAAACAAATAAAATTCACCAAAAAATTTTTCACTGAATTTTCACCCCATCTCACCTATTTGCAATCTTGAACAGATTTTTTTTTTAATTGTAGTTGAAATTTAGTTTGTGTGAGATACTTTATCCCTTACCCCAAGAAGGTTAAGGTCTAAATAGCTATATAAATAAATAATAGTAAAATTTTTAAATTATTCTTCATAAAAATTAATTTTTTTCAAGCAATTAAATACAACATTTTAAAAAGTTATGAATATCTTAATAAAGAGCATTAACTTATTTATTTCATCATTTCAACAGATACAAATACAGTATCAGGAAATAGTTACTCCATTAGACCCAGAAGGACACTGAAGTCCAATAATCATCAATACCTACAACCACAATATGAAAGAATGTGAAAAGAGATTTCAGACAGATTTTCCTAAATACATGGTTCCCAAAGACCTGAATGACCATCTCTGATTCAGTAAAACAAATGAGGTATAATACTAATGCTGTGGCATCAAAATAACAAAATATGCAACTAGTATTTGGCTATTCCTAAAAATATTACTATGACCAAAACACAGGCAGATACATGGAGACATAAGCAAGCAAAAGTTAGCTCATCCCTGCATTACTATTCCTGTGACATTAATTTGTGAAAGGGACTTATATACACAGGGATTTTTTTGGTTGGATAGGGTAGGCCAGCCAAGAAAGGCCAGATTATTAAAATCCCCAAAACCCTGTCACATTATCTATCTACTGCTGACAGAGCTACCTGGCCAAAATGTGCACAAGTACTGAAGAGAACCAACATATTCAAACCATGACACCGCTCCAAACATCACAACAGCAATATAAGCCACAATGGCCAGATGGCTGCAGAGGCATTTCTAAAAAGGCCTTTTCAGTGCTCACAAGTTTTAAATAAGTACCAGCACTAGCTGGGAGCGGTAGTACATGCCTGTAATCCCAGTGGCTCAGGAGGCTGAGACAGGAGGATCGCAAGTTCAAAGCCAGCCTCAGCAACTTAGTGAGGTCTAAGCAACTTGGTGAAATCCTGCCTCAAAACAGAAAATAAAAAGGGCTGGGGATGGGGCTCAGAACACCAAAAAACGGTTTAGGATAAAGTTAAACATGGCACAGGAATTTCTGGTTATTTGTATGAATACCAAAATATATTTTTATTTTTAAATCTTTCCATCGGTTTGCATATTTCCTACAAGGGATTTAAATGGACAGAGTATAGCAGCCTACTATGGTTATTCCATTTATAATGTGTCTTACAAAGATAAGACATGAAAAATGGTTAACATTTCAAAGAGTAATAATAATAAGTAACAAGTAACAACTTCCTGAGAAGTGCACAGCTCAAGCGAGTAGCAGAATTTAAAAGTGAGTTTTCACCAAACTGCCTTCAGCTTCCTTTTTTTAAGATAAAGTATTTAGCCTAACAGATCACAGAAATACACAGACACAGTATAGAAATACAGTACCAAAGCACTTGACAAACTAATACATAAAAATATTGAGAAATGTACAGAGAAATATTAATGAATTGATACCATAAAGGTCATTTATTATAGAGTGGCACAGATCACTTCTGTAAATGACTTCATAATTTAACTTAGGAAATCCAAACAGAAGAGAGGCTTTACTTCCAGTAACTATGTATAATCTTGTTTGTATTTTGCTTGCTTATTTGGGTGCTGGGAATGAAACCAGGGCCTCACACATACTAAGCACACCCTCTAACATAGAGCTGTACCCCCAGCCCATACATAAACTTTTCTATGCTCTTTCTCTGAGAACAATTAGAAAAACTGTGAGAAAAAACAGTAAACATTATTTGAAAACACTATAAGAACTACTAAGACTGCAAGAACTTATGTTAAAGATCCAAAAGTTAACGGAAGTTCAGGATTATGATCCAAATACTGTCCTCTTCTTCCTTTTGAGGTATTTACCTACAAAATAAACTGAACATAGGGAGAATGCAATGACTGAAGACTGAGATACAGAGAGCTACCGGCAGTCCCACAGAGCTGAGAAGCAAGAGGGGAGAAATTGGCAGTTTAGCCTCAATCAAGCAGAAGATGCTCTGAAAAAGCGTCCTCAAAAAGTTCAGTTGGGATTTTGAAGAGAAAAGGTAAACTATAAACAGACGTGTTCTTAGAAAAGAACGGAAGTCTAGATTTTAGTCAGTGTTAACTCTGACTGGATTAAAATTATCTGCCCCTGACACAACTGCCTATAAGGAATAAAACTCAATGCCCTCTGGGGGACAAGATCATCCAAAGCCTCAAATTAAGACTTTTCTATATACTGTATGGCTCTTAATAAAAAGCAAGCAACTGTAAGAGTCAAGCATTAACCAAAAACCAACAGAAAAAAACAGACCAGACCAAGAATTCAACATACAGGGAATCTACACATTGTATTAATCAAGATATAAAAGCTTAAAATACTGTAATTATTTTGGTCAAAAAAAATTTTTCACAGCAATGTGCAAGTAACCAGACACTAAAAATAATCAAACAGATTTGTACACTGAAAAAATATTAGTAGAATTAGCCAGGCACAGTGGTGCACGCCTGTAATCTTAGCACTTTGGGAGGTTGAGACAGGAGAATCTTGAGTTCAAAACCAGCCTCAGCAACAGTGAGGTGCTAAGTAACTCAGTGAGACTCTGTCTCTAAACAGAACACAAAATAGGGCTGGGGATGTGGTTCAGTGGTTGAGCACCCCTGAGTTGAATTACCGGCACCAAAAAAAAAAAAAAAAGTAGGCAAAAGTCGTGTATAAACTAATTTAGACCCTTAAGTACAGACATTAGGAAGTAAGAAGAGCTGACTAAGCCGGGTGCGGTGGCGCAAGCCTGTAATCCCAACACTTAGGGAGGCTGAGACAGAAGAATCGTGAGTTCAAAGCCAGCCTCAGCAATGGCGAGGTGCTAATAAGCAACTCAGTGAGGCCCTGTATCTACATAAAACACGAAGTAAGGCTGGGGATGTAACTCAGTGGTCAAGTGCTCCTGACTTTAATCTCCAGTACCAAAAAAAAAAAAAAAAGAAGAAGAAGAGCTGACTATCTGGCAGTACCCACTAAAGTTGTGTTTTTTCTTTTATATTTTTCAGGTGCTAGGTACCGAAACCAGGGCCTCATACATTCTAGGTAAGCACTACACTACCGAGCTGCATTCTCAGCCCTAAAACATGTGTTTTTTGATAGCAATCCCATTTCTATATTAAAAAAAGTATATATGTGCACTGAAATATATGTATAAAAGATATGTACAATATGTAACCTTAATAACAAGAAACTGGAATAAACTGTAATATATATTGCTATAGGTTGGATATAAGGTGTCCCCCAAAAGCTCCTGTGTTAATGCAGAAGATGAAATAATTAGATTATGAGAGCTATCACTTAGTCAGTGGATTAACCCATTTGATGCATTAATAATTATGGATTAATGCTCTGAATAGATCACTGGGTAGTAACTAACTATAGGCAGGTAGGCACATGGCTGGAAGAAGTAGGTCACTGGAGGATGCCTTGAGGATTATGTATTTTGTCCATGGCTCCTTGTTCTCTCTCTCTGTTTCTTGGCTGCCATGAAGTGAGAAGTTTTCCTCCATAGCGCCTTTCCACCATGATGTTCTGCACCAATTTAGATCCACAGCAATGGGATCAAGTGACGATGTACTGAACCTGTGAGCCAAAACAAACCTTTCCTCCTCTAAGTTGTTCTTGTCAGGTATTCTGATCACAGTAATGAAAAGCTGACTATACATGTAACAATGGTAAAAGGGATATAAAGAATTTATGGTGTATACACCAAAGTAGAATGCTGTATAGCAATAAAAGCAGATTGGATAAATCTTGACATGTTGTTGAACAAAAGAAGCCAACAAATACTACATATGTTAGTATTCCAGTTTTACAAAGTTTAAAGAAGGCAAAAAATTAACCTGCAGTGTTAACGAATATTGTGTTTAGGGGTAATGATGAGTAAATGAAGGGACACAATGGAAAGTTCTGTGGTCATGGTAATAATCTATTTTATGATCTTGGTATTGTTTACATTTATTAATTTGCTTAGTAAACAGCCTTTAAGGGCCCCCACCCCCACGCCAAATCAAAGAAAAACAAGTTCTGGTCTTAACAGCAGTTTGATCAAAAAGATTTTAGGCAAAGATCAGGAAACACTCCTGTGTAAAGAATTATGGGGAACTAATAAAGTTTGACTTCAAAACGGAATGACATGATGACATAACTTGTAGTCACCTTTAAATATTGGATTGTATCATGAAAGAATTTGATTTAGCTCTAAAAGACAAAACAGCACAACGAAAGAAAGTAAGTTATCAAGACTCAAACTTTGCTAATATTAAATCCCAATAATGGAACGCAGATTGTATCAATCACAGACACTGAGCTTGTTCAAACAAAGGGGAAAAGACCACCCAGCAGGGATAAGTGGAGAAATGAGCTATATCAAATGGAGACCGAAGACCACTAACCTCCCTTCTATGGCTTTTAGAGTCTATGAATATGTTCAGTGTAGAACCAAAATAAAAAATCTTACCCTTAATCGCGTAGTGGAGATCTCAGCTTTTAAAATATCAGGATCATATTTAGTACTTGATGAAGATCCTGAGAATACTTTCGAAAGAGAAAAAAAGAAAGAATAATTATTTTCAAGTTGCATAACCAGTTCTCTCACTTTAGAACTTACTGACTCTAAAATGAAGATTTATATTCTCCAGTGGATACTTACTTTCTGCAATTCCTTTGTCATTCAGACACCTGAATATAAAAGTAATCTTCAAACCTCTAAAAATTTTTTTAAAACTCAGGAAAGAGAAATAATATAAATTAATTTCTTCTAGATTTCATATATATACTATGTCCTTAGAGGACTATATTGCAGATGCAGCTAATCAGGGCTTTGCATTTTGCAGGTACTTATGATTTAAGTACAACTTCCAAGCCCATCAAAACTGCTTCTTTAAACAGGATCAGCTCCAGATTATCAATATATGAGATAAAGGAGAAGTAAAGGGGGAGGAGGGCAGAAACTTTGTTCTAACTAATAGTTCCAGTTTCTCCCCACTAAAAATATTGTACAAGAGTAGCAAATGTGGCCAAATGACTTGCCCTGTTCTGAAAAAGTAAAAATTAACTCATCAATGAATAAAAAGCATTATAAGAGGCAAGAGCAAAAACAAAAGGTATGCATAATCCTCAAATAGAGAGGCTTTTATCTGGAATGAGTATAAGATATTTTACTAAGAAATCTATAGGGTTCCCTCACCTCTCATGGCTTAGAGGAATTCTTCTTGCCTAGGAAAGGAAAAGGGCTCAAAATTAAACTCCACAAAAGTGCCAGTGGCCTTCTATTATCTACAACCCCGTCTCCATTTCTAAAGTCTGAACAGCCACACTGTACTTACAGCTTGTGTGAGAACTTGACTTTTCCTTATAGGCATCATTTAATCGTACATATTCATCTAGGGCCAAAGCCAGTCTTTGTTCCTTCACGTGGTACAGCTCCTTCTGTGTCCTGAGTGCATCCTGAGCCACTGAGAGATAGTCCTTGAGCATTTTCTCCTGTTCCCCTCGCCATTGTTTTCTTGGATCTTCTATCTGTGTGGTTTCTGAAAATATAAGAGGTGGGTTTTGCTTTGTTTTACAATTTAACCACGTTTAGAGGATTTAAGCTCAAAGGACTAGCTAGTTTAAATTCTTTGCCCTCTAAAGAGTTTTATTATCATTTCTGGAGTGACTTCTCCAAAAATTTAAGAGTTTTTGTTTTTTATTTTGCCTAATCTCCACCCGCTACCCCTTCAAGTTCTTGCCAACAATACATTCTTACTATAAACCCATCATACAAAAGTTGCCATTCAGGGGAGGGGATGTAACTCAGTAATAGAATGCTTGCCTATTAAGTGTGAGGCCCTATGTTCAATGCCCAGCAAGGGTAGGAGAGGGGTGAAGTGCCAATCAGATCATCCTTTTGGGAATTCTCTGGCTTCCCAACGCCAACAGAATAAGCCAAGCTATTCGCTCCAGCATTTGAGGCCCTGTACACTCCGAACCCAACCTACTTCACCTGGCCCATGATTCCATTCCATTAATACAGGACTCCTAAGGTGCCGGCTCTCTATAGCAATGACATTCCAAGTCTGGTTCAGTCTGGTTCACAGACTACTACCAGTCCTTGAATCCAGTTTCCTGTCCATGACAATAAGTAGGAAATCAAGAGTCAACATTTTGAAATCTTAATATCAATTTTGTTCAGTTACTGTGTATCTGTGGAATCTAATAATATTGGGGTTTGCATTTTTTTTCATTTTTCTAGTAATTCGTTTTTATTATATTTACCAAAATGTCAGTCAGTCCATGATAGGGTATAAATTAAAAAACAACAAACAAATCCCCAGCTCCTGGCTTAAGGAGAATGTTCTATTCTAAGGCACTTGATTCTGCACACCTGAATCACCTAGAGACACTGTAAAAATTCCCAGACCAATTAAAATCTCTTCAGATAGAATACGGCCTCTGATAGATTTATTTTTTATTTTTTTAAAATGTAGTGTGTGAGCTATTTGTTTGGTAGTGTGGATTGAATCCAGAGCCTCACACATGCTAGGCAAGTACTCTACCACTGAGCCACATCCCCAGTGTTCTGGTAGGTTTCAAAGCTCTTCAGAGGACCCAAATGAACGTCCAAGTCTGAGAACCACTGCTCTACAATGAAGCTCACATGCTGTCTCTTCCAGGAAGCCCCCTTGCCAACCCCTCACTGCCAGCAACCCTTCATCTGTGGTCCTCCATAGCAATTTATGCTTCTTTTTAAACTTAAAATTCATTCTCTACCATTTAGTAAGGCTGTAGTAGAAGCCACCAAGAACAAATAAAAATGAAAACAAAAGGATACAGACCTTCCTAAATTTTTTTTTTTATCTTATAATAGACAAATGTTTTTGTGACACACTGGGCCAAGGAATTGGGTACGCTGGTTCTGGCACAGGGTACAATGGTGCTTGCAAGGGACTGGGCAATGATTGTGAATTCACAAGAAGGCTAGTGCAGGTTGGCCAAGGAACCTCATCTATGTCTACAGACATATATCACAACTCTCCATTGTAAGACAGGGTAGTAGCTGCCTCTGAGCAGAGGAAGGGTTATGACTGGGAAGAGTACATAAAGAGAAGCTTCTTGGGTGCTAGGGATATTGGTTTTTCCCTTGTCACAATTACATGGTTATTCATTTCAAAATTATTTGTTCAACCTATGCATTTTCAACTGTGTACTTACCATATGTTGTATTTCATAAATACAAATATTTTAAAAGGCAGGGTATTATGACTTAAGATTTTGACTCCCCCAGAATATTTTGCCTGGGCATACCCCAATACCAAATACAACCTGCAGATAATCTGGGGAAACAGGTTGCTTTTAATATAGAAAATACATGAGGTTTGATACACATAGGTTACATGAAATGGAGATTTAATTTTTTTTAAAAAAGCCATTGTTTGGAATATTACTCGGCACTGAAAGAGAATAAAATCATGGTATTTGCAGGAAAATAGATGGAACTGGAGAATATCATCCTAAGTGAAGTAAGGCAATCCCAAAAAACCAAAGGCTGAATGTTCTCTCTGATAAGTGGATGCTGATCCATAATGGGGTGGGGCGAGGTGTTTGTGAATGAACTTTTGTCAAAGGGAGGGGGCATGGAGGCAGGGAAGAAGGTAGAATGAGATGGATATCATTGCCCCAGGTACATGTATGACTGCACATATGGTGCGATGCTACATTGTGTACAACCAGAGAAATGAAAAGTTGTGCTGGATTTGTGTACAATGAATCAAGATGCATTCTACTGTTATATATACCTAAGTAGAATAAATAAATTAAAAAATAAAAATAAAAATAAATTTTAAAAAGCATTGTTGAAGACCATGATACAGGGCCACTTCCACTAACTAGAAAACTGAAGAGAGTATATGAAACAATGATTTTCAGATGTTAGACAACAGGTAATGCAGGACTGTGATCTGTGAAAGAAGAAAAATAAACTCTCAGATTACCTCCACATTTCTGCCTGAAAGTATTTTTGGACAGCAGTGCAAAAGGGATAATCTAGCAGAGAAAGGAGGTCCTGCTAAATTGTGGGGTGAGGACAGATTTCAGGAAGACCCTGATGATGGCATTTGTGGAATGGAGTTATAGGAAAAGAACCAGAAATTTGTAGAGGAGCTATATTAAGTTTATGGGTAAATACTAAGATGCACAAGTGGGGGGCAACATATAAGTCCTGGCAAACAGTAACTGGAGTTCTCTAAGTAGAAATTCCCAAGCTCACTCAGGGCTATGCCAGGTTCAAATTGTGACCAGAGTCAAGTGGCTACAGTGAACATCTGGGAAATTCAGTGGAGACAACTACGTAGTTATACCCTAGTAATGGTGCTAGACAAGACATAGAGTAAAAGCTACTTTGAACATGACCTATCAAAATCCTAAAACTAGTTTCTAAAGAATCAGGTAATTTAACTGCTCTGCAAGGGGCGAGGGGAGGGCATAAGAATAAAACTCTTTATAAAGGATAAAAAAAAACTAACACCCAGGAATAACAACAACAAAAAAACTTAACCACTTTTCAGCATCCACTAGAAAGTTACTAGATATGATAAAAACAAACAAAAATATGGCCCACAACCAGGAGAATAATCAGTCAACAGAAAGTGTAAAATGTAAATGAAAATGTAAAATGATGGAATAAGCATAATCTGGATAAAAGAGCAATTATAGAATTGAATAAATTAGTCCTGAAATAAACACACACACACACACACACACACACACCAATGGCCAGGAAGCAGGTAAAAAGAGGCTCAACATCATTAATCATCAGGGAAATGCAAGTTAAAACTATGAAGTGACACTACCATACCATAACTAAAATGACTAAAATTAAAAAATGGCAATGCCAAGTGATGGGATGTGGAACAACTGAACTCTCATTCATGGACACTAGAAATGTAAAATACTATAATTTGGGGGGGAAATAACTTAACCATTACCAAACAGCCCAGTAACTCAATAACTTGTTGTTTGTCCAAGAGATATGAAAATGCATATCCATGAAAAAGACCTACCTGTACACAAATTTTCATTAATAGCTTTACTTATAATAGACAAAAGCTGTTCATTTTAAGTCATAAGTAAATTTTTGTATATCCACACAATGAAATACCACTCAGCAATAAAAGGAAACATAATACTAACATACAACATGTATGAATCTCAAACACCTGGTGAGGGAAAGATGGCAGACACAAAAGAGTACATGCTGTATGTTTTCATTTGTATGAAATCCTAGGCAACAGTAAATTAAATTTAATGACAGGAAGCAGATCAGTGGTTGTCTGGACCCAGCAATACTGGGAAGTACTTGTTACAATGGAACAAAAGTGTTCTCTTTGAGGGAAGGAAAGAAAGGTTGATTTATTGGAATGGTTACATGATACACATCTACCCAAACTCATGAATTGTATACTGAAAATAGATGCACTTTGGGCTGGGGTTGTAACTCTGTGGTAGAGCACTTGCCTGCCATATGTGAGGCACTGGGTTCAATCCTCAGCACCACATATAAATAAATAAAATAAAGGTATTGTGTCCATCTACAACCAACTAAAAATATTTTTAAAAGATACAATTTATTATATATCTTATAACCTAATAAAGTTGATTTAAAATATGCTTTAAAAAGTTTGAGTGAATGATTACAATATTAAAAGAGAACTGAGTATAACGGGAACGATTAAAACATTACCTCAACCAACATTCTTTGCTACCACCAGCTGCTGCAAAAGAGCATTGGTTAGGGAGTAAGGTCATGTAGGTTCTAATCCTGTTCCAATACTAGGCAACTGTAGAATTTGGGGCAAATGATTTTACCTATATATCAACTCTCTCAAATGTAAAAGGAAGAGAACATGTTGGATTAATATTCTGATTTTCTGACTTTTAACCATTTTTAATCTTTGTGGTGAACACTACTGGTGTCCTAAATATTCTTAGATCTCTTTTTTCACAGGTGTGTGCACCCGGTCCCTGAATTTAGCCATTCTTCATTGTTAATATATGGTTCATTCTTAAAGAACTCCAGAAGATAGCTCTTGGGCACTCAAGAAATCTCACCAGCAGCTAAAGATGAACCAGTAAAACAAATAGGAAAAAAATCTCCATGCAGAGCAAATTCTGAGATGTAGATTACACTTCAGATCCAATTCCAATCATGTGGAGTCAGGAACTTTAGAGAAATAAGACCTGTGTCTGTTTTTCCCCTCACTACCCTTCTTTCCTCATTCTCTTACAGGTTTATCCTGTGATTTCCTTCATAAATCACTTTCACTTAAATTCTTGGTTTAGGGCCTGCTTCCAGAAGAGCCCAATCACATATAACCTTTTATAATCTATGCAAATTGAATGAATGAATGAAATTTGATCCTCATATCCTTCATGTGACAGTAATAGTGGGGGAAAGGAGGAATAGAAGAGAGAAAGGAAGAATCACGTTTGAAAATACAAAAGGGGGGGAGTCCATCATTACAGAGAAATGCAACAGTAAGGTTTTTTAAAAATATTTTTTAGTTATACATGGACGTAATGTCTTTATTTTGTTTTGTTTATTTTTATTTGGTGCTGAGGATCAAACCTAGTGCCTCATACATGCAAGGCAAGTGCTCTGCCAGTGTGCCACGACCTCAGCCCTAGCAATGTTTTTTTTTTTTTTTATTCCAATGGAGATCTGAATAAGTAAGCTATCCTGGTTATTGAAAAACATAAAATCGGTTAGATTAACACAAGCCTAATTGCTTCCATAAAATCACTTTTGTGCTTCATTAATAAAACCATTCTTAGGTTGTAAGCACTTGATATCATATCATACATGAAAATACAGCCACAGCCCATTTTGAGCTGCTTTTTTAGGGGTAGAAAGAGTACATTAGTCAGCCCAAATGCCACTCTGAAAGTGAAAGGTACAGATTAGGGTGGGGATGGATCATACAGAAGGAGAATGTTCCAACTAGAACCTCAGTACTTATCACTGTAAAGGGGTGAGGAACTGTTGAGGTACAGGGGAAAAGGAAAACTATACCATGACATTACCATTTGTGTGGCAGGAAAGCTGAAGGTACCTGCATTGTGAAAAACTTATCAGAAAAAAGAGGAATCATTCTGAAACATAATGGAGGGATGTTCTAAAACACAATGTTGCACTTTACACTTGTTAGTGGGGGGTGTATTAATCATTTTTTTAACTTCTATATATTTATCAAGCTTTGGCATGCATAGGAAGCCTGCTGGCTGGGGACAGACTGCTGCTCTGGAGTTAGGAATTTTTAGAGACAGCAAATGACCATGTCAGTCCACCTTTCACATGCAAACCAGCCCATCCAAAGCCCCAGTTCTCAGTCTCTTTAACTCACTCTCACACCCTCAGCAGATATGCCCCCTGCCTTAAATCACCTCAGGGTCAAGGACTGAGATCAGCTTTATCACTGAGAGCCCAACAAAATTACTCAGACTCCACCAATCCTAAACCTACCTGTCCACCTGCCTCATTCAGCTCAGCTCATTCCTTCCCGAGGAAAGCACAACAAAGGACCTGGATCATGATTTTTTCCTTCACCACTTCTGCCTTCTAACTGACCAGGGAACTTTGACACATAGCCCTGAATGTTGTAGTGTGCACCTTTCTCTTGAAAACTGTAAGTACTAAAACTTTTTTCAATGATATCAATCTCTTCCTATTATTAGTCACTTCTATAAATTAAATCCCAGGCACAATCAAAACAAGATGTATCACAATAAGCACTGGCCACTGTTTGAATATAAGAACCTATAATTAGGTAGAGGGAAGTGAAAGGAAGGGAGGGGTTCTGGAGGTAAGAAGGATAGTAGGATGAATCAGACATCATTACCCTACGTACATGTATAACTATACAACTGGTGGGATTCTACATCATATATAACCAGAAGAATGAGAAATTATACTCCATCTACATATGATGTATCAAAGTGCATTTTACTGTTGTGTATAACTAATTAGAATTTTAAAAAATTTTTTAAAAAGAACCTGTCCCTGATAAATTGGTATAGAAAAATTAATCAGGGCTGGGGTTGTGGCTCAGTGGTAGAGAGCACTTGCCTCGCATGTGTGGGGCACTGGGTTCGATCCTCAGCACCACATAAAATAAATAAATAAAGGTACTGTATTCATCTACAACTAAAAAAAATATTTAAAAAAAAGAAAAATTAATCAATTTGCTGAAATGTCTAGTGGCATGTACTATCTTCCAAATGCTTTGCATGTGAAATGTGAATCTTAATGCAGCCCAACTCAGTATTTCTGTTTGGTCCTAAGAGCTCAAGTGAGTCAAAACCTAGAGAATGAAATGAGGAGATCTGACTTGGCCCATGACATCTCTAGAGACCAGGCTGGTTCTTGGGATGTTTAATCTTGCCTATAGGGATATATGATACTAAACTCAAGTGGTTCAGACTGTGAAGGCTAGGTTCCACTTGGGGTTGAGAGGTCCTGCATGATTAACAAAGTGGCATAGTTCAGTGGGGAATACCGTAACCACTGCGTCAGACCTACAGCTCTTGCGTCAAATTAACTGGCTAGCAAAAGCTAAAATTTCTCTAAAGTAGAACTGTGAATACTAATTTTAAAGATGTAAATACTTAAATGTACAAAAATACATATCTCATGTGATTGGGGGAGGCATGTATGCTGGAACCATTGTTTAAACAAGAGCACAGAAGAAGAGAGTCTTGAGGACAGACCCTCCAGCCAAGAATCTTCAAGGGCTGGGGAAGGGCAGCCTAACCATCTGAGCAATAAAGATAGGCAGAGATCATCCTGTGAGAGCCTAAACATCTCATTTCATATATTCACTATAATGTGGGTCTCTGGTAATCCTAATGTTTAATACTTAT
Organism: Xerus rutilus; assembly: GCA_028644305.1. Lineage (NCBI taxonomy): Eukaryota > Metazoa > Chordata > Mammalia > Rodentia > Sciuridae > Xerus > Xerus rutilus. The sequence goes on from CM053403.1 coordinate 121,928,124, forward strand.
ATACACATGAATGCAAATTGACTCAAAGAACAGATCTCATCATATAATAAATAGAAATTTATGGTCAAAAAGTGTCTTCTTAACTGTAGATGGCCCCCAATAATCCTCACCTCCCAATATTCATGCCTCTCTAGTACGTGCTAGATTTAGTGGTTTTTTGTTTTAACTAGGGATTTAACCCAGGGGCACTTTACCACTAAGCTAGATCCCCAGAGCTTCTTTAGTTTTTATTTTGAGACAGGGTCTCATTAAGATGCTAAGGGACTCATTAATTGGCTAAGTCTAGCCTGGAACTTGTGATCCTCCTATCTTAACCTCCCAAGTGGCTGGGATTATAGGCATGCACCACCATGCCTGGCTTCTAGTGGCTTGCTTCTAAGGATAAAACTCCGTGTAAGTTACAAGATACCACTTCTGAGATTAGGTTACAAAAGGCTGTGTTATGTTTTCTTTCTCTCTCTCTTCCTGGCTTTTTAGGTCTAATAAAGCCAACTGCCATGTTGTATGCTGCCCTATGAAGTTCTCATGGCAAGAAGCTCTCGTGGCAAGGAATGAGGAGGGAGGCCACCGGCCAGCAGCCAGCAAAGAACTGAATTCTGTCAACAACTGTAGGAGTAAGCTGGGAAAACGATCCTTCTCCAGTCAAGCCTGGAAATGACTGTAGTTTGGCTGACCTCCTGATTACAGGCTTATGAGAGACTTTGAGCCAGAGGTTCCAACTAGGTCTTGCCTGTATTCACAGCCACATAAATAATACAATAATAAATATTATTTCAAGCCACTGAGTTTTGGGATAATTTGCTATAAGATAAATAACTAATAAAGATGCAATATAAATTGAAAGTGTATATAAAAAACTTGAAATGTTTTTAAGTTACAATAGTTGTAGCAAGTATACAGTCTCAGTTCTTAAGTCTATTTGGAGGTTTCAACTAATCCATTTCTTCACATGTTGGGGAACTGATGTAATTCCAACATATTTATCAACAGCTAAAAGGCCACAAAGCATTGACAGCAACACTGACTGACACTTAAATGAATAAAGTACAATAACAGTAATAATGATAATAATAATAATAAACTATCAGCATAATAATGAATTATCAGCATTTGTTTTGAATAGGTCAGCAGAAATACTCCGGTAGACTGGTTTAACTATATGGTATAAGAGATTCATCAGGAAACATTTCTATTTCTGAAATGTTGCACGATTCAAATACAAAACTACGGAAGCAGGTTCCCAAAGGCACCTTCAAAGAAGGCTTCATAAAGCAGAATTGTGCTTAACCTCCATCCATTATATTTGCTGAATAGATTTGAAAATAATATTTATTAATGTAAAAACTCAAAGAACGTATATAATACATGTGTGTTTTTTTTTTTGTAATTAAGACTGACTGGCCTTAGGAGATCACTAAATCATATTACAATGTAGTTTACATGTTGTCTACTACATTAAAGAAGTAATATATTACATACTATTAAAACATCACATATCTCAAGGGAATTCACATTCCATCAGTTTTACAGATATGGAACTTTATACCTAACACAAGGGCTTATCACAGAAGATAACATTAGACTCTTCAAAGGAATATTATTTCTGAATATGATGCATATTTCTATTCTTCCTCCTGTGCTCAGGAAGAGTGAATGAAATGAACTTGAGCAACTTATCTTCCTTTTTCACAAAGTATCTGCTCAATTTACTTACTGTTTGTTCATTGATTCTACAATTATTAACCACCTACTATAAGCAATAGGAACAAGCTGATGTTCAGGCATGACTCCTCCTTCCAAGGAACATAAATTTTAGAAGAAATTGTGATGCATGAATTAGAAAATAAGGTTAGACTTAGAGTGAGATAAACGCCTTGAGAGGAGAATGATTAAGTGCCTTGGCAATTTAGATACCAATGGATTTCATTTGGTTGAAAAAGTGGTCCCATGTAACAGGCAGTAATTAAATGGGGCTTTGAAAGATTCCAGACAAGAGGACCTAGTTCCTTTTCACTCCTCCAGCTATCATTCACCATTTCCCACAGTCACAAATTTCTTTTATTTCTTTAATCAAATTCTGCTTATCTAGCTTCTGGAGGTCTCTGGCTTTACCTAGAGTACCTCTTAGGAAGTTTTTTCTTCTCCAACCCCCAAATCCTGCCACATACCCTCTTTCTCCAAGCCTGGTTAACTCTGTGGTCCTTGGAGTATCAGCTGAAAGCACATTCTTGATGTAGCTATGGCCACACCCTTAGGAATGGCTGGGTATTTCTACTTGTTCTCCTTTGTTCTACCAGTACAACGATGATCCCTTCCATACTGTACTGTATATTCTCATGTCTTCCTCACACTGATAAATATGGAACTCATTTTGTAAGTAAAAGTATGCCACAAAAGGGATCTAAACAAGGGCATACAAGGATCTTAACTATATCTTAGAAAAATCACTTGACAGAAATGTGAGGTTCTAGTATGAAAAGAGCTGGTAAGAAAGTACAGAATTCTCTATAAAAGCTATACATTAAGTGAGAAAAGCAATTTATAAAGTACTATGTACAACATAATCCCACTTGAAGTACAGTATACATTAAAAACGGTGTACTTCAATATTAAAAAGGCAAGAAGGACACACATTAAAAGATTCAAATATTTAGTTGACTCTGGGTCATGTAAATATAGGTAATTCCTTTTATCTACTTTTAGGCACTTGTCTTTTATAAAATAGATAAAGGAACAAAAAGAATAAATTAGAGTCTCAAGTAAAAATAGTAATGAAAAAGATTAAGAAAGAAAATCTGAGTTATTTTATGGAGAAAAAAATCAACAAGAATTAACAGGATGGGAGCTGGGATTGTAGCTCAGTGGTAGAGCATTTACTCTAGCAAGTGTGAGGCACTGGGTTTGATCATTAGCACCACTTAAAAATAAAAAAATAAAGGCATTGTATCCACCTACAACTACAAATATTTTTTTAAAAAGGACTTAACAGGATGATTCCTAATTTTTTCCTATGGAGTACCCATAAAGACTATAATGTTTTTACAAAATAATAAATTCAAAGGGAAAGCTATGGAATCCTATTTGTATTTGTTTGTTTGTTTAATATTGAAGGCAAAACTAGGTAAAAAAGTATCTCATCACTGGGAATGTTTGACAAAAGATTAAGATAATCTAAGAGTGATAGATGATGGTGGAATACCATCCTCAGCTGCAGTGTGACATGTGACCAAAGCAGCAAGAGCATAGCTTCTCAGCAGGGTGGATAAAAGAGAGGTTTCACTAAAATTTAATACTGGACATTCATAGCAGCTTAGGGACTCAGAAACCTCGTACAACCAACAAAGAGGAAAGAATACATCAGAGCTGAGGGAGGGGAAACATAGTCTTGGTACTGAGAAACCTGAGGTCAACAATGCTGCTTAATCTTAGGTGATACTGCATTGCTGGTGCTTGAAAAGCATGCTGTGTGTCTCAGCTGGCTGTGGAGAGCTGAAGCAGGAGCTATCTTGGGGTGAGGGCCCCACTGCAACAAGTGTGGGACCCTAGTGATAAAAAAAAGAAAAAGAAAAAACCAAAAGCACACCACAGCCACAATATCTGGGCAGAGCCTACTGAGGAACCTAGGCTGGGTCTGATGGAACGTGAGTGAAATAGGCACAGAGTAAGACTGTACCCAGGGGGATTGAGTCAAAAGGCCAAAGGGGAGATCATTTTAATAAAGAAATAAAAGAAACCAAGCAGAACTCCCAGAAATGAAAGACACAATCAAATTAAAAACTCATTTAAGGGCATCACTAACAGATTAGATTGCATAGAAAACAGAACCTCAGCCCTTGTAGACAAAATTTTAGGCACTGAAGATAGGCTATATGATCTTGAGTATACAGAAGGCAGTAAAGGGAAAAAAATTATAGAATATAACCAGAACACACAAGAACTCTGGGACAATTTTAAAAGACCAAATCTGAGACTCGTTGAGATAGAAGAGAAACTGGAGACACAAACTAAAGGTATAAAGAAAATTTTCAATGACATAGTTACAGAACACAGAATCCCATATCAGAAACAAGATAGATACATACATACAGGAGTAGTTCCCTAGTAAAGGGAAAAATCCAACAAGAAGTTATACCAATAGTAAACATTTATGCCGCAAATATCAACACACCCAGGTACATGGAAAAAATACTCTATGATGTTAAATCCCACATAGACTCCAACACAATAATGCTGGGCGATTTAGATACATCCTTATCATCAGACAAGTCATTAAAACATAAAATCAATAAAGCTATCTCCAACCTAACAAACATTACAAATCAAATGGACCTAATAGATATCTACAGAATATTCTACCCCAAAACATCTGAATGTACTGTATCAGCTGTACATGGAACGTCTTCCAAAATAGATCATATTCTAGTGCACAAAGCAAACCTTAGCAAATACCAAATATATATAGAGAGATATAAATACAGATAGATAGATAGAAAGAATCCCATGTATCCTATCAAATCATCATGGAATGAAGCCAGAAATCAATAGCAAGAAAAATAATAGAAACCATGTGAACACATGGAGACTGATCGATGCTCTCTTAAATTAAAAATGGATTAAAAAAAGAAATGAGGGGCTGGGATTGTAGCTCAGCGGTAGAGCGCTTGCCTCGCATGCGTGAGGTCCTGGGTTCGATCCTCAGCACCACATACAAAGCAATAAAATAAAGACATTGTGTCCATCAAAAACTAAAAAAAAAAATATTTAAAAAAAAAAAAAGAAAAGAAAAGAAATGAGGAGAGAAATCAAAAAATTCTTAGAAATGAATGAGAACAGAGATACGACATACCAAAATCTCTGGGGCAGTACGAAAGCAGTTCTAAGAGAAAAATTTACATCACTGAGTGCCTATATTAAAAAATTAGATTCCCTATATTCCACCTCAAGGCCTTAGGAAAAGAATGAACTAACCCCAAACCCAGTAGAAGACAGGAAATAATTAAGACCGTAGCCAAAATCAATGAAATTGAGAATAAGCAAACAATACACAGGATGAATGCAACTAAGATTTGGTTCTTTGAAACAATAAATAAGATTAACAAACCCTTTGCCAAACTAAAGAAAAAGTAAGAAGAAGCAAATCGACAAGATCAGAAATGAAAAAGAATTGCACAGAATTACCAGAACCTATTTTGAAAATTCATACTCTAATAAAGTGGAAAATCTGGAAGACAATGACAAATTTCTAGACACATCTGACTTGCCCAGATTGAATCAGGAAGATACAGCAAACCTAAACAGACCAATATTAAGTAATGAAATGGAACAGCAATTAAGTCTTCCAAAAAAAGAAATGCCCAGGCACTGATAGCTTTTCCAACAGACCTTTACATAAGGATTAATACTGATCTTTCTCAAAGTATTCCATGAAATTGAAAGAGAACACTCCCAAATACATTTAATGAAGCCAGTGTAATACTGATACCAAAACCAGACAAAGACACATCAAAGAAAGAAAAATACAGACCAGTATCTCTGATGAACACAGATGCAAAAATCCTTAATAATTAGCAAACTGCATTTAAAAACACATCAAAAAAATAATACACCATGATCAAGTGGGTTTCATTCCAGGAATGCAGGATTTGTTCAGTATATGCAAATCAATAAATGCAATTCATCACTTACACAGAATCAAGGGGCAAAACCCACAATTATCTCAATAGATGCAGAAAAGCCTTTAATAAAATCCAACATGCATTCATGTTACAAACACTAGAGAAGCTAGGGATCAAAGGAACTTATCTCAATGTTGTAAAGGCCATTTATGACAAATCAAAAGCCAACAACATACTAAATGGAAAAAAACTAAAAGCATTTCCTCTGAATCAGGAACAAGACAAGGCTTTCCACTCTCACTATTCCTATTCAATATAGTCTTTGAAGCATTAGCCAGAGCAATCAGGTAAGAAAGGGAAACAAATAGGAAAAAAAAGTCAAACTATTTCTGTTTGATAACAATATTATCCTATACCCAGAAGGCTCAAAAAACTCCACCAGAAAACTTCTAGAGTTTATAAATGAGTTTAGCAAAGTAATAGGATACAAGACCAACACCCATAAATCAATAGCTTTCCTATACATTTTTTTGAGGGGAGTACTGGAGATTGAACACAGGGGCACTCGACCACTGAGCCATATCCCCAGCCCTATTTTGTGTTTTATGTAGAGACAGGGTCTCACTGAGTTGCTTAGCACCTCGCTGTTGCTGAGGCTGGCTTTGAACTCGCAATTCTCCTGTCTTAGCCTCCCTAAGTGCTGAAATTACAGGTTTGTGCCACTGCGCCCAGCTAGCTTTCATGTACTTCAACAGTGAATCAGCCAAGGAATACATCAGGAAAATAATCCAATTCACAAAGACCTCAAAAAAAATTAAATACTTGGGACTTAATCTAACCAAAGAGGTGAAAAAAAAAAAAAAAAGCTCTGCAATGAAAATTAAAGAACACTGAAGAAAGAAATTGAAGACTTTAAAAGATAGAAAGATACCCCATGTTCTTGAATAGGCAGATTCAATATTATCAAAATAGCCACACTACCAAAAACAATATACAGATTCAATATAATCCTCCTCAAAATAACCAATGACATTTTTTACAGAATTATAATTATTTTTTCTAATATGAATTCTTAAAATTCATTTGGAAGAATAAAAGACCCAGAATAACCAAAACAATACTAAGCAAGAAAAGAAAAGCAGGAGGCATCACAATACCCTGGTCTGAAATCATACTACAGAGCTGTAATAACAAAAACAGCAAAACAGACCAATGGAACAGGATAGAAAACAGAGACAAATCCACATACCTACAGCCATCCAATAATCAACAAAGGTGCCAAAAATATATTTTGGAGAAAAGACAGTCTTTTTAACAAATGATGCTAGGAAAACTACATAGCTATACATGGAAAAATGAAATCAGATTCCTCTCTCACCCTGCACAAAATGTAAATCAAAATGGATCAAAGACTTAGGAATTATATCAGAAACTTTACAATTGCTAGAAGAAAACACAGAGACAATACCCCATCATATAGATGCTGGCACTGACTTCCTTAACAAGAACCCCAAAGTTTAAGAAATAAAATGAAGAATCAATAAGTAGGTTGCCATCAAACTAAAAAGCTTCTGCACAGCAAAGGAGTGTGAAGAGTGTGAAGAGAGAGCCCACAGAATGGGAGAAGATCTTGGCTCCCTTGATAGGGAATTAATATCCAGAGTATATAAAAAATCAACACCAAGAAAACAAATAACCCAATCAATAAATGAGAAAAAGACCTAAAAAGAAACTTCTCAAAAGAAGAAGCACAGATAGCCACAAATATGTGAAAAAATGTTCCACATCTCCAGCCATCAGGAAAACGCAAATCAAAACGACACTTAGATTTCATCTCACTCTAGTCAGAATGGCCATGATCAAGAATATGAACAACAAATGCTGGCAAGGTTGTGGGGGGAAATGTACACTTGTAAATTGTTGGTGGAACTGCAGACTAGTACAACCACTCTGGAAAGCAGTATGGAGATTCCTCAGAAAACTAAGGATGGAAAATGATATGACCCAGCTATCCCACTCCTTGGTATTCTCCCAGAAGATCTAATATCCACATACTACAGCAATACAGACACTTCAATGTTTATAGCAACACAATTCACAATAGCTAAATTATGGAATCAACCCAGGTGTCCACCAATAGATGAACAGATTAAGAAATTGTGTTGTATATATACACAATGGAGTTCTACTCAGCCAAAAAAAAGTGAAATTTCAGCATTTGCCAGTAAATGGATGGAAATGAAGAATATCTTTCTAAGTCAATAGTCAAATAAGCCAAACTCAGAAACTCAGTGGTGAAATGTTTTATCTCATATGCAGAAACTAGAGTAAAATAAAAGAAAGGGAGAGAAAAGGATAGGATGATATAAATAATCAATCAAATATAAATTAATAGATGGGTGAAAGGAAGTCAAGAACAGCAGAAGGAAAATGGGAGACAGGAGAGAGAACAGAATGGAAGAGGGAGGAGGAAGGGGATCATGAACTGAAATCAATTTCCATGCATTTATGAATTTGTCAGGATGAACTCTACTACTACTACTATGGATAACTATAAAGTTCTAATAAAGACTTTTTTTTTTTGGTACCAAGGATTAAACTTAGGGACACTCAACCACTGAGCCACATCTCCAGCCCTATTTTCTATTCTATTTAGAGACAGGGTCTCACTGACTTGCTTAACCTCTCAAAGTTGCTGAGGCTGGCTCTGAACTTGTGATCCTCCTGTCTCAGCCTCCCAAACCACTGGGATTATAGGCATGTGCAATGGCGGCCGGCTAATAAAGAAAAAAATTTTTTAAAGACTTAAAATTTTTTTAAAATTTTAAAATGTAGATGAAGAGTCATCTGCATAGTAACTGCAAAGGAAAACACTATTCTAGATTTTAAAAGTGCAAGCTAAAGAACAGGGTAAGCTCATAGCTTGGGGGAAATACATGCTTTATGAACCTTTAAAAGAAAAATAAATCAAAGGAAGAGACAAAGAAGGAATAGTCTGAAGTAAAGGGAAATAACAGGTTCAAGAAGAAAGACACAATCATCTACATAAAATCTGCACTCAGGTGGAAGAAAATGATGCCTGAGAAATCTCTAAATTTGACAAGTATATGTAATATGTAAATTATCACATTTTCAGAAGTTAGAATCACTACCACCAAATTAAGTTTTACTTGGATGTTAAATAGCTAATATTTTTCTTTGATAAGTATCTTAATTGCTTACCTGCCTAGGAAAATTTACAGGATGAAATAGGTTAGAGAAGCTATAGAAGAGCATAAAATTTACTTCTCTCCATCTAAAGCGAACAAGTCCGTATGAATCATTATAAACACTCGAGAAATTTTCCTTGAATCTCAGCACATGTATTGCTTCAATGCTCATGTAGAATAGAGTGGTTCAGGGCTACCTATTTGGGACCCGTCCCTTGTAGGAGCAGTACTTCCTCTCTGTTTAAAGAAAAAAGGAAACTGTCACTTTATGGGGAGTGGGTGGAGAAAGAGAAAGAAGAGGAGATGGAAAAAGAAAAGAAGGAGAAAGAGGAGGAGGAGGAGGGAGAGTGGTTCAGAGTAATATGGAGTAAGCACACACCACCTAATCTCTCTGGCTGATGACAACTACAAACCAAGGACAGAATACAGAAGACAGAAAGACTCTAAAAAATAAGAGCAAGGAGGATTCAGGAAGAAATCAAAACAACCATATGGCAGTGAATTCTCCATTTTTGTTGTTGCAGAACTGGACTTAAAATCTTGATCTCTTCAAATCTGCCACAAAGAAAATGAGAAGTCACAGACTAGAAGAAAAGGTTTCACAACAAAAGACTTTAATATAGAAGATGTGAGGAATTCTCACAACTCAGTAATAAGAGAACAAATAACCAAATAAAAACATGGAGAGAAGTTATGGACCAATTCCTGACACACAAAAAAACATGTGTATGCACAACACACAGGAATGACAGTATATTAAGAGATACTCAATGTTTGCAGGGACACACAAAGTTAAACCACAAGGAGTTACCACTTCACACCTGATAAAATTTAGAATGACAACACCAAAAGCAACTGGAACCCTAAAGCATTGCTAGTACAGCAACTTTGTAGAAATATCTGGCCATTTCTTCTAAAGTTAATGCTTATAACATGGCTCAGCAATTCCACCCTAGGATCTTTATGCTAAACGTGATGGCATACTCCCACAAAAAGATGTTCATAATAGCTACATTCAAAATAAGCAACTGGAAATAACCCCAAACATTCGTCAATTGTTGAATGAATAAACAATTTCAGGTATATTCATATAATCAAATAGTACTCAGGAATAAAAGGGGTCAAGCAACTGATGCATGCAACAACATGAATGGATCTAACACATGTTCCTATGCATTTCTAGAATAGGCAAAAGAATCTATTGTGATAGAAATCGAGTCACATGGATTTGAAGAAGAATTAACTACAATCAGGAAAGAAAATTTCTCCTATGATAGAAATCTTTATCTTGATTGAGATGGTAGACACTTAAAGTATACATTTTATTGTATGTAAATTATGTGCCTGTAAGTTGATTCTATAATGCTATGTAAAATTTCATCCCCTCCAAATAAAAATATCTAGAAATATTGAATGAAAAATCAAAAGATGACCTCTATTCTGGAAACCACAAAACTTTGCTGAAACTAAAGAAAACTTTAATAGAAAATTATGGCATATTCATGGTATTGTCATAGATACTATCAAACTTCTAACAGGCTCTTCTGAGGAAAATAATAAATTGATTTTAAAATAAACTTAACAATGTACAAGATCTAAAATAATCAATGTAAACTGGAAAAAGAACAACGCAAAAAGACTATTACCTGACTTCAAGACTTAACATATTTCCCAATATGTACAGACTGTGTAGTCCCAGAGTAACAAGAAACAAATAATTAAATGGAATGGGATAGAGTTCACACACACAGTCGAATGACTTCCAACCTAGGTTCTAAATCAATTCACTGGGGAAATGAAAGTTAGCAGATGGTTCTGAAGCAGGAGGACAAATGTGAGGTGAGACTTGGCAATTTAGTGGGACCCTGCCTCAAAATAAAAAGTACTGAGAATATAGCTCATTGACAAAGCATCCTCTGGTTTAATCCCCAGTACCAGGGAGAAAAAAGTTGGTCCTAGAACTTCCTCTGATATACATAAGACGGGGAAAGTTCTTGACTCCCCATGCCACCTTGCAATTTTTTTTTTTTTTAAAATACTGAGGACTTAACACAGGGCCTCGAACATGGTAGGCAAACACTCTACCACTGACCTACATTCCCAGCCCTTTATATTTTATTTTGAGACAGAGTCTTGCTAAGTGCTCAGGCTTGCCTTGAAATTTCAATTTTCCTATCTCAGACTCCTCAGTAGCTAGGATCACAGGTGTGTGCCACTACACATGACTTAGATCTTGACCCTTATTACATATCATGAACGAATATCTATTCATATTGGATATACCTAACAGCAAAAGCTAAAACCACAAGAAATTATACGAGACTATCTTTACAACCTTGGAAGATTTCTTAGGAAACAAAAAACACTAACCATAAAAGGAAAATAAGTGACATAGTGAACTTCAGCAAAATTTAAAATTCTACTTTTCAAAAGACACCACTAATAAAATAAGTAGGAAAGTGAAAGACTAGAAAACCAAATATTCATTGTATGTGTGTATCTGATAAAGAATTCATACATAGAATATATAAAGAATTCCTATAACTCCACAAAAAAACAACCCAATTTAAAAATAGGCAAAGATTAGACATTTTCTCAGAGAATATATTCAAATGGCCCACAAACACATTAAAAAAATGTTCAGTATCACAAATCATCAGGAAAATGGAAATCAAAACCACAATAACAAAATAACAAATCTTTGTAAGGATGTTGAGAAAATATTACTATTGTGTGCTCTTGGTGGAAGTGCAAAAATGGTGTAGCTAGTAGGAAAAACAGTAAAGGTCTCTCAGTTAAAAATAGAACTATGATCCTGCCATCCCTCTTTCAGGGTATTTATCCAAACAATTACAACTAGGATCTCAAAGAGGTATTTGCACACCCCTGTTCACTGAAGCATTATTCACAGCAGCCAAGAGCTGTAAGCAACTTAAATATCCATCACCAGATGAATGATAAAGAAATTACAGAACACACCTACAAGAGAGTCTTAAAAAGGTCATTGAGCCTTGAAAAAAAAGGAAATCCTGTCTTAATGCTATGACATGAATAAATCTTAAAAACAAATACTTACTTCAAAAAACAGACAAGATATCTAAACTAGTCAAACTTCAGTTAAATCAGAAATTAGAATGTTGATTGCCAGGAGCAGGAAGGAGGAAAGGAAAGGGAACTCTGGTTCCATCGGTACACAGTGTTAGTTTTGCAAGTTGAAAAACTTCTAGAGATTTGTTGCACAATAACATGCACAGAATTAACACTAATACACTATATACTTTGAAATGGTTGATGAATTGGAGATGTAGCTTAGTGGTATAATGCTTGCCTACTATCTGCAAGGCCCTGAGTCTGATCCCCAGCACCACCAAAAAAAAGAAAAGAAAAACATAATAAACTTCTTAATTATTTACCACAATGTTTTTTAAAAAAAGACATTCAACAATGTGCATAGCAGCCTTTTTCATAATAGCTAAAACCTCTGGAAACAAATGAAATTGCAAAAGAGATTTTTAAAACTGTTTTACTCAGGTGGTAGAATGCTACTCAGCAATAAAAAGAAAAATACACTACCATATAAACAATATCATAAATAAAATTAAGTCCATTGTTATATCTTTGTGAAGTACTTAAGCTTATTGCCCATTTTTAAATTGGGTTGTCTTTTTAACATTGATTTCCAGGAGTTCTTTATATGTTCTGGATATGGGTTCACTGTCAAATACACTAATTCTCTTCTTCTATGCTACTGTTTTAATCATTAGTACAGTCTCTTTTTAAAAATATTTTTTAGTTTTCAATGGACTTTTATTTTATTTATTTATATGTGGTGCTGAGAATCCAACCCAGTGCCTCACACAAGCTAGGCAAGCGCTCTACCACTGAGCCACAACCCCAGCCCAGTAGTACAACCTTTAAAAATACATTGAGTGAAAGAATCTATTCCTAAAATCTAACAAAGTTCTAAATTCTAGAATAGGCAAAACTAAAATCTGAACAGTATTTGCAACACTAGGGAGGAGCTGCCTGGACAGGGTCAGGATAGAACTTACTGAGGTGATGGAATTCCATATCTTGATTGGGATGGAAAATACAAAAAATTATATATTTGTTCACTGAAAATACACAGTATCTGTGCAGTTTCATGCATGCAAACAACATCTAGGTAACTAAAAGAAAGAAAGCAATTATGATACAATCTTGACTCCACCAAAAGGTGATTTTCTTTAGACTATAGTAATGATATCAGAACCTTATATATAGTACCTCAAAACTAACTTCTAGGTAGATGCAAACATTCCCATCAATGTCTATACCCTCATCACACACACCCACTAAAAGGTAAATGCTAACATAAAATACATAAGGCCTGAAGTAACTATCATTGTCAAGGTCAAATCTTTCTTCTAAATATCTAAGAGTATTTCAGAGAAATAGTGTCAGACCAACCAAACACTCCTTATTTCATTTTTTATCTAAATAAAGAGAAAATAATGCTGAAACTATACAATGCCAAAACACAGCATATGTGTAGACCAGCTGTTATGAGAAGATAATACCATTTGCTCTCTAAACTACTTCACAGGAATGTCTTGAAGATTAATGAGATAATGGGTCAGATCCTTTTCAGTGAATAAACTACTTGCTGTGGGTAATTTGGATACTTCAGGGCACAGTAAATCCATCAGGCCACTAGGTTACAATTACCACACTAAAGCAAAGGGGCAGGCTTAAAAATTTACATTCTGATAATCAAGTTTTTATATTACTCATAATGGTGCTTTCTGAAGTACAATTTACACTTGAAATATACTTTAATTCCTTTTCTTTTAAACCAGCTTTTATTCTGTGAGTTAGATAATAAGCTCTTCCTTTCTTTTAATATTTAAGAGTTAATCATTATAGTAGGCACGCAAGGATAAAGAAATAAAAGTTGCAATCACTGCTCTCGAGAAGCTCAAAATTTAGTAAGAAAAGCATACAAATAAATTTAAATGCAATTTCCTGAAGCTTTTTTTTTTTTTAAATCCTACATACCTGGAATTACAAAAAATACCCTGGCTGGCCAAAAAATCCAAGATGGGAATGGAGGTCCAGGCATGAGTGTCAGAGAAGCCTTTGGGAAGCGGTGGCACCTGAATAGACCAACCCTGGAAGGATGCCACAATTGGTCCAAAGGGAAGACCTAAGGGATTGGGAAGAGAGGTCTGGGGCTAGACCAACAGAAAAGCAGAAAGCCAGGGAAGCAAAAGATACTGCTGGAGGATCCTCCAGTGCTGGGGCAGGGCAGGAGATGAAAATGGAGAGGGCAGAAAGGGCAGACGGAGAGGAATCCTAGAGTAAGAAATCAAATATATGCATCTGAAACTTGAGGGACAAATTTGGCAACTGACATCCTGAAGGAAGTAACTAAAATTATCACCCAAGAAGATCTGCAGGGTGTAGACTGCAGACTACACAGAAGTCCTGATAGCAGGAACAGATGAAGAAGTGACAGTCAAGAGAAACTTGGACTGCAGCAGGAGGTAGTAAAAAGGAAATGCCAGCAGAAGGTGCCGTGAAACCCCAGGAATAACCCACAGTTACAAGGAAAATGAGAAGACAGTTTTGACAGGTTTTGATCATCTGGGTGGTCCCAGAAGACCTCTAGCAAGAATGATTTCTGTGAGATGTAGGAGAACAATGGAGGAAATGAAGTTCATGCAAACCATGCTTTTAGTAAGTATGTCTGTGAAGGAAAGAGAGGACCATAGCTGGTAAGGGGTTTAGGCTAAAGGATGATCTTGAGTGGGAGCGAGAAATTTACTGTTACTTGTTTCTTCTTTTCTAGTTTGGGTTCAGTTTCATTTTGACAGTTTCCAATGTTTAAAACAGAAGAATCACTAGAAAGGGTGGAAATAACCAGGAAATAACTGGTAAAGACATAACACAGAAGAGAAGGATGGGATATAAAAGTGATTAAGAGATATCTGCAGGGCGGGGGTGGAATCCTAGAGTAAGGAATCAAATATATGCATCTGAAACTTAAGGGACAAATTTGGCAACTGACATCCTGAAGGAAGTAACTAAAGAGGTGGAAATATCTCTTTCACTGCAAAAGAAGAAAAAGCCCTGCATGATGGATTTAGATACCAAAGAGTTGGTAGTTGGTAAGAGGGAAGCTGAGGGAATTCATTTTCTTATTTTGGTATCATGGGAGCTTATTTCCTTTGAACCAGTACAGTTAGGCTGGCTTCTGGTTTCCCAAATACTTTAAAGAAAAAAAGCTAAATCTTATTCACCTAAAGTAACTGTAAAAGTAAGAGTGAAACAGCTACACAAAATTTCAGATATTCCACTGAAATGTTGATCTGATCCCCAGTACCACAAACACCCACATCCAGGCATATGCACACATATAAAGACCTCTTCGTGGAATTTTTAGAAATTTTCAAGGAGAGAGAACATTTCAATAAAAAAGACATTTCTTTTAATCATTTTTTTTAAAAAAGGCTGAAGCAACAATTTGTAGAATCTGTTATTTGTATTTAGGTTGAACTAATGTATGCATGAAAACTGACTCCCAAACTGTACTACACAGATATTCTCTACAACAGATTACAAATTTTATGTGCTCTTTGAAAAACTGAATTGATACCTCAAAGTGCCTGCTCCTTTCCATCCCTCTACTTCATAATACCTGTAAGAAATCACTGTTATTCATTTGGGGTTTTTTTTTGGGGGGGGGGGGAACGTCTCAAAAAATGTATGCTGTAAGCCATCAATAATGAATAGCATGAAATAAAACACTTTTCTATAATGATATTATTTCTAATGATATTAAAGGGTACATTTGTAAAATTTTTAATATAATAAATCTAAGAGAAATTAGATAAGAATAAATGCATTGGGGCTGGAGCTGTGGCTCAGTGGTAGAGCGCCTGCCTCGCATGCGTGTGTCACTGGGTTCGATCCTCAGCACCACATAAAAATAAATGAATAAAAATATTTTAAAAAGAATATATGCATTATATATTTATAAAATAAAATAATCATTTTTAAATGAAATAAGCAAAATGGTTACTGTGATTATTGTATGCTTCTTTCAAAGAATTTTCAAATGAGTAGATAAAGAAATAGTCATGTAAACACACACACACAAATATTTTTTTAAAAAAAGGTGCTTATGGCCACGATAGTCCTCTGCCCTGCCTTTCCATGACAGATCTAAAAGCTGTTAAAAATGAGAGACTGTCCCTTCCTGCCACAAAGAACTCAAGAAACAGGAAGAAGAAAAGTGTTACAGTCTCTCCCACATCTATTCTGTTTTCCACAGTTGCTGGTGAATGCCACCAGTCCCTCCCCAGGGCTACCCAGTCCACACCAGCTGCATCTTCAGACCACAACTAAGCCCATGTCCAACTCTTCCTGGGGCAAATACTAGTAGAAGAGAACACTCCTCTGAAGATGCAGAGGTTGTGGAACAAGCCACCCAATAGTTCTTTATCACCAAAGTCCTAGACCTGCACTAGAGAAGAAAACTCATTCCTTACCCAGCAGGCAGCCAGCCAGACCAGACATCCTCTCTCCCTCTCTGTCCCTCTCCGTGATGCAAATCCACACACATGCCCCAAATACCAAAACAGGCTTTTCAGTTAAGTATCAGTCATTAAGAAAATGGAGGTTAAAAATAAGGAAATTCACTTTGTAAAATGTATGCCCTTTTATGTAACTACAGACTTTTGGAGATTTCTTTCCTGAAATGTTTGCTTTCAGCAAAAAGAAAAACTTACTGTTGATGTGATCGATGTAGTAGACACCAATCTGAGGGTCAAACCCTGCTTCCCAGCCCCACGGCAGCTCATCCCCAACACAATCAGCAAATGACAAGGGCTTCGTTAACCTACAACAAACCAGAATAAATACACTGTGATTTTTTTCTGTCAGACCACATGTCAAGATTCAATATCCTAACCACAAGTTAGGTATCTAGGTTGCATTTCCTTTATGTTCTGATTACTTCCAGAGTTTGTACTACAGCATTTGAAATATTAAAGAAAGAAAAAAACACACAAGAATAAAATACAGACATGAATATCCAAAAAGGCAGAGTAAGTCGTTATCCCCTTTTAAAAGTTCAAGGCTTAAGACTGGGAAATAAATTTCTACAATTAATAATTCAAGCCATCTCAAAGCAAAGGGAACTCAAGCTGAAAGTGAGGAGGCCTGGGATCCAGTTCTAATTCTGTGGCAAAATAGCCGTCCCATTGAAAACAAAAATGTACCCAGGATTGAAGCACTGGTATCATGGAAATGATATCATTACTTCTAAAATAAGAATATATGCAATAATAATATGTACAAAATATGCAATAAGAATATATGCAAGAATAAGAATATATGCAACAAACTATACTAATTCAGATTTAAATGCTCTTATATAAATCAACTAAACACTCAACTGTGAGGTCTGCTATGAGTTTTCCTTGACAGGAAAGACAACATGTCTTCCTTTTATAAGTATCCCATATATATATAAGTCACTCAAGATAATTTTAATGGAACCAAACACAAAGAATTCATATACCAATATGATCTCACCCCTTTCTCCTAGCAATACTTTCTAAGATACTTTCTCTTTAATACTAATTATTCTCCAAAACTTTTTCTTTAAACCAATGGGGGGAACTACATGGTTTCCTAAGCAGAATACAGGTTTCAGACAAAATTGCAGATTTTTTTTTCCTTACTCCCTTTGTTTTCGCTTTTGTAATTTTCCCAGGTTGTTGGAGCAATCGTGGCAGGTTAACATTATAGATTAGTGAATGCCTTGTTGCAGGGTGGCTGCCACCAGTCCACATATTTTCTAATTTAATACACTGGCATCCCTGACATGGGTCTTACATATGAAATATTCTGGAATCCTTTTTATCTGTGCTAATGAATATCAAAGGTCTCATAGCTCACCTTAAATACAGGTCACTTCCAGAACCACATCTTCCATCAGAATAAGAAAGTGCATTATCTACCCTTCAGATTACTAGGAAAATGACAAGAAAAGAATTCCCAGGCCTAGTCTACAACAGTCCTCCAAGGACACAAAAGACCAGTGGATGAAAATAAGTGTCCCTTTTCTTTTTACCTTCCCACAGCATGAAATCTAGAGATGGCTCCAAGAATACTGGCCTTTGAAACCAGCTCAGCTGACAGAAGCAGTAATGAGGGTAACCACCTCTACCACTAACACGCCATAAGACCTTTTAACTGCACTTCTCTACCTCAATTTCCTTCTCTTAAGTTATGATCACACCTCCACACACACATCCTCTCCCTGCAATTTAATTACTTCCTAAGATTGATGTGAGGACAAAAAGGAATTAACTTGGAATAGTAACCAGAACAGAGTAAATAGTCAATATTAATGATTAACAACACAAACACGACATGTGAATTCTCTCTCAATTCCTAAGAGGAACCAAGTCAGGTGGCACAGTACTAAACAGTAGTTCTCAATACAGTTCCAGGACCAGCAGCATCAAAAGAATAATTCTGGAACTCTATGGTATACCTACAAAATCAGAAACTCTATGACCCAGCAATATATGCTCTCCAGGTAATTCTACTGCCTGCTAAAATTTTGGAAACACTGGCTTAGAAGTTAAGAGTTTGATATTTTGCAACAAAGAAATCTGCATTCAACTCCTTATTCTATGACTTACTCACTGCACACACTAGGGCAAGTTATTAACTTTAAAAGCCCCAGTTCCCGTTTATTTTTGAAAAGAGGTCAGGGGGAAAGGGTAGATTGTAAAGTTTAAATGAGAACTAGACAATATACCACCTGGCAAACGGTAAGCTTTAATATATGTTAAATGAGTGAAATGAAATCTGCGATGTTTAAGCTATCTGCCCCAAAATGCTAACTTGCCATATTTGTTTTGTAATAATGGAGTAAATCTGAGTACAAAAAATTATGCTCAAATTCCATCTCATATCTTAAGTTGCCCAGGAAAATCGATGCTTCTTTTGAGAAAGGAATTAAATATCCTATCAAAAAAATCCCATGCCAGGGCTGGGGTTGTGGCTCAGTAGCAGAGCACTTGCCTATCATGTGTGAGGTACTGGATTCAGTTCTCAGCACCATATATAAATAAATAAAAGTCCACTGACAGCTAAAAAATATTTTTTAAAAAAATCCCATGCCAGAGAAAGTGGCCTTATCTGCTTTCACTGCTTGTAAAAATATCTCTTTGACTACCTCAATAAAGCTGACCAGAGTAAGCTCCTATGTCAACTTGCCCTGCACATGAATTCTGTTTCCCTAATACCTTTATCAATGTTGTCATAGGCACACATAGTCTGAAGAAATGAAAAATGAGAAGATATGAAAATGGCAAGTTTAAGTGACAAAAAAGAGACAAATTTACATGCTTAAGCCTGAGTATGATATGAATATGTTTATTATTCTTATAATTAAAAGAAGTTATAAAAGCATCAGTGTGTGTGCTGTGATTACAATTATGGTAACTTGATTACACTTGGAAATAATTCAGCTTTTCCTGTGAATTTGTCAACAGATAATAAGTATTTAACTGTCATTGTTATAAGACTAAAATTACAGCTGCAAGGATAGATATAATTATGAACTCAGTGAATAATTCAGAAGTTTCCATTCCTGAAAATTTAATGTAAAAATTTCTTGGCAACTTTACTTTAAAAGTCAATTTAAACAAGGGAAATTTATTATTCTGTATAATTAATATGGACTAATTAAAAAATGTCAGTTTAATACTATATTTTATATATCTACAAAATACCTTTTTATGTACTCTATTAGTAAGTAAAACCACTAAATACCTAATTGTAAATATTAAAAGTTTTAGGATTGAATTCTTACACAAATCACAAAATATATTGAATAACATCCTCAGAAACTGAACATACAAAATCAAGGACCCATTTACACACTGATACTCTGATAAAAAGAAAATAACTACTATGATATACCTAGTTAATATTTCTCCCTCAGTCTATAAATATATTCAGTCCCCTCATCCCAAAAAACCCTTTCCTCAAACTTTTTGGCTACTCCCTGGACATTTACGTCCTAATCATTCACTCACTCTAAGCTGGAGATTTTAAATCTGGAGGACTTCAGAAGGCCCTCCCTACCAAAATCTCCTTTCTGCCACCTAACACCTAAACCCATAGTTATTTCACAAATAAAATATACATATACACATATACACATATATATATATGTATGTGTATATATAGTATTTTTTTTTAATATTGGTGGTCCTACAGATTGAACCTAGAGCCTTGCACATGCGGGGCAAGTGTTCTACCACTGAGCTGTCCTCTCAATTTGATTTTCAGACAGCATCTTGCTAAGATGCCCAGGCTAGCCTCAAACTTGGATCCTCTTGCCTCAACCAGCCAAGTAACTGGAATTACATGTGTGCTAACACACTTGACCATGAATATACTCTTCAAAGGCAATACTTGTAGGTAATTCACCTTTGAAAGAGCACAAAGCTTATGCTGTTGGTCTTAGGACCCAGATACATTACTTACAAAAGTTTCATGTTTACAATAGTCTATTGAAAATGAGTCAATTTTTACATATAATTATTATACCAGTAATGTGAAACTTTTACCAAATGCTTATCATGTACTCATATGCTTTAATACATGTAAAATGTGTGAATTAAATCCTAAAATTCTACAAAACACATAATATCCACTTGAACAGTCTATACAGGAACAAAACCCTATCTGTAATCAAAGACGCATGTGTTTAGGCAACACATACTTCTCTAGTGAGCAGTTACACTAAAGGCAGTAATGGCTGCATAATCTGCTGCCTGGGCCTTCACGCTGCAAACGTTCACAATGAACACTATGAAGAAGCAAAAAGCAGAGTCTAATCACAAATAAAAGGAAAAACACGTATCAAAGGCACACAACTCTTATTAAATTCCTTAAGTATTTGACCAAAGATATAAAGTAGCTTTAAAAAAAAAAAAAAATACCCTTGGGGGAGTGTGCTGGGGGCTGAACCAATGAGCACTTTACCCCTGCCCTTTTTAGTTTGAGACAGGGCTCACTAAATTGCTGAGGGTCTTGCTAAATCTCACTGAGGCTGGCCTTGAACTTGCAATCCTCCTGCATCAGCCTCCCAAGTCACTGCGATTATGTTATGGTTTGGAAGTCTCATGTGTGAGACAATGCAAGAAGGTTCAGAGAAGAAATGATTTGGCTGTGAGAGTCAGTGAATTGATCCCCTGATAGGGATTAATTTCAGTTACTACTAAAGTGGTAGGGGTACTGGAGGAGGTGGGGGTTGGGGGTGTGGTTTTGGAGTATACATTTGTATGTAGCAAGTAGAGACTTCGCTCTTTGCTTTCTGATCATCATGTGAGTTGATTCCCTTTGCCACACTAATGGAGCCAGCCACTTATGGACTGAGACCTCTGAAACCATGAGCCTCTAAATAAACCTTTCCTTCCCTACAATTGTTCTGGTTGAGTCCTTAGTCACAGCAGCAAAAAAGCTGACTAAAACAACTTACTTATCTCTTTTTTACATTACAATTGTTATTTATAGTTTAAACAATAGTTTCTAAATAAACTGATATAATTTATGTACATATTTCTTAAACATGTTATAAAATGAAACCAACTTAACTGTTTATACTGTCTGCCTATTTAAGCTAAAAGAGTTGGTGCTAATGAACACAGAATCAACCTGAAAATGTTGGTGGAAAGGAACTTTTCTCAAACCTAAGTGTGCATCCATTTCAACTTCAAAAAGTTTATTAAAACACAGATGGCTCAAAATCAAACTTTCAGACTTGTTACATCTGCAATGGGTCCTGAGAATTTGCATTTCCAGGTGATGCTGATGGTGTTGGTGCCTGTTTAAACTGTGTGCGCCTGTAATCCCAGCGGCTCAGGAGACTGAGACAGGAGAATTGTGAGTTCAAAGCCAGCTTCAGCAATGGTGAAGCACTAAGCAACTCAGTGAGACCCTATCTCTAATAAAATACAAATAGGGCTGGGGCTGTGGCTCAGTGGCCAAGTCCTCCTGAGTTCAAACCCCGGTACCAAAAAAAAAAAAAGAACCACTGTTTAAAGGGCACAAATTACATCCATAATCCAACCAGTTGGTGGAGAAATGAAAAACAATTCAATTTAAAAACAAACCTGGAGTGCTTCTGACTAGGCTTCAGAAGTATCTGTTATGAAAATAACAGACTGAAAAACTTAAACAGAATTAATGGCTTAGTAATCCTCAGATTTGGAACTAACCACCTCATTCAGTATTAAGTAAACATTTCATCGAAAAACATTCAACTAATTTCAAAATAAGTTCATCAACATCAAGGTTTTCTGTTTCCTTCATTTTCTCATTTATATATAAAATAGCATCAAGTACTCAAGATCATTAGTCATTAGGGAAATGCATATCAAAACAAGAGTAAAGTACCAGCTCATATCCAATAAAAGAGCTATTTTTTAAAAAGCAGAAAATAAACAAGCATTGACAAAGATGTGGAGAAATGGGAATCCTGTACATTGTTGATGGGAATGTAAAATGGTGGTGCAGCCTTTGCAGAAATGGCTTAGTATTTCCTTGAAAACTTAAGACATAAAATTATATGAGCACAATACCACGCCTAGGTCTATTACTGAAAAAAAAATAAGCACTCAAATAATGCATGCATGTTCATAGCAGCATTATTTACAACATCCAAAAGGATGAATACAGCCCAAATTTCTATCAACAGATGAACAAATTGTTTTATACACATGCAATGGAATATCACTTAGCCCTATAGTACTTATTATATGCTATAATATGGGTGCATCTTGAGTGAGACTTAATTTTAAGCCTAATTAAGTTTTTATTTTGTTTTCCTTTGTCTTAGTGAAAAACAGTTCTGGTGAAGATATGAGAAAATCAGTTGTTTTCATACATTGCTGGTTACTCTGCAACTCAATACAATCCTTGTAAGAAACGAGTTGGCAGTATTTTAAAAAAAAAAAAAACATTTAAAATGTTTCTGGTCATGGTGGCACAAGCCTGTAATCCAGCAATCTGGGAGGCTGAGGGAGGAGCATTCCAAGTTCGAGGCCAACCTAGAGAGACCTAAGGCAACTTAGTAAGACCCTGTCTCAAAATAAAAAATAATAAGGACTAGAGATGTGGCTCAGTGGAGAGCAACCCTAGTTCAATCCCCAGTAACAAAAAATAATAATAATATTTAAAATGTTAACTCCATTTAGCCTAGGAATGCTATTTGTGCAGTGTTCTTGAACTCTGTCCCACTTATTCACCTCTACCAAGAGTAATTTGTCAGCTAGGGCATCTTACTACACTGCTGTCTCTCCCTTGGCCTTGTTCTTTTTGGTTTCTATAGCATAATGTCTACCTCATACCAAGCTGGCACATAATAAATGTTGATTAAATGGATGACTGTTAGGGGGGAAAGGCAGAAATAAAGAAGAATGATATGATGGGAAGGATTGTAAACTATTGTTTTAAGATTTTACGTTTACAGCCAGGCATGATGGTACACACCTGTAATCTCAGCAATTTGAGAAGCTGAGGCAGGGAGGATCAAAAGTTCAAGGCCAGCCTTAGTTAGCATCTTAGGGAAATCCTGTCTCAAAATTTTAAAAAGGGCTGGGGGTGCAGCTCAGTGGTAAATTCAATCTTCAGTACAGCCAAAAAAAGTAATAATATATATTATATATAATGTTTATGTAGTTACGATGGTAAATGTATTCACTCAAATATTAACAGAAATACTGATATTAAGGTGATAGTTGACAAATACATTATCTGACAGGACAGGGTTGGAGAAAATTTTTTAGTACTGTATTAAAACATTTGGTTTTGTGACTTATTTTTACTTATTATAATTACATTATGCATCATAATGAATAGCTCAATCAAAAACATTCTTAGTTACAAAGGATATAACAGAGTTTATCTCAGATGTTTCAGTAATTCAAGTTTAAAAAAAAGTGCTTTTACTTCACAGAAGAAACACAGCAGTCAAGCAAACACTTCAAGCTGAACCCTTTTCTCTCCTTACAGCCAAGAAATGTTTGCTTGTTGGATTATTTGGTTTTGAAAATAGT
The DNA here is from genome assembly GCA_028644305.1 of Xerus rutilus. Classification (NCBI taxonomy): domain Eukaryota; kingdom Metazoa; phylum Chordata; class Mammalia; order Rodentia; family Sciuridae; genus Xerus; species Xerus rutilus. The sequence continues at coordinate 121,952,079 of CM053403.1, forward strand.
TTGAGAATTTAAGTGGTTGTGCCAGCCAAGGGGGTTGGACTGTTTGAGAGAGGAAGAGGACTTAAAGGATTATTGTCCTGTAAACAAACAAACAACAAAAATCCACCAAGGCTACCTGATTCCCCAACCTGTGGTTCAACAACACATAGTTTTACCACAGATAATAACTGTTCAAGAATGAAGACTGGAAAAGCTTGAGTATTCACTCTGGAGAATGTACTTCAGTCGGCACAATGAAAAACTACACCCATATGAATGGACAGTGCCAGGTTATCCTAAACCCCTCTTTTAAAGAGGTTAATTCAATGATTAAAATTAACTTGTATTACTTTTACTAAAACTAGAAAGATTTTTAAAAATTCCCTTAGCCACAACAGAGAGGGACATCCCAGTTAACAACATGATGTGTTGCCTTCCAGGCTGTTTTAAAATAAATATATACTTATGTATATATAATAAAAATGTGCATATTTTACAAAATTGATACCAGGCTAAACAAACTATTCATATACTATAGTTAGGATAGGCTATTATTATTATTATTAAAGTCCCTCCACTTTCCTACAGAATGATAACTACTGCAATATTTTGATACTTTTTCAGTCCATAAATTCATATTCTTTATAAAAACATACAAACAGGCTCATATTATATGCATTTTCTCTGACTTAAAGCAGTGCCATATAAGTTAGAATTCTTTCAATGAGCATACATAAGTTTACTTAAGTCTTTTAATATTTGCATACATTGAGAGGGTCATAGTCTGTTATTCAACTAATCATCAATTGACAGTTTTCAAGAACTAATGTTAAGATGAATGTGCTTGTAAATATTTACATCTATGCAAGTTACCTCTTAGAATCCATTCTAGTAGTTGGTCAAAGAATATTCACATTTTTTTAAGGTACAAAATGTCAGTATGTATTAGGAAAGTGTTTTCAAAGCCATATTAACTAATATTTAAATTATTTAATTCTGATAGATGTTCTCCAGGTGGACTTCAGCAATTTGCACTCTCACTCACAAAAGAAATGAATGCATATATTACCCACATCCTACCACCCCAAGATATTGATTGGGGTTGGGCTAATCTAATTATTCCAAATTGACTATCCCTTAGCTGAAACGCTTGAGATCAGACATGTTTAGATTTGGGATTTTTTTGGAGAGGAAGAGAAGGGATAATTGAGATATTCTGGGGATTGAACTCAAGTCTAAAGACAAAAATCACTGATGTTTCATATACAATTTATATACATACACACAGCTTGAAGCTAATTTTATACAATAACTTAAATAATTTTGTGTATGAAACAAGATTACACGTTCTGAAATTTTCCACTTGTGTAGTAATGTTGGAGTTCAAAAAGTTTTGGATTTTGGAGCATTTCAGGTGTCAAATTTTGAATTATGAATGCTCAATCTACAGTAACAGTATGTTACTGTTCACAGGAACAGTAACTACCTGTGTTCTCCTCATCACTTCAACCACAGGGAAGCTTAATGTAGGCAATTATCAGCATACTGGAATTTAATAATTGTAAACCTCTATTTTTTTTAAGTAGCATTATGGATGTTTAAGTCCATAAACATTTCCCATTAAGTGTACAAAGTTACTTTGAGTAAATTTATGCAGGTAAAAGCACCAGTTTGGCACAGTTCTACCACTCCAAAAAGATCTCTTCAATCTATTTACAGTCACTCCTAACCCTACCTCCACCTCAGGCAACCACTAATTTACTTTGTCTTTATAAGATTTGCCTTTTCTGGAGTTTCCTTGGCACAGAATCACAAAATTTGTGGTTTTCTGTGTCAGTCTTCCTTCATGTATCATAGTGTTTTTGAAGTATAACATGTTGTTCCATGTATCAAGAATTTGTTCCTTTTATGACTGAATTTATTCCACTGCACAGATACACTGTTTTGTTTACTTATTTATAAATTAATAGACATTTGGATTGTTTCTACTTTGAACTATTATGAATAATGCTGCTGTGAACATTTGCATCCCAACCTAAGTTTGGAGAGAAGAAAAAAACGATTAAACTTCAAGCTTGGTGGGAAGGGCCAGGTTTCACGACACAGTTGGCACAAGTTATTGACAGAGTGTTCTACAAATACCGAACATCAGAAAAGAAAGAAAAAACAGGTAGCTACAACAAGATACCTTCATTAAAACTAGGATATCATGAGAAAAGGTGGCAGAGAAAAGAAATACTATACTATTTCACAGCTGAAGCAGGACTTCTGCAATGCAGATTCCTATGACATGAACTACTGGAAAATGTACCAATAATGAGTCAAGGGGAAACCAGTTAGCCTGATTACATAGGCAGCAAACACATTCTTTTATACATGCAATTTCCTCTACCTGAAATATCTTCTCTCCACTTTTCCACCTCCTGCCCCTTTCTCAGTTTTACCCTTACAGTTTTCCTTTACTATTCCGTTTCCTTAAAAATTAATTAAAACATCATTTTCTCATGGAAGTCATCCTATTCCCTAGCCTGTCACTATTTAGTGACATTTCATAAAGCTTTGGTTTTGGTAACATTTTCCCATTCAAATATTACATTTTCCTATTGCATTTTTTAGTTTACTTGCCTATTGAGTTCCCAGTGGTTTTTCAGCTTTACATTCCAAGCACATAGCATGGTCACGGTGCTCAACAGATGTTTCTTAGAGAAAACAGTGAGTGAGTGATTTCCAGCTGATGCTTCTGTAGAACTCCAGATTTATTAAAGGCAGACCTACCTACATTCCATGAGGATGTCTAATACAACTCTTGATTTCCCCTACACAACTACTTCTTCCAAACTTCTCTCTCCTCCCCACAAACAAACTTATCTTAGAATCTCAATCCTGATGCTTAAGTCACAACCAGGCGGCAGTAATCCTCCATGCCCTCCACCTCAACAACTCCATGTTCAAGGCATCAAAGTCCTGCAGGCTTACCCTCCAGAACATGTCCTCAATCAACACAACCTTCCCCACCACTGCCTCTCTAATCAAAGCCACAAACATCTCTTGTCTGAACTGCTACCAAAACTTCCTAACTGGTTGCTACATTTCCACTCTTGTCTCTCTACAATTCATTCTCCATACAGCAGGTTGTGGTCCTTTAAAAACAGTTTAAATATTTTTATGTAAAATTGTAGTAAGGGCTGGGAATGTGGCTCAGAGGTAGAGTGCTCACCTAGCATGCCTAAGGCACTGAGTTCAATGTCCAGCAGTGTGTGTGTGGGGGGGGGGGGGGGTTGTAGTTAAGAAATTATAAGAACATATCCTTGTAAAATATTAAAGTATTGTAGCCGGGCGCGGTGGCTCAAGCCTGTAATCCCAGCACTTAGGGAGGCTGAGACCGGAGAATTGCAAGGTCAAAGCCAGCCTCAGCAACGGCGAGATGCTAAGCAACTCAGTGGGACCCTGTCTCTACATAAAACACAAAATGGGGCTGGGGATGTGGCTCAGTGGTCGAGTGCCCCTGAGTTCAATCCCCGGTACCAAAAAAAAAAAAAATTAAAGTATTGTAAATAACACTCAAGTTCCATCTGACTTACAGCTCTCATCCAGATTCCCACACTTCTCTCTTTAAAAATGCCCTCTACACAAGTAGTGTGTGACTTTCCAGACTTTTCTCTACATACAACCTAGAAAATACATATTGTTGTCTTTTTAACGTAAGTAAATACTGTGTATTCTTCTGTATTTTTCATTCAACAATATGACTTTTCATGTTGCTACCCTATTTTTTAGTAAGTTCAGACCACAGTTTATTTACCCTTTTTGTACAGTTAGTACTAACAAACATTTTAATCTTAGGTTAGACACTGACGAGTATTTTGCTCAGATGCAGGTTTAAAAAGTTAACCTCAGAAGAGCTACCTGTCACATAGCTAAACACATGTACAAAGGATGGCAAGCAGCTCCTGCAGGAAAGTGGCTATGGCCATCCTACCTGACTGGGGGAGCTGCTGGTTCTGCTTCTGAAATGTTCAACTGTGTGGTGCTTACTTCTACCTACCATGCATCAGGCTCCCTGATTTAAAGGCACAGGTGTTGTAAGAAAGGAGAGTTGTAAGAACCAAGTCTTCATGACTTTGGTTTTACTTCCATCCTATGGTTTTTGCTTTATAGTCTCACAACCATTTAGAGACAACGCAAATGAATTACATAATGAATCACATAATATTCACATTTGGTGGTGCTGGGGATTGAACTCAGGGACTTCTGCATGCTAGGCAAGCACTTTACCAAATGAGCTACACCCCCTATTCTGCCAATCTTTCCTGGGTAAACACATCTTGTTGGTCTGGCCATATGAACACTGCGTGCCTGCCAGATTTAACTCAACAATTTTCCTGATTGCAGAGTGATCACTTAGCACAACGTGGTCTTTTACTAAGATCTTTACATGACTGACTCAAATGGAATTATTTAGCATTTGACTATCAGTGATTGTCCAAGGTCTCCAAGTGGGAAAGAGACTCCCAAAAAAGCACAAGCCTTCTAGAATGTGAAGACTATAAAGGCATCTGACCAGATTCCCAGACAATTAAACCAAGTCAGACTGCTTCCAAAGAAAGCTGTGAGAAGGTAAACGAATCACACAATCTCCGTGCACCTGCAGCTTTCCATGCTGGAGAAAAAGCACATGCTGGAGAGCATACCTAAGATTTCAAAGACAACTGTTTATGGACATGCAAAACATTATGTCTACATTCATAAATGTTACTCTGATTTCTTTTTGAAACATTGGCTAAGGCTTTTTAAACTCAGAAATAAGTCTTAAGTACATTCAGTTTCTACAGAATGCCTGTTCACATATTTTATATATGTCTTATTTAACAAAAGACATATCCTTTTTACTTAGCCAATCTTGAATCTTCGTAACAAAAGACTAACAAATATTAAAGCTTCTAAAACACAGGGTTCTAGAATTTTCTTTTTCAAATTCTTTGTATTAAATTACTTTCTATTAATTTTACAAAGGTTACATTTTAAGTTATTAATATCAGAATCTAATTCGATTCTTTTATGATATGTGTTAATTTTTGACCAAGACAAATTGAACTGTTTTAAACACACATTTTTAGTGATCAAACACATCAGCAGTGAACAGTCCTGCAATTTATGGTTTACATGATTATTTTACTTATTTTAGTCTTTAGTTGACTTGATATAATATGAGCAAGAAGTAGTTATCTGTTATAGAAGTCACTAAGATTTAAAATTTGCTTGTTACCTCAGCAGAGTTGACTAATATATAAATCCACCTAAAATAGTTCCTATTTATCTTATCACCCAGTTTATTTCTTACTGATATCATCTTTCACCCTACCTCTCCACAACTTGTTTTGACCAGCACTACAATCCATAGCAGGGAGAACAATGGTGGGTGCTCATTCAACACGTGTTCAATGAATCTATTTTCTGTTGCCCTCCACATCCTGATGACCCCATCAACCACACATTAAGTCACTCCTAGGATACTAGGCTTTTGCAAGTATTTGTTTTACAAAAACACCTCATCCTGACCCCAAGTACAACTAACATACAAACTGAAAGAATCACAGATTTTTTTAAACCTCCTGGGTTAGAATTCCAAGAATCAAATATCAGAGAACTAAGAAATGCTCCTAAGCAGCCCAAGGAACAGCATTAACATGCCACAAATCAATTTCATACCTAGCATTTGCTTTACTAGTTAAGCATGATTGAATTTTTATAACTTATGTGGAGATTTTCTTTGCTGGTATTTCCTTGTGCACTCTAGCCTCTATTTTCCTCTGGCATAGCACCAGATCCTCCAAGCAGTAAAAATTAGACATATGGAATGTGAGGAATGTCTGATAACTTCAGAGATCAGTCCTTAGTCATAAACAAAAATGCATGCCCTTTGAGCTTAGACTCAAATTCAACTGAAGCAAACAAAAGTCATGTGCCTGAATGCTGGCCAAGTTTGCAAGGTGGGCTGGGAAAACCCTGAACATAGTTCTTAATAACTGTAAAGATAAATACTACTTCTTTATTTTAAATGTTCATAAGTTGTGCAAAGCATGGCTTGCTTAAATTTTAGATTAGTAGCACCTGACTTTGAAAAACAAACCATTAAAATTCTTTATAAAATCAAATCTGTTCCCATATGCCGTCATTAACATCTCCTTATAGATAAGGGCCACATCTTTAGTTATTTATCAAGTTCTGTATATGCCAACAGTGGTCCAGATTAACTTAAAGCAAAATTATAAATACCAAAATCAAAAGCTAATTGTTATAGTCCAAAAGAAAAATAACACGCAACTGTAGCATGTTTATCTCAACTGAATCCCACTTCTCAAGGGGACAGAAAAGGTATAGAGAATTTTTGAAACACTAGATATTAGATGCCATTGTGGAACTATTCTTCATATGTCCATAGGTATGATAATGGTTCTCTAAGACAGTATTTTCATTCTTGGGAATACATATGCTGAACTATTTAGGAGTGAAGGGCCATGATGTCTCTAACTTACCTTCAAATGTTACAGTAAAAAGTAAACATAAATACATTTACTTTACACATGCACATACACATTTGCAGAATATTGCACATGTGTGCATACATACACACACATGCAGAGATAAGAGGGAAGAGATAAGGCAAATGTGGCAAAAAGTTAACTGTCAGATCCAAGTGGAAATACATATACAGCTGTTCATTCTACTGTTTTCATTTTTTCATGTTTGACATTTTTCATAAGAAGTTGGGAGGGAAAAAAAATCTATCACTAAGGAACTTCCAGGAACAGTACTGATTCAGTACATGTACTTACCTACACAGTCCCTCTAAAAAACGGCCAAAAGGGTTTTCTTAAAAAACATAAATACAAAAGGAAAAACAGCAGGTCAACAGATAAGCACAACAAAATCTAGGGTGGCAGAAAGCAAATGGCAGAGTGGTAAGTGACTTAGGAGATCTGAAAAACAGGAAACATAAATCAGCACTAGAGAAAACCTAAAAGCAGATCAATTCCTACTGCAACAGCTTAAATGGCTCAGGAATTTCAGCATCAAGGACTTCAGACAATAGAGTGTAACTGTGAAGGACTCCTAAAAGTCTGTTAAGAGGCAGTCAGATGCCCAGCCTGCCTTGGCCCAACCTAGCAAAAGCTGAAAGTATTCTCTAAAGGAGATCAGAGGGACTGTGGGCTTCCAGGCAGCTGGTGCAGTGAAAAGGAGGAGTACCTTTCTAAAAACAGGAAGATGAAGAGAACATGAACACACGGAACAGCAAATCCCCAAACTCCCTTCCCTTCGCTCAGCCTTGCAAAACTCCAGGAACTAGAATTACATTTGCCAAGAGGCAACTGGTGGAGTGGTTCCTGGGAAAACAAACCAGTCTGAGAGGAAAGCTCTATTGACATTCACTTCTGGGAGTGCCTCGATTGGAGAGGCTGAGCCAGGTCACTACCATACAACTAAGCCCCACGCACTAGGACAGAGCTTTCAGTTTATTGTGCCTCATTCGTTGTTTTGTTGTGTGTGTGTGTGTGTGTTTTTTTTAAGTTGTAAATGAACACAATACATTTATTTATTTACTTACTTATTTACCTATTTATGTACTTTTTTACTTATATGGTGCTGCGAACCCTGGGCCTCACACGTGCTGGGCAAGTATTCTACCACCCAGCCACAACCCCAGCCCCTACCTCATTCTTAAATATGATTGACAGCTTTATTGGTCAAAACAGGCTGGGTAATATTGCAGTAAAAACCACCACCAGTCTCACTAGCCAACATAATCACAACCAACATTTTTTCTCACTCAAGCCAAGTCCAAAGTGGTGCTGGATGCTTCCCCAGGCAGCTAGCCTCCACAGCATGGCTCAGCATTCCAAACTGCATCTCCAGTGCTGTGGCACCTCCAACAACACAAGCATCAAGCATCCCGGCAGGGGAGACATGCAGTCACTTCTGTTGTCCATCTACTAGGCAAAATAAGTCATATAGAAGCAGGGAGGTTAGCCAGGTGCAGTGGCTCAAGCCTGTAATCCCAGCACTTAGGGAGACTGACAGGAGAATCGCGAGTTCAAAGCCAGCCTCAGCAACGGCGAGGCGCTAAGCAACTCAGTGAGACCCTGTCTCTACATAAAACACAAAATAGGGCTGGGGATGTGGCTCAGTGGTCAAGTACCCCTGAGTTCAATCTCCAGTACCAAAAAAAAGAAGAAGCGGGGAGGTTAATCCTCACATCTGCCCAGAAAGAGTGAGAAGCCAGAACGGCTGTATGAGTTATGTCCAATGCAAAAACAGTAGACCCCTAATGAAAGCAGAGAGTAAAGCAAACATTGAAAACATGAAATTGATGCAATTCTATCAACAACAACAACAACAAACTTCAGTTTTCTTCAGAAGAACTGGTAAAAATTTCAACTTCCTTCTTCAGAGACAGATGACAGTACAGATTACTAACAAAACAGAAATAGCTGTAGAAAAGAATTTTAAAACTCCTGGAAATGAACGATATGATGACAGAAATAAATCCAATGACTGAAGGGATACAAGATCAAGTTAAGGTAATTTCCCAAAGAGAAAGATTAATAGAAGGGGAAAGACCGAAAAACTGTATAAGCAGTCCTGGGGTTCTAATAACAAGATTTCCACAGAGAGAACACAAATATTAAAGGGAAAATGTTATCAAAGAAATAGTACAAGAAAATGTCCCTGAACCAAATGACAATGGTTTCTTGATTATATATGGCCTACCTGGCAAAGTGGTTAAAAAACAAAGCCCAACACTGAAAGTTTAGGATATGAGAGCAAGTAGAAGCACCTAAATGCTTCAGGAAAGAATAAGATCGCAAAAAAAAAAAAATCAATTAACAGAAACATCAGATTCTAAAACACAACACTAGAAGCAATAAGCAGCAGTACAGTATCAAATTTTTATTGCAAATTATTTCCAGCCTGGATTTATATCCCTAGACAAAATATCAAACACGTATGGGAGCAGAATCATGGCATCTTCTGAGACACAAAGCCTCAACAAATGCATCTTATACTCCCTTCCTCATGCAACTCTCCCGGAGGAGAGAAAAAACCAAGAAAACTGGAAGACATGGGATCCAAAACACAAAGCATCCAACACAGGAAAAAGACAAATGAAATCTGCAAGACAGTAGCAAATACGGAGATTTTAGGTAGACAGCATACAACAATTAGAGTGACTAATCGCTCCAAACTGGAGACAGAGAACGGAAGGTGTAGGAGGTGGAGGTTTCAAACTGACAGAATTCCTGATGTGTTTGAATGTACCAAATAATATATATGAAAGATTTATGATTCTGACAGCGAATCAGTGACTGGGACATAGAAAATTAAACCGATTGGGGGGACAATGATGCAATTATTAACTACAGATAAAACAAAAGGAAATTCCATCATAGTATACTAGATTGGTCATCCATGAATAACATTTACAGTCATAAAAATGCAAACACTACTGATTTCTTTACAAGATGATATAATGTGCCAGGAGGATGGGGCAGGGAAGCATGCATGGGGAAGCTGTGAGAGCTGAATCCTCAGCCCTAGTGGGAAGTCAGGTCTCAAAATCAAACTGGAGAGGAAGGGGGGATCAACCCACATAAATATGTTATTTAAAAGCACAAAGGTAAATGCCAAAATAAACAGTTAAATATGTAAACGTGGTCCACTCTGGGGAGAGGGAATCAGGTGTAGGGAAGAATAGTAGGGCAAGGGACTACTGCGTTTGCCTTGGGAACCTATTTGTGTGTTTGTTCATCATTTACAGATATTAACTAACTAAAATTAAGTTTTTAAATCTTTCATTTAAAAAGTCCCATTAACTTTCCTATTTTAACTTTAAAAGTCAAAAAACTTTTCCTTCTGCCTTTACATACTTATTTCAAATTTATCCCTATATATTTTCATATAAACTTTGAAAGTTAAAATTGCTTAGAGATTATATAAAGCATATTTTTCAGTACTCTAAAACAAATAACATAAAAATATGAAGGCATTAACAGTATAGACTTTCAGTACAAACTAAGTATTAGTGAATCTTCAGTAAAATTGAAAGTATAAATATTATACCTTGTTCTTTTTTTTTTTAAACCTTTATTTATTTATTTTTTAATTGTATGCAATCTCTTTTATTATTTATTTTTATGTGGTACTGAGTATCGAACCCGGTGACTTACGCATGCCAGGCAAGCGCTCTACCGCTGAGCCACCGCCCCAGCCCCTATACCTTGTTCTTTTACCTTTTATTTAGATATACTTTTTACACTAATACACCATTAAGAGACACCAAAATAGGGCTGGGGTTGTGACTCAGTGGTAGGGCACTCGCCTTGCATGGTTCAGTGAAGCACTGGGTTTGATCCTCAGCACCACATAAAAATAAAGATATCGTGTCCATCTACAACTAAAAAAAATGTTAAAAAAAAGAGAGATACCAAATAATATATCTGAAAAGTATTCTACACGGTGTTAAAGCTTAACATAAATGAACCCTTAAACTCTGCTCTCAAAAAGGCTACAGACCAATTGGAAAGACAAGGCATTCTCATCATTTACGTCTCCATTTTACAAAGCAGGAATAAAAAAAAAAAGAATTAATTTGAGGAAATTGTTCTCTGAAAATGTCATTATATGATGGCCATTTCTCTGTCCTGTTACTTCTGCCATGCTATCAAAAAATAGTATCAAATCTATAGAAATGTAAAATCATGTCACAAAAAGTGTATATCCACATCCCAGGCTCCAGGACTTGTAATTCTCTCTGAGGCCGCCCTTTAGCAATACTCCACAAGTTCCCAAACCTGCCCTCTTCTCAAAACTGCTCTCCTTTTCACTCCCATGCACTATCTACACAACTTCCAAAATGACTAACTCCAGGCCTGGGAGCTGAACTATTTGTTTAGGGAAGCCCGGTAACCGTCACAGGTCTGAAGATCACACTCAGGCAGGCTGTTAGGTGCTTCATTTCTCAAAATGCTGAGCCCTCAAAGTTAGGCTGGGCTAGCTAGCTGGTTCGCCACTCTGACAGGTGTCTATATTCTGAATCTAATGCTTTAAGGCAGATGATAGATCATGGATGACCAATATTTTATAGAATGAAAATAATTCTCTGGTCATAGAGCATAGCAACCGTTAGTCTAACTTTCCCATCTTTTTTAAGTTAATTAACATGTGGAACCTTGATATTTCCAGCATTATTTATGCTGCAGTTTTATTTTCATTCTGTCCAACAAACCTACTATACTCTAAATAACATGAAATTCTATTTTCCAAAGAAAATAAAATCATACTTTAAATCATACTCTTTTCCTGAAATTTAAATTAGTGTCCATGAGAAAGTACTAATAATTTTAGAGCAATTTGTCTACTTAATAAACATCTAACTAATTGTTTCTCTTAAAGTAAGCTAGAATTAGGTTTTCAGAAGTGTTCCCTGAGCCGGGCACAGGCACATGCCTGTACTCCCAGCACTTAGGGAGGCTGAGACAGGAGAATTGCGAGTTCAAAGCCAGCCTCAGCAATGGCGAGGCGCTAAGCAACTCAGTGAGACCCTGTCTCTACATAAAACACAAAATAAGGCTGGGGATGTGGCTCAGTGATCAAGTGCCCCTGAATTCAATCCCCGGTACCCCCCCCCTCAAAATAAATAAAATAAAATAAAGTGTTCCTTGAGATGGGAATAAAGTTTTATATGTATATTCAATAACATAATTATCAATTCACTAGTTTGAGAGGAAGTTTTAGCATCTTAATACTTCTTTACACTAGGTCTTGAATCTCCAAAATTACTTGCTTCTTTTTACATAAATACTCTAGCAAATAAATAAAGGTCTGTATGTATGTGTGAAGATATTTGTTCCATCATTTGGGCATACCATTGTCATTCCAAAATCATGTTTTAAAAGTTATCTCTGATGGTCATCCAAAAATATGATGATAAAAAAATTAACTTCCCAGGAAAGTGTAAAAATATATATGCCACACTTGCTGGTCCCTCCTCAGACCTTGAAAGCTTTCTAGTAACACATGTAATTTCAAAAAGCATCAATAATGATAAAGTATAATTAAAGTAAAATAAAGGGGACTGGGGTTGTGGCTCAGTGATAGAGCACTTGCCTAGCATGTGTGAGGCACTGGGTTCGATTCTCAGCACCACATATTAATAAATTCATTAAATAAAGGTCCATTAACAACCAAAAAAACTTTTTTTTAAAAAAAGTAAAATAAAGTTCTCACATGCTAATGATTTGGAAACTAGAATCTAATTGATCAATTTTGTTAAATTTACTATTTCCAAATGTTTTAAATACATACGGCCTTTATAATATTGTTTGCCACAAAATATGACATTTCACATCTAAAGATTCCTTTGGGGGCGGGGTACCGGGGATTGAACTTAGGGACACTCAACCTCTGAGCCACATCCTCAGTCCTAGTTTGTATTTTATTTACAGACAAGGTCTCACTGAGTTGCTTAGCACCTCGCCGTTGCTGAGGCTGGCTTTGAACGCACAATCCTCCTGTCTCAGCCTTCAGAGCTGTTTGGATTATAGGTATGAGCCACTGTGCCCAGCCAAATGATTGCTTGTTTTTAATCTTTTTTATTTTTTACACATGCCAGAACTTAAAACCCTATTTCAAAAGGGTTCACTGTGTGAGGACAGTATCTATGGTCTGTTTTTCATTTTTATCCTTAATAATTTCTACTATAGAGAACACATACTTTAGCACTCAATGGCACACAGGAGGGGAATGATTGTTTAATAGTCTCTCTTCTCAATGTTTGCTTTCCTCCTGGAATTTCTAGACATCAGCCATTTTTTTTAAAAGTATTTTTTTTAAATTGTTGATGGATCTTTATTTTATTCATTTATTATTTATATGTGGTGCTGAGGATCAAACCCAGTGTCTCACGCATGCTAGGCAAGCGCTCTACCACTGAGCTACAGCCCCAGCCCCAAGACACCAGCCATTTTTAAAAAATAAGTTTCAACAGTAAGCCAATCCCAAAAAACCAAAGACTAAATGTTTTCTCTGATAAGTGGGTATAGATCCATAATGGGGCAGGGCAAAAAAGGAAGAATGGAGGAACTTTAGATGGGAGACAGCGTGGGGGCAGGGAGATGGTGGAATGAGATGGGCATTATTATCACTATGTATGGGTATGACTGCACAAATGGTGTGACTCTATATCATGTACAATAGAGAAATGAAGTTGTGCTCCATTTGTATAATAAATAAAATTAATTTAAAAAATAAGCCTCAACATCCTTACTTTATTGCAACTAAGCCAAGACAGAGACAAAAATAAATGACAGGGTTGCCAGAATACAGCTTGACAGTGAAGTTAAACACCCACTACACCAGGAATCAAAGCATCTAGGTCCTAACCTCACTCTGCCAACAACTTGCTGGAGAGTTCTGACATTTAACAATCTCTGTCAGTTTTCTTCATCTATAAAACAACAAGGTTTGATTCAAAGATCTAAAGTTAATTCATGATCTAAAACCATGGTTTTTTAGGTTCTGTGACACTTCACAATAGATTGCAGTAATTAATATCTTATTTTCCCACTGACTTAAATAGAAATCTAAATGATCCTGAATTAGGCCCTAACAACTTTGTTTTAAACCCCTTTGCCACCAAAGAGTCCTTTAGTATATCTGGCAAAAAAAATACATGGAGCTTATTAAATCTTTAAATTTAAAAAAAAAAAGAGCATTCCATGGCCAACTACATAAAATCCAAAGTGTCTGGTCTGGCGTTGAGGACACTCAAAATCTGGCCATCACATGACTCCCCTTCTTTTATCTCTAGTGATTCCCTTTCCTAGTTCCCTAGCCACAGGAACACAAAGCATTTTTTTTCCCCTAAGCACACCAAAAAGTCTTTCCATGGCCTTTATTGTTATTATTATTAATTATTTATACTCTTCTCTATCTCCAAAGAGTCAAGTCCTACTAATCCTTGAAGCTAGAGGGACCATATAATTAATCATCTGAACCAGGACAATTCTGACCCTGAGAAGGAATGTTTACTAGATGGGACACAGTAACACCAGGAATAACGCAGGGCTGCCCAGCCCGGGGAAAGTATGGCATGTGATGGCGCGACACAAAACTCTACTCAATGCAGATATACTAGAAATAATCTCTCCATCCCCTAAACCTCACACTTTCAATTTGTATTTTTTTCTTTAATACATTTTTAGTTGTAGATAGACACACAATATCTTTGTTTATTAATTTATTTTTTATGTGGTGCTGAGGATCGAACCCAGTGCCTCACATGTGCGAGGCTAGCCCTCTACCACTGAGCTACAGCCTCAGCCCTTAATTTGTATTTCTTTACACTTGTCATTTCTGCCATATATTTGAGCTCTTTATATAAAAGGCTTTATCTCCCTACCCAGTCTGAGTCATGTAATGATTCCATATTATTATATTCACAACACCTAACATACAGTAGGTTCTCAATAAATATCTGACGATTGAATGATTTCCTATGTCTAATTCCAGAATATAAAAAATAGGTTCTTTTAAATTAGTATATGCCTTTTGAAAATCAATACCAGAGTTCACACAGAGAAGAACCACAGTCCTTGACCACATTAAAGATCTATCTCCCTCAGAAATGTCCCAAGTTCACTAAACATGATGGTTTGCCCTGAAGTGAAACTTCCACAGTACATCTAACAAATTCACATGTGATGTCACTATAGGCTGCAACAGAAGCCATAACATACAACTACCTGATGTCTTCTTGACAACTAGGTCTAACCTCTGATACCAGACTATACGCTGTTTCCAATTTGTAAGAAGGTAAATCATGAAAAGGATGGTTCCACCTTAGAAAAGCTTTAGATGTCAGGACAGTCATTATTTATTATCCAACAAGGTTTTGACTACCATGTATCCCAAAGTATTTTAACTATACCCTTGATAAGTTATTGACTACTTCCTAGTTATTCATTCTAGATATGTGGAGGTCCAGATATACAATCACTTATCTTTGTATGTTCCAGGTTACACAGAATAACACGTATTATACACACTCAATGAATGGTCCATTGAATTAATTTTAAAAATCAATGAGCAGCTGGGCGCAGTGGTGCACACCTGTAATCCCAGCACTTTGGGAGGCTGAGACAGGAGAATCGCGAGTTCAGAGCCAGCCTCAGCAACAGCGAGGTGCTAAGCAACTCAGTGAGACCCTGTCTCTACATAAAACACAAAATAGGGCTGGGGATGTGGCTCAGTGGTCGAGTGCCCCTGAGTTCAATCCCTGGTACAAAAAAAAAAAAAAATTAATGAGCAAATGACTTGAGATTGTGCCTCAACTGAAATAAGAATTCCCCAGTCCCGAGGAAGCATGCTTCAAATACATGCCAATTTAAGACATCCTTCATTCATGTATTCCTATTCCTTAATGTGCAAAAAAATTCTGTAGGGTAGATATAACATTTTTCCATTTTATAAAATACTACATTTCATAGAAAGGAAAGGCACAGTCTAACATTAGCTGTTAAGTGGCAGAGCCAGTTCTTGAATCCAGACATTCTGTTCACCGGGACTGTCTTGGTTCACCTAAGCACACTGCAACAAGCTTGACGAATACAGCATTTATATAAAGAAAATATTTTACAAGTTCACATTCTTACCTCTAAATAAGTATAGGATATAATGATAAATACCCCAAAGGCCTTACCCAGTTCTATCGTCTTACTAAAAATAAGGAAGGAAAGATTAAACAACAGCAAAACCTATATTAGCTCCTTGTTTCAGCCACTAGTATAGATAAACCTGGCTGTACATGGGTGGGGTCACAAATGAGAGAAAAAAAGAATTTAATATACCAGCAAATTAAGACTACAAAGCTTTTACTTTAAACTTCCCATTACTAACACAAAATTCCAATTTACTAAATTAAATGCAGATATTAAAAGTGTCACAATGTCATTGTAGCACTCCTTATCACACACACATTAAAATATTCTACATAACTATATCAGGTTATTTTGGGGACACTATAATGAGGCACTTTATCATCTGGAATGTTCAACTGGGTATGACTTACTAAAACAGAAGTGCTATGAACTAAACAAAAGCACTTTTTTAAAAAATGAAACTTTTTTGTCTAAGCATATTTCATTATGCCATATTCAAATGTCACAATACAGAATTTGTATGAAAAATTTAAAAATTAGACTTTGTGCTAGTTTCTACGGTTCTTGCACTACCTATATAGTTTCTACATTCTTTGTAACAGTAATTAAATTTAAACCTCAATGGGCTTCATTCCCATTTGGTACAAGTCTGAAGGCATGAGAAGTATGTAGCATTTATGTAACAGGAAATATCTAAAAGCATTCTGCTGAGATTTCCTTCCCCCACACCCCCTTCCACACCCATTCCTCAAACTGTCTTCAAAAAGTCTGCTGTGTTCTTTAAAAATTAAATGTTAGTTACTAATAGAAATAGTGTACCTACTCCTTAGTTTGTTTAGACATCACATCTGCACTAAAGTTGCATTAGCCTGGCTTAAACAGCTTCTCAAGCCTAGCACCTGACTCTTAATGCTCAAATATTTTAATGCCATGCAGGTCAAATATGCTTTTCTGTTGTTATCAAGTTGGAATTTAGGAAGAGAAGAAGAAAGCTTACCAACACAGCTTTCCATTCTCTACATACCAAACCTAATCAAGAGGCCCTTCCAACATTTGACAAGGACGAGGCTTTAACACTCAAGTCAAAAGAGGCCCTTTCACCTCTTTCCCCCCTCTCTAACCTCCACGCCCTGACCTACCCTCAAATCAACTTTGCCCTGCCATGGTTTGAATTCCCCTGGGCATTTACCCAGTAAGACTCTGAAACAAACAGAATGTGACATGCACAGCCCCAGGAATATTTGTAGTATGTTAGAGGTAAAAACTGGGAACACAGCATTGGAATGAGCCTAATATGTATAAGTTATTAGTACCTCGGTAACGGTACCTGGTAACACTTATTAGTATTATTGATTTATTAAATGCCCAAAATATGCCCCTTCTACAGGATATTATTGGTCATGAAAAACCACACAGTAAGAAGGATGTAAATATCACCATACTGAAGGCTATCACATGGAATTGGTACACAACCAGCTATAATTTGTCTGGCCTCCTGAAAACAAGTGCTCATGTCCCCAAAAGCCAATCAACGTCTAGGAATACCCACAAGGTCTGGCTCCATGAAAGAGTATTCATTCTCCTAATAGATGGGTCAAGCTGGTCTAAACTCAACCCATTCTAGGACCCATAACCACAAGAAAGGATTTATTTATCTGCTGGTTCCAAAGTCAGACATATCACAAAATTTTTTCTTCCAAGTGTAGACTGGCTTATGAATTTCCCAAGATATTCTTGGTTTAAAAAAAAATGTTGGAATCCTTAACTTGGTTCTAATTTTCTCTGCCTTTTTAAGACAAACTCCAGCTGGGTGCAGTGGGACACACCACCTCGGCTACTTGGGAGGCTAAGGTGGAAGGATCACTTGAGCTCAGGACTCTGAGACCAGTCTGGGCAACATAGTAAGACTCCATCTCCAAAAAAAAAAAGGAAGACCAACTCTCAATCTCTTCTTTCTATGCTCATTACTTAACAAAAAGTAACATCGCATAATGCAAAGGACACTGACCTGCATTAAGACATAATATTTTCCACGTGAAGTAACAGAAAGCTTAAACTCATGCACTCTAACTAAAATTAGAGCACAAAGTGAATCTCTTCTATGGGCCTTCTTGATTGCTGCTCACAGAAATTATTTTATCCAAATTGCAAGAGTGCAAGAGAGAATTTTAATTTCACTTCCATTTTCTCATTATCCTCAAAAACTCTAAAAGTACTATTTTGTTAAATTGAGTCAATCCCAATTGAATTGAGTAATTTGGGAAGTTGGCTCCGTTGTCCATAGAAACACTAATTTCATTTTATCTAAAATTAATACAACCTGAAACATTAAAGCAAGCCACTCCCACTAACCTTGCCACCTTATTTGATGATTCAATTCTACCGATAATTATGTTATAAAATTATAAAGCATCCAAAAGCTAGAACACAAATCACCTTTGCATTATGACTTAGAAAATACCATCTCTCTACAAAATTGAAAATATCTAAATTAATTTTAATAATTTTGAGGACCATCCACATATGATAACAATCAAGACAAAGGGTACTTTCAAAGTAATTTCGCAATGACCTATAACTTTGGTTAAATCAAACAATTAAAATGAAAAATAATAAAGGAAATAGAGATAGCTTCTAATTTATTCTGGGTTATGTTCCAAAAACTCATTTTTAAGTCAGCTCTTCAGTGGTCAGCTTATTATTGGCTAGGCCCTCAAACCAGACCACAAAAGTCTCACAGTTGACTTCAATGAAGTTCTCTGCATCTTCCCTACCATAAGACAAGTTTTGTTTTATTTTGTTTTTAACTAAAAGAAGCATTTGTTATCGTATTCTTACTACTCCCTGCAGCTCTGGGCTCTGGGCCTGTCCTCTGGTGGTGAAAACAGATCCATGGCCTCCCCTCCACTAGTGGATGGTGATTCCTGAAGCCCGGAGCAGGGGCGAGCCAGCAGTGTGGATTATGAACTACAGTAAGGAGCTTGTACTGTGCAAGTCGGCATCGTCCTTTGTGCATCCTGAGAACTACACTTCTTCTAAGATGCTTAATTTCTACTTTCTCTGTAGCCTAATGGATGGGTCTGCCAGCTTCCCTGTTCACTATTAACACTTTTTCATGCTTTCCAGAGATCTCCTTTACAGGTACTCTGAGGAAAGTCTTAAGCTTTGCTCTATCCTCTTTTTCACCCTAATGCAAATCACTGTGATATCTTAAGGCTTATTACTGCTGGACACTCAAATGAAAGACCTCCCTCCCTTGAAGTCATCTCATTTCACCAAGGCACTCCAGAAAAGAACAAAAAGTGAAGACAGGAAATGCTGAGGTTTCTTGGAACACAAGACAAAATGAATACATTTGAAAAGGCAACAGCCTTGATTAAGATCTGGGAATTGTGGATGAAATCCTAAGCACATGCTCTAGAAACCAAATAACCACTAAAATGGTTGAACTCCACAAGGGGGAAAATACCGAGATGCTTCTGGAAGTACAGGAGGGGTCCGTGCAAGGCAGGCGAAGGGTGGGGAGAAGAGTTGAATGAGACTATTAATATGGTTTTCATGAGTCAGGCAACCTAATTATCCATAAGTAAAACCAGCTATCAAGTGTGCAAACCAGAAACATGCCCAGGGAAAATGACGCTATGTTGGTCAAGGGGCAGCTGGAAAACAAGTTGTCATATTAGGGTGATGGGTAGCATGAAATTGTTAATTGAGGGTAAGTACCATTGAGAGAAGAGAGCTAGATAGAAGACAATAAAAAGCTGATACTGCTGAAGGGAAGTGAGAGCAATAGAAGTAAAGGCAGTCCTCACTCTGTACAGTAGTGCTGCTCCCCAAAAAATGTGCAAGTTGAAACTGCAAATTATCTCAATAACGAATGAGAAAAAGGCTATAGTTAGTTGTTCTATGACCTTTGGGAATTTTTATCAAAACATTAAAAACTCTCTAAAAGTATAGGAAAGTAAAAAATACAGTAAAGCTAATATTTTGCATACAGTAGTTTAAAACATTAGAAGCACTGGGAAGTCATTTTTATTTTTTTATAAAAAACAAAACAAAACTTACCAAGAATAGTTTCAAATTGCCTTCCTCACAGTGTAGGATTTAGGATACGGAGCAAGCATCTTTTCTATACCTTGGCAAATTTCAATACTCCTACATTTGGATTAGCTGCTAACAATTTTATCATTTATGCTTTCAAGGTCATGAATTATCTCCAAGAGTTCACTTTAGAGTGAATATACTTAGTAGGGTCACATCCCCTGGGACATGTTCATCCTT
Source organism: Xerus rutilus (assembly GCA_028644305.1). NCBI lineage: Eukaryota > Metazoa > Chordata > Mammalia > Rodentia > Sciuridae > Xerus > Xerus rutilus. The sequence continues at coordinate 121,972,055 of CM053403.1, forward strand.
ACTCATTTATACTGAATATTTTGCCCTCACTTAGTTCGTATGGCTACATATCTGGAGGACACACACACACACACACACACACACACACACAACTATTTCTTCTAATAATTCTATTTATGATCAATTCAAATCCTGCAAGGTTATATGCACAGCGTGGTGAAAGTTTCTGCCATACTGCACACCTGTTACTCACTGCTATTTCTTGTTACGATGCTTGACTGCATTCTGATGCATGCTTTGTGTCCTATTTCTTCCAACATTCAGCTACAAAAATGCACAATTTTCAGTTTTATCATCACTAACTTGTATGGAAGTCCATCTGAGATAACAGGCTTTAAAAATTGAAATAACTCCTTGGTTCACTGACAGGATTAATGAAGTTGTGTTTGCTAGTAAAAAAACAAATTTTCACATTTTCCATTCAGATCTCTAAAAGAATCAGGGTAAAAAAGAACACAAGGAATTATAAATTCATAAATAACATTATCACATCATCTTAATATCTGAACTCAGAAATTAATAATAAACTTGTAAAGTAATCAGATAACATAATAAAAATTGAAAAATCCTCATTTAAACCAATTTCAACAGATAGAACAGGGAAAAGGTATTTCAGCCTCTCCTCACAGGGTGTTCTTATCAATGACTCTGAGTAGATTTCTGTATTAGCAACAGGCACTCACATACAAGGAAGGATCAAGTGAAAGGTGGACTATATATGGACCTTATTTTAAAGTACATCTTACTACTTTCAAGTGCATATGGTCCGACTAATTGCTAACAAACGAAAGCATAATGGAGTAACTCATAAACATAATCTCATTCCAACACCAGCACTATACACAGGCACCATTATCACCCCTAGAACATTATAGTATCATCCCAACTAAGGTCTCTCCAATCACTCTACCTTGCCAACAGTCTTCCATGGTCTTCTTTCTTACATTCCATCACAGCGCCTTTACCAAAAGTCTTCAAAGGGTATTTATAAGACAAAGAATTGGGTTCAAATATCTTACCCTCAATATCCAAAAGCCTCCTAACATGTAGTCCTTAGGTCTTTTTTCAAACTTTTTCTCTACTCTCCCTTCTGCTCAAACTAACCACCACATCTGTGCGGACTCTTAGCACATTTCTTAATGATCCTCAAAGCTCAGTGGGGCCCATTAACTCCATGAAGCCTGTCCTCACCACCCCAACCGTTTCTTCCTTCTTAGAAGAACTTGTAATGGATAGACAGATACATATCTACACACATACATACACAGTATGGAAGTCCTTCCAAGTCCTACTTTTTCCCTTTCTTATCAGTTATCTACCTTCTGCCCATTCATTTCTCTCTTTTTGTTTCTTTTTGTTGCTCCTGCTGTGCAAGTGCACGGGCACATGATTATTATAATATAGTGGGATAAAGTAGCTGTGAGAGCACAGAGATGTCAAAGGAATCAATGTTCTTAAAGAAACATGAAAGCAAAAATAGCACTGGAAAGACTAGTATCTGTGGTCTGAAAAAGGGAGCCAGAGTCTAGGTCAGGCAGCAGAGCAGTTCTGAATCCACCACCTACTGGTAGGCACCATGTTTCTAGTATATTGCCATTGACAATGATTCTGTAGTCATCGTTGGCTCTACAACTGGGGGAGCAGAGATTGGGAAAGACAGATGTCTACCAAATAATACCACCACAGACAGTGAACTTCATCTTAATCTAGTTCAAATTATTAAAAATTAGAATTAGGTAGATCCAAATCAATGAAATGTTGCACATTTTCAAAACACATAGCAATAGAGGTGGATTCCCTATGAAAGATGCAACCGATTTGTTATAGCAATGGAGATCCTGGTGGTGACCACAAAAAACCCACACAGAAAATCTCAAGGTTGTGCCTGACCCTTCCCTCTACTTTACTGAAGACAAGAGTTTCAGGGTCATTTCAAGATATTCCCTGGGGACCAGAATCTTCATGAATGGCACACAATTCAAATACATAGTCTTCACAAGTTTATGTAATCATACTAACAGCCAACACACATCTTAAGCAGGTATTGAATGATTGAATCCCCATAAGCCTTTGAGTAAGGTACTTCTATGACTTCTACTTTACAGATAAAGAAACTGGGATCCAAAGAGATTAACTAACTTGCCTAGCATCACAGAGCCACCAAGAAGCAGAACTGGTACTCAAATGCAAGCAGTTGGTCTGCCTCCGGAGTCCACACTTTCCCCCCCACCCTTTTTGCAGCATTGATTTATGTTTCACATACCATAAAATTCATCCATTTCACATGTACAGTTTAAGGGGTTTTAGTATAGTCACAGAGTTGTGCAACCATTTTCATTCGAATTTTAGAACATTTCAACACTCCAAAGAATAACCTGGTACCCATTAGAAACTCATTTTCACCCTTACCCTTAAAGCTCCTCCCCAGGCAGCTCCATCTGCAGCCATAGCCACAGCCCCCTACAAAGACAAATCACCTATGAATTTGCCTGTTGTGGATATTTTACATAAATGATGGAGTCCACACTTGGAACAATCACACAAATAGAAATGTATCAAAAAAATCAAATAAGTCGGGCGCGGTGGCACAAGCCTATAATCCCAGCCAGCACTTAGGGAGGCTGAGACAGGAGAATCGCAAGTTCAAAGCCAGCCTCTGCAACGGCGAGGCGCTAAGCAACTCAGTGAGACCCTGTCTCTACATAAAACACAAAATAGGGCTGGGGATGTGGCCCAGTGGTTGAGTGCCCCTGAGTTCAATCTACAGTACCCCCCCAAAAAAAAAAATCAAATAAATTGTACATTCTAAAAATTAATCCCAAAGTATAATCTTTTAATTACATATATTTGTATTAATTTTTAGAACGTAATCCATTTAAAAAGTACTAAATAATTATTTGGATTATTATTTAGCTTTTTAAAGCTAGCATAAGTTACTGTAAAGATAGTGAGCCCATTAATCATGACTATTTGTAGGGCAATAATAATTACTAAAAAGTGACATTTCAATTATTAGTTTAATTAAAATGAAATTAATATGCTATAGTTTTCTCTAGTAGCAATGATCATTTTTAAAATAGGCATACAACATTTTAAATGTCCAACTGTTTTCATTATAAATAAGAATTACGGTCTTTTCAAACCAAAATGCTATAAACACAAATTAATAGATTATGTTAGCCGGGTTACTGTGAAAAGATATGTGGCATATTCCTCTTTCTTCATACTTTTCATGTAAGAGGCAACGAAGCAGAGAGCATTAAGTCTAGGCTTTGAAGTGCTGCTCAAATCACAGCTCTTCCATTCTCCTGCTCTGTGACCTCAGGTAAGGTATTTAACCTCTCTGAGCTCTGGTTCACTCTTACTGAGTGGGTACAAATAACACCAACTGCCCAAAGTTATTCTCAAGATAAAAACAAATACATAAAATACCAGATCAAAAGAAGAACTTAATAAATGTTAAATCCTTTTCTTTCTTATAAGAGAAACAATAACACTTTCTGTCTCTGTGCTTCAGTAAGTTCAAACTACCTGGATACTTTCCACGGTCCAAAAGACAAGCAATGCTTCTCCACCCTGGCTTCATTCATGAAATTTTGGAGGAAACAACTGGATTAGTACATGACGATTTTAGACTCTAATTTATCAGACTTATCTGAAAGTAAAGTGTGTTCACTCAAATTCAACTTTTAAAATCAGCTTTAAAAATCTTTAAGAAAATAAACCTGACATAATGATTTGAATGTGCCACAATGCAAAACTTAAGACTTTATTGATTTTGAGACTAAAATGGATGACCTTACTTCTGTGATAAATCTGAACTTTTTCACAACCCCCAATTAATTCATGAATCTGAACACTGCCAACATTTCAAATATTATGTACTTTCAAAATGTTCATTGATATATACCTACCTTGAATTTGATCAGATCTCTAATTCACTATCAATTTTACAAAACAATATATATATAGAATTTCACAATGGGGATGCTATCCACCAAAACAATTTTTTCTTAAGGATGAAGAGAAACTATAGATTAAAAATTACTTAAAGACATTCAGAAAGAAAAAACCTATAGAGTTTGTATTTTTATCGCCCCAGCATTTATCCCTAATGAAAAGCAAGGAAGCATCTGCCACAAAGGTCAGGATAATTTCTTTTTAGAAGGGACTAGAAAGGCTTCTGGGGTGGCTGGCAAACCTTCAGCATCCTGGCTGTTGTTACAAGGGTATTCTCTTTAGGGCAATTCATTAAGCTAAATTCTTGTCTTATGTGGATTTCTATACAGTTTTTTGTTTTGTCCTGGTTTATTTGTGTGTGTGTTTTCACTATCAAAAAAAGTTTTAAAATGAAGAGAGTGAAATTCTAAAGGTAATTCCAGATTATCCACTAAGCTGACCGTGTAAGCTGAGGCGATAAGCGGTGCTACACAGACCCTTCCCTACTGCCATACCCCAAGTTTTTCAAAGTAACTTTGGATTTAATACTTAAAGGAAAAAAATGGAGTTGAGGGCTGGAAATGTAGCTCATTGGTAGAGCACTTGCCTAGCATGCATGAGGCCCTGGGTTCAATCACCAATACCAGAAGAAAAAAGGAAAAAAGGGACTGAAGAAGTCACTATAAGAAAAAAATCAAAAGTCTCGAGGAGGTCCTTACAGTTCCTTACGATTTAGTACTCTTCATTCTGAATTATACTGGAGGGACACGCAACCATCTTGACAACACCTCAGGCCCTGGAAGATTTACATCTGTCCCACCTTTTGCTGTAAAGGTGGTTTGGTGGGTCCATTCTTAACTGCTCAGATGCTTTTTAGATCTTTTTCTCTTAACACATTTAGGACACCCTGGTTGGAGAAAGAAGAAACATCTTCTATGGATTCCTAGTTGAATAAGAAAGTCCTTGTTTCAAGGAGCTCAAACCTGGCAACAGAAATTGCTCATGAACATGGACCATTACTTCATTAGCTAAGAGCTACAGCAAAGATATCTATAAAGAAGCAAAATCATACAATCATTCTTTGAAAGCCAGAGTCATCTTATATTGTATATTCAGTGCCAACTTCAGAGAGGAAGAGAACCACTGTCAGCGTGCACAGGAAAATAGAGAAGGCGATGGAAAGTGGAGAACACTCAGAGTTCGGTAAATATTAAGCTAGCTTAACAACAAAATCAGAGATGGATCTTAGTGTTCTTTGTACAATATTGAAATAGGAAAACAGACGAGCAGTGTGATAATTTTAAGTGCATTCACTTAATTTAAGACCCAGATACAATTTAAATAAGGTTAAACAAACTACCTAGTAAGAGTTTATTAAAATTCAAGATTCATTAGCAGTGATATAAATATGGGATAATGTCACAGCTAATCCTTGGATAATTTTTTTTAACCCTTGTCTTCATTAGTACTTTATATCTCAAAGATCCCCCTGTTTTTCCAATACAGGTATTTTTATACAAAGGTAGAAAATGTGTATCCTTAAAGTACTGTGCGAGAGCCACAACCTCACATACTGCATGTGTCTTTTGTGCTCCAGGAGGTAAATCAGAGTTTAAGGGTGGTGTTAGTAAGATCACTTAATTACAGAGCTATAATTTCACAGAGTTCTAATATTTCTTACAACCTACTTTTATTTTTCAACTATTCAAAACAAAAGGATTATTCAGTATAATCACTCTAAGTGTTTACTTTATAAAAGCTATTCCCATTAATAATGAACAATGAAATAGAATGACATACATAATCATGTGCAAATATATACCTCATTATAGAAAAACGCATTTCACCTTATTATTGTGATATTTGCCTTGAGATGCTTTTTCGTTTTCTCTTTAGAATGTTTCAAAATACAGAACTTTGTGTAGCCAATCCCTTAACACTCAAAATCTCTAATGATAAAATTTAAGAATTAAATCCTAAATAAAACATACCAGAAATTTCTATACCATGTTCTATTTCATCCTAAACCATTCATTTGTTTATTTATTTAGGATACCAAGGATTGAACCCAGGGACACTTAACCATTGAACCACATCCCCAGCCCTTTTATTTTGAAACAAGGTCCCACCAAGTTGCTGGGGCTTGCTTTGGACTTGTGATTTCCTGCCTCTAGCCTCCTGAGCTGGGATTACAGGTGTACGCTACTGTGCCTGGACATCCTAAACCTTTTAAATTTCATTATCTTTCAGTATCATCTCTTTACAATTTTTTTTTTGGTACTGGGGATTGAAATCAGGGGTACTCGGCCACTGAGCCACATCCCCATCCCTTTAAAATGTTTTATTTAGAGACAGAGTCTCACTGAGTTGCTTAGCCCCTCACCATTACTGAGGCTGATTTTGAACTCGCGATCTTCCTGCCTCAGCCTCCCAAAGTGCTGGGATTACAGGCATGCACCACTGCACCCACCTTCTTTACAATATTTTTAAGAAGTTAAATGGTTTTTACCAATTACTAATCTCTGAAATTTACTTGGTACAAGTGACATATTTTTAGTGAGTGTAAAAATCTACAAGATATTGAGTGAACTGAATGTTCCTTATTTAAGACTGAAATGAAGGTTCCCTGCACTGCCTAAAGCTTTGCCCTGTTGTATAGTGACTTGTAGGTAAAATAATGTAGAGTTACAATACCGATATGGCATTAACTCAAAAACAGTCATAACACAGACTAGTTATGTGGCTTTGGGTAAATTACTTAGCCTCTTTGAGCCCACAGTCTTACAGAAAATAGAGATCATATGATAATTTATTTTTAAAAATACTATACACAATAAGAAACCAAAATAGACTCAAAGGTTCCTCTTTCCTTCTCTTTTACCTTCAGAAATGTTTAGACTGCAGCAGTAAGAAAACTTTATCTGTGATACAATGTAAACCCAGAATGGCAATGAAGTAGTTAGTGTGTGATTTGTGTGTGTGTGTGTGTGTGTGTGTTGTTTATGCAGTACTGAGGACTGAACCCAGGGGCACTCTTACCACTGAGCTATCTTTTTTTACTTTTTTATTTTGAGACAGGATCTTGCTAAATTGCCAAGGCTGTCCTCAAACTTGTGATCCTCCTGCCTCACCCTCCCTAGCTGCCAAGATTACACAGGCATGTGCCATTGTCCCTGGCTCAGAATTGTGGTTCTTAAAGTATGGTTCCAGGAACAACAAGATTGACATCACCTAGGTGCCTGTTAAACATGTAAAATCATGGCATGGTAGCCCCAATCACCCTAATATGTGAGAATTTCTAAGGATGAATCCAGGAAATAGCTGCAAAAAGCTTCCCAGATATGTCTTCAGAACACTAAAGTTTGAGAACTAATCTAGAAAAACAAAACAGATCTATGCAGCATCCTCTCATAATTAGTTCTTCCACTTAATATCCCTTGCTTATCTCTGTCTCCTTCCCTATTTGTCACCCCAGCTCCTTCAATTGGACAGCTATGTAGATTTCACTTTGGACTCACTTCTCAACCATACCTGTTTCTCACCCTCCAGGAAGAGTCTTCTCTTAGAGACAATGTGATAATTGTCACATTCCTACCCCAAGCGCCACCTTGTAACACAGACATCTCAAGGGCCCATATCCACCCAGGCTGTACACTGCCCTGATGAGCAGGCATCCTATACACTCTCAAATTCCATGATCCTTTCCCATTCTGCCCAGAAAAAATGAAGTTCATGACAAAGCACTTGCCTAGCATGTATGAGGCCCTGGATTCAATGCACAACACCACAAGGGGCAAGAAAGTCATTCTGCAAATCTATGGTACCTGAGGCATGGAAGAACTCCCAAGGACTCTAAATTTCCTACATGTAATTTTTAAGACTATTCTGACAAGTCAACCAAAGAAGGTTTGAAAAGGCTAGCTGACTGGTTTACCATAACTGAGTCCAAACCTATATCCCCTTCCTTGCCCAGGTACAGAAAGTGCCAGCCTTCCTGAGGCTGCTCATTATACTTTATATCTTTTCAGACCATTTGTCAAGATAAAGGTAAAAGACAAAGTCAAGAAAAAGAGAGTGACAGTCTAAGGAAAAATCATGATGGGCTCTTGCCTGAAGTATACAAACTAGGAATTACTGTGACTGATAGCATCAGCCAGTTAGGGACGACATTTCTATCACCTATTCTGTGACTGATTTCCAGGTCCTAGCAATCCACATTCCAAATGACTTTATCCTCTGGAATGGGACCCTCTCAAAGTGCAAGGCTGACAATTCAAATAAAACCATGGCCCAATTTGTTTGGTTACAAGGAATCAGCCTCTAATAATTCATGCTCCATGGAAACCCTCTCAATGTGATACCCCAAACTCAGTGGAACAAAGAATTGAGCCCACCATTCTGGCAATGAATTATTCCAGGTGTCCAAAAAGATGAGTCACTTCAACTTACACCAGGTGGAGTCTGGGTTAGACACAAATGCTGGTCCTAAGACCTCCCCATCACCAAGACACATAACTGAGGAGTTCATCACATATGTGTCAAACCAGACTTCAAACTCTGGAGCACTGCAGGTATCTGACAGTATAAAGTCACAGTAATACACTCACGGACAGGAGATGAAGAAAAGCATGCCTCGTGAACAACACGGGAAGTTTAAGTTGTTACAGAACAATGATAAAGGAAAATACCAATCTGAGATTATGACTAAATTCTGATAAGAAAATTATTGTTTCCAAACTATTAGCCCCAGAAATATTCAATTAACTTACAGTCTCACTACTGCTATGTGAAAGTGCTTATTCTCCTGCACTATTTCTATCACTGAATGTAATATTTTTGTCTTTATCAGTTTCAAAAGGGGAAAACTGTTTTTCTTCCTTAGGTATTTAGCTTTGTAAAGAAGTTAAACATTTTTCATGTGTTTATATTATTAGATACTTTTTAAGGATCATTTCTTTAAACTGCTGCAAGGCAATCTTGAATAAACATATACTTTGTATTTACTATAGCTCAAATACTGTTTAAAACTATAGTAATAAAACTTTTAAAATACAGATATCAAATAAAAGCAAAAGATCTCAAAAACCAATTCCTCATAGTAGAGAACAGGATAAATTTAGAAGATTAAGGGCAAACATCAACTTATCTAATGCCTTATTTATCCATGGAGAAACCAGTATCTAGAAAATTTGTCTAAAGCCACACAGCTCAGATCAGATGACTGGGATCCATCTTCCTTAAGGCTAATATTTTTCCTACCATGTCTCTGTCTCAGGTAATAATAGACATCTACAATGCTGAGTAAATGGCTGTCATTATTAGTTAATCAACCTATCTAATAAATATTTCTGAATAAGAACACGCATACATAATGAAAAAGTCCAGTGTACATTAGGAAGGATTTCTGTTGTTTCAGCTACTTAGCATCCCTACTCTCTTTTAGAGGGAAGACTGCCATGATCTCTCCCATGTGGCTATTATTGGGACCACTACACCCGACCCACTCCCTAGCAAACACGTGAGCAATCCTGGCCAATCATATTTAGTAATCCATAGTGAAGGCTACATATATTATGATTTCAATTATATAAAATATGTATGTAGATAAATTATAATACACAAACTTTACTTTAAAATATCAGTAATATGAAAAATTACTTTTAAACTCATATGCTGATCTATCATTTCAACAATAAAAAAATTTGCCCACTATATTTTCAAACATGAAAATAAATATTACCAAGATTTTCCTTTTTAAGGCCATTTATATTCACTCACTATAAGACAGCTGTGATTCTAAATGTTTTACAAATAACATACATTACAATCCCTACAACAACCCTACGAGGGAAAGAGGCAAAGGATCTTGCCACAGGGCTACACAGTTGGTAATCACAGTGCCAAGCTGGGCTCTCCACAACAGGCCCTGCTACTTCTCAGGTGGTGCCTTGAATTGGTTAAATCCTCTCTCCATCTATAGGGTACCAAACCACTCTAACGAAGCACAGCAAACTGGATAAGCCCAGTATCATGCCTATTACCTACTTCCTTGGGTTGTGATTTGGGGCAGATTTCATCACCTAAGCAAAACTGAATCTAAACTGTACTGAGACATAAAAGAAAAGTGCACTTGACTTCACGAATGCCTTAGATGCTGCTGAGGCAATACTTTTTTCCAATAGTTAGTAACGTTTGTTTGGATATTCTAATTACAATGCAATGTGTGTTTACAATGAATAACATTCCATGTACGATGAACTTCATTAAACAAGTCTTGTCCTGTTATAAACAATTAGTATGAAAACAACTGAAACCAAAACCTCTTATTAGTAAGACATATAATGAATGAGTAATGACATCTGGGATCATACATTTTCTCCCTACAAAAATTTCAATTAGTCCTGGCAGCCATGAATTTAATTATAACTTTCAAATATTAATTTTAACCTTCAAAAGAATGATTTAGCAATGCTCCAAGATTACGAAATTAGTGCCAAATAGTTTTCTTCAGCCCCATGCACCTTAACATTAATCTCTTAACAAAATACCCTCTAAATTCGCAATTTCTTTCAATTTGCAACTGAAATTCCACAACAGGACACCCAACACTAAGGTTTCAAATCATAAGCAATTATTATTGATTCCAGTCAAATGGTCACATTTCACTAATCTCCTACAAGATACTAGGTAATTAAGTGGGGGAGAAGTTTATTCAGAAATTCTAAAGAAGTGCAAGCAAACTATCAACCATTCCCAGTTAAATAGGTTTCTGAAGCCAGGAACAGTGGCACACACCTGTAATCCCAGTGACTCGGGAGGCTGAGGCAGGAGAATTGCGAGTTCAAAGTCAGCCTCAGCAAGGGCGAGGCACTGAGCAACTCAGTGAGACCCTGTCTCTAAATAAAACACAAAATAGGGCTGGGGATGTGGCTCAAGGTTGAGTGCCCCTGAATTTAATCCCCAGTACCAGGGGAAAAAAAGATTGGTTTCTGAAACACAAACACTTGAAGAAGATTGCTTGAGAACAGTTTACTTCCCTATATATATCCTTTATCTTAATTTTATATTCACTAATGGTTTTGAGTTTCTGTTAAGAGTTCATGCTAAAAATATCAAACCATACAAAACCCTCACTACTCAAAATAATATTTCAATTTCAGTAAAAACTTGAAATATATTTTATTTAATATTCTAGAAATAAAGCAACATAATTATTGTGCAGTTTGTGTGGATTGTGTAGTTTTAAAAATATATCAAACTAAAAATTGATAATGAGAGTTCCCTACTTTATTTAGTGGTGTTGGGAACTGAACCCACAACTTCACACATCTAGACAAGCACTCTACCGCTGAGCTGCATCCCCGGCCCAGAGTTCAAAATTTTATAGTCAGTCCCCAATTATCCAAATAAGGTTCTTCTATACTTAACAAGGTAAAGTTACCAACTGCATTTCATCTCTAGGTGACTCTAATCAATTAGTAATGACTTCCTGGAGAAGGCTGCTGAGGAGGACTCTAAGGCAGCCTAGCCATGACCAGGAAGCAAGTGGAGTAGCATTGGTGCCACAGCTGTACCACCCTTGGTGCAGCATTTCTGGCAAAATGTTGGTGAAGATGGCTTCCTTTTGACCCCAGAATCCATCCTGAATTACCTATACCCACTATTTAATGAATTTTCAGAGACTGCAAGTTAATTTTAATTCAATAAAGCATAATTTGAAAAGAAAACCAGGCTGCAATAGTGTGTAATTCACATTATGAATTCCAAAGCCAAATTTTAAAAAAGTGTGATGTGGGGGAAATGCTTATTACCACACTTTCTAACTGGTAATTCTCTTCTGATAGTGACAGGATGAATTTCACTGTTCATTCTTCACAGGAGATTGAATTTTGTTATGCTTCTCTTTATATTGCACATTGTGGGAATAAAACTGCATTTTCTTGGTTTTTACTTTATATATAATTTATGGAAGGAAGCTGAACACTTCAGTGTTTCACTTTACAGGATACTGAACAGTAAAACCACCCAGCCCACACTCTAATACCCTTGGGTAACATTAGCCTGCTGCTGAACATAAGCCAGAACATATACCACATGGCTCCATTCCAGGGCTTCTCATGCTGATGCAGGCAGGGGACTGTGCCCAGAGGCAAGGGATTCAAATCCACAAAACAGACATGGCACAGCTCCCCAAACCACCATTTAAAACATTATTTCAACATTAAAATAGGTACAAATATATTAAAGGAAGACAAAATTGGCGTGATCATTAGAAAGAAAGAGATTAGACAAATCTTCCCTTCATGGAAGCATCTGGAGACACACACACACACAAACACACACACACACACACACACACAGCCCTTAGATTCAGTGTTCTTCATGTGAAGGCACTTATGTGAAGGTAAAATCTCAGAACAACACAACACTGCTCCATCAGTATGCATAAACTGAGGGCTGACTCAGAAAATGTAATAGTTACTTTGATTTTAAAAGTCTGGAACAGTTGGCCAGGCATGGGGGCACAAGCCTGTAATTCCAGCTACTTGGGAGGCTGAGGCAGGAGGATCACAAGTTCAAGGGCAGGCTGGGCAACTCTGCAAGACCCTGTCTCAAAATAAAAAGGGCTGGGGGTGTATAAAGAATGCTTGCCTAGGGCTGGGGCTGTAGCTCAGTGGTAGAGCACTTGCCTCGCAAGTGTGAGGCACTGGGTTCGATCCTCAGCATCACATAAAAATACATAAATAAAGTTATTGTGTCATCTACAACCAAAAAAATATTTAAAAAAAAAAAAAAAGAATGCTTGCCTAGTGTGTACGAGGCCCTGGGCTCCATCCCTACTGCTGTAAGTAAAGAAGAAAAGGCTGGGTCTGGAGTCTTCAGCTAATTCTTGTTAACAACTTAGATTCTAACCCAAAAAAAAAGTGCATATGGGGTAGAAAAACTTTGTTCCTTGCAGTTAAATCTGTACCACACTCACATGAATAACAGCAACACTGAACATTTATTGAGCACCTCCAAGAAATATGATCCTAAAACTTAGGGGTGTTACCCTTATATTAATTACTTGCCAAGAATATTCCAAATAGAGGGACTCTGTACTCGACATTACATCCCCTCTGTCCAGAATGTGCCTCTCAGATATCTCCGCACTTTCCCACCACTTTTCTAAATCAGCACTCCATCCCACCCCACCAAGACCACCATCCTTAATCACATGGCCTTTCTGTATTTTCTTTTCACAGCACATAGACATTGTGCCATGTATTTCTTTGTTTACCTATTAAATATTTCCCCCTTACTATAGTCTACCCTCCATGAAGGCAGGGCCTTGCTTGATAAGCTTTTCACTAATAGCATCCAAGCCTACCAGCAGTGCTGGGCATATAGTAGAATAAATAAATATTTGGTAAAGAAATGATGACTAGCCAATATCTATTTAGAAATGTATAATAGGAAAATATGTACAATTCACAAAGACAGCAGAATTATACAGCTACATAATGATACAAGATACTGAAGTGTAAAGCCAGTCTTCCATGCTGAGCTTCCAATACAGAAGAACATATTCCCATAGCCTCCACAGCAAGACCATAGTCTACCTCATTATACAGCACACCACACCACTCACAGGTGCTTTGAAATAAACCTGACACAAATGTGAACCTAACCACTAGGTAATATGTCTTAATTAAAAAAAAGAAAGAAAAAACTGACCCTCACTAAAAGACATTACAGAACCTATTTAGGCTATATTAGGCTTAGATGCCCCTCAGGGTGGTGGCAGGGTGCTATGGACTGACTTTATTCTCCAGAATTCACTGTTGAAGCCCTAACTCCCAAAGTGACTACCTTTGGAGACAATTTTTTCCGGAGGTAATTAATATTAATAAAGTCATAATGGAAGAGCCCTGATCCAACAGGATTTATGTCCTTATGAAAGACACCAGAGAGCTCCCTCTCCCTCTCCCACAACCCAAGTATGCACACAGGGAGGAGAAGCCAAGTGAGGACAAAGGGGAAGGCTGTCATCCACAGCGAGGAAGGAGGTCCTTACCAGAAACCTGAACTTCTGACACCCTGATCTTGGACTTCTGGCCTTCAGAACTGTGAGAAATGAATTCATCTGAGTCACCCAGTCTATGGTATTTTGTTGTGGCAGCCTGAGCAGACCACTATTTGGGAGGTGTAAATGAGATGGCCCTTAAGAGCCCTGAAGTCCTTCAGAAGCCCCGTTCTTCTTCCTGTTAATGCTGCCCACTTGACGCCCCACAGACCCATCCCACTTCAGTGAGGAGCTGCTCCAGTTAAGATCTGCCCAATTCAACAGAAAAAGTCAGTATTTCTGGCAAGGTTTTGTTGCTACTCTACATTTTCCTAAGCCACAGTAAATCTAAAAAGGGGGGCTATATACCTCACAGAGTTGTTGTGAGGATTCAATTGATCTATGGTAAATGTTTACAGTAGTGTATAGCACAGAGTAAATGCTATATAATACCAGCTACTGTCATTAGGAGCACAGACTCTAATTTTACTCCCAAAATAACACTAGTTGAGGCATTTGGGAGGGGGGGTGTCCTTGGAAGAAACAATGTAATTCTGGCAGGACCCTGGTTAATTTCCATGAAAGCAAGTTATTTTAAAAAGAACAAAACTGGTCCATGAACCTCTATGACCTCCTATCTGACCATGTGATCTCTACCTCTCAGGATCTCCCTCTCAGTTCTATAATACCATCTGCCATGTGGTGATATAGACAGAAAGCTCTGGCCAGAGCCTGACACAACGCTCTTGAGCCTCCAGAACCATATGGTAAACCTCTTTTCTTTATAAAGCAACCAGCCTCGGGTATTTTGTTAGAACAACAGGAATCAGACCAAGACAATGTTTATGACTCCCAAGTGAGTCAGTGTCTTCCCACAAGGTAAATCTGCTTTGTCTCTGTATTGGCAGCTCATAACCACTCTCTCCTTGAAGCAATGTTTTCAAGTCTTATTTGTGAAATCATCATTGCAATTACTGCTTTAAAAAGAAGATTCCATCAAAAAACTTAACACCAAAAAAACTAACAACCCAATCAATAAATGGGCCAAAGAGCTGAACACAAACTTCACAGAAGATATACAATCCATCAACAGATATATGAAAAAATGTTCAACATCTCTAGCAATCAGAGAAATGCAAATCAAAACTACCCTAAGATTTTATCTCACGCCAGTCAGAATAGCAATTATCAAAAATACAAACAACAATAAGTATTGGCGAGGTTGTGGGGGAAAAGGCACGCTCATATATTGCTGGTGGAACTGCAAATTGGTACAACCAATCTGGAAAGCAGTGTGGAGATTCCTTAGAAAACTTGGAATGGAACCACCATTTGAGCCTGCTATCCCACTCCTAGGTCTATACCCAGAAGACTTAAAAACAGCATATTACAGTGCTGCGGCCACTTCAATGTTTATAGCAGCTCAACTCACAATAGCTAAACTGTGGAAACAACCAAGATGCCCTTCAATAGATGACTGGATAAAGAAACTGTGGTATATATACACAATGGAATATTACTCAGCAATAAGAGAGAATAAAATTATGGCATTTGCAGGTAAACGGATGGAGTTGGAGAATATCATGCTAAGTGAAATAAGCCAATCTCAAAAAACCAAATGCCGAATGTACTCGTTGACAACTGGATGCTGATCCATAATGTGGGGAAGGACATGGGAACAATGGTGAATCTCTGTTCACAGGGGTGTAAGGGGGGAGGGGGCATGGGGACAGTAAAGGTGGTGGAATATGATGGTCATCATAACCCTAACTTTATGTATGACTACATATATGTTGTGATTCTATACAACTTACAACTAAAGAATTGATGTTATCCTCTATCTATGTACAATGAATCAAATTGCACTCTGTTAACATGTAAGCCTAAATAGAAAAAATAAATAAATTATAAAAAGAAGAAGAAGAAGAAGAAGAAGAAGAAGAAGAAGAAGATTCCAGGGTAGGTTTTCTTTTTTCATCTAGAAATCCTGATTTAGTGCATCTTGGGCAAGGTACAAGCATCTTCAGTTTTATTCAGCAACCCATATGATTCTGAAAGAGGCTGGTCCAAGGGTACAGTTTTCAAAGTCACTGTTTTAGAAAAATCTTCAATATCTTCCTCCCGCTCTATACTCCTGACCAACCCCTACAATACAGTACACATTTATTCATTCATTAACAAGTATCTTTTACCTATACATACCAGGGGTATAGCAATAAACAAAGTCAGAATTGACATACTTTGAAGCAGTCACACAAAACAAATACGTGAATGCATATGTGTATGTACATGTGGCATAATAACCTTGTCCGTAAGAACAGGCTAGGTTATTCCATGGCTCTGAGCAAGTTTAAATCTCAGTGGCTTAAAACAACAAAGTTTTTATTTCTCACTCACCTTAACATACCTATCATCTATCTACTGAGGGCTTTGTTCACTGTGGTCAGTCAGGGACTGTGGCCAATAGAAACAGGAAAGAGAGAAGTCAAGAATGATTCTAAAGTTTTTGGACTGAACTATGGGTGGAATAATGTTGACATTTATTGAAATGGAAAAGAAAAAGGCAACTGTGGGAGAAGGATCAGGAGTTTAGTTTTGGACATGTCATGAATGAGGGCTCTACTAGACATCAAAGTTAAGCCATTAGAGTCTGGAGTTTAGGCCAGCAATGTAAATTGGAAATTCTTGAAATACAGGTGGAATTTAAACCTGTGACTAACTAAGAGTACCAAAAAAGGGACTGTCCTCATTCTGCTTACCCAACCTAAATGGGAATAATGGCTGAATTTAAGAAAAAAAGCAGAAAAGTTACCACTCTGATCCCAAAGTCTAAGACCACAATGCAACTGGACCCTCCTGAATCTCCTGGCTGCTGAAAGAATCAGTAAAGATCCTTTATTTATTGATATGAACCCCAACCACAGTCAGCTGCCACTCTCCCAATTTTCATATCTACTCTGAGCTTCACCAGATTGCAAGGCAGAAAGAACATATGATACCATTCTCTGTAAACGCATCTATCCTGTTGCTACCTATAGTGCATCCTAAGCCTGACACTACCTGTGGCCACATTATAAAAATATACATGTAGAGGTCACTTCCAACGACATGAAGGACTATGTGACCAGACAAACTCTTCTGCTTTAAACTAAATGTGTTTCTTATGTTAGTAAGTCTTGCCTTTATCCATGAACAAGAAAACAAAGAATGTTTAGACCAGGAACTAAAAGAGAGCAGACAGCAGAAAAGTAAGTGGGGCCCAAAAGCAGGCTTTCAGAAACTAAATAGGGTGCCTATCAAATTCATGAGTTAGAACAGGAGTCAACAAACTTTTTATATAACAGACCACACAATAAATATTTTCAGCTTTTTAGGCCAGTCTCCATTGCCAATACTCAACTCTCTAGTTGAAGCACAAAGGCAGTCATAGATAGTACCTAAAAGAATGGGTGTTCCTGTGTTCCATTAAAATTTTATTTCCAAAATGAAGGCACTAAGCCAGATTTGGTCTGCAAATCTGGGGTTGGTTTGCCAATCCCTGAACAAAGTGTAAGTTTTCCATATTAGAGGCTAGGATGCCATCTCCAACTCCAGAGTTTGACCAAGGCAAGAAATCTAATAAGAAAACCCTACCACTAAGTTCAGATGCCAAAGAGACTCATTCCTCATTATAAAAGTAAGTTAATGCTCACCCCTACCCAGGAACTTCAGGCAAAGAAACAAACCATCTGAAACTTTAGTGCAAAGTTATAGGGAGAAGAAGGAGATCTAACCTCCTCACCAAGACATTATAAAAACAATAGAACTTTCAGTCTGATTTCACACTATATGGTGGCTAAAACAAAACAGGTAAGAATTAAAGTGATTCTGGACTAGTAAGCAGCTAGGTAAAGAAAATACATCTTTTCTGAAAAAATTTTAATTTGGGAGAGGGGGCCTCAAAGAATTACTACACACAAACTTTCATTAAAATTAAATGGTCCATGCCAGGCATGGGGGCGCAGGCCTGCAATCCCAGTGACCCCAGAGACTGAGGTAGAATGATAGCAACGTTGATGCCAGTCTCAGCAACATAGCAAGACAGTGTCTCAAAATAAAAAATAAAAAGAACTAGGGTTGAAGCACAGTAGTAGAGTATCCCTGGATTCAATCCCTAGTCCCTCCAAAAAAAGGCCCCCAAATTTAAGTAGCTTACAGCAAAAAAATCACTGAACACACAAGCAAACAAAGATGCCATGAGCAAAAAGGTGGCAGGGCGGGGCGGGGGGGGGGGGTGTCCTGCCTTATCAGACCACACACACAAAACAAAGAATCTGGTATAAGAATTACCAAACACAGGTCATAAAATGAGTACATGTACTGCATTTTTGATTCAAGAAGAGAGGTTTTAAAATGAACAAAGAATGATCAGATTTTAAAATGAATCAATGAGACATTTCAAAATAAGAGACAATACCAAAAAAATAATTCAACCAAGTTTCATAGCAGATTAGATACAGCCAAAGAGAGAGCTTGTGAACTGAAAGTCAAAACTGAAACAACTATTCAAAATGAAGACCAAAGAAACAAATGGAAAACAAGAAAAAGTCATTGAGATAGAGATAGCAGAGTAAGAAGGCATAACACTTTTCTAACTACATATTCAGGAAATAGGAAAAGAGAATGGGAAGCCGGGCGCAGTGGCACATGCCTGTAATCCCAGCACTTAGGGAGGCTGAGACAGGAGAATCAGGAGTCCAAAGCCGGCCTCAGCAACAGCGAGGAACTAAGCAACTCAGTGAGACCCTGTCTCTACATAAAACACAAAATAGGACTGGGGATGTGGCTCAGTGGTGAGTGCCCCTGAGTTCAATCCTCGGTATCAAAAAAAAAAGAGAGAGAGAGAGAAAATGGGATAGAGGCAATATGTGGAGAGATTTTGTGTAAAGCTTTCCTACAATTCATTTTCTATGTACAGATTCAATAGACCTAATATATTCAGGGATGGATAATTCAAAAAACAATCCATACCAGCTATATCAATGAGAAACTGAAAACCACCAATAGATTTAAAAAATACTTAATTGCCAGAGAATATAGAAAATCCACTTTCGGACCACTATACTGACAAGTGATTTTTACAAAATTAACAACAAAAACCTGAAAACAAGCTGAGCATGATGGCAGACACCTGTAATCCCAGCAACTCAGGAGGCTGAGACAAGAGAATCGTAAGTTCAAAGCGGCTTCAGCAACTTAGTGAGGCCCTATGCATCACAGCAAGACACTGTCTAAAATGAAAAATAAAAAAAAGGACTGGGGATAAAGCTCAGTGGTGAAGTGCCCCTGGATTCAACCCCTGGTACAAAAAAGAACCCTGAAGAATATAATGAGATCAACAATGTACAATGTACTTTAAGAAAATAAATCAGCCTAGAACTTAATATTTAATAAAAATTCTGTTGAAAATGATGATAAAATAAAGATATTTTCCAACAGAAACTGAACTTGCAACCAGAAGTCTTTGCCCAAAAATAAATAAATAATGAAAAGGAAGTGCACTGGGGTACCAAAGCAGTTGTAAGGAGGTATGAAGAACAAGGATGCACAGGTGAATATACAGCTATTGTACAAAATAATATATCCTCTCTCTTTCACACACTTTTTTGTCCTCTCTCTCTTTCATGTACTTTCTATACATATACATCTATACATAAAAGAAAAATAATTAATAAAACATATAAGCTGAGAAGGATTACTTAAAATAGAAGTGAAGTGTGGAGCATGGTGGCACATGCCTATAATCCCAGCAGCTCAGGAGGCTGAGGCAGGAGGATTGCCATGTTCAAAGCCAGCCTCAGCAATGATGAGGCACTAAGCAATTCAGTGAGACCTTGTCTCTAAATAAAACACAAAATTGGGCTGGGGATGTTGCTCAATGGTTGATTGCCCCTGAGTTCAATCCCTGGTACCCACCACCAAAAAAAAAAAAATGTTAAGTACCATAAGGTCTTAGGCTTTTTCAAAAAAAGTACAAAATAACACAAATGAAAACAATATACTAGTAATTACAACAAATGTAAACTGTTTAAATGATCCACCTAAAAAGATAAAAGATTCTTAGAGTTTTTAAAATTTAATTAGATAATGTTTAAAAGATACAACAAAAAGATAACATAGAAATCACTAACCAAAACTTGATAGTTGTATTAATATTAGAATAATATTTTATAGCAAAAGCACCTAGCAATAAAAGTTATTACATGATGATAAGACACAATTCAGCAAGATGAAATAGTTCCAAGACTGCAAGTATCTAACTTAAAAATTCTCAAATATATAAACCCAAAATTACAAAGAAAAATGTACAAACTAGAATTCATAGTGGGAAATTTAAAGCACCTCTTTTAACATTAAAGATGAAGTAGACATGGCCTGGGGATTTAGCTCAGTTGGTAGAGTGCTTGCCTCACATGCACACGGCCCTGGGTTCAATCCCCAGCACCACCAAAAAAAAAAAAAAAAAAAAAAAGAAGTAGACAAAAAAAAAGTGAGACAATGAAACACCCGAACAACATAATAAGCATGATCTAGAGCAAATACATGGAAATACGTATTTTTTAACTCTACTGATGGTTTTCAGTTTCTCTTTGATGTAGCTGGTATGGATTGTTTTTTAAATTATCCATCCTTCTTACATACGTCCACCACCTGCAGAACACATATTTTTTTCAAGCACACACAGAATAGTCACTAAAATGGCAATATGAATAGGATATAAAGCAAAAGTCGATAAAGTCAAAAGACAGTACTATAATTTAGCTCCAATTCAGTTATATTAGCAATCAAAATCAACAATACATCATTGTCTAGAAATTATGAATGATAGTTCTAAATAGTTGTGAGCAAGAGAAAGTAAAACAACTTTAGACTTATTGTCTAATAAGTGTAACTTTAAAAAATTTGTTCTAATTAGTTCCACATGACAGTAGAATGCATTTTAACACATTGAACACAAATGAAGCACAACTTCTTTCTCTGGCTGAACATGGTGCAGTCATACACGTATATAGGGTAATAATGTCCATCTCATTCTACTGTCTTTCCCATCCCCACATCCACTCTCCTTTGCACCATCCAAAGTTCCTTCATTTTTCCCTACTCACCCCCATTATGGATTAGCATCCACTTATCAGAGAAAACATTCGGCCTTTGTTTTCTTGGGTTTGGCTTATTTCACTTAGCATGATATTCTCCAGCTCCATCTATCTACCTGCAAATGCCATAATTTCATTCTTTAAGCTTGAGTAATATTCCATTGTGTATATGTACCACATTTTCTTTATCCATTCATCTGTTGAAGGACATTTTTAAAGAAAACAGACCAAAGCACTGATCACTGTGCTAAGCATTCCTTTGTTTGTTTGTTTCTACATATGAGAGAAAACATGCAATGCTTGTCTTTCTGTGCCTGACATTTTTTACTTAACGTGATGTCCTTCAGTTCCATCCATTTTCCTGCAAATGACATAATTTTATTCTTTATGGCTGAATGAAACACTTCTTTTAAAATGTTAAAAAATGTCAATAAAATCAACCCAAATAGAAGTAGAGACATAACGGGCATATAAAATAACAAAACAGAAAGCAAACAATATAAAGGATGAAATATGTCAGTAACAAAACATTTCTTTGAAAGAATAAAATGTGATAAGCCTCTAACAAAAATGTATAAAGAAAAGAATGAAAGTTCAGACAACAGTGGAAATAAGGAGACACATCTAGATATATCTGCAGATATCACTTTAAACATATATGAATTTATGATGAATCACCTTATGCTAACAAATTTCAACACATATATGAAATAAACAAATTCCTAAAAAATAAAACTCAAAAAAATAAAAATCAGCATCAAGAAATAAAAGCCTTAATAGTTTCTTTATTATGAAAGAAACTATTAGTAGTTAAAATGTCACATCCCTATCATTTTATACTTGTTCAGTCAAGAAACAGCCAATATTATAACGATTCCAGAATACAGAAAAAGTAGGCACACTCTCCAACTCATTTTATTAAAGTGAGTAATCTTTTTGTTGTTCATTTGTTTATTTTTGCTCAACGAGTTGGTCTTAATTTATAATAAGTAATCTTAATGCCAAAACTTGACAAGAATGAGGAAGGAGTCGGGCATGGTGGCGCATGCCTGTAATCCCAGTGGCTTGGGAGGCTGAGGCAGGAGGATTGTGAGTTCAAAGCCAGCCTCAGCAATGGTGAGGTGCTATGCAACTCAGTGAGACCCTGTCTCTAAATAAAACACAAAACAGGGCTGGGGATGTGGCTCAGTGGTCAAGTGCCTCTGAGTTCAGTCCTCGGTACCAAAAAAAAAAAAAGAATCAGAATGGAAAATTGTAGATCAGAACATTAATATAAAACACAAAATAAAAAAACTCTTAATTGGCATCAAGACATATGTTTTAAAACCTTTTAACATGTCTGAAACTGGAATGCACCTTAACAATCTATGGCATCTTCTAATTATCATTAACTAAAAAAAAAAAAAAAATCCTTAAACATGGATGCAACTTATATCAATGGCATTTTTAATTTGGTAATAAAGTATTGGTCAACTGAAACCAAGCAAGTACAATTAATAATAACAGTAATTAATGACCAATTTAGATTTATCCCATAAATGCAGGGCTAGCTGAATACTGGAATATCAATTAATATATCTAATATAATTGTGCTTTTCACACACCTACAATCACTTGATTATCTCAGGAACAGAAAACCATAAAATTCAACAACGATTTACTTTATTTAAAAAAAAAAATCTCTTACCCTGCCAGGAAAGAAGGGGAACTTCCTTAACCTGATAAAGGATGTCTGTGAAATACCTATTTACATTGAAAGCATTCCCTGTGGGATTTAGAACAAAACAAAGACGTCCATTATTACTAGTTCAATTCAACACTGTATTCCAAGTCCAAGCTAGTACTGTATAGCAGGAAAAAGAAATAAAAGGACTAAGGATAAGCAAGGAAGTACAAAAGTACCATTATTTATAAATGATATCTTCTTCACATAGTCTAGGAGACTTTCCTTACCAAATATTAAGATTTATTACAAAACTGTAATATTTAAGCAATATGACATTAGTAAAAAGAATTGAATGACTAGATTAAAGGAACTGAACAGCAATACAAAAATGAACCCACACGAAGATGGACATATGTTATATAGAAATTGATGTTGAAGAGTTGTCATTGAGCTCAGTGGAAAAAGTTAGACATTTTAATATGTAGTGTTGTGACAAGTGGGTCACAGAGAAAACATGGGTCACACAGAAAAACATGAAAGTGGTGACATCCTCCATCCCATACTCAAAAACCACGTCCTAATGAGTGGAAGACTCAAATGTGAAAGACAAATTTCTAAAGTGCTACAAAGATAACACTAGAATACTTTATCACCTCAGTATGCAAGATGCAGTATTCTTGAACAAGAAACTACATTTTCTCAATTATAAATGAGAAAATGGACAAATCTGACTTTATTAACTGAAGAACTGCTCTTCATCAAAACCTCCATAAAGATAGAAGGAAAGAAAGCCAGCCAGCCACAAACTGGGAGAAGATAAGTATAGTACACAGAACTCAGAATTTTTTTCTAAAACATATAAAGAACTTCTAAAAAATCAGTAAAAGAGTAACAAATAATATGAGCAACCAAAAAATTCACCTAGAATCACAAAAAAAAAAAAGAAACGGGGGGGGGGGGGACGACAAATGGCCTATAAACAAACATAAGAAAATACATTTTCAGCCTCATTCTCTCAAAGGCATCTTTCACAAAAGTATTTTGATGAAGTCTAAGTTACCTTTTTTTTTAAAAAAATGACTCATGCGGTGCTGGGAAAACTGGAAATCCATATGCAGCAAATTGAAACTAAACCCCTATCTCTCACCATGAACAAAATTCAACTCAAAGTGGATCAAGGACCTGGGAATCAGACCAGAAACCCAACGTCTAATAGAAGAAAAAATAGGCCCAAACCTTCATCATGTCGGATTAGGACCATACTTCCTTAACAAGACTCCTATAGCACAAGAAGTAAAATCAAGAATCAACAAATGGGATGGATTCAAACTAAAAAGCTTCTTCTCAGCAAAAGAAATAATCAATGAAGTGAACAGAGAGCCGACATCCTGGGAACAAATCTTTGCCATACACACATCTGATAGAGCACTAATCT